>OX375809.1:10211806-11461806 GCA_947359405.1 Antitype chi | reverse complement strand
TCCCTCGTCGCACTCAGGATTGTAGTCTTAGAGATCCCGCATTGCACCCGGAAGTCCTTGAATCCTTCATTGCATTGAGGATTCAAAATAGCGCCAGTGGCGACATTAAGACACTGCTTTATCCCCTAGGTGAATATACTATTTTTGGCAGACACAAAGTGATAATCGAGAGCAAGCTTACAACGTCTAGGTACTCGAGCAGTTGACAGCAACTATTTACATTACAAATGAAAAACTGTTGTACATAAGAAGTAAACATAGGTACCAATAGGTACCTATTCTGGTTCATTGTCTCGAGTAACTAAAGTTATCAGGTATTCATGAACTGTCTTCCTTAATACGTTATGTCATTGACATTTAATGTAATAACCCACTTACCTACGTTGGCAAAGCTTTATTTTCTTATTAATTTTTCATAGGTACTTAAATATTAATCGTTACCGGTAGTCAGAAGCCCAAAGTTCTGACAGCCATTCCTATCAAGGGGTATCGTGTTACCCAGTAGCTGGGTTGTGCAGGTCAGATAGGCAGTTGCGTCATGTAAAATACTAGAATAGATAGTGCCATCCATGAAGACGCGCCCACTCGTTGACACTTATACTCGGAGACCGGTAAAAAAAAATATATTAGGTCTTTACCTATGAAATTGCCGTTTTGCAGTACTGGCCATTTCAAATCAAAATAATTTTTGTTTGGGTAAGAATTCTAATTTCAAATTAATTTTATTTTAAAAACATGGATTTTTTTTTCCAAAAGTAGTCATTTGTTTATTGATTAGTGTTACATTTTCATCGCATTTCAATCTTTTTCGTCATCATGGATACGTTAAAAATTCGAGTAATTATGGAATATGAGTACCGTCGTGGCAGCAACGCGGCACAAGCGGCACGCAACATCAACGTACGCAAAATACGCGCTTAGACGTGGAGTTGCGGACAACAGCCCGTATTACCTATTACCTATTACCTATTAACATCAACGACGTTTACGGAGCTAACACTACAAACCAACGCACCACCTGTTATTGGTTTGCTCGCTTCCGTTCTGGAAATTTCGACCTGAAAAATGAACCTCGCGGTCGTCCGAAGACTTTGGTCGACAATGACGAATTAAAGGCGATTGTGGAATCACGGCTGAATTAGCAGCAGCTTTCGACGTTAGCGTCAAAACAATATTGGTCCATTTGCGTCAAATTGGCAAGGTAAAAAAGCTTGATAAATGGGTGCCCCACGAACTCAATGATCGTCAGCGCGAAGTACGCGTCGAGACGTGCCTTGCACTGCTCAACAGACACACAAATGAAGGAATTTTGAACCGCATTGTTACCTGCGATGAAAAATGGATTCTGTTTGATAGCCGCAAGCGCTCAGCAAGTTGGTTGGATCCTGGTTCAGCACCTAAACAATGCCCTAAACGAAAACTTACCCCTAGAAAAGTGATGGTCACTGTTTGGTGGTCTAGCGCCGGTGTGATTCATCACAGCTTCTTACCAAACGGGGTGAGCATTACTGCAGATGTGTACTGTGAAGAACTGAACACAATGATGGAGAAGCTGGCACATCTCCAACCAGCATTGGTCAATCGCTCGTCTCCGCTGCTCCTGCACGACAACGCGCGACCTCATACTGCACAGCAGACGGTCTCCAAGTTGCAAGAACTGGGGTTGGAAGCTCTCCGTCATCCGCCCTACTCACCAGACCTTGCGCCTACAGACTACTACTTTTTCCAGAATTTGGATAACTTCTTGGCGGGAAAAAAATTCAATACCCGAGAGGCAGTACAAAATGCCTTTGAAGAATTTGTTGCCTCCCGTCCAGCTGATTTCTTTAAGAAGGGCATCAATAAACTGCCACTGCGATGGCAAAGATGCATTGATTGCATGGGTGATTACTTCGATTAATACAAATAAAAAATACATGAAAAAAATTCGTTTCAATTTTTTCATACAAAACGGCAATTTCATAGGTAAAGACCTATTAGTTTAAAAAACTAAAAAACACGCTTTAAAAACCAAACTAAAAAAGGAGAAAATAATTTAATTCAATTAAAAAGCGTGGGGTGCTTTTTGAGGTATTTTTATAATCAATTAATGTCAAGCACCCCACGCTTTTTAATTGAATTCAATTTTTTCTCCTTTTTTGGTTTGGTTTTTAAAGCGTGTTTTTTAGTTTTTTTAAACTATTATTTATTTTCTATTTTTTAGTTCTGCTAACTACAAAACGTTTTTTTTTCTCATTTTTTTTTTACATTATTGAATTGTCATCGGTCCTCGATAAGTTTACAAAGTTTCAATGAAATCTGACCGTTTAAAGTGGGTTAAAATCGCGCTCAAAGGAGTCGGTTACATACAAACAAACAAAAATACAAGTGAAGCTAATATAAAGCGTGTAAAAAAAGGAAATAAGCGTCCAGCTACATCCAGTTAGACTGGAAGGCGACCCAAACTTAGGAAAAGGCTAGGCCGAATGATTGACTTAATATTTCACTTTTATAAAAACTATTTGTTTGTATGTCAATGATCTAGGTATAAGTATGTTACATATTTGTGTGTCATGACGACCAATATGGACTATGGAATAATGTTGAGGTTTGGACTAATGAATCAGCTCAGTGTATCGCAGTCAGCTACTGGTTTCTACCTGGTTTTAAGTTCCGTTATGACATTATTAGCCCTGTTTTTGTTTCACGGCAAAAACCAGGATACCAAATGCAAACACACACATGAAATGCAATGCCTACGGTTACCTAGGAAAATCCTGGGTAACTGTGTTTGGTATCCTTTTACTTGTCAGCAACATAACAAAGCAACATATTTTTGTTATTTTCTATGAGTTGTGATGGTGACCACAGGGGTTTGTTAAAATGTTAAGATTTGTTTACCTACATGGAAACAAATATGACGCATAATTTATACAATTTCGTGGCTGTCATCTTTAATTTTGATTTTTAACATCGGCGCCCTTGATAACTACTGGATTGACACCTTAAGGAAACGTACGCACTGAGAGATGGCTTGCTTAGCGCCTTGCCCTAGAGTCTAGAGATTCACATTGCGAGTAGCGAAATGAAAAAAAAAAATAGAATTTCCGCAATGCGCGTCTGGCGCCTTTGCTAGTCGATACGCGCGAAATAAACAAACACGAGCCATATGTCAGTGCGTACGTTGCCTTTCTCCTAAAGAGTAATAAATATTACTAGCTACATTGGTACAACAAAACGTTGGCAGCGCCATAACTTTGCCGTGTGGATGAAACTACGTTTATCAGTCTGTCTCACCTGTGGTCATGGACGGTGGTGGACTGATTTCTAGTGTTAGTGTAATATTTACTTTGTCATCGATCGTCACAGATATCTGCCTTATCGCGATTGTTATTGGAGCTGGGTTCACTGCAGTACTCTCATCAAAAATGCACTACAACTGATTGGTTACTTGGTAATCCTACGGTAGGTACGCATAGGTACCTACATATCTGACGGAAGATCAGCAGCAAACGATGTTTAATAAAACCATGATATTTTTCATCGATGAGCATCAAATAAAACCGAGGATATTTAGCTAAATTAAGCTCGAAAAAGCCTGCTTGCTCATTTTAAAGCATTCGGTTTAAACAATGGCCTCTGTTGATAGAGTTAAGCTGAAAAAAAGAGATCTTAAAAAACAATGACAGCTCATATACACATCGTACATGCAGAATATTGTGTAACTAAATAAATCCATATTATGAAAGTTGTTTGTTCAGAATCCTTTACTGATTTTTTTATTATACTTAGGTAATTTTTGTCCTAAAAATAATTAAAACTACGTAAATTATAGTCAGGCTTTCGCTGTATAGTCAAAACAAACCAATAAGGAATAAGTACCTACAACGCTACACCTATAAACGAGTGCGACTGCATGCAGTCGTAGATTTGTAATGTGGCCACAATTTTCTCCCACAATCAGTATTACTTTTTAGGGTTCCTCAGCTAAAGGGTAAAACGGGACCCTATTACTAAGACTTCGCTGTCCGTCCGTCTGTCTGTCTGTCCGTCTGTCACCAGGCTGTATCTCATGAACCTTGATAGTCAAACAGTACAAATGTTCACAGATGATGTGTTTCTATTGCCGCTATAACAACAAATACTAAAAAACAGAATAAAATAATTATTTATGGGGGCTCCCATACAACAAACGTGACTTTTTTGCTCGTTTTTGCTCGATACTGATAACGGCAACAGGTAGACACTTGAAATATTCTCAGAATATTGTGTTATATATTCACTTAAAAAAAATAAAAAAATAAAGGGGGCCCCCATACAGCAGACATGATTTTTTGCCGTTTTTATAGATAATGTACGGAACCCTTCTTGCGCGAGTCCGACTCGCACTTTGCCGGTTTTTCAATGAATAAACACAAACAAAAATAATAGGTAGTAAAAATTCAGTGTATGACTGTTTGTATTATACGAGTATAATAACATAATATTCTAATTGGGGTGTTTGGTCGTGTGCGTCAATTCCAGGATATCTATATAAACTTCATACAAATGTCTAAACTATGAATAATTTTGTAGTTTTAAAATGCTTGAGTCCGTACCTTATCTAACCTAGCGATCCGTGTCTTTAAAAAATACAAATTCGGTAAGGGCTGAAATTCACCACATTATTTAAACAAAACAATATTTTCTTTACCTTCGATTATGTTTGCCGATATTTGATGATGTCACAGGCTCTCAGCCGACCTGCCCGCAGACCTGCATCGATCACAAAAAATCAAAGGACACCACGGCCGTACATACAGGTCGTTCATGTTGTAGTGTTAAATAGAGTATTTATTTCAATAATTACCACATAACTAGCTTGCGTAGTTCCAATATGCTTATTTAGGCTAATCACTGCGATAAATAATCGATAGCAAAGCTCTAATCATTCAGAATTTAGGTAGTAAAAGAGTGATAACTGCTGTTTGGTACATGTATCTTTATGATTGTTATCACTTATATAGCTCACGATTAGACACCTAGTCGAAAGACGAGTGTATTTAATATTTAGTTTGCAATAATTACTCACATTAAGCCAGCGTCATGTTCAGAATATTGTACTATCGAAAATAATACAAATGTATATAAGTAGTAATAAGTGAAAGTGAAATAATATTTAGTAAAAATTCAAAATGAACAAAGACTATAAAAATAATGAACAAAATACTGCGGACGAAGGGAACCGTAGGAAAAGAAAAAAACCGAACATTCTATCACGTATTTTCATTTGGTGGATGTGCCCTGTGCTCATTAATGGAAACAGAAGAGACGTCGAGGAAGCAGATCTAATAATTCCCAGTAAACTATACGATTCAGAAAAACAAGGAGAATATTTTGAAAGGTAAGATTTTATATAAAAACCTTCGTGTAAATGTATTTAACGTTTCCTTTTTGTTTTTCTCGCCATCTAGTTATAAGCCTTCTCAAACAGTTCATAAACTATGATGCTGTTTAAAAAAACTGCTGGTTTTTAGTGGGTTTTATTATGTGCCCTAATTTGTTTGATCAGTAATTGGAATGATTTTATTTTCTTTTTCTGACTGCAATTTTCGTTAAAGTTGGTGGCTCAAGAGTTAAAAGGAACAGAATATAATATTATAATACCTACTGAAAAATATCTACGTTGCTGAAAATTAAAAATAACATTTCAATCGTCACAATTTAGATAACGTTAATACAATATACGGATTTGGGCTATCGAAAATGTTAGCAAACAATAGAGAACCTCTCCAATTGGATCGATACCGTTCTGTGCACATGTTTTGTTTTCCGTCTTTCAATTGATACCTCCCTCCATGCTTTAGTTTCATGCGCACAAATATTTGTGCCTATAGAGAGCCTGTACCACGTGTCATATGTTTGTGCTTACCTACGATGTTGACGACTTTCTGTTTATCTTAACGCACTTTCTCCAAAAGTGCATAATAAACATTTTAACGCTGGACTTATATAATAATATGATGACAACAAAATTCTACTGAAACTGGATTCCAGTGCTTAATTTAGAAACTGGATTCCAGTGCTCAATTTAGAAACTGGATTCCAGTGCTCAATTTGGAAACTGGATTCCAGTGCTCAATTTAGAAACTGGATTCCAGTGCTCAATTTAGAAACTGGATTCCAGTGCTCAATTTAGAAACTGGATTCCAGTGCTCAATTTAGAAAGACGTATATACGAGGTAGGTTTCTTTACTTCTATGCTGATATTCAGAATGATAAGTATGAACATTAGATAAAACTGGATTTGCGTACCTACTTCTATTCAAAACTGAATTAAAATATGTCGTATATTTTTAAATCTAGTGACCAAAAGTTAAAACCAACAATATTGCAATTTTTATATTTGTTACGAAGTCATACTAGAGTTATCTCCCCGTGGTATTGTGAGCCCATTGTTTTATCGATAAAAAGTAATAATAAAGCAAAACATGTTTCGATATAGAATGATTGTATCCACAAGATTGTGTCCATTGTGACGTCTAATGCACTAAATTGTGGACTTTGAGTTACGATAAATTGTCGACTTCAGGCCGAATGGTTTAACGAAACTAAATCGCATGCTTCGTCTGTCACTTAAATGTGTATAATTTTACCTAGAGACGAAAGGGCCTTCTTAGTCTTTTGGTTAGTCATTTCATGTTAAGGGGAATCTAGTCGCTGGCTCGAACTCGCTGGTGGGCCTGGCTAAAAAGCGCGCTGTCTCACCAGGCATCGTGTCCGATAGAGGTAGTATCAGTGATGAGCAGTTAGAGGCTAGTATACACGCAAAACGTTACTGACTGAAATGCAGGAGCAATTATACTAAAAAAGAGCGTAAAAAATTAAGAAAAGTCCTTCGGAGTATCGGGTTTTATGAAAAAACCACTGCATAAATCAATGACCAATAAAGTTTATTGAAGTTTCTGAAAATTTAATCGCTACTGACTTGGTTTTGGAGATTTTACACTTAACATTTTACGCCCAAAGTTAGGTTAAATTAGCAAGAAAAACGAATCTTTGTTGGCTCATAATTTTTTAATGGCTTTTTATTTTAGTATTGTGTTTCCGTACATACAATATTAATAATGAGACAAAACCATACCATGTTTAATTTTTGATGTACATTGTCGAACAGTGGAGTAATACACTCCCTAAGTTTGTATGGAAAAATGTCGACTAGATTTACCTTAAGGGGGTTAGGTACGATAAGTTAGTCCGATAAAATATGATTATATGATTAAAATATTGTATTTACAGAATTATAATCTTATTAATCATCATACAACTCTCTAAGTTAGAATTGGCCTGAAATATCATGATTTCATTACGTACCTAAGTGTTTATTCCTTAGAGCAATTTGAACTTGGACGAGTTGTACTCATGATTTAATTTAATTATAATTCTATTCAGACTTTACAAGCATGTACGTACTTTACTCCTAACAATACTAGACTGTCATTATATTCCCATATATTCTTGTCCTACTTCGTTTCAACAAAGTAAATTATATCGAGTAACGAGATTTTCTCATGTGAATATAAGAGCGAGGAGAAAGATATTTCATCTATCTCCTTTCGGCTTTGACTTTATAAATTGGTTAAAGCCTCGTACCTTAGCCATATTAATAAGAAATAACTTCCCAGATAAGTATTTGTAGCACGTTCAAAAAATTAAATCTGTTCGTGATTACATCAGCGAGCTAACACAATTTTCAAGATAGTTTATGAATTTCTTACAAAATGGTATCGTTTTCGTTGTAAAAGATTTGTAGAGGAACTCTTGTAATGACTTACAGTTTATGTAATAGGGATACTAGTGATTCAATATATTATTTTTTTGTTAAACTCTCTAGATTCTGGCTTGACGAGTTACAAGAAGCAACACGAAAAAATCGGGAGCCATCGCTATGGAAGGCACTACGGAGGGCCTACTGGCTTTCCTATATGCCTGCAGCAATATACATACTTATTATATGTACAGCCAGGTATGTACAATTATACTTCATTTTCATTTATTTGTTTTGAGCATGCAAAAAAAGATGTTCCTGAACACCTGTTATGTATGTGAACATAAATCCATAAAGCTTTTTTTTTCTCGTTTTGTTAATCACGGATTGATTATTTTTTTAAGTACAACTGACATTGTATCGTGAAACGAAACTCTGAAATATTCAAAAACAAAATATAGAAAGCTTATAAAAGATGATACCTTATTGTTATATCTAGGAGCTTTTATTCTTGTCTTAACGCTGCGTCTTTTTATTGTAAAAGAGATCAAACTGTTTATCATTTACTGATATGCGTCGACAGATAAGCATACTTACATATCCTTGATTGTATCCTGTAGCAAAACAACAAATGGATTACGTAAAACTGCTTTCAATTATTATTATTGTACTTGTCTTGTTATTGTTTTTCGCTGGTATAACCTCAAAAATTCACAAACACACCACACTGAATCTACTTTCATTACAAGTAAAAAATTATTTATATTCACAGAACAGCTCAACCTTTGTTGTTTTCCGAGCTCCTCTCTTACTGGTCAGTAGATAGTGATATGACTCAACAGGACGCTGGATTCTATGCTTTGGCTATGCTAGGGCTCAACTTCGTGTCCATGATGTGCCAGCATCACAGCTCATTGTACGTGATGCGGTTCAGTATGAAAATCAAGATCGCCTGCTCCTCGCTTTTGTATAGAAAGGTAAGAATCACATTAAATAAAATAAATAAAATAAAATTCATTTATTTCAGGCAAGTTTTTACACATACACCCATAAGTATTAGAAAAAATAAATTAAACTTGAAATAGATATTAAATAATTAGATATTAAATTAAATTATTATTATTATACATTCATTAGATTGATTATTAAAGTTACCTAATGTGTGTGTGTGTGTGTGTGTGTGTGTGTGTGTGTGTGTGTGTGTGTGTTGTTGTTGTTGTTGTAGTTGTTGGATAGGTACCTAATTGTCAGGTAGGTTTAACTAAGGTTTAAATTCAAAGAGTCATACTAAAATTGAATACTTAGTGGTCATGTAAATGGTGCGAAATACAGTAGTCACAATGCTGTTTTTACACTTAATCAGTCTCAGATGAAATGATGCTTTAAGCCTACGCAATACAGCATAAAAATCGTCGATCCTGTTTTCGGCAAACATACCAGACGCGCTACACCGCTAGGGCAGATTAAGCATGGCCCGGAACGCGTTGTTGTATTGTACACGGAGAGTATTGTACGTACCCTTCGTGTACTTGTACCAGAGTTGGCCGGTGTAGAACGCCTGGCAGTATGCCTTAAACAGGGTCACTTTATCCTGTTTCGAACAATATGCAAATCGTCTGGCGAGCATATTACTTTTACAAGCAATGCTTTACCTTTGCCTTTCAAGATCCAGATTATCACTTAAGTCATCGGTAACAATGTGACCTATATATTTAAAGTTGTTTACAATTTTAAGAGGAGACCCACACAAGTCGATAGGCAATACATGTTCTGGCCCTGCACCATATTTAAAAATCAATATTTCCGATTTATTTACATTATATGTCAGACTATGAGCGGCGGCATAGCACTCGCAGATCGCAATAAGTTTTCTCAATCCGCCAGCAGAGGGGCTGAGCAGAACCATATTGTCAGCGTAGCTAAGGTTGCCTCCTACATGGCATCCGACTCTGGTTCGGCTCAGCTCCCCCAGCAGCTCATTAATATATAAATTAAAAAGCACCGTAGAAGGTAGACCGCCCTGCCTCACCCTACATGCTAATTTATATGTTTTAGATAAACTGCTACCCCATTTAACTTGGTTTATTTGGTTAACTTGGTTTATTTGGTTTGAGTACCAATATTCTAAGATATTTATTATGATAGGCGGTACTTTTGAATTTCTAAACTTTTTCCATAGTATTCTATAATCAATTGAGTCAAAAGCAAGGCTCAGATCAAGAAAGCAGGCAAAAACAGAGGTATTCTTCGAGTATATTACATTACATATTTTTTTCGGGTTTGTTAACAGTAAGCAAGCATAGTAGGTACTATGCTTGCTGTTAACAAACCCGGAAAAATGATTAACTTTCTCGAAGACATGTAGGTACTCAAATTTATGTGTGGTGGGTTTAAGATTAACGTTAGCCAGACTACGGTTAAAGGGTTCTCGAAGTTTATGTTCGTTGTGAAGCCACATTATGTAGCCCTAAATGGATGGTTTTCCTTTCTTTTTAGTTACTCCGCATGAGTCAAGTGTCAGTGGGTGACGTGGCAGGAGGCAAACTGGTGAACTTGCTGTCCAACGACATCACGAGGTTCGACTACGCGTTCATGTTCTTGCACTACTTGTGGGTGGTCCCTATTCAAGCCGCCGTCGTCCTTTACTTCTTGTACGAAGCCGCCGAATGGGCGCCTTTTGTCGGCCTCTTTGGAGTAGTCATATTAATTCTACCTCTGCAAGGTATATTAAACAATATGTTTTTTTTAATCCTTCTGAATCCTCTCAGCAATATATTAACCGATGCTCTTTTGTTTTCAGCCGGCTTGACAAAGCTCACTGCTGTCGTGAGACGCTCTACAGCTAAGAGGACGGATAAAAGAATTAAGTTAATGAGTGAAATTATTAACGGTATACAGGTACATAATGAAGCTCTTGAGTTTTATTTACCTACTACATAAATATGAACAAAGTTTTAGTTTATTTTTTACTAAAACTTTGTTTAACTGCATATTCAGCAGAAAACACTGATTCATACTCACGCGTACGTACAGTACAACTATTTTTTTAATGTTCCTCGGGAATCATCGCATTTCCGAATACAAACGAGCTTTCCTCCCTTTTTTAAAATAAAATAAAATAAAGCTAAAATAGTATTAACAACTCTATTCTATATACTTCCAAGACGATTGAGAGCATCCGCACCCTAATTGCGTAACATGCGATTAATCTTAATCGGTTTCATTTTGACAGTTCAACAATATTCATTGCGTTATTTACGTTGTTGAGCAGACACATTTTTCGAACATATGAAGCAATGGTTTAGCCATCTGTTTCAAAACGAAACAGATTATGATTAATAGTGAGTTACGCAATTAGGCTGCCGGTCTGCACCAAGTGCAAATTGGCAACTGATAGAAATCCAACGACTGACAAAACACGAAGTTTGCTGAGTTTTACTGGACGTCACTTGGCCCGAGTTAACACCCAATTATTTAATTACAGGTCATCAAAATGTACGCTTGGGAACAGCCCTTCCAGTTGGTCGTGAAGGCGGCGCGCGCCTTCGAAATGAGCGCCCTCAGGAAATCCATCTTCATTCGGAGCATGTTCCTTGGGTTCATGTTGTTCACTGACCGCAGTATCATGTTCTTTACAGTACTAACCCTCGCACTCACCGGTAACACGATTACTGCCACAACGGTAATTACTAAAAATATTCAGATAGCTTTATTTGCTCAAACATGTGTGTACATACAATTTTAAAAATAGAATAAAAAAATGCATGTAAGGTGTTAAAGGTATATATATGGAGTTGTGCTAACATGTTTACCATGTGTGGAAATATTATACAACTTAAGAATTAGAAACGTAACAGCAACATTCATTAACATTGACAATCCCAAATAAGAAAAAAAAATTGATTGATGGCATAAATAATATAAAAAAAAAGATTATCTGAACATCATCTGCCTCGCCTTTTCCCAATTATTTTGGGATCGGCTTGCAGTCAAACCCGATGCAGCTGAATATCAGTTGTTTACAAGTTGCGTCTGCCTATCTGACCTCCACATCCCACTTACTGGGTAATACGCTACCCCCTGGTAAGACTGGTTATTAGATTTTCGGGCTTCCGATGACCGTAACGACTATCATAGATTAAAAAACTACAGTAGGGACCAACGGCTTAATGTGCTTAAAGGCTCTTGGTTTGTAAAGATGGTCACCCATCCATGGACCAACCGGGGCATGCCTAGCTTAATCTGACTGACTGACTTGTGCGGCTGTTAATACGTAGCCAGAAGCCCCTATAAAAATGTTTCATTCTACCTCTATCAATAACGTTCTTATTTTCAGATTTACCCTATTCAGCAGTACTTCAGTATTATTCAAATGAACGTGACATTGATTCTACCAATGGCAATAGCAAGTTTCTCCGAGATGTTTGTATCTCTCGAGCGTATACAGGGCTTCCTCATGATGGGTAAATATTGTGTTAGAGTAGACTCCACAATAAGGTCGTTGGCATTCCCGCCGCGCCGTGTTGAATAAAACATTCAACTACATTTCTAGCGATGTGTGACTTTCAGGCATACATACCCCTTTACGAACGCCAACGACCACATTGCTTCCTTTCTGTATAGTTGCTATTCTTTAAGGGTTCCGTACCAAAAGTGTGCCAACGAAACCCTAATACTTAGCCACCGGTATCCGTACGTCTATCTGTCAGCGAGCTGAATCTCATGAACCGTAATAGGTAGACAGTTGACATTTTCGTGTATTTCTCTTGCAGATAACTAATAATAAAAATAAAATAAAGTTAAAAATTAATGGGGGTCGGATCGCGTACAAGAAACGTGTTTTTTTTTTTTTTGTTAAAATATGTTGTGTTAAATATTGCATGGTGATGACTTTTTGCCGTTTTTATAGATAATGTACGGAACCCTTCGTGTGCGAGTCTGACTCGCAATTGGCCGGTTTATCTTTTGTAAATAATTATTTATCTTTTGTAAACAGATGAACGAACAGACATGCAAGTTACGCCAAGAATGGATAAAAATGGTGTTAACACAAATTTGTTTAAATCCAAGAATGGAGGATTGGACGAATCACGCATCGTGCTACCTCAGAAGTACTCTCCTACTGACGTTGTGGTTCCGAAAGAACCCACTGAAGACCCTAGTATGGCTGACTATCCTATACAACTAAATAAAGTTAGCGCATCTTGGACCGCTAATGAGAATACTAAGGAAATGACGCTTAAAAATGTATCCTTACGTGTTCGCAAGAGCAAATTGTGCGCTGTTATTGGTCCTGTAGGTTCAGGAAAGGTAATGATCGAACTTTAATTTACTTTTTATTTTATTTGCGTTCCTTTGCACGGGGTTAAATTAATTATACTAGTGGTCGGCAAATGGTCGAAATTCGACCTTGTTAGTTAATTAATTTAAAGTATTTCTAATGCATCATCATATCAGCCGAAAGACGTCCACTGCTGGACATAAGCCTCCCCCAAAAGGGGTGATTTGCCATAATCGCCACGCTTGGTACGCGTAGCTAATGCATAATTATATGAAAATATTAGCTTTTCGCGTAATTTTCGTAAAGAGGGGTACCAAGTTTGTGCTTCACGTGTTAATTATATAATTACTATCGTTACAGACGTCTCTACTACAACTGCTCCTAAGAGAACTACCGGTGACCAGTGGTAATCTATGCATATCTGGAAAGTTGTCTTATGCCTGTCAAGAGTCATGGCTATTCCCGGGCACTGTGCGGGAAAACATTCTATTTGGACTGCCCTATGATGTTACGAAATACAAAGAGGTACTTACCTAAATATTTTTATTTATGACATTGCCACTCAGTGATTACTTTAACTCACACACGGACTTATTACTTGTTAATATTCTAGGAAAATCGTATACTTACTTTTACAATGTTTGTAAATATGTGAGCACCTGTATCTATCATAAAATTAATTTATCTGTAATTTCTTCTATTTCATTATTTTTACCTATTTTGGTATGGTAATCTTATTCTGGGTGCGTCGTTTTCACACATAATTATATAATGAATGTATGTTAAATATCGACTGTGAACTGGCAACCGGTCCTATCTAAATTTTTGGAAGATTTCACTTTTTAATACCATTTTATACTATTTCATACTCCGCAGCGTTACAAGAAATCCCATCTCAGATACATTTAAATTTGGCGCCAGAATCGACTTCGTTCAACTTGTACTAACTTCGACGCGCAGTGAATGCGAGCATTCAATTTTCCTCATCCTGTAAAGTTGTCAAAATTGAGATAGTACCGGTTGCCAGTTCACAGTCGATATTGTACTTAAAACATTTTAAAAGCATTGTCCATGCTTCTCCATACGAAACTACATTTAGGAAGGGGCGACTAGAATCAATTCTATTTTAATGTTAATGTTGTCGTTCAAAAGTGCCTTATAAGTGCCTATTTGAAATAAATGCTTTGACTTTGACTCTGAAATATTTTGACCAGTACCCACGAGTTTGATTAGTTGGTAGTACTTTTATTGTGAAGGACGATCTTCATCTGTCTAGCCCTTTCCGAACTATGTTGGGGTCAGCTTCCAGTCTAACCGTATGCAGCTGAAAACAAGTATTTTACATGGAAAGACTGCCCATATGACCTCCACAACCAAGTTACTGGGTAATTCAATACCCCTTGGCTTACCAAGGGCCAGGCTTGGCTTTGGGCTTACCAGTTAACTGGTTATCAGACTTTTGGGCTTCTGATGCCCCATAACTACTGTCAAAAATCCACGAATCCACGTGACCAACGGCTAAGCGTACTTTCCGAGGCACGGAGAGGGGTCTTGGTATGTAAAGATGGTCCACGTGAAGATGATCCACGTAGTTACCAACAGCGGCAATGAACGAACGACTGATCGAACGACCCATGCGTCTGGCATTTCTTAGACATTCTTGTCTTAGGCCTCTTCCTTAAGGATTACATCGACAGGAAAGGAGGTTAGCGATGCGGATTGCTGACCATTGCTATCTGTGCTATCAGCTTCACCGGAAAAAAAATATATGAAAAAAATATAATGTAAAACCAGAAACAGAGATTGTGCGAGGGACGTTAAAATTTTATAACAAGAGTCAATTTTCCCGCTGATATTTAATTCACACCAATCCGAGGTGGCATGGTTTGTTAATTTTTTTCATTTGTTTTATTTTTATTATTTGCTTGCAGGTTTGCAAAGTGTCTTCGTTACTGCCAGATTTCAAACAGTTCCCTTATGGTGACCTGTCTTTGGTGGGAGAGCGAGGAGTTTCCCTATCAGGAGGTCAAAGAGCCAGGATTAATTTGGCCAGAGCAATTTATCGTGAGGTAATTAACACGCCTAACGATTTTAATCACAGGTGTATGCAGAAATGTGTTTATTTTGTCTTAATCTACTTGAAATCTTTGTGTTTTCAAATTATCACAGGCTAGATAGTAGATATTTGATATTATTATTTATTTTCGGTGGGACTATTTCATTGATATCTCACTCATAAGTTGAATCGTCGGGGTTTAACTGATAAGGAACTGATAAATCTATAAACTGATTAGTAACTGAACGGTATGTACAGACACGCATAATAAGACGTACACACGCCGGGTACACATCAAGCTATAAATTCCCAGTATAAGCTGATCTTCCATTGTATAGGATTTCCGTACAGTGGGAGATCAGCGTAAACTGGAAAACTACTTATACAGGGTGGCAGAGACATCGACGCGCAAACTGTAACTATGAATTCAGCACAAGATTCGAGATTCCCCCAGCGTAAAACTTTTTCGTCGGTTGTAAAAAAAAATCTGCTGTTTCATAGAATATTGCAATACCTCATCATCATCTGTTTAGCCATTTCCCAGCTATGTTAGGGTTGGCTTCCAGACTAGCCAAATGCAGCTAAATACCAAAACGTTTGTTGAATATAAGGAAATTGCAATACCTACGCGGTCAGAGCGTATGGAAAATCTTTTTACATGCTTTATATTAGCTTCACTTGTATGTTTGTATGTAACCGACTCCTTTGAGCGCGATTTTGACCCACTTTAAACGGTCAGATTTCATTGAAACTTTGTAAACTTGTCGAGGACCGATGACAATTCAATAATTAAAAACAATTGAGAAAAAAAAAACACGTTTTTGTAGTTAGCAGAACTAAAAAATAGAAAATAAATATTAGTTTAAAAAACTAAAAAACACGCTTTAAAAACCAAACTAAAAAAGGAGAAAATAATTTAATTCAATTAAAAAGCGTGGGGTGCTTGACATTAATTGATTTTAAAAATACCTCAAAAAGCACCCCACGCTTTTTAATTGAATTAAATTATTTTCTCCTTTTTAAGTTTGGTTTTTAAAGCGTGTTTTTTAGTTTTTTAAACTATTATTTATTTTGTTACTAAACTACATACAACTACACTAGGGGTTCATAATCATATACTGAGTAACAAGTTGCGCGTCGATATCCCTGCCGGCTTGTATGTAAACCTATTCTGAAGTAATGATTGTATTATTATAATATACTAGCTTTTGCCCGCAGCTCCGCCCACGTGGATGTCGGTTATCGCATAAAAAAATAGTCTATGTCCTTCTCCATATCCCAGGCTATACTTCTGCCAAATTTCATGACGATCGGTTTAGCGGTTTAGGCGTGAAAGCGTAATAGACAGACATAGTTACTTTCAAATGTATAATATCAGCAGGGATTAAACGAGCAGTCACCGTTAATTACCACCGTTGATTAACGCCTTTGCTAATCGTATTGTGGAATTTACAAAATTTTAAAAAAATATGACGAATTACATCATATTGTTGCAACATCAGAATTAGTTATCAAAGACATTGAATATAGATACAAATCTTATTGTTATATCTTATGATTATGACTCATGGAATTATTTGATTATCCTAATTAGAAAACTATTCAAGGAAGGAAATGTTGTTCTAGTAGCTAGCAATGACGACTACAAGGTACGTTCTTACCTTGATTTATACATTGAAATTCGTGATCAAAGTGTCGAAGGATAAGAAGATATGAAGATACTGCATTGATAATTGATCTCTCGGGAACGTTTCACCGGGATAAAAATTATCATAGGATAGTTTTTAGATTAACACATAGGTGTTAATCTAAGTTGTACACTATCTGTGTGCCAAATTCCATCCAAATCTGTTTAACCGTTTTGGCGTGGTTGAATAACAAACATGTGAACATACAAACTTTCACATTAAATTTATAATATTGTAGTAGAATTTGGGTGGTAATAAACATACTAAAAATAACGTTTTCACTTCTCATGCTCTAAAAGTACGCCAATATAGCCCTACGAAGCGGGACTAAACTGACCACTTTAGTCTCTAGGGAGTAAAAAGTAATTACTTAGTTTTTTAATTTCCTTCATGTGACATAGACAAACTCAAACAGTCAGTAAATATACTATTATCTATGGAGTGTGGACCATCTTCATTCCAAAAATGTTGAGAGTTTTAGTTCCATGGTTTTTGCAAAGGTGGCGCCATGTGTTTTAAATTGTTAATCTGTGACTGGTTTAGAAGAAAAAACTGACCGAGAAATTTCAGAATTTTTGTCGAGTGTAAATTTGTTCGGTTTGAAATAAATTTATTAAGAATGTCCAGTGAAAGTTGTGGTATATAATTATGTTCCTTGGTGAAGAGTTTGACGTCGAGCAAAGAGCAAAAGACTTAATAGATATTGTGATTTTTATTTTATTAAGTAATATTTATTAAATGTTTTTGTACTAAATTGACTATTTTTCTCTCACTCAAAGTGAAAAGTACAGTTTGCACCTCGAGACTAAACGCCAACTTAATATACCCTCGGTTTCATTGACTTGTCGGGTATATCCGCGTATATCGCTCGGGAGTCAAACCACCTCTGGTATATTATGGCTTCGTTTAGTCCCTCGATATAAAATACGCCTTTTACAAATGAATCATTATGTAGTATGACAAATTAAATCGTTGATACTTTTCCAGGCTGACATCTACTTGCTGGATGATCCACTGTCAGCAGTGGATGCAAACGTTGGCAGACAGCTGTTTGACGGCTGCATTAAAGGCTACCTCGGTGGACGGACATGTGTGCTGGTCACCCACCAGATCCACTACCTCAAAGCTGCTGATTTTATAGTAGTTCTGAATGAGGTAAGTGGAAATTGAATTAATGACCTACTTCTGTGGTTGTGTGGCAAAGTAGTCATCGCCGCCGCCTACTGACAGCTCGCTGCAGTGCCAGAGGCATCGAAACTGCATTTGGCAACTTTTTAATGTCTTACGTACCTATAATACTTACATTCCATCGGTACCCCTACCCTTCAGCACCCTATTTGCGTAACACACTATTAACAAAGAAAGAAAAATGCGTTTATTCGCATTACTGGGTACAAAAACCTTAAAACTATATTTTTAATAACAACTTTTATGAATCACAATCTGAATCATTTTGAAAGATATTACTAATCCATTGCTTCATAAAGTTTGTCTGAATGTTGTTGAGTCTGTCAAACTGTCAAAATGAAAGCCATTCCTACTGTTAGTGTATTACGCAAACACCTGGCAGAACGTATCAATGTTGCTTAGCGACAGAAGAAGAGCCCCCGGAATAGCTTTTTAAAAAGAGTTCCTCAATGAATGAGCAACCTAACAAAACGGAATTATTAGGAAAGATAAGCAAAGTATGCAATATTAACTTATCTTTTCAATAAAAACTACAATCAACGAACGAGTCACTATAGCTCAGCAGGTTTTCAACGCCGAAGTTGATTAATGGCATTACATAAAATTGAACCTTGTAAATAATACTATTTCGTTCCAGCATAATCTGAAATATTTTTTCTGACAAAATAGCCAAAGTTACTTGTATTTATTTTGATATTGTACAAGTAATTTCTTGCATTTTATAACTGAAACGATATCTATTTAGATTGCAAAACTATTGAAAATGCGTAGCAACTTTTCTCTTTTAACAACAACAAACTACGAACACTCATCCGTCTAGCAAGAATAATGGATGATAATGGCAATGATCTAAGGAGTTCGTTCATTATTGTTGTCATTACACGCCCTTGATTAGCTGTGAACGCTTGTAGGCTTAGATATTTATTAAACTCGGTGTTCATGGCCGTCGTCGCCCGGGTGAATTTTATGACTCTGCTCCATCCAAATTCCCTAGTTTTCCTGTGAGTTTTCCGAAAATGTTCTTTCGTACAAATTTTTTCCTGATAATTACAAACATACACCACAAAAATCAGCTAAATCGGTCGAGCCGTTCTCAAGTGATGATCTTTTATACATGCGGCAATTGATTTTTATTTACATACAAGAAAAGTTTTTATTCAGTGCGCAAACTGTAACCATGAATTCAGTATATCAGCATATCTATATATATAAAAATGAATCCCTATTTCCCTTGGTCACGGCCTCACCCGTGAACTGCTGGACCAATTTTGCTAATTCTTTTTTTGTTGTGTTTGTTATTGTCAGGAGAAAGTTCTTATGAAAGAAAAAAATAAAAAATAACATAATATATTCATAGTTAAGACAGTAACGTCTGTCGGGGCAGCTAGTTATACAATAAAAAAATCCGCTGTTTCATAGAAAAGTGCAATACCTACGCGGTCAAAATATAACCGACGAAAAATTTCTGCGCCTAGAATAATTTGCTGAACTCATGGTGACAGTTTGCGCACTGAATAACAACTTTTCCAGTATACTATGACATTTTCACAGGGCGCCATCGAAAATATGGGCACGTATGATGAGCTGGTCAAGTCTGGAACCGAGTTCTCACTTCTTCTATCCGACCAAGCTAGCGAAGGCGAAGATAGCGAAAACAAAGTAAGTACACACTCAAAATCTAGTATTTTCCTTTTCAGCTGGCGACTTGAACGTTTGCCAGAAAACAGATTTCAACGTTATCTTGTCTACATCGTTGCACATGTTTTTAAAACACAACCAAATAAAAATTTAAAAGTAGGCATACGTGGACTTTTTACCGGCACAATATATTTTCACATAGGTACATTTTTTTGTAACCACCCTTAACTGAAAACGTAATGTGGAAGTACTAGTGATAACACACCCTTTAATAATATTTGTTGTATTTCTTAGAAGGAAAGGCCACCAATAATGCGGGGAATATCAAAGATCTCAGTGAGAAGCGATGACAATGACGGAGAGGAGAAAACTCAAGTATTAGAGGCAGAAGAGAGAGCTACGGGCAGCTTAAAGTGGGAGGTGTTGCAGCAGTATCTGAAGTCGATCGACTCCTGGTGTATCGTGTTCATGGCCTTCATGTTGCTGCTCATTACGCAGGCTGCTGCCACCACCACAGATTATTGGTTGAGTTTCTGGTAAGAGACGTAAACACCTAAACATTATCTAACAAGTTAAGCAGTGTATGCCACCAGGCTGTCTGTACCTACAACTGATTGAGAATGTCAGCGACTCTTTTAATGAAATATTATTATCTTATTGAAAACTCTGATTTCAGGACCAACCAAGTGGATGCTCATGTAGAAGGATTACCTGTTGGACAAGATATAGGTACGTTAAAAAAATATCACAATGTAGCTAATGTGACAGTTCGTACTTCAAAATAACAGTTTTTCATCAATCTTCTTATTTAAAATTACAACCTTCACGACCCTCCGGTTGCTTACAATCTTCGTACTAGAGCGGTGGATGAAATAACCATAGCTTTATTATAAGGAACCTTCATAAAGTTAATAGTTTTTTTTATGTTTCAGATACGGATATGAATGCTCAAATAGGTTTACTAACAACAGCCCAGTACCTCTACGTCTACGGCGGAGTGATATTGATTATCATTATTTTGACACATGTTAGAATTTTTGCCTTCGTAGTTATGACTATGCGAGCTTCGGAAAATCTTCATAATATCATTTACGAGAAATTGATAGTGGCGGTAATGAGATTTTTCGATACCAACCCTTCGGGTAAGTAAAAATCAATAGTGTTATATCGTCTATAGTGAACCTCTTTTGCCGTAGGGGCCTTCCCCTACGGCAAAAGAGGTTGAGAGGACGGCGGATTATAAAGGACTTAAAATCAGTTCGATCTGTTGGCCACTATAATCGACTACAATTGAACGGGTCTTCTCAAAAACCACTTCTATACATTGAGTCGTACTAAAGCCTACTTAGTAACTATAAAACCATTCCTTGAAGTTTGTAATTACAACTGGCCATATGCCAAGGTTACGGTCATTAGGCCTTAATTTTAAAACAAAGCAATTACAATGGCAACAGCCAAAGTAGCCAGCGTAATATCTACTGCCATCTTCAATGACCTTTCTGACTACGTTTTCATGCGGTAAAGTGGTTCAATCAGCCATAATATGAATAACTTGCTAGAGAAAGACGAAGTGCCTACTTCTTTGAAATGATTTATTAACATTGTTTTGGCTTGTGCTACGATCAAACGTAAATCTTTCATTCACAGGTCGTGTCCTTAACAGATTTTCAAAGGATATGGGAGCAATGGATGAGCTTCTACCGCGAAGTAGTTTGGAAACCATTCAAATGTACCTGTCGCTGACCAGTGTGCTAGTGTTAAACGCCGTAGCTTTACCATGGACGCTTATACCCACTGCCGTGCTGATGGTAGTATTCGTTCTTCTACTGAGATGGTACCTGAATGCTGCTCAGGCTGTGAAACGATTGGAAGGAACTAGTAAGTAAAGAATTCACGGATGGTCACTTCATCTGTTAAAACCTTCTTCTGCAACACTTTTTTATAATCTGAAATCTTTCCCACAGCAAAAAGTCCAGTATTTGGAATGATTAACTCTACTATTTCCGGACTTTCCACCATTAGAAGTTCGGACTCCCAGAACAGACTGCTCAAAACATTTGATGAGGCACAGGTAAGCAGTATTCGACGTTCAGATTTTACCTCTTTAAAAACTTTTCTTACAGTCGCTCCTATTAAGTATGCTTCTTTAAATGTTACAGAATCTTCACACTAGTGCTTTCTACACGTTCCTCGGAGGTTCTACTGCTTTTGGATTGTACTTGGACGCCCTCTGCTTGGCTTACCTCGGAATTGTGATGGCAATATTCGTACTGGGTAACTTCGGTATGTATTTCTATAGGTCTTTCTACGAGTCTCCGTGTAGGTTAACAGAAAAACATGAGATATTTTAATATTATAATAAACAAAAAAAAAAGTTCTAATGTTTATTTCGCTTTAGTTTTTTTTTTTTTTTAACTTCGCTCTCACTAAATATTTGCAAGAAAAGGAAGACGTTAATTAACATCGAACAATAATATCTCTGAAATTAGGCATCTATGCAATTTGCTAAGTTAAACAAAATATACTATATACATTAAATTCGTACATATTTCAAATAATATAAGAAGCAACCCAACAGAACCAAGAACAGGATAAAAGTAACGGTAGTTAGCGCTGTAGAGAGCAAAACCTCCTCACAATTCTTGCAATATCGTAGCTACAAGTTCTTAATATGTGCTCTTTCTCTAGGTGATGCGATCCCGGTTGGTAACGTGGGCCTGGCCGTCAGTCAGTCCATGATCCTGACGATGATGTTGCAGATGGCAGCGAAGTTCACCGCCGACTTCCTCGCACAAATGACAGCAGTTGAGAGGATCTTGGAGTACACCAAACTACCCACAGAAGAATTTATGGAGCACGGATGTAAGAACATCGTTCTAGTCATTATTTTAAAAATACAACTTGCAATTTCAACATTTCTATTGATTCCGACAACTCTGCTTTATTTGAAACATACTTTTTCCAGCAACAAAACCACCAAAAGAATGGCCAACTGCTGGTCATTTGGTGTTCTCAAATGTATACCTCAAGTATACAGCCGAAGACCCACCAGTGCTTAAAGATTTGAACTTTGAAATTAAAAGCGGATGGAAGGTAACAACACTATATTTTGTGTCATTGAATTTCAATAAAGTGTACCGTTTTAATGAACGCTTACTAAATAATTTTGTAGGTTGGAGTGGTAGGCAGAACTGGAGCTGGTAAATCATCACTTATAGCGGCTCTGTTCCGCCTGAGCGATATAACTGGCACCATCAAGATTGACGGCCTTGATACACAAGGAATAGCCAAAAAGGTACAACATTTTGTTACAACGATTTAAAACAATGAATTATGTTAAAATATCATCGCATCTTTTAACAACATTGAGAGACGCTTTATTAATTTACAGAACGTCCATCAATCACAAAGTAATATTAATTTTATTAATTGAATTTTAAAATATTCGAAATGAGCAATGGTTTCAGGGGCCATTATTAAAGGACTATGTACAGGAGTGCAAGTTATTTTCTAATTTGGAACATTAATGCAGCGATAACTTTTTATGTTCCCAGCTTTTGAGATCGAAAATATCAATTATTCCACAAGAGCCGGTCCTGTTCTCTGCTACACTACGGTATAATTTGGATCCGTTCAACGACTACAGTGACGATGATATTTGGAGGGCGTTGGAGCAGGTAGGATTAATTTAATTATATCTTGAACAGAAACTCGACGGCACCTGCGAAGTAAACTAATTACTTAATGAATTTATCATTCAAGGTGGAGCTTAAAGAGGGTATTCCGGCACTAGATTATAAAGTGTCTGAAGGCGGTAGCAACTTTTCGATGGGACAACGTCAGCTGGTATGCCTGGCGCGCGCCATCCTGCGATCGAATAAAATTCTCATCATGGACGAAGCCACCGCCAACGTCGATCCTCAGTGAGTTTATAAAGAAAAGTACCGTTTTAATTTCGAATATGTATCTAAACTGCTTTAAAGATACGAGATTGAGAAAAGAAAATGATTTTTAATTCAATCATTTATTTAATTACCTAGCTAAAGTTTACACAACCTCAAGAAAAATAAGTTAATAAGTTATATTTTATTCTTACTTAGCTATTTAATCCTGACTCCTAACTCACGTAACAACCGGTGAATATAATCTATACGCGAATTAATAATGCATTTCTCCATTACAGAACGGACGCTTTGATCCAGAAGACGATCCGTCGTCAGTTTGCGACATGCACGGTGCTCACCATCGCGCATCGTCTGAACACCATCATGGACTCGGACCGAGTGCTGGTCATGGACCAGGGACTAGCCGCCGAGTTTGACCACCCCCACACCTTGCTGAGCAACCCCAACAGCAAGTTCTCCTCCATGGTCAAAGAAACAGGGGAGAACATGGCCAAGATTTTGTTTGAAGTCGCCAAAACGAAATATGATAGTGATAATAAGGAAGCTTAATAAATCATTATTATTAAAAGCCTGTGATGTCCTCCTACTTTAGTAATAAAAAATTGTACACTCGCGAGCAAAAGTTTGGAATCATCTACTTGTTACTTGTTCCGAGCGATCTTTAAAACAAAATAACTGATGAAAATTCTACCGTTTTATAGGCTATTATACTGTAAACTGGAAATTCATGCCAGTTGCATTTAAATTAAACACAGCTTCTCTACTTTGAGTGAAGGAGTAAGAAAAAAAGCATGTTTCAATTTCTCGATACGTCGCGTCGCGAGTTTCGCCATAAAAGCACGTGTTATCGGAATTTTTTAGTCAGTCAACTGTCACACATTGACCGGTACACATCACCGCAATTTCGCAACTTTCCTTATTCCCTAATTTTTTCCTTACTTCTTCACTTTATCTGGGTTAGCTCTTGAAACATGGGTTTAATTTAAATGCATGTGGCCCGAATTTCAGGTTTTAGCCTATAAAATGGTAGTATTTTCAATAATTTTCATCAGTTATTTTGTTTTTAAAATCTCTTGGAACAAGTAATAAGTAGGTGATTCCATTTTGCTCTCAAGTGTAGTATAGTGTGTATAGTGTTATTAGATAAGTGTAATATATTATTTATATTTGTAATGGCGTTTTTATTGAAAAATATTCCTTACAACTTTTAGTTTGTGACTGCATTTGAGTTCGTAAAAGCTTAAGGTTTAAGAGAGCGGTGGCCGCCACATGACGGCCGCAGTGATGACTGTCATGATCGGTAAAAGTTGTAATCAAACCTCAATATCCCACTGTTCATACGGTTAAAACAAATGCAGTACCTATGAAACGGCCATCATCATCATCATCGACTTTACCAACGGTTGGGCATAGGCCTCTATTTTCTTTCCCCACGCTCCTGTGCCAGCCTCATCCAAGTTTTTCCCCCGATGGCAACAATGTCGTCCGCCCTGCTCGCCGCCGGATGAACGACATCTCGTCTTCCAGTCATTGGACGCCACTCTGTCACAGCCTTACTCCTGTCATCACTGCGCCTTGCCAGGTGTCCTGCCCAACTCCATTTGAGTTTCATAATACTCTTTCCCACATCGAAGACCTTCGAATCTCGACGTTTGGAACTTAGTCTATTAACTTGATGCCAAGCATGGAACGGCCTGCAAGTGATCCCAAAATTATAAAGTAAATATCGTACTGATCAAGTCCGTGTGTACGGGCCTAAGTACGTACGTATTGTAATTAAATGAAAGGAAATTTAAAACTCATATTAAAAGTAAACTTTGTAAACAAGCGTATTACAAATTAGAGGATTATATCCAAGATAAGAATGCTTGGAAACATGCTGGTCCTGCTCCATAGGACAATCTAGAGTCTAGACAAAATCAAACTGGTTGCGAATTGAATTGTATTATTAATTATATTTATGACATTGATTTACACTCAATGACTACTTTAACTCACACACTGACTTATTACTTTTTAATATTCTAGGAAAATCGTATACTTACTTTTTCACTTCTCATGCTCTAAAAAGACGCCAATATAGCCCTACGAAGCGGGACTAAAGTGACCACTTTAGTCGGAGTAAAAAGTAATTCGTTTTTTAATTTCCTTCATGTGACATAGACAAACTCAAACAGCCAGTAAATATACTATTATCTGTGAAGCTTGATTGCGAAAATGTTGAGAGTTTTAGTTCCATGGTTTTTGCCAAGGTGGCGCCATGTATTTTAAATTGTTAATCTGTTACTGGTTTAGAAGAAAAAAGTGACCGCGAAAATTTCAGAATTTTTGTCGAGTGTAAATTTGTTCGGCTTTAGATAAATTTATTAAGAATGTCCAATGACAGTTGTGGTATATTATGTTCCTTGGTGAAGAGTTTGACGTCGAGCAAAGAGCAAAAGACATACCTAATAGATATTTTTTTTTTTTTTTTCTTTTTTTGGCTTTGCACTATTCGTGCTTATTGCCACTAACAATAATTTATTTGATAACAAAACGTAAGAATCAAATACTCTCGAAATTATAAAATATTACAACGGGAAATTTGGAAATGGAAAGGAGATTAGTTGATAATACATAAAAATAAAAAAATTATAATAAGTTAGCAGTAGGGAATTATAATACAACAGAAAATAATTGTAACCAATTAACGACACCAAGTGACCTAACAAAAAGGCCGACTCGGAGCGATAACTAAGAACTACATGGTAAAAGTACTTATATACAGTTTATAAATAATAAATGTTTAAATAGCTATATCATTATTTACAAGGAAAAGAGCTATGGTTTTATAAATATCTACATTAAAATTAAATAAAATACATGAGATAGAAGTGGGCAAAGGGACTCCGAGGGAAACAAGACTTTGGAAAAGTGAGGAGTGGTCATAAAGGGGGCAGGAAAAAATAACGTGGTTCAGATCTCCCACTTCAGCGCCACATTCACACGTAGGGTTTTGCACAATGCCAAGCCTGGCAAGATGAGCAGGAGTGCACACGTGACCCAATCGCATACGTATGAATATTGTAGTAATCTTTTTGCTTAGCTTGTACTTGCTAAACCAAGGTTTAACAAAAATAGATGGCTGAATATTACGATAAAATTTCCCTTTCACTGATTGCCCGGACCAAAGCTGACCCCAGGATTCCTGTAGATAAACTTTGGGCAGAGCTGCCAGATCTTGGGTGTTATTTTTATACGGAAAAACATCTCCACACAATACGGCATCATTAGCTAACTGGTCAGCTCTCTCATTACCTAAAATGCCACAATGAGAGGGTATCCACGCAAAATGCACTGAATACCCCTTAATAGAACACCTATAAAGGAGTTCACGTGTTTGAAATGTAATATAAGAGTTATGAGAATAGAAAGGGAATCTGGCCAAAGATTGTAAAGCACTCCTTGCATCAGTTAATATGAGTGAATTCCGTAAGCCCATCATAAGTATATATTCGACAGCTTTGAATAGACCGTAACATTCTCCCGTAAATACAGATGATTCGGGCGGGAGCTTTATTTTTTGGACGATATTATATTGGGAGTGGTATACACCTACTCCCACACATGAGTCTCTTCCATGCTTCGAGGCATCTGTAAACAAGAGCTGATAGCCCTTCCAGTCTCTATCCATGGTGAAGTTGAAGTTATGGTTATGACATACGTCATCTCTGTAAATGCTAAGGTTATAATGTATATTTGGTAACATAATTAATGAACTGTAATTACAGTGAAATATAGGAAGAAATTCAGATTGGTGACAAGGAGCTTCAATTAAATTGTATTTTCTAAAGCTTTTAACTAAACACGGAGTAGCTTTGTGCCTCCAGTAAGTGGATGAAATTACTTCTTCAGAGAGAGTGGAAAGTTTATTTCGCAAAGGATGATATGTAAATTGAAGACACCGAGCCATAAATCTATTAGCTAAAAATTGACGTCGCAAATGAAGTGGAGGGTCTCCACATTCCACCTGAAGACAATTAATAGGACTGCTTTTCATTGCGCCAGAAACCACTCTAAGTGCCTTGGACTGAACACTGTCCAGTTTCTTAAGACCAGCAACATTAGCAGGTTCCAGCAAAAAAGTCCCATAATCTAATAAGCTTCTAATCAAGGTGTTGTACAGTAATTTTAATGAAAAGGGATGTGCTCCCCACCAAACACCAGCAAGACACCTAATTATGTTGATATTTCGTTCGCATTTAGCAGCTATATAATCACAGTGTGGTAAACCAGTAAGATGTGTATCCAAAATAAGGCCTAAAAATTTAACCTGGTTTTTAACAGGCATAGGGATATTATTATACTTTACTGTAACTATAGGAGGCATACGCATTCTAGTAAACAAGACAATGTTACTTTTATCAATTGACAGGTGTAGACCATTGGTTTCTAGCCAAGTCTTCAGTAAGCATAAAGAAGAGGTTAAGGATGTACAAATATTTGCAACAGAATGACCAGATAAATAAAGAAGTAAATCATCTGCATATTGAAGGACTTGTACTGACTCATTTAGAGAGGATTCCAAATCATAAGTGTAAATATTGTAGAGAATTGGACTAATTACAGAACCTTGAGGGAGACCTTTCCAAACTAAACGGGTAAATGTATACCCTTCAATATGAAGATTTAAAGATCTCTCTGAAAGCATGTTAATTATTAACTTAGACAACATTGTTGGAACTTGTAATGAGTTCAGCTTTTGTTCTAGGATTGATATCAGGACATTATCGTAAGCTGAGCTAATATCGAGGAAAGCAGCAATTACAGAGTTATTAGAAGAGAAGGCTAAACGAATATCAGTTGTGAACACACTAAGGCTGTCTATAGTACTTTTACCCTTCCTAAAACCAAACTGTGATGTAGCTAGTAAGTTTTTGCTTTCCAAAAACCACTCCAAACGATTCTTAATGAGATGTTCAGCAATTTTAGCAAGAACTGTAGAAAGTGCAATCGGTCGATAAGAAGTAACATTAGAAGAAGGTTTGTTTGGTTTCAGAATAGGAATAATTGTTTGAGACTTCCAACTTGATGGAATGTTGCCAGATATCATAGCTGTATTGATGACATTTAAATATATTAAGAGAACAGCGTCAGACAGATTAACTATAAATGAATATGGTATACCATCTTCACCAGGAGCTGAATCCTTAACATGTGAAAGGACTCCTTTCAACTCACTTAGTGTGAACAGGGAATTCAACTCAGAATTAGGAATAGGAACATAGGGAAAGTGCATTAAAGATCTCTGTTCTGGGACAGAAGGAGGAGCTAAATGATCCATAAATTCATTGGCTAATTTTAATGGGAGTTTTGAGGCTGTTGTGTCACTGAATGCTGACCTGAATCTCCTAATATTTTGCCATACTAGAGATGCATTAACTTCTGGCGAGATAGATGCACAGAATCTTTGCCAACCTTCAAATTTCTTTTTCCTAAGGAGCTTACGAGTTGTACGAGCAGCTTCTAGGTATATTTCAAAATTGTGACGAGTCATAGTATGACTATAATTTTTTTCTGCTTCTTTTCTTTTTTTAATGGCCTGAGTGCACTCAGCATCCCACCAAGGTGGTGAAGGAATTTTGCCTGTAGCACCATTCTTAATAGGGAAAGTATTATCTGCCACCTCTATTAAAATTCTTGTTATTTGATCAGATAATAGCTGGGGATCATGTAGTTGTAAGGAGTTAGTTAAAGCAAGAATTCTTTCTTCTACACAATTTTTGTATGTATCCCAATCTACATTTTGAAGTCTATACTTTAATCGTGGTGTTGGATTGCAAGCAGTTTGTTTTTTATGCGGAAAAGAAATGATTAAAGGGTAATGATCACTACCATAAGAAGACGGTAAAGGAGACCAGGATAATGTCGATGCTAACTCAGGTGTGCAGATTGAGAGGTCAGGGGCACTTATTCCCTCATCTGGATTCGATTGGCGTGTTGGGAGACACGTATTTAAAATACACAAATTATTAGAGTCTAGAATTTCTAATAACTTTTCCCCATAGTAATTGGAACTAGAACTACCCCAGGACTGATGTTGTGTATTAAAGTCGCCCATTACCAAAAATGGTTTAGGTAAAACTGAAAGAAGATTACTTATTTCAGAAAGAATATTTACAGTGGGACGAGAATAATATATACATACTAAACAGATTTTATTTACAATAGCAGCGACAGCAGATATTTCGTCACTGAGACTCGGAAGAGGAAAAGATTGAAAAGACAAGTTATTTTTAATAAGTATGGCGACCCCGCCATACCCATCGCTTCTGTCTGTTCTTAGACACGCATAGCCAGGAATTCTAAAAGAGAACCCTGGTTTAAGCCATGTCTCACAGAGAGCGACTGCAAAGGGATCATATTTGTTTAATATGTAGGACAGATCAGATTTTTTATTCACAATGCTGCGACTGTTCCACTGGACAATCTTGGATAGATTTGGATCCATTATGATGGTTAAATAAGTTAGACAGAGTATCAATTACAGTGGCAACGTTGGACGGTTCAATATTATTATTTTTAGTTAAGGTATTAATTAGCATGATTATTAAATTTAAAATTTGATTCTCATTATTATTTGTTGTTTTATTTTGGAATGCAACACCATTCCCTGACACAGAAACTTCATTACTGATTAATGCTTGATGAGCTGCCCGGTCATACCCCTTAGCTGTTTTTGGGGGATCCCGAGGTTTCAGGAATACCGTTTTTTTATGTGAGGAGACAATTGGTGTGTTACGTGATTGGGGTGAAGTTTGGGAAAAGAAAGAATTGTTAGTGGTATGTAATGGGGCAGATGTTACCACATCTGCATACAATTTTGAGATTGGTGGATGTAGTTGCGACGCTTCAGCATACGACACGCAGCTATGGGCCATATAATGCTTAATTGATTTTTGTCTTTCAAATTCTGGGCATTTTTTATTGATGGCGTAATGAATGCCACCGCAATGACAGCATTTACTATTACTCTCGTCTTCAATACTGCAAGTGTCAGCAGAATGTTTCTCCCCACACTTGAAGCACTGAGGGTTCGACCTGCATTGTACCTTTGTATGGCCAAAACGACAACAATTAAAACATTGAATTGTTGGGAATGTATACAATTCCACTGGCATGGAATTGTAACAACAAAACACACGTTTTGGTAAAATTTGTCCGTCAAAGGTGAGCACGACTGTTTGGGATGGTTTCCACACAGGGGTCGGTTCGTGTATTTTATAATTGAGACGCCTTGCTTTGATGACTTTCCCGCATCCAGCGGGGACAGATATATTTTCCAATATTTCCTCCGGAGACCATTCGGTAGTGTTAGCGTGCATTGACTTCCTGTGTACAATGTTGTCATTTAATTATAAATGTTCTAGCAAACACTGCTTTGACTTCCTGTAACATAATGTTTTAAATATTATCTTTAATAAATATTGAACTACCGACTTCCGGTTGTCAGAATGATACCTTAGGCAGACATTGCCGGAGGAGCGCACTATCGGCTGGACCGTCGACTTGTGAGGTCGATGATTGCTACTGTGTTTATGTATTAGTGTAACTGTTGATTAAAATCCAGTATTAGAAAGTTAGTTGAGTTTTATTTGCAATCTACAAGTATATTACACCTGGAGGAAATAAGAACGCATGAGTTCTTATAGTTCAGAAGTGGGATGAACGCAAAATACGCTTCTGTGCCATCTAAAAGAAAGCAAAAAGAAAACGTAAGTAACGTACTTAATTTGTGTTTTTTACGAAGAATGATATTACAAAGTTTTTATTACTATTTGTTATGCATTTTAACTTACTTTTGTCCCTATTTTGAAAATTAAATTAACTTAACTTTGCTATAAATCGGTGGATGTAATGTGTTTATTTTTATTTTATAACGTAACGTTTACTTTGACGTTCGAAAATGCTGATGCTCAGCCTAGTTTGAAAAATCGTTTTTTTTTATTGTTTTTTATTGCAACATTTTAAATTATTCTCGAGTTTTTTTTTTCTTCTCTCGCTTTGCATTCGCTGCTCAGATTCAATACCAGAACAAAAAAAAAATAAAAAAAATACGTGCATTACTATTTACCTTTACTCTTTCTGTAAATACGATAATGTCTTTCTTTCTGAACCCGGTTAGTAATATCATGGGTCCCTCCTCTTATTTTAATTAACATTTTGTTGATACAAATATATTTTTGAATTATTTTTAGTTTTAAAACTATTGTTTTAAACGTTTGTGATGAATGATGATAGTAACGCATATCTTGGAGTTTCAGAACCAAAATGGACACAAATAATTCGGAACCTGGTAGCCCTATATTACCATCTGGATCACAGCAAAGTCGACAAGATAGTGAAGTTGAGAGACTGAACCGACGTAAACATAATAATGCTGCAATTTGTAGAATGAGAGGAAACCCCCGTGTCGGTGAGCTTGAGCAACGGCCGGGTGGGGACCAATCGTTTTTTGGTGAGTCTCGTGCTGGTGAGCTTGAGCAACAGCCGAGAACAAGCCGTACGTTTTCTGGTGAACCCCGTGCTGATGAGCTTGAGCAACGGCCGGGTAGAGACCAATGGATTTTTGGCGAGTCTCGTGCTGGTGAGCTTGAGCAACAGCCGAGAACAAGCCGTACGTTTTCTGGTGAACCCCGTGCTGATGAGCTTGAGCAACGGCCGGGTAGTGACCAATGGATTTTTGGCGAGTCTCGTGCTGGTGAGCTTGAGCAACAGCCGGGTACAAGCCGTGCGTTTGCTGGTGAGCCCCGTGCCGATGAGCTTGAGCGGCGGCCGAGGTTATCCAGTAAGCGCACATATGATATGATGAGCGGTGAGCTTGAGCGACGCTCTAGAAACAGGGAATTGGACATGAGACCAATGCATAATTCGGCTTACACTGAAGATGAATGCAGGGACGAGATACCACTAAGAAACTATATTTCATCACGAAATACACCCGACCGAGCGAGATCAAGCAGATCACGGAACGAGAGGCGTTCCCGAAGCAGACCACGGAACGAGAGGCGTTCCCGAAGCAGGTCACGTAATGGAAGGCGTTCGAGAAGCGGGCCTCGGGGCGAAAGGCGTTCGAGGAGCAGGAGTCGTCACAGTCATCGGGCGCAAAGAACAACCGGGTATGAGAATCCTAATAATATGTTTTGTCAATTTATTGATGCGCTTAAGGGCTTTTCGAAATCAGGCAGTCATAAATTGGCCAATATGAGTAATGTTATTCCAGAATTTGACCCCATGTCAAAAAATCAGACCATTTTAAATTGGATAAATAAAGTCGAGGAATGCGCAGACATATATGAATTGGATGAACGCGAAATCATTCACTATGCACTTCCCAAGCTCACGGGCTTAGCTAAGTCGTGGTATCAGAGTCTACCTAGTGTAAAATTTACCTGGTCGGAATGGAAGACGAAACTTTTTCAATCATTTCCATGTAGAGAAAATTACGCAGAGTTATTAACAGAGATGCTTACACTGAGGGCTAAATATGGGGAACCTTTAGAACAGTACTATTACTCTAAACTTAACTTGTTACATAGATGTCAGATAACGGGAAAAAAGGCAGTAGATTGTATACTATACGGCATAGAAGATAGGGCTATTAAAGTAGGAGCTCAAGCAGCACAATATGATACACCTGAGCAAGTTCTTAGATACCTGAAATCTGTCAAAGTAGGTCAAGCAAGAGAAAACTATGGCAATAACTCAAAGAGTAGAAACGACAATAAGAAAACTTTAGGGTTACAATCAGATAATAAACCGAGTTCAACGCTAACGAAACCACCAATTCGATGCTTTAATTGTGGCGTTGAAGGTCATCCTAGCTTTAAATGTCCTAAACCTATCGAAAAATGCAATAATTGTCATAAGATCGGACATATCACTACTAACTGTCCCAACATCACGCAAAAGAGTCGCGAAATTGTTAAACCTGACGTAGTAAGACAAGAAAAACAGGTTCTAAAGGTATACTGTAACGCACGCATCAGTAATCCGAACATCCACGACCCAAATGATAAATATATTGTTACTGCAAAACTTAATGATTTTCCCATCTCTTGTTACGTACGACAAACGGAAGCGAAAGATTTTAATTTACATTTAGACCATTGTGATTTACCTCTAATGAAAGGATTAGGTAATAATTTAGTGCAGCCGGTAGGTAAAGTTCGGGTGGCTTTAGAAATTCAGGGAATTAGGGAAATCGTCGATGTTCTTGTCGTGGATGACTCCGTTTTGAAATATCCAATGCTTTTGGGTCATTCTTTTACTGAGCTTCCTGGTATTCTAATAACTAAGACACCCTCTCGTCTTATATTTCAAAGGACGAATAAAGTGTTCCTGATGATTTCTGAGGAAACGGATGTTTCCAGTCATGCGATGAAGTCTATACCAGTTTATTCAGATGGCGCTTTTACCGGTCAGGTTTTTATTAACGGTTCTGTGAGGGGAAGAATAGGTTCGGAATTTTACCTTTTGCCTGGAGAATACACATTGATGAATGGTGTAGGACGATTACTAGTACAAAATTTAACATTAAATACCATCGCATTCAAACAAGATATTTTAATTGCTCGCGCTGTACCCCTGAACAATGTTAGCTGCGTATTTCAATTAACCATTGCCGATATCGAAGATAATGATTCTATCAATTATGGTGATTCTTTAACTAATTCAGAAGTCAACAATTTAAAATCCGTGTTATCTGAATATAAAGACTGTTTTTCTAAAAACCTTAAAGATCTCGGTTATACAACTGTGAGCGAGATGGAAATTAAACTTAAAGATTGTGAACCTGTTGCTTATCGCCCTTATCGAATGTCCTATTCTGAAAGAACGCTTGTCAGAGATATGGTCCAAGAAATGCTGGATGCTGACATTGTTCAGGAGTCATCATCCCCTTATGCCAGTCCAATTGTGTTAGTCAAAAAAAAGACTGGTGAAAAACGTCTTTGCGTAGATTACAGAGCGCTCAATCGTAAAACAATAAAGGACCACTACCCTATTCCCCGCATAGATGATCAAATTGATCTATTGGCTGGTCACGAGTATTTTATATCGTTAGACCTTGCTTCTGGTTACTATCAGATTCCGATCTCCGAGCAGTCAAGATCTAAAACTGCATTCGTAACTCCAGATGGTCAATATGAATATTTGCGAATGCCGTTTGGTCTGGTTAACGCGCCGTCGGTTTTCCAGCGAACAATAAACAAAATACTAGCTGACGCAAAGATAAAGTTTGCTGTCATATATATGGATGACATATTAGTTCCTTCGCATAGCTTTGAGGAAGGTCTTTCCAGACTTCGTCAAGTATTGCAGTTGCTTCGAGAGGGAGGTTTAACCCTTAAGCTAAGTAAATGTCACTTCTTTTACAGAAATATAGATTTTTTGGGATTTGAAATTGGTCCTGATGGTGTCCGTCCCGGTGCTAGAAAAATCAACGCAGTTTCAAATTTTCCAGCTCCTAGAAATCCTCATGAGATACGGCAGTTCATAGGGCTTGCGAGTTTTTTTAGGCGGTTTATTAGAAATTTCGCCATATTGGCAAGACCCTTAACCGACCTTTTACGGAAAAACTGTGAGTGGGTCTGGGGTTCCGAACAGGTTTCTGCCTTTCAGACTCTCAAGGACGCACTAGTAGAACGCCCTGTTATTGCTTTGTATGACCCTTCTTTCGAGACGCAACTACACACAGACGCATCTAAACTTGGAGTGGCTGGTATTCTTTTACAAAGAGGTAACGATGGTACGCTACGACCTGTTTCTTTCTATAGTCGAAAAACGACAATTGATGAGCAAAAGTTGCATTCGTTCGAACTGGAGACGTTAGCCGTTATTGCCTCTCTTAATCGTTTTAGAGTATATTTAATTGGTATTCATTTTAAAATATACACAGATTGTAGTGCCTTAAGGACGATTCTGACCAAGCGCGATCTTATTCCTCGTATAGCTCGCTGGTGGATACAAATACAGGAATATGATTGCGATATCGAATACAGATCGGGAAGTAAAATGATGCACGTTGATGCTCTGAGTCGGCATCCCATCGAGCCACCTATTCCAGAAAGCCACATCTTTGATATCCTCAATATTGAAACAGATAATTGGTTAAGCACTGCCCAATCCATAAATGATGAAATAATGTCCATTAAAAATATATTGACCAATCCAGAAATTGATAAAATTGTCGAAGTCCATAATAATTTTAAGATTAAGAATGGTCGGGTTTATCGCATAGTAGAGAACGGTCTTCGATGGGCCGTCCCAAAAGCAGTTCGTTGGCAAATTCTTAAGAAAAACCATGACGATATTGGTCATTTTGGATTCGATAAAACGTCAGCTCGAATTAGGGATTCATTTTGGTTCCCAAAGATGCGACGTTTCGTAAAAAAAGTATGTTGCCGCTTGCCTTGAGTGTGCTCATCACAAAGTACCGGGTGGTCCTCGTGACGGTGAACTTCATCCTATTCCAAAAGTGGAAAAACCGTTTCATACAATACATGCGGACCACTTAGGACCGTTTGTACGTAGTAAACGTGGCAATTGTTACTTACTTGTTATTGTCGATGGCTTTACGAAATATACAAATATTACACCAGTTAGGAATACTAAAGCAACCACAACTATCCGAGTTGTAAGGGAACATATCAGTTATTTTGGTGCCCCCATACGATTAATAACCGATAGAGGTTCATGTTTTACAAGTAACATATTTAGTAAGTTTATTAAAGAGTCTGGTATTAAGCATATTTTGAATGCAGTTGCAACTCCAAGGGCCAATGGCCAAGTTGAGAGATTTAACAGAACGATTCTAGATGCCCTTTCCACCAAGACTCATGGCAAAGATGATAGGACTTGGGATGAATATGTGCCAGATATACAAATAGGGATTAATTCCACAAAACATAAAACTACACAAAAAAGCCCCTCAGAGCTACTTTTCGGATTTAGGGTAATGAATGTTTCAGAGTCTATTTTAAGTGATATTATTAGTGATACGTCAGATAATAATTTAGTAGATCAAATAGAACAAATGCGCGAAAAATCCGGAGAACTTATAAGAAAGCAACAAGAAAAAGATAGAGAACGTTTTAATAAAAATAGGAAAACAACTAATCAAACCATTTATAAAGAAGGAGATTTAGTTAGGGTAGAAAGAGAAATCAGTAAAAACGATGGTAAATCTAAGAAATTAGTAGCAAAATATCAAGGACCTTATCGCATTGTTAAAATACTCCCCAACGACCGATTCTTAATAGAAGATACCCCTATTACTAGAAAACAGAATCATAAATACGAAACTATTGTAGCAAGAGATAAATTGCGGCCTTGGCTTAATCTTAGTACTGATTTAGCAAGTAGTTCTGACGAGGAGAACAGTGGGGTTTCAAATGAGACAAATGAAGTGCATATTGAATGTGATAATGATTAGCGATTTTATTTTATTTTTTATTTTATCGTTTAGTTATATGATTGTTTACAAGTTTCTATGCGTTCTAATTTTTGTAAACCTTTAAGGATTTAAGTTATTAACTGTATACTAATTAATTACTATTTTTAGTTATATTTTCAAATGAAATCTGATTATTTTATGTATTCTTCGAATTGGGCCTATACTACTTACAATTGTTTAGAATCATTAGTTTTACTTGAATTAAATGAGTGTAACTAATATTTATAGTAGGGTTCGTTGATTTTTTTCTTATTTTTTTTATTTTCGATGATATTCTATTTTGTTCGGTACGAGGACGTAACCGAATGTCAGATGGCCGAGCTGTTAGCGTGCATTGACTTCCTGTGTACAATGTTGTCATTTAATTATAAATGTTCTAGCAAACACTGCTTTGACTTCCTGTAACATAATGTTTTAAATATTATCTTTAATAAATATTGAACTACCGACTTCCGGTTGTCAGAATGATACCTTAGGCAGACATTGCCGGAGGAGCGCACTATCGGCTGGACCGTCGACTTGTGAGGTCGATGATTGCTACTGTGTTTATGTATTAGTGTAACTGTTGATTAAAATCCAGTATTAGAAAGTTAGTTGAGTTTTATTTGCAATCTACAAGTATATTACACCTGGAGGAAATAAGAACGCATGAGTTCTTATAGTAGGTACGCCTTTAATAAGTCCAATACGACACACATTAAAAGATGGAACAAATGCCTTTAATTTCTCTTTGGCCAAATTTGGGTCATTTAAAAAAGAGTTTGCATCTACGTAACGGGAGAAGCTTAGTGATATTCTATTTCGACCAATGCGTTTTAGTGAACCGTTAATGATGTTGTTGAACCTGCGTTTTTTAAGAAAATGTCCTAAAGTTATTGGGTGTAATGTTTGAGCAGAGTTTTGTGTATCAAAAATTTTTTGGATGTGTACAACGTATGGCGACAGGTCTGTGGCTTCGTACAAAGCCCTAGCAACCTGTGGCGCCTTCTGGGGAAGATCTGATTTTATGAGGTTTTCAATCTGGGGACCATCCACAGAACGTGGAGTGGCTTCTTGGTGAGCTAAAATTGGATGTACCGGTACGTCTGATATTATTTTAGGACTGATTGTTATTACTGAGTCATTATCACAATGGCAATTTGTTTCTGGATTATTATTTGTTCCAGTTGAGTGACCATTTCGCCTTCTTTTATTACAATTTTTACATATTTTGCGTGGAGCTCTAGTCCTTTTCCGCTCCGATCTGGTTATGGACGAGTCTGTATCCATACTGGATTCAAAAATTGTAACATTATAACCGACCGAGGGGACTGTGCCCCCCGGATCGGGTGGTTCATTGTCCATTGTGGACAGAAAAAATAAAATATAAAAAACTTACCCTAAATATGAAGAATTATATCTACAAACAATTACAATAACTAATCTAATGAATATTTACATAAATCTACACAACTTATCTCCAATCGTAAACGTTTTTTATTATTTTTATGAAAACGAAAGAAAAATCACGCCCGCCAAATTCGATGATTCCCGCGCTTTTTCCTAATAGATATTGTGATTTTAATTTTATTAACCGACTTCAAAAAGGAGGAGGTTCTCAATTCGTCGGAACCTTTTTTTTTTTTGTATGTTCCCCGATTACTCGAAGATGGCTGGACCGATTTAGTTTTTTTTTTGTTTGAAATGGTATACTTCCCAGGTGGTCCCATGATCATCAAGTCAGGATCTGATGATGGGATCCTGGAGAAATATAGAGAACTCTTCAAATTGTATAGGCACGCGAAGCGATTTAGGTATTTTTTAGAAAGTACTTTCTCGGAGTAGTCTCATTTCAATTTGGTGAAGATCTGATGAAGAACTTTGGAGATAGGCAACGGAACTCCTCAGTAAATGATAGCAAATGGACTTGGATTGCTGCAATCTCATGTCTGTCTATTGCTTACACTAGTTTATAACATAACATCACGCCGGTACGCTGTGAAGGGGTAAGCACATGTGAACCGCTAAAAAGTGAAAAAAAAAACTTTTTCCAAAAAAAAAAACAACCTACTTCCAAAAAAACACTACAAAGTGAAAAATAACTTTAATTTCGGAAGGCGGTGACAAAAAATTCAAATACAGCTCCAAAGACACCGACTTCCGAAGTGAAAGTTATTTTTCACTTTGTAGTGTTTTTTTGTTAAGTAATATTTATTAGGTAAGTACATGTTTTTGTACTAAATTGACTATTTTTCTCGCACTCGAAGTGAAAAGTACAGTTTGCACCTCGAGACTAAACGCCAACTTAATATACCCTCGGTTTCATTGACTCCCTCGCACGCTCGGGAGTCAAACCACCTCTGGTATATTATGGCTTCGTTTAGTCCCTCGTTATAAAATATACTATTACAATGTTTGTAATATGTGACCATGTATCTATCATAAAATTTATTTATCTGTATTGCTTCAATGTCATTCCTTTTACCTATTTTGGTATAGTAATTTTATTCTGGGTGCATCGTTTTCACACATAATTATATAATGAATGTACTATGTTAAATATTGTATTTTTTTTTAAGAGTAACGGTGGAATTTCTTGCCCATTCTTCTCCATACGAAACTACATTTTGGAAGGGGCGAATCAATTCTATTATAATGTAAATGTTGACGTTCAAAACTGCCTTTTAAGTGCCTATTTGAAATAAATGCCTTGACTTTGACTTTGTATCGGCTAAACCAGAAATAACTGTGGAGAACACGCATAATTTCACAAAAATAACTATTCATGTGAGAAGGTAAGCACATACAACGAGGACTGCTGGATTGCCACTATTTTATAAATAACTAGCTGACCCGACAGACGTTGTCCTGTCCATACAAAATTCCCATAGAAAATGTAATTTAAGTTTTCCCGATTTTTTGGCAGTTTCCTAATGCACAAAAAAAAAAATAGATGTTGGCCGATTCTCAGACCTACCCGATAAGCACACGAAATTTTATCAAAATCGGTCAAGCCGTTTCGGAGGAGTATGGCAACGAAAACTGTGACACGAGAATTTTATATATTAGATGAATGGCAGTTGCTACATTAGCAGGTAAAGAAGTATTTATTCTCAAGCACAAGCCGTTCTCGACTGAAACTGTTTTGTAAATACAATCTAACTTTTACTGCTTCCGTTACGAAGTAGCGAAAACTTCGTACTCTTTCAATAGATATAATGTTTTGTGCAATACCAATTGAACCTATACCTTGCGTTGCGTTCTTATATGAACAGTAACTGTGACACAATTCCTACTAAACTCTTCTATCTCTCCACGTCTTTTATTTTTTTTACCGACTTCAAAAAGAAGTAGGTTATTAATTCAACAAGTTTTTTTATTTTATGTATTTATTATGGATTTGCAAAATCATTTTTTTGTTCGAAAGGGGTTTATTCCAAAATGGTCCCATTTATATGTCCAATTTCATATAGATCTGATGGTGCGTTTCGGAGACAGACAACGGAACTCTTCAAAAACTGACAGCAAATCAACCGCGATTACTGCTATCGCTTATATATGCATTGTTTTTACCCCAAGGATGATGAAATTTCGAATTGGTGTGGGGTAGGTACTATAACTAAAAAGCGAAAAACAAAAATAAAAAAAGTAATTCGAAAAAAAACTACAACGTGAAAAAGAATTCGAAGACATGTGAAAACTACCAACCCGCACTGGGCCCGCGAAGTGGATTATGGCCCACTCCCTCTCACAGAGAGGAGGCCTGTGTTCCAGCAGTGGGAACTTTATAGGCTGAGTATGCATGTATGTATGTATGCATGTCGCATCTTTAGAATTATAGAGACCTAATGCGAAATTAGCCGCAACCAAAATAAGTCTCTATAATTCTAATAATTCTAAATTAATTCTAAATAATTTTGCTTGCGGCTAATTTCGCATTAGGTCTCTATAATTCTAAAGATGCGATGTGTTTTCTCGGAAGTCGATTTTTTTTTGGGAAAACGTTATCTTACCGTATCTTTATATAAAGAATAAGTAGTTAACCATTCGTTGATATTCCCAACGGAAATGAATTTTAAAGGAAAATGTAGGTAGCAGATCTTTGATTTAGTTGACTGGTTGCCTCGTGAGCTCAGACTACATTGAGATAAAATGGTTAGATCCTTGGGTTGTCCCAACGACCTATAATAGCCACTAATGGTGGCAAGAGGTTATCATACATTCTATAAAAGAATGAGTCGAATGAGCGAAATATCTATGCGTTTTTATAATTACCTATATCGTCCCACAGCTGGGCAAAATTGTTCCCCCTACTTTGCCATTCATCTTTGCCGCTGCCTTTGGAATATACCTTATTAAGGGTTATTCAGACGGTAAGGATATGTGGATGGGGGATCCGATCAGAATAAGCCCTTTATTTATATTCTGTACAACATTTACAAAATGTCATAAAAGTAAATCAAAATGACAACGGAAACCAACCTAATTATTTGTAAATAAACATGGTATAGACGCTTATGAAACTCATAACATGAAATAAAATGGCACATATTTGGGCGAACTTATACTAATGTTACGAAAATGGGTTGCTGCGACGGGCCGGACCCTTGCTGTACTAACTCAATATTTAAAAACACCCGTGTGCTGCTCGCGACGATTGCGCTGGTCATGCTCATCATGTTCCTGTTGGTGGCCCTGTACCGATGCCGTGGAGGTCCAGCAGGTCAGGAGTGTGGCAGAAGCCGTCGTTAACACGAAGCGTAAACATTGAAGCGTAAGAAAAAATCTTGAATTTAAAATTATTAAAGACCTACACCTACTCCATTTAGTTCACTAGACAAGACATTAATAGCCAACCAGACACGAATATATTTTAATATATTTCTAAGTAGAGTTTCAGCTTATTGTGATTGATAGTTTCGTAAAAACATCCTACTAGTCCTTCAGCAAATATTATAAATTTGAAAGTTTGTATGTTTGTTGTTCAATCACGCAAAAATGGCAGAATGGATATGGATGAAATGTGGCATATAGGATCTGGATTAATGCATAAGATAGTTTTTAAACCGGTAGTACGGTCCCGTGGGATAATTTTCGACCTATATGCGGACGAAGCCGCGGGCAAAATCTAGTAAGATATAAGTTGGTAGGAACTTTTGTTTAGCTCCCCGCTGGACGTAAAAACCTATCTACTTAATTTTATATTTAAATGGGGCCTTGTTTGTACAATACTTTACTCAGAATACTCTTACTAGTCGTGATTCTAAAATTTTGTAAAAAGCGAAATATTTATTTTCTCTGGTGGAGTGAGCATAGCTACACCACGCCCTTTCTCCTTTGTTCTAGTCACGTGGTTGCGCGTTGCATTGCGTTTAATATTGCGGAGAGTTTGTTTGTACAAAAAAAAAACGCTCATTCATACATTCGAACCAGATTAACACTAGGGCAAATCTGACAAAGTAAAAGACTGCTAGACTACGTATATTTCTGATATAACAATAATATAATGATGTTATTTGGCTTGTCGAATTTGAAAACGTAGAACTCTACATAATTACGTACCTACAGTCAAAAATATACATGCATGCAAGCAAAAATATTCATATTTTCAACAAACTCCCAAATATTCGTTTTTAAGTGTGTTCATTTTCTTCTCAGCGATAGCAATATTTAAACAGTCAGCCCGGAATTGGGCTACGAGCTTGGCACTTTAAGGGGAATCTAGTCGACATTTTATCCATTCAAACTCGGGAGTGTATAACTCCACTGTTCGACAATTTACATCAAAAATATATGGTATGGTTTTGTCTCATTATTAATATTGTCTGTGTGGAAACAGAATACTAAAATAAAAAGCCAATAAAAAGTTAGGAGCCAACAAAGATTCGTTTTTCTTGCTAATTTAACCTAACTTTGGACGTATTTAAGTAATAAAAGAAGTATGAAATCTCCAAATCCAAGTCGGTACCGACAAAGATCAAATATCGAAAAGTTCAAAAAACTTAATTGGTTATTCATTTATGCAATGATTTTTTCATAAAACCCGATCTTCCGAAGGACTTCTCATAATTTTCTACGCGCCTGTTTTACTATAAATGATCAGTCCTGCATCTCACTCAATAACGTTGTGCGTGTAGACTAGCGTCTAACTGCTCCTCACTGACACTACCTCTGTCGGACACGATGCCGGGTGAGACAGCATGCTTTTTAGCCAGGCCCATCAGCAGGGACGGTTACCGTTACCAATAAAATACCGGTAAAACTACCAAAACATGTCGTTCCGTTCCGTTAACTATTTAACGTCAAAATTATCGTTAAATCATAGGATTTATCGGTATTAAAATAGCGTTACCAATATCGTTACTTCGCTAAAATCTAACAAAAAGCAACATTTTGTGCGACGTTGCCAAACCGCACCAAGCGCCTCGCGCGCAGTGCGTTCGGCTCTTCTAAGCGGAGCGGCAACAACGCATGTTACGACGATCGGAAAGATACAATTACGGCACACATACATAGCGCCGCGTAAGTCGAATGTACCTACGTTTACTGCCTTTGATTTATCAACTTGTTGTTTGCGTAAAAAATACTTTTATAGGCCGAAAGAACTTTTAACCTTTCAACTTAAACCGTATTATTATAACTTTGTTACTTTTTAATTAGTCTTATGTATTTATGTGGGTACAGTCGAACATACATCTCTGGATCCAATATTAAAACCTTTCTCATATCTTACGTGCCTCATAAAGGCGTGGTCAAGGTCAATTTTATTGTATCCAGAATCATGTGGGTGACTATAACCTTTTTGGAGACATGAATATTTTGTTTTATAGAAATATTCAGTCACAGCTAGTTTGAGTAATTTTTTTACAAGCTTTTATTTAGTTTCACCTGTCCAGGTGTCTGTAATGAGATTTTGCAAGTTAAATTTGACTCACTTACCTGTTTCCGATTGAGCTGAAATTTTGAATGCATATGTATATCGCGTGACAATGCAGTATTATGGAGCCGATCTGATGCTGGAGCCGGAAGGTGGCCATATGATCTGCGCAATAAAACGACACAACCCCATCGAGTTTGGGCTCGTTTGATTTGTATGGACGAGTACTTTGATCCTATATTGCAACCAGCGTCTGATGCTGGAGCTGGAAGGTGGCCATAGGAACTCCGCAATAAATTAATTTTATTTCAATTTGAGCCACCCTGTTTATAATAATTATCTGCAGCACAGAAACAATGGTGCCGATTCTCTTGTCACAAATCTAGACTACTCTAAACTAGACTAAAATCACCAAAATTTTGGTTATTCCTGCCAAACGACGATTTGCCATTCTGAAATTGACTAAGCACTAAGATGGCACCGAGTTATTAATTTAGTGAAAATGCCGATTTTGCTATTCTGAATTTGACGGTTATAACCTAAAATTTTGATTGTCTAACTAAATCTGAATCGCAATTAAAAAGGTGTGGAATAAAATTAGTTGTCATGAACTAAAATTTACACCAACACCTCGACATCAGGTGGAAAAAAGTACTGTATCTTGTTTTTCTTTTCTTTTGCTGATATCTAGAAAATGGTATGTCTTATCGCAAAAATAACGAAAATTTCGACCCCCTTTAACGAACCCCAAAACCTATCAAACTTAACATGTAGGTAATATTTTTCCATATTTTCCATACAAAAAGGGAATAATTCCATATAAAATTAAAAATCAAAAAGCCAACCAATTTATTTTTTAATTTTTATTACTATATGGACTTGCTCTTGACCTCGATCACGCCTGACGGAAAGTGATTGATGAGGTCTATGATGGATCGAGCTTGCCCAGAAAATGCCTGTTCACCCTTAATCGCGACAAATGCTATGCCTCCTCTGTTTGGCGTGTTCATTAACCGTCCCCCGACTTGACAATGCCTTGATCAAAATATTACCCACAACTTAAAAGGCCAATAATTTTTTTTTTTTTACTTTCTAGAATTTTTGTTTTTCGTCGGGGGTTTTTTTTAAATTTTACTTTTGTTTCCTGCTTTTTAAACTTAATGTCTCGCTTAAATCTGCGCAGCGTTGCGTACGTTTCCTAAAGTGAAGTTTGTTACTAATTTATCCTCATTCCTCGTCCTGATCAGCATTTATCCATAACCTCTTCATTGAGACCTTTTCAGTGAGCCCTAACACGATACTTCTGCTGTTTGTTGGTGAGTAACTTGGGTATCCTGGAAATTCCAGGTGTTGCTCCAGCATCAGTTCAAGGTTACTTTGTTCGTCTAATATCATTGAAGTAATAGGATACCAAATTTTGACTTGATCAGACCCGTGGAAGATGCTCAGATCCCTTCATCAACCATAAAAGAGCGTATAATTTTCAAACGGCTGAATCAATTTTGATGAAACATATCTAAGAACACTCCCGACTAATTCACCTTTCAAACAAAAAAAAACAAAATCAAAATCGGTTCATCCTTTCGGGAGCTACGGTGCCACAGACAGATAGACAGACACACACACACACACACAAACACACACATACAGACACGTCAAACCCCATCTTATCATATCTTATCATAACACCCATCTTTTTTGCGTCGAGGTTTAAAAACACGCCGAGGCTGGAGCCCATGCGCGCCCCCGTCTCTAAAAAAATTCACGGGTTAGGGCAAACAAGTACCACATTGCGAGCAAAAAAAAATACCACGTGGAGTCGCGACTGTCAAATACGATTTTAGTTGAGTTAAAAAAATATATATTACGTTTTTTTTTTGCAGATTAGCTTTAAGATTCTCATAGCCTACACTAAACAAACTAACTATAATATCATTTACTTTAGTTTGGTGTACAGACGCCAACATATCAAGCTACCCTAAACTGTCAAATTTTCTCAATTGAACATGAATCTTATGCTTATGTTATAAAGTTGAAAATCTATTTAAAAAAATTGTGTTAAAGCAAAATATGCTGGCGTCTGTACAAGAGAATCAGCACCTATATTGTATACGAAGGCAGTCATTCATGGTTTCAGTTTTCGCCTTGATGTCCCTGCCACCCTATATACCATATTTTTTTGCAGCACAGAAACAATATTGTACACACGGCTACACATCAAGCTATAAATTTCCAGTTTACGTTGATCTCCCACTGTACGGAAATCCTATACAATGCGAGATCAGCTTATATTGGAAATGAATAGCTTGATGTGTAGCCGTGTACACACGCCGAAGATAGTCACACGTTCGGCATATGTGTAATATTGTTTCTGTGCCCACACCGAAAGATGCTAGTCTCCCCATCGTCATAGTTAGAAAGAGATAGACGTATAAATTACCGGTATAAGTATTTTTACTTTTACCGATACTAATACTGGTAATTAGGTAACGTTAGCTGACTTTGTGTATCGGTATTATTAACGTTACTTTTTTATCGTTAACATAACGGTAATTGTAACGTTATATAAAAAAATACCGCTAATTCGGTCCCTGCCCACCAGTACCGGTACCGGGTGAGTTCAAACCCGCGAGTAGATTCCCTTTAAGCATCTTACATCAACTCCTGTAGCGTGCAGCCAACAAGACACGCTGTACAGTTTATTCATAAGAACTTTTTAAACTTTCGTTCGAACTAGACAGCACGACTGCACGAGTTATAATGTTGTAATGTTAAAAATGTCCTCGTCGTAATATTAGCAGCAGCTAAACTGCTATTTGTGTTTTAAAGACATAAAGATCTGACTTACACTGCCTCCAGAAGAAAACCACAGGAAACAATGCAAAACTGGTCTTATCATACATCTACTTTCTGAGTCCATCATTGTACTGACTAATCGTAGGCAGTTGAGCATTAGCACATCGGTTTTTACGTGCCAACCTGTATGCGTTTAGTTTCTGGAAACGTGAAAGAAAATTATGCAACCTCTTTATGAGTTATGATAAAAAGCTCTCTGATAGATTCCTACCCGAAAAAACATAGTTGTCAATTTGGAGTTCTTGTGTCATATTTTTGGAAAATGTCACCTAAAAATTATGCGGTCCCGTAAAATATCACATCATGTAATAATTAAAATAAAATAACAAGCAGGCAATATCGGCAAGAGTTATGATGCATAATACCGATGTAAGATGGGTGCAGGTTGTTGCTACGGCTGCGTGGATACCGGTTGGGAAGTGTTCTACGATGACCACAAAGTTTATGGATTACTTCTAGGTCTATTATTCGTTGCACTAGCGTTAGGGTATAAACTGTACCGTTGCCGATATCCCAGCCGCAGACGCACTAGAGCCTAGTTAATTTAAAAGTATAACGAGGTACAATTCAAAATCATAAAATAACATCATTTCATAATTTATTTCACTTACTCAATCTTGTAACAATACTCTATTCCTATAATGCTCGCTTCTAACGTACCTATTAACGAATATATACAACATTTATTCTAATAGTAACTATAGTTTTACATTTTGTTTAGTTCATCTCGCGTTTTCTTTCAGATTGCTTTGGAAGTAAGCATCCTTGGCTATTCGGAAGAGGTTGGCACTGTTCTTGTCACCGGTCTCGCGCACCATGGCGGAGAAGTGGCTGGAGGGGTCGGACAGCAGCACGTAGGGATGATCGTACTCTACCACCTCGCCGCTGCTCATCACCAGTACCCTGTCCGAGTCCATGATAGTGTTGAGTCTGTGAGCTATCGTTAGCACGGTGCACGACACGAACTGACGCCGTATCGTCTCCTGGATGAAGTTGTCCGTCCTGCAACAACCCCGAACGTCAATCACTGCCCCACTGTTGTTAAGTATGCATGTAATTCTCCAAATACTCACTGAGGATCTACGTTCGCCGTAGCTTCGTCCATAATTAATATCTGATTGGATCTCAGTACGGCGCGCGCCAAACACATCAACTGTCGCTGCCCCACTGAGAAATTAGCACCACCCTCTGTTACATGGAAATCCAACGAAGTAATAGCCGACTTCAAGTCAACCTGTAATAATCAAATGTTATAAAAACCGTAATAAATCAATAACGAAACACAGGCAAGTTTTATTGTAGAGTCTAACCTGCTCGAGGGCCCTCCAGAGGTCCTGATCGCTGTAGATGTTAAACGGATCCAAATTGTATCTAATTGTTGCAGAGAAGAGGATTGGCTCTTGAGGAATAATTGAAATTTTTGATCGCAGTCCCTGCAAATGAACATAAGTTAGAAAATAACGGCCGCCCACACGGACTCGCATAAATACCGTAAACGTCAAATTCGTACCTGTCTCGAAATCATGGAAGTATCGAGTCCGTCAATCAATATAGATCCGTCGAGGTAGGCGAATCTGAATAAAGCTGATATCAAGGAAGATTTGCCAGCGCCCGTCCGCCCCACGATCCCGACCTGAACGAAAAAACAAGTATCATAATTTCATAAATTAATACCATTTAAGTAAGTACTTAAGTTTTACATATTTGACAACTTAGTAGAAATTAATCATAAACATGGTGGTAGGTACCTACATCGACGCGCAAACTGTAACCATAAATTCAACCCATGATTCTAGACCCCATACCGTAGACATATATTTTATACATATACATAAAAAAAATGCTGTTTCATAGAAAAGGGCAATATGTACGCCATCAAAATGTATGGAGCAGCAATTTTTTAAGTGAAAACTTTTTTAGGCGCGTTGGGCATTTTTTGAGATGGGAAAAAACAGTTGAACTCGCGACACTGTTACCGACACCACTGACAACACGAACGTACGAACGAACAATGCTGAACGTACGTTGAACGTTGTTTAATCTGACGAATCAAAAAATATGTCCTGATGATTCAAATAATACTTAAATAATTGTTCAAGTTTTCACTTCTGTGGGCACTCCCGGAGTGCCACTGTTTTTTTTATTTTTTTATTTATAACCGATGAACATTTTCAACGCAGGTTGTTCTGAATCATGTACTGACTCCATTGTAACAGGTTGCTTGTCGATGTCCCTGCCACCCTGTACAGTTCAGGTTTACATACCTTATGTCCACTTTCGACTATTATGTTCAAGTTCTTAAGTACTGGCTCTTCCTTCGGAGCATATCGTAGGGAAACGTTTTGGAACACAATTCTGCCCTGAGACGGCCAAGAAGGCGGCATGGCGATCTCTGAAAAGAACAAAGATAAATAAACATCTATATATATAGCCTAGCCTCTGCCCGCGACTTTGCCCGCGTGGACTTCGAAAACTATCCCGCGGGAACGTACTACCGGGGGGTTATAATCTATTTGTGTGATATAATTTCATCCAAATCCGTTCAGCCGTTTTTGCGTGATCGAGAAACAAATATCCAAACATTATTTATAACATTAAGTAGAATTTATTCAATTCGAATCCTATTAATAATAATTTAGGTTTTGGATAATATTATACAATTTTTTGCTTAAACTCGTAAAGGCCCCTGTGGGGGCTTTGATATGGCTTATACGGCGGTAGGTACGCCCCTGAGAAGAAACAAGGTGGTAGGTGAGAGTGCACTTACTTCCTTCGAACAAGTCGGGCTCGGTGTCGATGCGAGTGTACTCCAGAATGCGCTCGACGCTGGTGAGCTGCGCCAGGAACTCCACCAGCATGCGCGCGCCGTGCTGCAGCATGACGGTCAGCGTGTTGCTCTGTGTCACCGCCAGCCCCACGCTGCCCACAGGGATCGCGTCGCCTAGCAACAGCACATACATTAACATTTGTTTATGTGTTTGGGTAGCAAGCAGGAGGTGGTACGTGGTCACCGTCTAATGGCCGATTCCTATAATTTACGGACCGTAATTGGTTAAAATTATAACTCTTGTATCTTTACCAATAATGAAGTAAAGTCCTCATAGCTTTGCACAGTAGACCATCTCATATGGAAGTAGGTATCACAGGTAAAATTAGCTTACGTATCTATTAATATAGAAACGCAACAAAAATGCTACCATTGGTATAAGCTAAACAATTGGTTTTTGTTTATAATACCGACCATAAGACAACTGCAATATCCGAGGCCTTACAAATGCCTTGCAATCACAGGGGCTAGAGATAAAGCGGAAACGACACCTTATACTTAGGTACCCTTGGCTCAGGATCGAGTGCCGTGGAAAAAGAAAAGAAAGGCCTTTGCCCTGTCGTGGGACAATACAGGCTACCCTACAAACCATAACAATGCTGAAAAACTGTGAAAATTGGTATAGTGGTATTACTTCCCCGGACGAGCTCTTTTACGAAGACCTTACAACTAATTACTTTGATTCCAATTATTCAAAAGTAGCAGTTAGTTGCCGACAACTTTATAGGAAAATTTACAGATCAGGGTGACACTGCGGAGGACGAGTTTCGAAAAATCGTAAATCGAGTAGTTCTGTATAAGTCGACAGTATCTTCCTTGTGCCTTGTTTATTTCTTAAATGGCTATACGTTTTCTGTCAGTCTATCATAGACGAAACCGTTTTATGAATAGATAGATACTACTAAGTATCAGCCTTCCTAAACTTCGAAAACTACATTCGCTACCCCAAAAAACCCCTTTACGTATAACCTCTCACTAGCTCTAGCCTCTTAATAGGGTTAAGTTACCGTATAGAGGAGCTAATTCCTTTTCCTTTAACACAACTTCAGTTTACCTACACGTAATTTATAGTAATTCGATATTCAGTATTACAATATGCTAAGTAGAAAGAGGGCATTTTCTAACGTTGGCGTAAACTCACTCGAGGCACTGTTTTCTAAAAACCTAATCTTCATCAATAATCTCTTTAAAGAAGGTAAGTAACTAAAATTCAAGTCTTTAATAAAATATCTAAGCTTGTTATACATACCGAAGTCAAGGAAGAGGAAGACGAATATCACAGTAGTGAGGTACACCAAACACATGGTGTCCAAGTAGAAGCCAAACGTAGTGCCTCCATTCAAGTAACTGTTCCATGCAGTTGTGTGCAAGTCCTAGAATAAAAATGTTTAATTTATTGGTGATCTCTGATTAGCGATTTCCGTTTCAAGTTATATGTATATTCTAATATACAACGAGTAACATAATTAACGCAAGACCTCATACACCCCAATTAGAGTATTGAGTTAAAAGCATAATACGATGACCAAAACTGTTTTTTTTTTAAAGCTAACTGATATTATTAAGAAAAACGTGTTGACCCAAGCATTACTTTATGCATTTAAAATTGAGTCTTATTTCTTCTGCCATAAGATTGAATTTTCTTTGACTCAATTATTGTTAGGTATGGCAAAATACATAATTTAATAAAAAAAATACTTATATTAAAAGTTACTGAAATCGATTCAGTAGTCAATTAGGAACAAACTACTTTCAAGCCTTGCGTCCATTCTGTTACACCTTGTATATACTAGGTTTTAATGAAAGTCTCATCAATATAATTTCACGCCATGCGACTTTATTTACTTTTGTTACGTCTGGGAACCGTGATTGGTTTCCAACGAATTTGGCGTTTAGCGACTATAGCGGGCTTTTAGAAGATGGATGAGTCGTGTACTTATGTCGCAGTTTTGTCTTGGAATGCTGCCAATAACATGGAACAGTCATGTGAATCTGAACTGAGGTTCTTTAATAGGTAAGTATTTGAAATGTAAGACACTTTTCAATATTCAGGTACAATATTCTATAAGTAGTTGTACAACTCTGGTTGTTCAGTGTTTATTCATCTTCATGTCAATCAAATAAGTTAGTGAATTTTGAGATTTGCAATAAACGTAAATGTGGTTTACCTGGTTAGAATCAAACTGTTCTATGAGTCTCATCTGGGCATTGGCTGACCTAATGGTAGATATGCCATTAAGCGATGACGTCACTGTACCGAACATGGGACTCTTGCCTGAAATAAATGAAAGTGTTAGAAAACTTTGAAGAGAAATTATTATAATAATGTTTATTAATTTTCTCTCACTATATATTTAATATAATAATACACATTGTAAAAGCTGGTGCCTGAAGAAGGTTTTAGAAAGAACCTGTATTACATTTAATAAACGGTATTAAGAACATCAAGATGAAATCAGCATGCTCATAATATGAATTTCCTACTAAGGTTCCTAAATCGTCAATCATACTTTAGGTACATGAAAAATATTTGCTCTATAAGTAGATAAAAGACATAGTAGGGGTAGCATTAGCGATTGAAAAGATTTCAGATAATTTGTCAAAGGAAAAAGGTTCGTACCGCCAAATATAATATGCCGTGAACATTTTAACGTGCCGTCCGGACGACGAAAGATCGAGTAATTTTATGTGATGACATTTTAATAGGTGTTACGTGTTCCCACACTTTTTGAGGAAAGGTTAACAACCTTCGATCAATACGTACTTGTGCCTTCTAATCGCTTGATTCCCTGAGCTGCCTTCATGTATATCCGGACCAAAAAGAAGAACAGTATAAGCAGCACGGCTGAAGGTACCAGGGTCCAGTATAGAGCAATAGCATTGAGGACTAGAATAGCAGCTAAGGTTCCGTAGATCTGCAGCACGTCCAGCAGAGTTCGCGGCAGAATCTCGTCGAGAGAACCCATGTCTTTTGTGAACCTGTTCAATATTCGTCCTGTGGGAAAAATTTTAACCAGGTGAAAATTAAACGCCATAGGAAAGTTCGTCCCACGCGGGCTGGCGACTTCGCATTTCTATTGGATTTTCGTGATTATTTTATTCAATATTAATCAAAGTACATTTTTTTCAGCCAAGCACTAGAATTCACTAGATCGTTGGTATTCATAATTATTTTTAATATTTACTCTAAAAACATTTAATCGTAATAACTACCTACTGTAAATAGAAAATAATTGACAATATGTCGATTTTTATATGTAAATACCAAATTATCTATCATACAAACTTAAAAAAAAAATAGTACTTTCAGAAAAATACTTGAAATGCGAAACGTCGCATTTCAAGTATTTTTCTGAAAGTACTATTTTCATATAAGTTAGTTAGGTTCATCCAGCGCGGGCTTGCAACGGCAAGCCCGCGCTGGATGAAGACTGTTAAGACACATTTGTTACGGAATTGAAAATTGGCTTGTACATATACAGAATTGGAGACTCATTTTCTCAATAGATTTATAGCAAAAACAATTTATTTCGACATTTTGAGAGCTCAAAGTTCTTCCGTAATTAGAATACATAAATCTTCCTGGCCTTCAAAACTTTTAAAGACCTTTGAACGCTCAATAAAATATTGACCCCTCGCTGTTAGGAGACGGGCTAATTTTCTTTGCTTTCAAAATGAAGGTAAACATACCTGAAGAACTGGTGTCAAAGAAGCGCATCACTCCCCTCAGCATGGTCGAGAACATGGTGTTATGCAGCTTGTTGGAGGCGGCAACACAAAGGTAGGCGAAGGGGAACACTCGCACGTTCACGATCAGAACGCAGATCGCCACCAGGCCGCCATAGATCATCAGGTACTGGCCCACCGTGAATATACCCACTTGCACGGCCAAGCCAGGTTCTGAAGAGACAGGAATATAGCGTTAAAAGGTGATCTTCTTTTGTGAACTAAAACTATGTGTTTAGGTTATACCTACATAGCTAAATTGATAGAAAATGATTGAATTGAATTTACAGCATTTACCTAAGAGTTATTCAAGCCCATGAGCATGATGAATGAAACACTTTTGAACTGTGTTGATATTCATTATAAAACTAAATGTTTACGGTACAACGTAATCATTTAGTTTACGTTAAGTAAAAGGAGTACACGTCTTTTGTATGAGTTAACCGAAAACGAGGCCCGAAAACAGTTGACCATCCGTTTTCACGTTCTTTTGTTACATTATTGAATACAAACCACTTGATATGCTGAAACGTTTAATTAGATTGCCGAAACAGTTGCTTCCTACTTTCGAAATTCACCACATGTAGGTAATAATTATACGTAAGCCTTTCATGTGCGCGGATTAAAAATCTCATTTTATGAGACATCACTGATTAATATCGTTAAGCTGATATTCCTGTACATATAACATGGCGCCTGTATTCTTAGCTTGCAAAGTTGTCACCCGTATTAAGCCAGTTATATGTTATGAGTCCCATCATCCCATGTAAAGGGACTTGTGAGAAATTCCTAATTGTAAATCCCAATAAAGCATTGCCTAACCCAGAGTTCGAACCCAGTACCTACCCGCTCAACTGCTGGCCACAAGACCAATAAATTAGTCAATGGTATATTGCTATAATAACACCTAAATGAAAATAAAAACCACTAAACACTGATTTAAATATGTTAGGCTAAAATGACAGCTGTGATCGACTGTTTTTGTCAACATGACAGCTAAGCGTTATTAAATTATAATATAGTTTGGTTAGAATATTTCATGCGATTTGCGTGGCATTCCAGTGCCAGCTACATATGTGAGAGTCTCTTTATAGTCTGTACGTGGTTTCAGTAGAGATTTGGCATTGCATTCCTTGAGGCTATTTGACTTTCAAGCTATTCCCCGCGGCTTACTGGCTAAGTACAAGTAGCTTATGAAGAATATTTATTTATTTATTATGAAAGTACGAGTATGTGTTAAGTTTATAATATGATCAATAGCGAATCAATCGCATTTTTAATTGGCTTTCAAGACTATAACGATGTTCAAGTACTTAGACTTATTTTGAAAAGTTCATGGGTTTTTCTAAAGTTGGAAAAAGTGCAATACTATTTTAATACAGAACAGACTGACGTGTATAAATCATAATTATTATTCTCCTGCCCCTATCACTATCACTATAACTACAACCATATTATATAAAAACTTTTTTATTTTTATCACTTAGTTATAGTCGAAATTTCATCATCCTTGGGGTATTTTCAAAGACAATCAAATCAAAACAATGCATACGTGAGACACTCAGAAAGTTTTGCGAAAATAATAATAAATGTTCTATAGGTACTTTTATTTTTATTAAATCTTTTCAATGTACTCTCCAGTCTCTATACAAAGTTTCATGCGTCTGAACTAGTTTTCGAAACACTTTTTCCAGTCCGCCGCAGACACCTCGTTCACAGCCTGCTCGAACGCTGACAGCGCATCTTCCGGCGACAAAAATTGTATACCTTTGAGTAGATTTTTATTTTGGGATTAAAAAGAAGTCACACGGTGCTAGGTCAGGGCTGTAAGGAGGGTGACCTAGGAGTTTCACCGGCGTGCTGTCCAGGAAGTTCCTCGTTTTGAGCGCGGTGTGCGAAGGCGCGTTGTCGTGGTGGAGCGGTAACCCGCGGAGCCCTGTGCTTGGTCGCTTGTTGCACACAAAGCATTTGGTGATGCTTCTTTGGTTCCGTAAAGGAATTGACATAAAGTTGCCAGTCAAATTGAAAAGGCTTCCGGTCAAAATCTTCCCCCTCCCCCGCTTCTAGATCGCTTCACTTTGGTAGGCGGTGATTCGTTTTGAAACACCCAAACCGTCGACTGGCGCTTCTTTTCTGGATCGTATTGATAAATCCAAGACTCATCACCTGTAATGATGTCGTTAACACGCCGAGACCCTGCGAGAGCCTGCTTTAAATTTGTTTTTCATATCACGGCACCATTCCACCCGGGCCTGCTTCTGAACATCGGTGAGGTTGTGCGGCACCCAGCGTGAAACTATCCTCCTCACACGAAGATGCACGTGTAGAATTTCGTGAAGGCGTCCCGATCCAACCTGCAGTTTGTGCTGAATCTCTTGATACGTAACTCGCCTATTGTCATGGAATAAATTTTTAACTGCTCGAACGTTTTCTTCCGTAATAGCCGTCAAAGGGCGACCACTTCTATCTTCATCCCCCAAAGTTAGTCGACCGCGCTTGAATTCGTTATAACAACAATACACGGTTGCCTAAGAAGGGCCTTCATCCATGAATGCCATTTGAAGTCTATCGTACGATTCGTCCGGTTTCAGGCGACACTTGAAATCGTAAAAAATCATAATGCGAAAATGTTCCCAGCGCAGATCCATTTTCTAATAATGAGACACGATAATTTAAATTAGCTCGCAAACAATGTGGAGGGAAATTTTGAAGTTGGAACGGATCTATTTTTACTTACAAATAATCATATTTTCAAAATAGATTATAACTGGCCAGTCTCTCATACATAAAAACTTTTTTCAGCAATACTTTATGAGTGGCCTGGTATTTATGCGATAGCAGCAATCGCGGTTAACTTACTGTAATTTTTTGAAGAGTACCGTTGTCTGTCTCCGAAACGAATCATCAGACCTACTTATATGAAATTTAAATGGGACCATTTCGGGATAAACCCCTTTCGAACAAAAAAACAATTTTGCAAATTCGTTTATAAAGGTATAAACGAATTTGCAAAACAACAGACAGACGCGGCGAGGGTCTTTGTCATAAAGGTATGACAAAGACCCTCGCCGCGTCTGTCTGTTGTAATGTAATGTAATGTAATGCACCGATCCCAGCGTGGTTTGACCAGACTCGATTAATCGAATGAACCCCAAGATTCGCACTAGCCCCTGTAGCTGTAGTGTTACAGAGGCCATTGCATATCAAGAAGTAGACCGGGGGGCGCGGTAATGGTCAGGTAGACAGGCCCTTAGGATAGGAAAGGATTGCGAGCCTACCGGATATGCATCCTTGAGTAAGCATTGGACTAGTGGAGAGACGGGTGGTATTTTTTATAGGAGGGCATCTTTTCACGACGTCGCCGGCATGTTGATTCAGGTCGAGCTTCTTGTGCAGGTTTAACTGTTTTCTTAGCTCTTTTCTATGCAGTTGCTTCACTATGTTCTGTGTTGTTGTTTTCATATTCGTCTTCTGAATTCTCACTGCTATCAGCTTCTGTTTTTTGTAGATATCGTTAGCCGCTTTCTTGATCTTGTTTCTGTCTCCAGCCATATCCTTCCAATACGTGATTCCCATGTTGAAGTATTTCATGTCCTGTTTTAGGTTGTCGTTCCATGTGTAAATAGGTCGTCCGACCTCCTTAGATTTAGCCTTATACTGCATTGCTGCATGCAATAGGTGTGGTTTATCCCGTCTGAAGACGTGTGCCAAGTAGCACATCCTGTGGTTCTTGATGCGTTTTGTTACGGTTTTCCGTCTAAGATTTGGTGCATCTTCTTAGTTCTTGGTTTATTCCTGGCATGGTTAATCAAGTCTCTCATGATAAGTCGTTCATATTTTCGGAGTCTTGATCTGTTCGCCTTGGTGAGGGTCGATAGTTTTAAGCCTTATATCATACAAGGTACGATAACCATTCGGTACATAAGTCTAGCTAACTTCCAGTCCATCTTTGAGTTTAGTATGAATGGTAGTAATGATTTGGCGTTTCTCGTGGCCTGTTGGCATCATTTTCTAATTGTGCTTTTCCTGCTTAATGCGGATGTTATGTATGCGCCTAGGTATTTGATTACGTCCACTGTTGGTATACTTACTCCGTTGAGGGTCACGTTGGTCGTTTGCTGTGATGTTATGGGGTCCCTAATTAGAATTTTTGTTTTTGTTTCGTTTATTTGGAGGCCTACGCTATTTAGTAAGGCTGTAATGTAGTATAAGATACGCTCTAGACCTTCTAGATTATCTGTATTATGGATAAGGTCGTCCGCAAATGATAATACCATGGAAAGTGAAATTTCGTGGTCCTGATCTAGTTTGATTAAATGATAGTGTCTTCTAGTGTTCTAAGGACTTCGTCAATGACCAATGTAAAAAGGCGAGGGGACAGGGGGCACCCTTGCTTAACTCCTTTTCCTTTGACAATCCAACTGCTTTGCTGACCACACCATTTGATGCATGTTCTTTCATTCCAGCATGCCCTGATTATCCTGTTGGTCATCGATTTGTTGGTTCGTTCCAGTAATATATCTCTTAATGCGTTGAAGTCAACGTTGTCAAGGTTTTTTCTATGTCGAGGGCGAGTACGTAAATTCGTTTACCTGCACGCCATCCTTCGTCTAGAACCCTTTTGAGCGTAAAAATGTGGTCATCTGTTGATCTATTGTTTAAGAACGCTGGTTGGTAATTTCCCAGCTCCGTTATTGTATCGTTTACTTTTTTTTTTTGTAAGTATGAGGCGTAAATTCTGTAACCCGTGTTACAAATGGTTTATATGCGGCGGAAATCGTCCGCGTCTTTAGGATTTTTTTTTTGGGATTGGGACTTGTACGGTCTCAAGCCACATGTCGGGTAAAGTGTTCTGTGTCCAGGCGTTATTCATGTGTTTAGTAACAGCTTCCTATAGTATTTGGGGCATCGCTTTGTACAGTTCGATTACCATTTGGTCCGTTCCAGGGGCTGTCCCGTTTCGCATTTTATTGATGATTCCTGTTATTTCGTCCACCGTTGGTCCTTCGCAGTGTGGTTCGATTATCGGTTTTGTTATATTAACCGTTGGTATCAGAAAGCCCTCGGATTTTTTTAGTTTTCTTCCCATTTCGCCGGTCGCGTGCCATTTGTAGCATGTGGAGCTGTATGCTCCTGAATTCATCCGTTTCCTGTAGGCTGGCTATATGAATGCCTCTGCGTGAAAGTTCAGCGTCTATTCGATTTTTTCCGGGTTTTGAGGCGTCGCGGACGTTCCAGGTTGCAATGCACAAGTCTGGGCAGGTGTACTTAATTACGATAGAGGTCCGGTGTCTTAGTATTGTGTATCCGGTGTCGTCCGCAATTACGTCAGATAACGGTGTAAATAGTGTTGCCTGTCGTTGTTCACACGGCGATAACGGGTTTACCTGTTGGGGGCTGTTCGTTTGAGGCTGGGGTTTCGTGGGTTTTTCCTGTTCTTGGCGTGTGTTGCACCGGTTACTTCTTGGTTTGATATGATGTGGTGTTTTAATGTTGATATTTGCATTAGGAGTTTCGGGTTGTTGCTGTATTGTTTTTCACTATTCCGGACCCAGCTATCATAGTGGTGATTCTGATAGAGGATGTGTACTCGTAAGTTGCCGGGTACTGGATCGCCCGTGGATAATACACCTGTGTATTTCCGTTGATTATGTGTACATGCACGTTTACGAGGTAGAATTCAGACGCGGCGATAATTATATCTTCGCCACTCCAGAATGTTTCGTTAAATTGCGCGGTTATATAATTTGTTATCCTTTGTTCCTGGGAGAGAATGCTGTTGGGGAGAAATTCCTGTATATTATTTAGAAGTGTTGTTGATGTTCCAAAACATAGGTGGCTAGGTCTTGACGGACATTTCTGTGATCAAATGTTAAGCCCATTAAAATGTTTATTTGGTGGGCTAGTGCCCTAAACAAACAATTTCCATCTTTTAAAATGGGCACAATTGTATCCATTGTAAGCGCTTTTGTTTGTAGGGGTAGTCAGAAACACATGTATGTAGGGGCTGAAACTTGCTAACCTTAAAGTTTGTTTTATGGGCTGACCTTTTTTTTTGTTAGTTTTAATTCTTTGTTTATCTGTAAAGCAAAAACGTGCAAAGCCAACGGAATAGTTCGGGGTACCTATTTAGGCCATCTGTTTCCGATTGAATATTTTTTGACCGTGGCCCCTTGCAATCCACTGTGGAATTCGTTACACTGTTACAATAGTAAGATCCTTAAGTACGGTGTCTTGGACGGTACCGTATTTTGTGCTAGAATATTGGCGTGTATCAAGTTCTTTCCTCTATTACAGTGGGTGTAAGCACACTGGTCCACAAAGGAGGTGATTTGATTTTCAGAGATCACGCGCGGCGAATAAAGGCCCGCCGCATGCAGTACCTATAGCAAACGAATCCCTGTAATAATAGGAGCGATCTCACCAAGTCTGCCTCTGGGGTCCGTCGTCCTCCAGCAGCCCGTCTCCACTGCAGGCTGAAGCGCACTTCAATATCACTTTTGCTTACTTGTTTGTGGTTAAAGTGTAATCAAAACTATACAAGGCCTCTAATTGAGTCAAAGAGAATTGGATCTTATTCCAAGGGGATGAAACTCAATTTTAACTGCATAAGTTAATGCAAATGTCCACACGATTTTCTATAACACTGTTGGCTTTAACATAATTTTTTATTCATTGTATTATGCTGATAGCTTAATGCTCTAATCGGGGTATTTGAGGTCTTGCGTTAGTTATGTTACACTTTCAGCAATTTTACAAAATACACTGTGGCAAAACACAAAACACACGCGGTTTGATTTCAAATTCGAGGCCCCAGTCAACATCTGGTGCGAGGCTGCGAGCTCAAAGAAGGCGACCGCTCGCTTCAACGGCTCAACTCCGAATCCTCAACCCTCGCCGCGTCTGTCTGTTCGCGATAAACTCAAAAACTAAGTAATTCATGAGGAAAGTCTAGGCGTATAATTTGTTAAAGTTGCGTGTAAATTAATTGGTTAACGCGGGTGAAGCCGCTGGCAAAAGCTTGTATCAATATAAAACAAATATTATTTGTGGTCGGTCCAATATGTCTTTGTCTTCCATACCTACTTCTCTACGTCACCCCTTTCTACACATTTTCTTTGATCTTCTCCCACTGTTGTTCCCATCGACATTCATACTCAACACATTCCTCACGTGTCTCGTCGCACATAAATAAATAAATAGGTAATTTTATTAATATTTATGTAAATAAAATTCTACACTTTTGCTACAACACTAGAACAAAGTTATTGGGTAATTTTAGTAGAATATAACCACAACTATATAATTACGTTCGATTTACACTTTGAATCATTAATAATATCTATGTGAAGAACACTTGTGGAATCCCACGAAATTATTAGGCCAAATGGTGACATCTATGCTATTAAACAACTATTGAACTATTGATTCACAATTCCTACGAAGTACTAGGTACTTAACACCGTTAGTTTAAGACAAGCAAAAGTACACCTCTGAAAGGTTTTCATTATTTTAAACATTATTTGATTGGGGTTCAACATTATTTCAAACAGAAGTGATAGAAATGAATTTATACAGGGTGTCAGGGACATCGAGGCGTACCCTGTCACCATGCATTTAGTATATGATTCCGAACCCAACTGCGTTAAACATATTCATCGGTTTAAAAAAAAAACTACTTTACATTTCATACATTTTGATCACGTAGGTAGGTATTGCACATCTCTATTAAATAGCAGATTTTTTTTTAAACCGACGAAAATTTTCTTCAATTAGGAATCTAGGGTTGTGTAGAATCATGTGCTGAATACAATGGTTACAGTTTACGCGTCGATGTCCCTGCCACCCTGTATACAGACACATACTTACATTTATTGGATATTAAATAAAATCAATTACCTAATGCTGGCGTTAAAATTATGTAAAAGTCAAATTCAAAACATTTGTTTCAATAAGACCATTTATGGTTATTTTGAAAAAATAATTTAAAACTATCTTTCCTATTTTTTATAGTAATTACGTACCTAATCATACCAACAAACTAAAGTGAACTACCTACCTATTTATTAAGGTGTTTGTAACAGTTTAACATTCGATCCACCAGCTTGACTCTTGAGCTCAAGGATTTATAGCACGAATCAAGTTACCTAACGATGCTTGTTATTAATTAGTGGGCCCTGTTAGTTAGCTACTTTAATTAGGACCCACCACTTGGGACTAGAGTAGTACGTTATATCGTATTTATATGATTATGGAAAACTTGGGCTTAAGTATGTACATTGTATTATACAAGGTTGAAATTGTAGGCTGACAAATGAGCAACATTTAATAAATATTGCATAATTTCTTATAAATAATAGAGTTATATTTAATTAAAATGATACATCGATAGGATTGCTCATAACGCCTCTATACTGAATGTATGAATGCTTAAACCGATATTTATTTTAATTGTAATGCTAATCCACGTCGTGAGGTAAGTTTCGAGTATGAATGTCGATGGCTTTAAGAGTAACGGGTGATCAAAGCGACGATGGATGGACTGTGTGAATGATGCAATGGTTTGAAATATTGTTACTACCGAGATGATGAGTAATAGAGAAATTTGGAAAGATAAGACATGTTGTACCGACCCGAAATAAATTGAGATAAGGCTGGAGAGGTATGATGTTATTCAAACCCAAAATTTCATACATCATACAATCTAATGACACAAATATTCGAATTGTAATGATTGTGAAATTAACTTCATTCTTATTGCTATCTTATCTAGTTAATAAATCACGTTGGGATATCAATTTGCACGTACCAATCGCCTCGTCGGGACTCAGGGACTCCTCATACACTGCCATTTGATTTGTCCTTTAACAAAACAATTAACAGTTTACATAACGTAATGTTACACCTGTTATGCACAACCGACAGTTTATCACTTATTCCAATTTTAAGTTGTAGTGTATACCTTATAAAGTATAAGGTATACGCTACCTCTGCTCATTTAGAAAAATTTTGAAAAAAAAACGTGCGTGTATGACCAGAGATAACCATCTCGACTTTACGCATCGACCGCTTTCGGCCTTCCGATTGGTGAAGGGGGGCCAATCGGAGTGCCGAATGCGATCGGTGAGTAAAGTCGAGATGGTTAAAAGAAACTTACACTAGGGCCACAGATGTAATGAACGTATACGAAGTCAAAGGAGTATGTAAGGATCCTAGCAGGTGGCGTTCTGTAGTTTGACCCTACCCCTATGTGAAGAAGGCGTGAGTTAAAGATGATGATGATCGATAAATAACAAACAAAACCGACTTACCAATAACTGACCCAGTAGTCAACAGACGCCGCACTAGTGGTGGACAGAACAACAATCGAGAGCGCAAAGATAATGAAGCAGATGTTTCCTCCTGACTTGAAGTAAGCTGAGATGACCTCCCAGCGCAGGTTGCCTGACTGCCTTTCTTCTTCCTCCATCTTTTGAGCTTCGAATTCTTGTAAATCTTCGCCGTCGGTCACGCTTACCATGGTCTTTAAGGCAGGTCTGTCTTTTTCTTCGCTCGTCTGTTAATAGAAAATAACAGAAATAATTGAAATACCTACCTTTAAGGGCTGATTGTTCAATAGTTAGATATCTTTTATCTGGAGAATAATTCTTTCAATTTGACATATTGTTATACAACAGCTGCCAAACTGCAATATTTATTCTTCAGTTTTAAGTTATCTGACTATTAAAAAATCAGCCCATAGGAATTCAGGTACTTTTATTATCATACTCATGATCGTTCCGGGTGGTGCCGGACGTAAAAGAATAGCACCATCCCATTTCTTCCCGTGAGTGTCGTAGAAGGCGGCTAAGGGACTTACTAGAGAATGAGCAGCAGCGTTCTCTATGCAATTTACCACTATACTGCGATCGCCAACCCGCCTGCCAAGCGTGGCGATTATGTCCAGCAGTGGACATCTTTCGGCTGAAATGATGTTGATAATGATGATGATCTTTTTTTTTTTTTTTTTTTTCTTTTTTTTTTTTTTGGGTGGGAAATCATCAAATAACTTCTCCCGCTCTGGGTGGAGCGGGAGGGCGTGTCAGACTTTTCCTGACTAAAACCCACCCGTGTTCCCTCAGATGCCTGTGTGCCAGGGGCCGCGGTATCTCTTTCGAACAACCCGCACCCCTGGCAGGCATCGGTCCTTGCGGACCCCACCTATTGGTGCTGACATCTCTTTGAGGCGCGCGTGGAACACGACGCGCCGTATGATGATGACCTCATGGCAAGGTTAGGCAGAGGTGCACCTATATCTAGTACACCAACAATTTGCCAATAATGTTTAAGTCCCATGTAATAGGGAAGAGTGTATTGCCATCAGCCGGCCACAAATCCAGACTCCGGGCTGCTACTGAGAAATTCTAGATAGAAAAACCAAATAACACTTTGCCCGACCTGGGATTCGAATCTTGGACCTCTTGCTCAGCAGTAGCCGTTGTGACCACTAGACTAATGAAGCAATACCCACTCCACACCTACCTACCTACATATTCGTGAAAATGTGGTCGACATTTGTGAAAAAAGTATTGTGATTATTAAAATTTCTCATCTTGTCTGTATATTAAAAAAAAAAAATACCAGTACATTCGACCATTTTGAAACTTCGAAACAAGTAAATTAGATACAAGCAATATCGGCTTTAACAAGGATGAACGGCTTTTATAAATTTTACGTTCGCCCATCATTTTGTGTTGTTTCTTTTTTGAGTCTCGGGCCTCGGGCGATCTTCCAGCCTCATCTCATGAAACTGACAACAATAAAGAGGAGAAAATAAACAGAATTCTGAGGAGGTTGGAAACTGTATAATAAATGGAATACATACCAACCATGAACAATGAGATCCTTTTAAATCCACTTCTTCATTGTTTATACTGAGACTTTAAGATTTTACTACATTCTGTTCACACAAGTTAAGCTAAGGTAACTCAAAGATCTTAATAAAAGCAAGTAAATATCTCTGAAACGCCGTGGAAATGTAAAAAAATTGTATGCATCCTTAACGGTATACTTTATCATCGCTAAGGATGCATCAACCTCTTTCACAAAGTGCTAGCTTAAAAGTCACATAAACATCGAGAAATATGAAAGTCAGAACTCACCAGTAAACGAATGACCCAAGCTCATTTCTATATACTTAGGTATGTGCTACCCTTTACATATTTCAAGAAGCTAGTTGCCACTATGAAGGGATTCCTTCAGACCTTTTGGGAATAAATTGTATTTTTACGAAGTGCGGGGTGAGAAGCTCATAAAATATGAAGGCATAAATAGTATATGCGGTACCAAAATGAGCTTGGGCACTATTTAGGAACGTTTGCTTCGTAAACACTTCTGAGTACGACATATATTTTATAGAAAGACTAGCACTTCGCCCGCGATTTCGTCTGCGTATATAGATTTCGTATTTTCCCCTACAAACTATAACACCCGGGCCTCACGGGGTAAATTAGAAAAAAAAAACGAGCTTTATGATTTACTCAGATAAGTATTCGTGCCAAGTTTCAATTCAAGGAATATGAATTTTCATACAAACTAAATCTCCCTTTTCACCCCCTTATATGTCGAATTTCCAAAAACCGCTTCCCTACATTATAAAAGGAAACCGTGTGTAGTAGCCCCAGTAGTAACCCCCCCAGTAATTAACTGACTGATATATCAACGAATAACCGAAAGCTATGCGTTGACATATCAGTCAGTTAGTTTCGGTGGTCATTAGGTGTAATAGAATAAACGCAAGTCCTGAAAGAAGTCTGTTCAGAGTTTACTACTGAATCGATTTCAGTTACCTTTAATGTAGGTTTTTATTTTTCAAAAAATATGTATGTTGTCTTACTGACCGCTGGTTGTGCCCAAGAAAATTAAATCTTATTTAAAGGCAATAAGACTCAATTTTAAATGCTTAAAGTAATGCTAGGGTCAACACGATTTTCTTAATAATGATGTATAGCTTTAAAAATAATAAGTTTTGGTCATTGTATTAGGCTTTTAACTCAACACCCTAATTGGGGTGTATGAGGTCTTACGTTAATTATATTACACATTCTATATACAGATTTATTTCTATGACAATAATTCAAAGTTATGATCATGGAGAGCTCCTGATTATTATGGTCGTTACCTTTAATGTAACTGCACGATAAATTAAATGCCAATTAAATATTGTAACAATCCGGCGTGCTGAGAATAAATTGAATTTAAATTAGAGCATTATGAGAAATGCTAATTGAGAAATAAAGTGTCCTATTAGGTTCTGGGTGAACAAAAGAGACTACAATTACATAAATTACCATATTCTGGGCCCACAATGGAACGTAGCTTTAGCAGATAAGTGGGGGTCGATATCACGGCCGTCCAGTACAGCGATCGATATTACCTAAACTTGTATCAACCATACTGATTAGAATGCATAATTCAAATAATTTCAAATGCGACAATTTGATTGTTTGTTAGAACTACGAACCATACTACAATGCACCTACATTATCGTAAAGCTCATCAGATGCTAAATAATTACTTTTCACCCTCTTTTATCTATTCTGTGTTTTCACCTTTATAAGCCTAAAAACTTGCCCAGGACCTGAGTAGCTTGCATTTTTCATCATCTTCACCCACTTAGAGTGGTCTACTGCTGGACATAGGCCTCTCCAAACGCACAACTCTAAGCTTGATCCTCGTTGAAAATCACCTTGGCTTTTTTCCTAGTTCATTTGGATAACTTACTCGTGATCCAAGACTGTCGGAGTCCTTGTCTTTGCCTTCCTGTAGCTGGGACAGCATCATGGAGAAATCTTTGCCCGATGAAACCAACTCGTCGAATGTGCCCATGTTTTCAATGCGACCCTATAATAAATTCATTCATTTATAATTTGTATAATAACTTTATAGCATATTTTGATCAGAGAAGACAACCAAATTTGACCGTATCATAAAAATATTTGCTATAAAGACTAAACAAATTATTCAATAAAATACCAAAAAGTTATTGTACTATAAAATTCTCAGATAATAAACCCAAGGAACAAAAATTATTACAAGGAAAAGAACACTGGCAGGATAATTGGAAACCAATAAACGTAATTCAAATAACGAAAATAAATGAATAAAGGTTAAAAACCAAAGTTGCAAACCTCATTTAAAACAACGATATAGTCGGCAGCTTTGAGGAAGTGAATCTGATGAGTGACAAGGATGCGCGTGCTCCCGCGCAAGTACCCATTGATGCAGCCCTCGAACAGCTGGCGGCCCACGTTAGCGTCCACGGCGGACAGTGGGTCGTCCAGGAGGTAGATGTCGGCCTAGAAAGAGAACATTAATATACAAAGTTTAATTGTAGCAAGACGGAACAAATGGACTGGCTAGTAACATAAAAAAAAATAAAGTCAAAGTCAAAGCATTTATTTCAAATAGGCACTTAAAAGGCACTTTTGAACGTCAACATTTACATTAAAATAGAATTGATTCTAGTCGCCCCTTCCAAAATTTAGTTTCGTATGGAGAAGAATGGGCAAGAAACTCCACCGTTACTCTTTTAAAATGTTTCAAGTACAATACTAGTAATATCAGTTTCCTTGGCAAGAATTTTCTCCTGACTAGTGTCTATCGTTTATAGCTAATTGCTGGACGTTGAATTAGTTTGATTTTACATGATAGTCGTTCGCGCAGTTCAAGTAAAGTTCATTTTCTCTACGTTGGAACTGTACGCCCTGTTACGCGAAAAATGCCCTCCCATAACGAAGAAGTACGCTGTTTCAAGTCTATGAATATGCCATGCCATGGCGTACATGCAATAGTAAAGCTGCCCTACATTTAGCTCCGACCTTAAACCGAAGTAAAACGAAAAAACACGGTGTTTTCTTCTCATTTTCCAGTGCGAATCATTAAAAGCGATTGAGGAAACGAATTCCGCGCAGAGGTACACCATACATTTTTAAAATGATCTGCGCTAAAATTTGTTTGGGAGCCATCGAATAAAACATCATAAAAACAAAAAAAAAAACAAAATATCTGGAAACCAGAGCAAAGCTTATGTGGTAAGTATGAATCTTTTGCAGAAACAAATTCATTTCCTTTCTCCTTCAGTTCGTAAAGTTCGTTACATTTATTCCGTAGTTAGTTTTGGCACTCACACCCTCAGCCGACTGCCGACAGACAAATGCTCTGCAGACTGTGAGAGAACAAAAAGAAAAGAGTTTCTTTGAATTCTCTACGTAGAAATTAAAAATTGAATGTAACTCTGTAACTCACACGCTGAATCCTAAAAATAGACTGATGAAAATGAGCATAGTGTATTTTTACGGTTATCAAAATTCCACGTAAGGTTGTTTATTCAAGCTGAATATTTAAATGAGGAATTGCATGGAAAGTGTGCTTGCTTCAGTTTGAATGGATAATATCCGTATTTCCATTGTTTTGCAGATGCTCAAGGTCTTTAAGCTATAGCCGGAACTGCGTCAGTGTCTATTTTACTTGAATCTTTCTTGCAATACACTGTAACTTAGCTAAGTTGTACCGGCAATTTTTGTACCAAGATTTATTTAAATAACTTCAAAAATATTCGAAGCAGTATTCCTACCAGAAATTCTCAAAATATTGAAATAAACTGTACAGTCAAGTTATCGACTCCATAAATTAAAGCAATAATAACTTCCCAAATGTTATGAGTTCAATATTTTAGCAACAAAATAGAAATCAATTTACTTCTCTGTAAACAGCGCGCGCCAAATTGATTCTGGCTCGCTGGCCTCCTGAGAGGGACACCCCCCTCTCCCCCACCAGCGTCTGGTCGCCGTACGGGAACTGCTTGAAGTCCTTCTCGAGTGTACACACCCTGCACACCTACACAACACACAAGTATGTGAGCACACGAGCAGGATGTGAATAAATATGCGAAGAGACGGTTCGGTGCTCTTCAGTCATAAAAGGCTTGCTTATTTAAAAAAACTTAATGAAAACCACATTTTATGTCGTGTCATTGCCAGGTGATGAATTGGATTTAATCGTGTTTTGAAAAAAAAAAATGCTGAAATAGCCACCAATTAAGCCATAGGGTACTACGATTTTAAAACTCCATACCCTATTGCTTTTCGGGGCGTTAAGCGGCAATATGGCACCTCATATAGTTTTCTCTTGGAATGTTGCCACAAACACAGACTTAAAAACTTATTTTTAATCTATAACCTTTATTGCTATGATTAATTATTTTTATCGGTGAAACTATGAGCGTATCAATGACACAATTTACCTATCTATAAACCTACCGATGGCCCAAATAAAGTGAACAAATAAGACAAAAATACGTATAATATGCAAATCTAGACTTATTTACGTACCTTCTTATATTTTTCGGGTTCATAAGGCAAACCGAAAAGTATATTCTCCCGGACGGTGCTGGGGAATAGCCACGCCTCTTGGCAGGCGTATGATATCTTGCCGTATATTGAAACAGTGCCAGTCGCCGAAGGCAATTCTTTTAGTAGTAGTTGCAAAATCGAAGACTGCGAATGAAAAACAAATCATATGAACAAGTTGTTTCCAAATATTATAGTTAGAAAGATTAGTAGTAAAATGTACTTATGGTCTTAATATCGGAAAGTAACAATCAATTGATATCTTTACTGATATGACCTTAGAGGTTTATAGTCAATTATCACTTTTTGTCATAATAACTCAATGTGACTATCTCTGTACTACAGAATCAGCTGACATCTTATCGTGAGAGAGATAATTAGGTACATGACAACTCAATATTTCGAGTAAATAGTTTAGTAACTTTCGTGTACATCATTTAGGAAGCTATACTAAACTAAATCAATGAAATCTACCTTCCCGGATCCGACTGCTCCAATGATAGCGCATAGTTTTCCTTTTCGCAGCCGCATGGAGATGTTCTTAAGCGCCATAGAGTTGGGGTCCCCTGTCCAACTGGCTGATACGTCATGCAAAATCAAGGCAGAGTCATCCTGATGTGATAAACTTCTCGAGAACTTGCGATTAACCGGTGCTTTGAGTTCTGTATCTAGAGCCGGGTCTGGAACCAAATTTAAAATATGAAGTTATGTTTTTCATGTTGTGATATCCTATTCCTGTCGAAGTGATATATTTTTATAGTGAGATTCACGCTTGCATGTAGATGCAATGTAGAGGAAAAACATTAACAAATTTTAATGCTGAACGAGCATTAAAATTTGTTAATGTTTTTCCTAGTGATTAATCGAACCAAAAAAAAATCTGTGAATTAGCTTGTGAGGTGAATTACATATTTAAACAACTTTACTAGGTTTGATGTACTACGAGTGAGGTCATTGTAATTTAATAGAGATTTCACAAAACTATCAACCCGTCGAAACTACTACTTACAAACACATGACTTGAACTTCGGACAGCTTTATTGACCTTTGAAAAGTTTTCACGAACCAACAGGTGCAGACGTGCTACGACATTGTCTGAATATCGATAACTTTGTTGATAAATATGTACACGTGACTTTAACCGGAAACTGATTTATTCATAGTTAAATCCTACTTATCTGTTTAGCAAAATTTCACAGACGTGCAGGACAACGATACATTATCGAACAAAAATCGCCAACAAATTCAACAAAACCGTTGTATAATTTGATATGTGTAACCGTATACGATTCTTTGTCATTGAATGAATGTAGAAACAAGATCAAAGTGGTTGTGAACGTAATGATACAGGGAGTTACGTTAATTACTAAGCCCATTTGCTTTGTCAATCTAACTTTACCGTATTTTAATTCAATATCACTTACCGGGAGGCAATCCATCCGATTTCCGATGATACGAGAGCGGTCGGATGGAAGGGCTCGTCCCCAAGTCGCTCTTAATCGACAAGTTGCGGAACAAGTTGGACGACACTTCCTCCGACTGCCCCGCCAAGTCTGGCCTGTCCTCTGTAAATTAAAACATATCGTTTTGGCAACTCTACGTGAAATTAGGATGATGAGCCACTGTAGCGTAACGTAAAATTCACGAGATTGGAATATTTTTTAACTTTACTATTTGAACTAGTGGTCGCGCAGTGGTTGAAATTCGACCATAATTCATTGAAAACTTAATGAATGTGTAATGCATTATTATATAAATATATTAGCTTTATGCACTCCTATATAACTTTAACTGTGCCAAACATACTTCTTCGTCTTCGTAATTTTCGTAAAAAGGAGTACAAAGTTTTTGCTTCATTTTGTGGACTGTTAAGATCTTGTGCATTTCTTTGTGATACTTTGACCTATCCATGTCATTAATGTCATCGTCATTAAAACATTAGACATCGACTGACGTAACGGAAAATAACAAGAACTAAATGAGTAGGTATTATGCACTATTTATAAAACTAAAAGTCCCTAAATGTGAAAGAGTCAATCGTTCAGGTTTCTTATTATTCCAATGTATAACGAACCACATGACGTACGTCACCAGCAAATTGTTAAGCTTTATAAGAAATATTTCAGGCAACAAGGTTACGCATTCACATTTTTATCCAACATGCGTCGAATACCGCCACAGTGGAATGCAGCGCTAATAGTGACGCATAACGTCTGAAATTCATAATATGGGTCAAATCTCTTACAAAAAACATGAAATGGTTAAGTGTGAACCCTCGTAACGACTTAAAATTTTATGACCATTCTAGCTTCTCCATTATTTTGGAATGAAATGTCATTCCTGTTCTAATAATGTTAATATTGTCGCATGTTATTATTACTGAGACAGGTATAAATGTAACCTATAGAGATAATGCTTTCTGATAAAATTTAAACATTAGGCAATAAGATAATGATTGCGCCATTAAGATATTAAATTAACAGTTACTAAGTAATAATATACTAATATTATAAATGTGAAAGTTAGTTTGTTTGTTAGTTACGGTTTCACGCTAAAACGGCTAAACGGATTTGGATGAAGTTTGGCACACAGATAGACAATGGCCTGGGTAAGAACATAGGCTACTTATCATCCTGGATCGCAAACGGAGTCGCGGGCAACAGCTAGTAAATAATATAAATAATGCTGCGTGCATTAAAAATTAATCCTTTATTTGTTCGTTGCCTGGGTATGCTTCACTTATGTTGGGTAGTAGCTCAAGTTGCGTTACGACGCCCAAGAGTCAGATAAGTCTTTCTACCTGACTTCTAAGAAAGGGTTTTTTTTTGGTTGAATATGTTTTTTATATAATATTTCAACGTTCCCCATAATTTACGGATTTTGATAAGCATGCTATTAAAATGTTTATAATCTTATGGCCCTTATCCCAGAAGTAGAAACATAATTATGCATCAAACATGTCTTGATATAAAAAAGAAATAAATTGATAAACTACTTTTGTCTATTAAGAAAGAGTACTTTGTATTGAATACATACGTAGCGACAGAAACTCTTGAACTCTTCCCAGAGACACCAAAAGTTCAGCAGTGAAAGATAGCACCAGCGGCAGGATTAATGTAATGTTCACTTGAGCCGCACTCATGAACTGTTGTAACGGGTAGAACTGAAAGAAAACCATGTAATGTAGGCATCAAATACATACATATCTATACATATTACAAACATATTTATTTAAACATATTATAAAACAAAGTCAAAAGCTTTTCGCGCCTGCTGTGTGACCCCTTAGATCTTCTAAACTACACAATGGATTTTGATGCAATTTTAACCATCATTTACTTAGAACATTTATTCCGAAAGGGTCATGTGTATCATAAGAATCATATAGAATTTAAAAATAGATCAGGATTCTCGCAGGATTGTCATGTCCCATTGCACTAATGCAATACAGGGCCGGGTAGCTGGTAGGTGTCAAAATACCTGCAATTCATACTGCAGGTTTTTTCTCAAGCAAAAGCTATAAATTGCCATTTGCATCAATGTAAAATATTATGCAATTCAATGCAGCCTAACGTAATCCAAACATAATCCACTGTAGAATAAAGGAAGATAGTCGAAAACACTATTAACTGCAAAACTAGACCTTACAGTGGTTGTACACAGTTCTGAGAAAGAAATCTATGGTGACAGTTCGATTAGAATCGGATGCAGTGCGCACCGGTCTCACGCTTTGATAACTCGCCAGCTTTACGATACAACTTCCAACAGGACTATTTAAATTATTTAATTCCGACCACAGAGAATCCATACAATAATAAAGTAAACTTATTACTAATGTAACTATCCAAAATGTAATCTATGCTATGCAGTCTGGAGCCAAAATCCACACCATCCGGTTTATTATTATTTACTTAAGTTTTTTTTATAGATGCTGGTCAAGGAACAATTCAATTAAGTGATGAGAAAACATTTCTGCGCTAAGATTATATCCCTCCATGAAATTGGGAAAATGCATGTTCAAAATCGAAAAGCCTCGATGCCAAAAATCGACAAGCCGCTTCAACATGGAGACAATAAAATGCAGCCAATCTTGAATTGCGAATGTACCACAGATAACGCTTTATGTTCAACGGGATTTGTGATTTTATTGTAATGGCTCTGCATGAGGTTAATGTTATGGCTGCTGCGAACAAAGAGCATGCACATAACCCGATGTTGGCAATTGGCATGTCTTCCCTCGTAAGACAAATGAAGCTTTTGAGTTAGATAGTAAGTTTCATACAATATAGAGGTGGTTGAAGTCTCGGGTCGAAGAGTGCATTCTGAAGTGATCTAATACGAACTGGAATGCTAAAAAACGATTCGCAGTGTTGCTAATCGAAGAGTCAATCAGTTACCTACATCATTTAAAATATTTATACCTAAATTATTGTAAATTATTGCACAAGCTTTTTCGAAATCATGAAATAATTAAAAAAAATAGTCAGACAGCATTTCGGACATGGCGACCAATCTCAGCGGAGCTAGCCTTCGGCGCGGAAGATATTATAGTGCACAAGTGTGTGCGTATACGCAGTTGCACTTTCACTACCCTCACTGTCATAGTGCGATGGGTTGGCAATCCGACACAACCGGAGAGAGATCAGACATGGGGGTACCACACCGTCAACTTCCAAACTTACTAAGATATCTAATCATGAAATATTGTAGGTATGTAGGTGGATACTAAATAGTTGTCTGTTGCCTAGACTAGTTTGTTCGAGTTACATAATTACTATAGTAAATTATTTTAGGACGTAGCTGACGTAGCACACAAAAAGTGGTTGACGACCAAATAAAAAGAACATATAAGATGGACCAACTTACCACATTAGCAGACATAACGTTTCCTAACAAGACGTAAGTGAGAACAGTGAAGAACAGTGCAGCTCTCTCTGTGAATACCATGAACCCTATGAACACAGTCCTCAGAAGTGTAGCCGTCTTTACTTCCTTCAGCTCTGCCGCACGCTTCTGACCCACTACCTTTTGGAACGGAATCTCCCATGCGTACATTTTTATTACCTAAAACATAAAAAATATTTTACATCACATTTTCCCGTACATGTTCCCGAAACTGCACTACTGATTTAGACCAACCAAAAACTAGAATATTTTTATGGCTTGTAGCTTCATTCAGGTTTAATTTGGTGGCCTATCAATGCGAGTCAAATAGACACCATATATTTCTCGTGAACAAATCGCGAAATAACCTGTAAACTCGAATGATTTCATTAAATAAAATTGAAAAAATTTGTAGATATTTTTCAGGTCAAAATAATTATTTATAAACCAAGTAGGTATATTAATTAACACAAAATGTACATAATTCACAATGTCTAAAGTTACTCACCTGTATTCCATTAATAACTTCGCTCATTATTTTAATTCGGTCATCTGTTTTTTCAGCTGTGCGAAGTCGAACTTTACCTAGGTACTGACCCAAACCACCTGAAAATTAACTGGGTTTAAAAACTTTTATTCTCATGAAAATGTAGCTTCATTGTATTGTTTGTTGTGCTTTATTGTTATCTTTCTGGTTTTTCCGACTTTGAGATCCCCAAAGATTTTCCGAAACACATTGAGACAAAGTGTATAATGTCTTATGTGCCATTTCAAACCGGGAAGCAAAAATGGTTCTTACAGGTGAACCAGAAATAGTATGCGCTTCAGTAATGTTCGTTTTTCTGGATTAGCACGCATGTCTCGCCACTTAGTAACCGACGCAATACTTCTAAGTTTTGTACCACCGCCCTTTATAGTACTGCACCTACCATTGCGATGTGCTGCTATGTTGGGCTACCTCCTCCGGTCGTAATTCGTATCTCAGAAGTTTTGAAAAGTTTATTGGAATTGCAAAGAGTTATTAATCTATAATTTTGAAATCATGGCAAAACAAAATAGGCTATACGAGTACTTTCACGATAGTTACAGCTCTTTGAACTCTATATAGATCTCATCATCGCGCGTTCGTATTTCCGAACATAGACGATAATTCCCGAAGCGCATACTTTTCTCGGGATATCTGTACTTTCACTACTACGATAAAGATAACATAATCAGATTTGTTGATGTACATAAATTACGTTTAAAAGAAAGATTATAAATAGTAATTCTTAACTTAGTTGGTCCTTTGGTGTAGCCTTCATTATGTGCATTGTTTGGTACTTTTAGAAGTTTTATTTCCAATATTGCATGCGCATTGTGTGATTGTAATTTGTACATATTTAAACAAGAATAAATAAATAACAAAATTACCCTGGAAGGGAAGTGCAATGATGATCAAGGCAGCGAATCCGATAAAGGCGGCCGTCCCCGCCTGCATGAAGCCGAGGTATATGACGGCGGCGACCTGCAGCGGGATGATCCACACGTAGTGCAGGAACATCAGGGCCAGATCGAACCGCTGCAGGTCGTTTGACAGCAGGTTCACAACCTTACCGGCCGTCGTCTCGCCTAGCGAGCCGTTGCTCATGCGCATTATCTAAAAAGAATCCAAATTTACGACGTGGAAGCCAAAATGTTAACCATAAAGTTTTATGGAGTAAGTTCTAGAACCTAACAGAATAGAGTATACGTATAACAGCATTTTGGCCACAGGCAAGGGTGGGGAGACCCGTGCAGTTATAGTAGGGTATTACACCCATTTTTTTAAAGTGCTAATAAACCACAAAAAAAAAAAAAATTGTTCGATTAGTGCCGTAAAAATGCATTTAAATTTAACATTTTCAAATTTCGCGCGCAATTTGACCAAAACGCTGGACGCAGTGGACGCCATATTGCTCTGACGTCAGTTTGTTGTATATGTTACCGGCCAAACCCGATTTCAGGCCAAACTAGTTTGTCCTAGGCCGGGAATCGGGGTGCCCCGGCTTAATAAACCAGTTTGGCCTAGGACAAACTATATAGTTTGGCCTGAAATCGGGTTTGGCCGGTAACATATAGACAAATGCGCTGATATTTTATATGATAATTGTTTATAATTACAAAAATGAGTTATTATTCTACTTATCGTTGGTTTGCTGTAACTGAATGCAAAATATTATTTAAATAAAAATTACTTTGGTTACTAAAATAATAAAAGTATCTACAAAGTTTTTCAATTGACACACATAGCGTAATAACATGGCGGCTACTATTTCATGGTGTTCAAAAACAGATTAAACAAACTGAAATCTTTGAATTTAATTTCAAAATGTATTTTGTTATTTCATGAACTAAAACTAACATTTTCCGACTGCATTTTGCCTAAGCTATCTCAATAATATATTTTTAGATTTTTTCTCATATAGAGTAAAATAGCCCTGTTAGGTATACCTATTATGGTACGAAAAAACTGTTTACTTACTCAAGATTTGTGCGCCCAAAAAAGTTGGCCCTTCTACTCGTATTCAATAGTCGCGACAATATCAATGAGATGAAGCTGCTCTTGTAGACTAGTCAAAATTGAAATAGTTTTTCTGCGGGGTAATTGCGTAGGTAATACATTAACAGTAGGATTGACTTTAATTTTGACAGTTCAACAACATTCATGGCAGTTGTTACGTTGTAGAGTAGATATTTTTTTCGAACATATGAAGCAATGGATTACCAATAACCTTCAAAATGATTTTGATTTTGATTAATAGTGTGTTGTGCATTGTTTTAATTAGCCGTCTAGCCATTTTACTTTTTTATTGGAATGTCAATGTATAATTAATCATATACCTTTCTAAACATCAAGGAGCCGACCGCGCACCTCATCTTCATACCGAACTGCTGGCAGAACAGAGCTCCGTGGTGGTTCATGAACGCTGACACCCAGTTCAGCAGTATCATACTGATGCCGTAGTACATGGCCTCCTCTCGGGGCATGTCCGAGTCGGCTGACCAGTACTGAAGCAAACGGCTAAACAGCAATGGTGACGCCGTTCTAGAAGGAAAATGGCGTTAATAAAACATCTGACGTTCTTTTGTCTTTAGCCGACTTCCAAAAAAAGGAGGAGGTTCTCAATTAGGTTGCATTTTTATTTGTTGGTACCTCAGAACTGCGTCATTTATTAACCGATTTGAAAAAGATATTCTTTATTTTAAAGGACTCACATAAATTTAGTCAAGTTATGATTAGTAGTTTTTGAGTTAGGTACCTAACTTCAATGCTGCGTTTTTTTTCCTCTTAGTGTATATTGTTGTTTTAATAATAACTTGACGCTGTTATACAATTTATTCAAAAAACAAAACAACCAACTTCCAAAAAACACTAAGTATTAAGTGAAAAATAACTTTAATTTCAGAAGTCGCTGTCAAAAAACCAATGTTTTCACTTTGTAGTATTTTTTTGGAAGACAGTTGTTTTTGTTTTTAACTAATTGAAGATTAATTGCAAAATAATACTTTGTGACTAGAAGAAGTTATAAGTAATTTTAATAATCATAATCATGTTTCAGTATGTGCTTACCTAAGAACGATTGAAATGAATTGCATAATACCTCCTGGCATGTAAGACCAGAAGAATGTTCTGAAAAGAGCTTTCACAATTTTCGGCTCTCGTCCACCCATTTTTGCTAGTCGTTCTTCTCTCAGCCAATTCCTGCAAAAAAGAAGTATTATTTTGTGGGGTATTACAATAATCCCAACCCCACCATCCAATTTCACATTGTAATAACTATCAGTTTGAAAACGTGGAGACTGCTGCGAAAATGCGTTCAAGGAACGCTTACACTTGACCATAAAGAACATTGAATAAAGATCGAAATTCCCGCTACTTTTCACAAATTGCTGTTAAAAAAAGTTATTGCTCGTCGAATGCATCATTTTATATTTTTATGGCATCGTCTCGTTTTTTTACCACCTGCCGGTTTTACGACGGACGACAACCTGTGCGAAATTAAACTTCTTTGTTAGTAAAAAAGGATAAGTTTTCCCTATTTAGTCATAACAGTGCAATATTAGTGAGTTTTCCTGTATGTTACCTTTATTAATTGTATCGTCTTCTTACGTGCTATCGAAAAAATCTATATTCTAATAGTAGACTCTCCCTCGCTTCATCCAGGTGTTAACTATGAGCTCCTTCGCTGTACTAGGGTGCCCTAAAATCTTTAGTTACGTTCGGGATTCAATACAGCGCCCGCGACATAAGACATTGCTTTTCCCCAATGTAGTGAATAATCTACTCTTACATATTTTGTCTTATATTTCTCAGTCAAAGCATTTATTTCAAATAAACCAATTACAGGCACTTTTGAATTTTCAAGGTCGGTGAGATAGAAAGATGAAGCTAGTTGCCCATTCCAAAGCGTAGGTACCTATGAAGAAGAACGGGCAAGAAACTCCATGGACACTCATTTAAAATCATGATTTTGTTACAAACCGTTGGTTACATCATTATGTTGAAATTATCAATGTGAGAACGATGTAAAAAGACGTGCACATTATAAGCGTCCGTAATTAAAACAAAACAAAAATAAAATAACAATTTAGAAATTAAAATAAGCCGTGGGAGCTAAGAGATGACCAGTCCCTACTGGCGGCGCCCGTTCACGAACATGACGTATAGTTGCTTTCTCGACTCAGTGTCATAGTCAGTCCTATTCAAGAATCAAAATGCCCATGTTTTTACTCACTACTTCAAAATCAAGGTTAAACATTACTTAGGTATTGCAACGTAAACCAGTGTTCTAATTTAATCGTACGGAATGAATACACATTACATATACATAATAGGTATCTAGTAAATGTCGCATTTTGTTTTTCTAATCTTATCGATACCCATTTCTTTGTTATATTTAATCGAATGATATGCAATTATACTGTTTAAAATTGTGTTTTATAGTGAGATAAAGTAAATCTATGGGTCTTTTGAATCTATTTGGTACTGAGTATATGTATAGAGGACGGGTTTATTTGGTCAAAAGATTGATTGATTAAATTTTATTTTTATTTTATATTTTATGTTTCGAACAGATCGATAATCTTTAAACGATGGTATCTGCTCGCCAAGTATTACGTGGGACTTTAATATAACTGAAGAAATGTGGATATGTGTCCTGTGCCCTCTGAGCGCATACAGGTGTGCTGTCGGCTCTAGAAAGCCAAGTGCCTAAATATAAACAGTCGAGTACTTTCCAAATAAAATCACAAGTACCGATATATTCAGTATCTATACCGACACTATAATTTTCAAACACAAACTCATAACACTAGCATAGTGACTGAAGTTCAAGTCAAATTCCTAATTGGGACATCACATAACAGACGAAGAATATTCGGAACAAGTCTGATAAGGAACAACATGCATGAGTCATAAAATATCATCGATTGACCAACAACACGCTACGCCAATGTTATTCACCAATCAAAAGTCAACAAGATACATTTTTCGTTAAATTATGGACTAATAACCTTCTTAATCATTCAAACGTTTCGATTTTATTTCCAAGTCTGCAGTTTACCTGGTTGAATTTACCTGGAAATGAAAAAAGTACTATTGTGTGTCTTTAATCATAATCGGAATAAGTACGCGTAAAAATCCACTCCTAACCATGGGGTTAATAGATGAACTAATTGTACGAAGACTTTCAGTACAGATTATTCAAAATGATCTCAACAACTAAGAAAATTAAACTTTATCTCAATTGGATAAAGTTCTTGTCAGAATGAGATTTGTCGTGTACTGTCTTCATTCTGAAACATTCCTTGTGTCATTGAGTTAATATTTAATTTGAATAGTTGTGTAGATCATTTTGAACACTCTGTTCGTCCCAATGTTATTGACGCTGACTGTACCTAATGTTTAGTGAAAAGTCCTCAGCGGACATGACGCAAGAATCAATCGAAGTTTACCACGTACGATGGACGAAGTCGCTGATGGCGGACGAAGAAGCTAATATGTTATAATCTCACAATTTATATCAAACCCTATCCTGTCCTATCCCAATTAAAAGAAATGATCGAGTTGTCCATGTAAATATTTCAAAAATAAGACTTCATGGAAAAAATTTGGGTCGGGGGGTGGCAGACGGCAGTATTGCCCCGTCCCGAAAAAAATCTAGATCCAGGACTGGTGTCCAGTGTGTCACTGAATGAACCCTCGTAATCTCTCTTCATCTCAGTATTTCAATTCATATTTTCATCAAGTAGATACACAATAACAATACAAACTGCGACCACCAATCAGATTTCAAGCTTAGCGATTAAGACATGTTCATTTACGATCGATCATTGAAACGTTTTATTTATCGGCGCCTGATAACATGATAACAATACGATGTCATAAAAAAATTAAACAACCAGCTGACGGACCATTTCAATTCTTATTTGGTTACATATAAGGAGATCAATGGAATCATTCGCATCTTTCTGGAATTACCTGTTTGCGCACTATAATCGGTACCTATGTAAGATTAACCTATCACCATAATGCGGCAAGCTGAGTAATTGAATATCAGCATGATTTGAAAATATTAGAAATTACAACATCTTTGAAATATTAAAAAACATCATTAAGTTATAGCTTATAAATCAGGGTAGGTATCTAGTTTCAAGAATTTCAGGCCAATGTAGCCGAAAATTAACACTGCACACTGCACATTTTACCCGTGTCAACTCGATGACGTGCATGTCCACAGAGGAACATGCCCGTATCGTGCTGTTTTTTTTTTAATGTTTTCCATGTTTAATTTTACTTGATTACATAATAACGTAATTACCTATAACATCACGCCTGTAATTTCCCGAAGCGTTAGGCAGAGTTGTACCTTAGCATGTATGAAACACGACATTTCGCTAGTTATGTGTAACGTAACAGGGTGCGAGCGTATTAGCATCAGCCGGGCACAAATGACGCTACTGGCACTCCGGGCTGCTACTTAGACATTTCTGATAGAGAAAACCCAATAACACTTTGGCCGACCGGTGAATCGAATACATAACCTTATGCCCAGCAAGGTTTGGGACTACTAGACCAACGAGATATTTAATTTATGAATGATAGCCAAATTTATGAATGATAGCCAAATTTATGAATGATAGCCAAATTTATGAATGATAGCCAAATTTCATATTCCTCCCCGTAATTTTTGTTAAATGGCATTAGATAGGGATACAATTTACAAAGTTTTTGCTTAACAGTACCTAAGAAGATAATATATATAGTAATACCTAGCTAGTCTTTACTGGATACAACAAAGTACCTACTATAAAACCTAAATAGGCAATCTTTTGTAAACTATAATACCTACATAATCCGATCACATCCAATTGGAACACAATTATTTATATGGCTTCAGAATGATTCTGATACACTTAACATGCACACAAGTGGTCTTTACTATTAATCCATAGAAACAGAGCTTTTATTTACTTGCACAGTTTATCTGAAAAGTTAATATTTCTGGGAATAGGCTCGCCCCCTATTACATGGGACTTAAGAGCCTACGTCCCGTTTGGTAGCGTAACACGGCCACTTTATGAACCCTACTGCTCATTAACGGCTTGTCTTGAAGATTTGAAAAATAAACGATTTTGCTATAGATTCATATAGATAATTTTTCCCGAAGTACTTTTTTTGTATGGTTAATACTTTTGCTGTAAAAAATTTTTTTCCAACACGCAATATTTTGGCTTCTATTCCATACTCCTACTAAACGGCTTCGTTATTTGGAAAAAAAAATACACTGAAAAATAGATAGTTAGAGGTACCACAGAATCGCCGAAGCACAATTGTAAATTAATCAAAGGAATATCCCCATTTTGAGATAAAGGCTCAGAGGGGCCCTGCGCGGGCGCGGGCGGCAGTCGTGCTTTAGCATACAAACGGGAGATGAGGATACTATGGGCCTTAAACATAACTGGAAAAATGTGGATGCACTTGTAGGAGCCCAGAGGTCTCTTGCGTCCCGGGGACTATCAATGAAACGCTTGTATACGTGTAACTATAAATTATTTCGTTTATTCCACGCTTAGGTCCTAAGGTCTATTCTGTAGGTATATTCTGTATTTTCATTCCTCTAAGTACCTGGTACTTATTGACTGGCCTGCATTGTCCTCCCATACCTATTATCATTGTTATTTGAAAACATTGTAAAAGCCAATTATTTTTAAAAGAGTAACCGTGGAGTTTCTTGCCGGCTCTTCTCCATAGGAAACGACAAATTGGAACCGTGCACCTAGCTTCTGATGTTTCATAAGTGCCCATGCAGGCTTATGTGAAATAAAATATTTTGATTTTGATTTTGAACAGTTCCGCGCCTGTCATTCAAGTAATTTCTTCCGAAACAAAAAACCTATGCTGAAATATTTTAAGGGTTGTTCTAAATCTCCTTGACAGTTCGAATGTGGTTGCCTTTGGTTAACAACCAACCTTTACAGTCCACATCTGCGCAACCCTTCAGGGAAACTAGGCGTGCTGTTATTTTATGTTTTAATCTGTCTGGAAGTTTTGCTGACACCACACTTGTATTACCGGAAGCCTGATATATCGGATGCACAAGCCAAAAATTAATGAAAGACTTTATAAGGGAAGGGGAAGCTGGGTCAATAATTTGCTATGAGGCAGGCAACCAAAATAATGGGACGACGTTTTCCCGTATGGTCACAAGTCATGTATTTCGAAAACTAAAAGAATAGAACGGTGATGGTGCCTAATTTGATACCACATGGTATCTAATCGTGTGGGTGCCTTTAACGCGTACAATCTCAGATGATGCAACAAAATCCATCATCATGAAATTTGATTATAAATATCTAAACTTTTAACATCATCCACTCTTCCGACGTAGTCATGTGAAAATTACATCAATCACGAAATAATCTTTTGCCGATGTACAACTTATACATAATCGTAAGCACAGTCAAAAGCAAACATAGAATAATTGACTACTTATAGAATCATCATTGTGTCTTCAGCTTTTTTTTCAATACCCTGGCAGGCATTTATTTCAGCATTAATTAAACGAATTTTGAAACTGAGCCATTCACCAATTTTTCCCAGCCTCGCAAAGAGACATATTTTCGTCGGTCATAAAAAATTAATTGCTGTTCCATACATTTTCACCGCGTAGGTATTGCACTTTTCTATGAAACTGATTTCGTTTTGATAACCGACGAAAAATTTCTACCCGAAAATATTCAAGAATTATGTGCTTAATTCGTGGTTACATTATACGCACTATTTAAAAAAAATCCTGCAAGGATTTTCAAATTTGCATCTTTCAACAAGTTAGTGTGATATTGTGCTGAAACTTTTCAAAAGAACGTTAAGCATTTAAACCTTATTTTCATCAGTTCAAAGGTAAATGCCATTCTTAAAACCGTACCTAATGTAAAACGTAATAGACTTTCTCCTTATTCCAAGAGGAAGCCTTTGGGCTGCACTGAGTCGTATATCATGGACCCGGTTTTGTTCCTTCGAAACGGCTTCTATTACTAAACATGCTTCACATCCCGCATACCTGTACCTGATATTAAACTGGTGGATGTGATGGGTTTACTTTTCAGGTAAACGATACTAGTTACCTACTTGACCTTTTCACAAAACAAATAGGCATGACTTAACTTAAACTTAATTATGCAAAAATGATTATAAGTTTGTAGGGTAGGTAGAATACTGAAAAGTTGGTAAGTATATTAAGTACAAATGCCTAAGGAAATCTTAGACATCCTGACCTACCTGAACCTAATACTCGGTAAAGCCAACACGCAATGAACAAACAAAGCAATCAATCATAACGTTTGCCCTACAGTGGGACATTGGCAAGCTGATGTTATAAAATCATTAACCTCAACTATATCTGTCTACTTACAGAAAGGATGAAAAAACCTCCCCGATGACGTATTTTACGTTTGCCCATACATACATCAAAAGCAATGACCAAGCAAAACATTACCAGCACGACGAATATGTTAGCCCTTGGTATTGTAATGGAATTCCAATTAAAAATAAATTGGCATACCACGAAATTATGTACAACGCTGGAGATGTAAGTATGCGCATTAATTTAATAACTGGAGAAAATCAATAGTTTCACCTTTACTAACAAAACATAATAATCTAAGGTTATGGGGACATGTTACCTATTGGAGAACTTTGTTTGACCGCGGTCCGTTAAGGTGAAATTGAGGCTGCCTTATTGAAACAGATCAGGCTGTGTCACGATTTAGCGGCAAAGCGGCTTTATGCGGCTGTATCCAGTAAGGGGCAAATGGAACCCTAGTGGCCTTGTTTATTTATGTATAAGTTAATATTGATATTAGATAGGTAAATGAGTATATGTACTCAGAATGTTCGTAAACCCATAAACAAGGTAAACCCAAAATGTGGATTAAGTTAGTATATTTGGGAGCTGTATAAAGCGTTCTTACCGAAGTAAGATACTTCGGCCAACAAAAAGCCCCGACCAATTTGCCAACGATAAATATTAGGTAATAGGTAGGTACACCGCACGCATATCATGGTGTAATATTGCCATAATCCTGGGCACTTCTAGCGGAGTGGGTAGATTAATGTTGTTAATAATCAGATACCTTTACTCCAGAGTAGGAGAAAAAACCAGCTGGCCAATTCCCGTAATCAAAATTTTGCTGCACGCTGATTTCAGCAACCATGAATGTCAGAAACTTTTAAAACAAATTATAAAATAACAAGTATGTACTTAAACGTTTTTTAGACAGATTGAGACTGAGATTCGAATGCGAACGCCTTAAAAATACTGGTGTCAACCCACCGTTCTTTTGTTGGTCCGTTTAAATTCTGGGTACGAAACATCAACGTATTTAAGTAATACGTGCAGCAAACACTTTGTACTCCTTTTTACGAAAATTACTCGGATGGAGGAGTCGGAAGACACAGTTCAAGGTTATATGGAGGGGTGCAGAAAGCTAAAAATTTTAATGAATTGTGGTCGAATTTCGACCACTAGGCAATCACTAGTTAAAATAAAAAGTTGAATCTCGTACACATGTTATAGACATTATGTACATAACACGAGTCGGTCGTCGAGCGGACATGTACGCAGTGAAGCGCAGCGTTCTTCACTTTTAAACGAAACTGTTCTTTACAACTTTGTATTAGAATTTTATATTACACACGCAAAGTGCAAGCAAATCGGATACGACCATAGTCTGTTCAATATCATACGCTGAAACACTAATGCAAAAGGCATGTGCTTGCTTCAGCTACGTGAGGATAACAGCACGCAAATTCATTATAATATTTGAAAATTATATTTCGATTTACTAAAAAATGCATTATTTTGATCTATTTGGCCTACCTGAGTTATGAGAAAATCATATTTCTTTAAATGCATTTTCAAGAAAAACATACAATGATGGGCTTATTCTTGCACGAGATATTTATTGACAATATTTAGTTTGTAACTAAACTTTAAATAATATTATTTTATGTTACCCGGTAATACTTATACGGTACTTCACGAATTTGTCAGACTTGCTGAAATGGCTAATAAATAATTTAGGAAGTGCATTTTTGGCTCGATAAAAGTTAATCAAATAAAGTTTCAAATATCACGAGATATTATCATAAACAATATAAAATCCATAAAGTAAAAAAAAATGAGTATGTGAATAAGCCACAAGGAATAGTCGCTTTGTAAAATATTAACTATTTTTTTTGAACTCACCTTTCGAGTGCATCTCCGATCGCTTTTGATTGATACATATTTTTGGCAGGCGGCAAGTCGTCCTCTTCCAAGTCTCTTTTATTACCGAAGTAGTATATAGGCAACATCCAGCAGAACATCGTCCTCATAAACGTGTTTGGCACAGTCTTTTGTTTAGGCGGCACATTTTTCGGAGGTACCGCATTTTTCGCATCTTTGGTCTCTTTCTCTTCACCCATCTTAACGATCACTAAATTAATATTAATTTACTATAACGCAAACTTATTTACTATAATAGTATCATCTAACTGTGACCATACTATAGTAGTGACCAGAGAGGAGTGGAATGTGCTCCTGCGCATGGCACGCGCGCCTCGTTTAGACTGACGGTATCGCGCGACTCAACCGCGGCCTTTACGCTCTACTTTTATGATAATTGTTATTTATGGTGAATACAACTATAATCTTTATTAGCTGCCTAATCTAAGGTCCAAAGGCGCGGCACTGACAGATATTTTGCAAACTACAATGCATCGTGACTTAGCAATTTTGTTAATTACTATAATTGATCATTTTTGCAAATGTTCGCGGGGGTTATAAAGGTGTGGTGATGTACAACACAACCCAGCAAAGGTAACCTTACGAATTTTTCTTTCTTTCTAAAAACAAAATATTATGTGAGATGAAGTTTATCCGTAGAGAGCTTTATAAAACGTCTGAAAGTTATAAAATTTTGAGTAACAACAATGGTTCTATTTGTTTCTTATAAGACGGCAAATTAAAACCAGATTTCGTAGTTTATTTTTTAAGTTTCTTTGGAATAAGGAATAAGTATAAAATAAAAATAGTATAATACTTGAACAAATATCGTATTGTCTCCTTAATAGCCTAAAATTAAGACGGGTTCTCACATCCCACTTTACTTTTACAAAAAATCACGTTCGAAACCACATGGCGTTTTTTTTTTTTTTTTTTTGAGGGTGGGAAATCATCAAATAACTTCTCCTGCTCTGGGTGGAGCAGGAGGGCGTGTCAGACTTTTACTGACTAAAACCCACCCGTGTTCCCTCAGTTGCCTGTGTGCCAGGGGCCGCGGTATCTCTTTCGAACAACCCGCAACCCTGGCAGGCATCGGCCCTTGCGGACCCCACCAGTTCGGCGCACCAGGACACGTGGCACGCCGTGACCACCCCAGGAACCAAGTAACAAAAGGGCCCCAGACGTACCCGTGTCTGGTGCCCTTGGTCCCCCTGCGACGGGTCAGCACAGTGGCCCCGCCGCCTACCACTTTTCGGCCGCAGGGGATAGGGAGAGCGGCCAACGCTATACCAACACTCCTCTTCCCCTGCGGCCCCACCGCGTCCGCCATCAAACGGTGGCGGCCCCGTCCAGGCCACGGAAGGGAAGAGCGCTACTCAGAAGTACCGGCACTCCTCCTCTTCCGCAGCCTGTAATCTTCAGCCGCGATGCCTCCCATTCGACACCGCGGCCCGCCTCAGTTGCGGTGCACCTCACCGCAACCTACATTCTGGCCGCTACGTCGTCGGCTTGGAGACAAAAGCCCTGACGAGCGGCCCCACCTTGGGGTTCCTCTTCGCTTCACCGTGGGAGCGGACCACGGCTACTGAGCCCCCCCGCAACGACAATGCGGGAACCCACTGGGGGGGAACCACATGGCGTCACGTCGACTTCTGCCTCCATATTATAGCTACTATGCGACGGATATCAAGTATTCAGAAATATTCCACCAAAGCAACACGAGCTGTCAGTTCCACTCCTAGGATGTAGGTATTGCACCCGCAATGCATAAACGTTCTTCGTGAGTTTTACTTTATCTAAAGATATGTAATATGATCTTGATGTGATCTCACCTAGTCTGGGGCAAATTGGAAGGCAAAAGACAATCATGTTTGATAAGACTCCACTTAATTATTATTATTTTGCATCCCCGTCCAATATTGTTATAGTGAGGAACGAGTCCGTCACGCCATGCAGCATTGCTTAGGCCATCTGACGCCCGTCTTTAGGACCAGTTTGGCGATCCTGGCCCATATGTCCTGGTAGTATAAGTTCAACCCAGTAAGTTTCGCATAAAGCGGGAGGAAACGCCCGGGTGTTTGCACTGCGAAGGTCGCCCTGAGGACACGTTGTAGCAGTGGCGGTAAGCCTCCTCTTTGAGGAGTGGCTTGAGAGGCGGCACGGCGTCCTCACCTTCCACCTGACGCAGGTCCTCACCGGACACGGTTGTTTCGGGAGGTTCCTGTTTCGCATAAGGCGGGAGGAAACGCCCGGGTGTTTCCATTACGTAGATCGTCCTGAGGACACGGTGGAGCATACGGTGGAGGTCTGCCCAGCTTGGGCGGAGCACCGCCGTGGCCTCGTGGAGGCGATCGGCGGCGGCGATCTCTCGCGTCCGGGCCTAGGCCATGGTACGGAGCGAGAGTGCATAGTTAGCCGTTACCTCCTTTTGCAAAGCAGTAATTCTCGCGAAGAGGGAGGCGGCGCACGTGAGGGAGAGGCAGTATATGCGCCCTCACGAGCCCCGTCGCCGCCGGAGACGCGCTGGGCGTCGGGAATTCCAGGCTGATTCCCGGCCACCGTAGGTGCGGGCTTGCGGACGTCGAGTAATGTGTAGCTCACTGTCCGGTAAGGACCAAGCCCGGGTCGACGGCGCGTTGTGTTCCACGCGCGCCTCAAAGAGAGGTCAACACCAACTGGTGGGGTCCGTAAGATCCGATGCCTGCCAGGGCTGCGCGTTGTTCGAAAGAGATACCGCCACCCCTGGCACACAGGCAACTGAGGGAACACGGGTGGGTTTTAGTCAGTAAAAGTCTGACACGCCCTCCAGTTCCACCCAGAGCGGGAGAAGTTATTTGATTGTGTCCCAACCTCAAAAAAAAACCCAGTAAGTAATAGTCCAAAGCGTTATACATAATATTCGTATAAAATACACGATAGATTTGGAAGACTAATGGAATTCACATGTTATGTCTTATCGATTTTCCATTATTTTTCAAGTGGTTGGTATCAATAAACAAAACCCCATCAAAGTGTTAGAGAGTAATTTTTTCACACTTTACATAATACTAGCTGGGGCTTCAGCAACAAACAGCCTTACAAGCAACTTCAAAAAAAAAACATTTTATTCAGAAAAAAAAATGGTTTTCTGCTGGTACGAAATCTTTTGTACGCGAATCCAACTCGTACTTAGTTGGATTTTTTGTTAACCGACTTCAAAAAGGAGGAGGTTCTCAATTCGTCGGAACCTTATTTTTTTAATGTATGTTCCCCGATTACTCGAAGATGGCTGGACCGATTTGTTTTTTTTTTAAAGAATGTAGTTTCCAGGTGGTCCCATCATCATCAAGTCAGGATCTGATGATGGGATCCTGGAGAAATAGAGAGAACTCTTCAAAATTTATAGGCACACTTGAAGCGATTTGGGTATTTTTTTGAAGAGTACTTTCTCGGAGTGGTCCCATTTCAATTTGGTGAAGATCTGATGAAGAACTTCGGAGATAGGCAACCGAACTCCTCAATAAATTATAGCAAATGGACTGGGATTGCTGAAATCTCATGTCTGTCTATTGTTTACACCAGTTCATAACATAACATCACGCCGGTACGCTGTGAAGGGGTAAGCACATGTGAACCACTACAAAGTGAAAAATAATGTTAATTTCAGAAGGCGGTGACAAAAAATTAAAATACAGCTCGAAAGACACCGATTTCCGAAATTAAAGTTATTTTTCAGTTTGCAGTGTTTTTTTGGAAGTCGGTTATTTTTTTTTTGTGGAAAAAGTTTTTTTTATCAAAGATTTGATTTATTCATGAATGCACATGCAGATACCTTGCATGACTGTCATTGCAATGATAGGAATTATGTCGTAGACACGTTTGTCTGATCAATGTTAATGCAATGACTCCAGTGTTTAACTTGTCAAACAAATTCAATTTAGATTAAACTAATCTATAATATCATCAGGATTATTATCAGGGATTTGATAAAAAGACTCACCTACATGCCTAACTACTATCTATCTCCACAAATGGGACTACTTTTTATCCTAAAAAAGTAAAGGAAAAATATCCGAATGAATGAATGTGAAACCATTACTGTAATGTGGTTTCGGTGACATTACATAGTGAAGAGCACTCTAAGCCCGGCCCCCTATTTGCCCTTTCCGCATTATCCCGTAAAACCAAAGATTTGATAATGTCAGGGTAGAATAGATTACACTAGTTTACAAAATTTAACTTTTTGTCTGTTGCCGCGAATTTTGTGGTTGATAATGTTCACTTATGACTTGTTTTTGTCAAATCTACCCTCAATTTTTTTTAAACAGCTCGAGTTACTTTGTTTTTTATTTTTATCATTGAAGCGTATATATTCATCGATAACAGGTGTATTTTACTGTGTTAAAATTAGTATCTGAAGTTTTTGCGTCATGAGTAGTTCAAGGAGACGTTGTTTAAACAATCCAGATCATTTTTGCTATATATGTGGAGAATATGTGTTTAAAGATTGTAGAAAAGTTATATCAGAGTTGGTGAAAAATACCTATTTTGAGTATTTTGGGATGCTCTTGGATAAAAATGAGAAGTCTTGGGCTCCCAATTGTGTTTGTAAATCGTGTGTGGAATATTTAATATTATGGAAAAGTGGTAAAAGAAGTGCCTTTAAATTTGGAACACCGACAATTTGGCGAGAACCACGAAATCATCTCGAAGACTGTTATTTTTGTAGCGTTAACGTAAACGGTTTAAACATTAAAAATCGATCTAAATGGCAGTACCTAAGTACTAGTTGTGTACAACGTCCAGTGCAGCGTTCACCTGACTCTTCAGTGCCTAAAAATATATCTGAACCCTTAGAAGAAGACATTGAAGGACCAAGCTCATTACAAAATGATGCAGATTTTGATGGTATGTCAAATGAACCAAAATGCTTTTCTCAAAATGAGTTACATGATCTTGTAAGAGATTTTAATCTTTCTAAACAAGCTTCAGAATTGTTAGCATCAAGACTGAAAGAAAAAAAATTGCTGTCCTCAGGTACTAAAATAAGTGTTTATCGTGAAAGAGACAAGGAATTACGGCGTTATTTTTCCGATGAAAACGGTATTACCTTTTGTTCAGATATCAAAAACTTATTGATAAAAATGGGCTTGAAACAATACGAACCAAACGACTGGCGTTTATTTATTGACAGCTCAAAACGTAGCCTAAAATGTATTCTATTACATAATGGAAATAAATACGCTGGGGTACCTATTGCACACAGCCCCATTTTCCAAAGTCTACACATCAGAGAAGAGCTTTAAAACGATTTTTTTTAGAACTCAATGATTAATTATTTTTTTAGTAATAGTTTTTCTTAGTAAGTAAATGTTTTTTTTCTGTTTTATACCTACATAGCTGAAACTCAGAAACTAGAGCTGATAAAAATCTTTTGATAATATTTTTGAAAAGAGCATATTATATGTAGTCAGCAACAGTTAAAATTTATTCGGCAACAGATGTACTGTAAACTAGTGTTATCACCTAATACTGTTATGTCACAATGGGCCTCATAAGGAGGCTTAAAGTCACCCAAAGGCAAAGGAGAGGCTATGTTTGGAGTTCCCCTACGTGATCGAATCAGGAATGAAGAGATCCGCAGGAGAACCAAGGTAATCGACATAGCCCGAAGAATTGGCAAACTTAAGTGACAGTGGGCGGGGCACATTGCTCGCAGAACAGATGGCCTGACAGAGGTTCTGGAGTGGCGACCACGTACCGGAAGACTTAAAGTTTGAAGGCCTCCTACAAGGTGGACCGATGACCTTGTGGGGGCCGAAGGAGTACGCTGGATGCGGGAAGCACGGAACTGGTCGAAGTGGCGGAGCTTGGGGGATGCCTATGTCCAGTAGAGTACGTCTTTTAGCTGAAATGATGATGATGGTGACTGTTATGTCTAATCCTACCTAGTGACAGCAACAACAGTGGAATTTTTGGACAGGTTTCTGTACATACCTACAGTACGCGAGCGAAGACGCGGGCATAGCAACATGACATAGAAACCATTTTTTTAACATTGTTCGTCTGCAGAATGTACTTATAGAGTTTTTAAGCCCATTATTAGTATGAATTTAGTATAAGTAGCACTAAGATGTTAATTTCTAGGCTAGTCTTGACTATCTGTTTTGTGGACAGTACCTACAATATACAGCAAAATATAGCGACCCTTCTTAGCTCCCCGTTGGACGGAAGACAAATGATGAGTTACTCCAACTCCTCAGCACCTAAAGATACTCTCTTACAAAACTGTAATCCACTTCTTTGTATTGTAACGTAGTGTAACATCGTAGGAAGTTTGTGGTCACAGTTTGTTGAAACTGATATTCAAAGCTAAATCAAATTACAAAGATTTGTAGTCTTCATAAAAAACCGTCACAGATTTTCATCAAATTCATGGTTGCTACGCCGAGACGGTTGAAAATCATAAACCCACGTTTACGCTTTCAATCTGTCTTCATTCTAGAACCATTGCTTCGCGCATCATCTAGCTATTTATTTTAGTTCAACACAGTTAGTTACGTAACTCCTCTACTTTGATATTATATAGCTTTACACGTATTACGTTAGCTGAACGTGACAAGAAACGGTATTAACGCGACTTTTGCTCGTATCACTAGGGCTTCTACTCACTTAGCGTACGAAGGGAGCGTGACGATACATAATCACACGTCACACGTAATATAAATCATCATTGTCCTCAATTTATAAAACGAATTGTCTGTCCCACCTCGTAAGCCTGCCCATGCTCTCGAAACGTCAACAATTTAAAAATGTTTTTCGTCCCGTGGGCCGTAAAAAGTTCATTTCATTATTTTTTGCGTTGTTTGTTATTGCGTTTACAGCGAGCGTCGGTCAACTGACTGTCAACGTACTTTTAACGAAACTCACGAAATAAATAACACCCTTACAGGAAAGCGATACGCATACGGGAAGCGCGCACAATAACGCGCAGAGCAACACAATAAGTATAAAGATAAAACCAAATGGTTTGTGCATTTTAATTAAACATTTAATCGACCTTCATTTTGCTGAACACCTAAGGGTACGGAAAAGTAAATAACATAAGTAAATACTGTTTGCAGAATTCGGAAGCTAATGGGGGCGGGAAACGTTTGTGGAAAGGAGGGAGGCATTTAGACTCACAGATTTTGCGTCTTGTATTACGTAACGCAATCGTTGCTTCAGAACTTGAACTGGTAGATTCAGACCAGTCTTAAATTTTAAACAAATTAAAGTTATAAGTTTTTGTTGTAACTCATTATAAAATAATAAACATAATTTTATAAAATTAGTTCGAGTTACAACAGTCCTCTTTAAAGACAGCAAAAACATAATTAGGGATGATGTATGTAAGTGATAATTATTTAATGATAGTCCTTCCAATCGCTTTATTTTTTGCCGTTTTAAAGGTTGACTCAACAAAACAACACAAGGTTGATATAAGGAAAACGGCATCGTCGGACGGGGCAAGACAGTGATGCATGTTGAGTCTTGCAAGGCCTAGGACGGCACTAGAGGTCGTAAGTACCAGACGGCACGCATTGCATGCAACTTGCAACCAACCAGAAAGCCAGACAGGAAAAGGGTTTTCAAGAATTTTATCGAATTGAGACAAAGATTAACTTTCGTAGTTGTTCAGATCATTTTGAACACTGTTGGCCATATATTTTTGACGCTGTTTGGACCTGGCCATTGTATTTTCAGGAACCATAAACCTTAACTTTTATTTATCACACTAAGCATAATATTTTGCAGAATCGAAGGCTTTCTCGTAGTCCACAAAATCAAAGCAGAGAGGCAGGTTATACTCTTCAGTTTGTATAAAAACGGTACTAGTTCAGTCCGACTCCAGAACCAGACCGCGAAACCTATCCTTCTATCCTTCAACATTAATGGCGAGTACATCACTCACATTCGGTTTCCCGACGGTAGTCTTAGCTAAGACTATGGAGGACCTCAGTGCAATACTCGATGACTTCAGTAGAGCTTTGAACCAGAAATGAGGAGATCCGCAGGAGAACCAAGGCAACCGTCATAGCCCGAAGAGTTGCCAAACTTTAGTGGCCGTGGCAGTGACATTGCTCGCAGAACAAATGGCCGATGGAGCTGACAGGTTCTGAAGTAGCTACCACGTACCGGAACAGGTAGCGTTGGAAGGACAACATGGAATGCTGACCTGGTGGAGGCCGCAGGACTCTGCTGGATGTGAGGACCATAAAACTGGACGAAGTGGCGGTACCTACTGGGGGTAGGCCTATTTCTAGCAGTGGACGTCTTACGGCTGAAATGATGATCTTGATTTTGCAGAATTGTTCGTTTGGAATCAGAAGTGAGTAGGTACGTAAAACTACATTTCGATTTCAAAATTTGATTAACGCGCAATTCTTATGCAATAACACTATCTATTACGTTATCAAATCTGTAACTGAAAACAAATACTGCAGTGCAGACTAATCCAATATGTGTTTACCTTTAGTACCATTTATGAGATTAATTTGCTATCAGACAGTGCAATCCACGTCAGAACTATTTACTTAGGGAAGTGGGTAACGAAAGATAATTGCACAAGTATGAGTTACTGGCTTGTTTACCTGAAACTGTGGAAAATAAAATTGTGATTGGCAAAGTTCAGATTGCAATTTCCTTTTTATTTATTGGCTAAATTCATCAAATGATAAATGAAATTCATTAATGTGTAGATATTTGTAAATGATTAAAATAATTATAAAGATCATATCAACCGCTGTCGTCGTCTGCTAAATATTGGATTCTTATCTGACTGTTGTTGACAATAGGCGCTCACCGGCGAATATTGTAGTAGGTAGGTAATCAGTTTAAATCGGATAAGACAGTCTATGGTTTTCATTATTTCATCATGAAAGTAAAGCTATAATAACTTATTAATAATTAGAGATACAAAATGTATGTATAGCTATGTTAATTTGAAAGATAAATTTGATTCACGGCAGATTCTCAAGAAAACACGCATCGGCCTGCCTTGGTTAGTAACTAAAACATTAATTAAATTCTTGAAACATCCTTTTTGGAAAGAATCTCTTTCGCTTTATAATTATTTTCTGTTACGTAAATATTAACGCTTGCCGGTACCGGCTTAAAAAAAATACTTCTTCTTTACTTGTCTAAAATATACAGGTCTTTCAAAATGTAAAATAGGCCGCATATATTTTCTGAAGTTTATTTAACCACGTTTACAGAGAAAACAGCATGAGAGTGAGTGTGAGTATAACATAATGTTCATACAATTGAACTCAGTGACCCGTGCAAACTCGCTTTATTGTTATAACATATTGTCTAGAAATGTAAGATCCCATTTGGAATACTTATGTTTGGAAAAGATGTACGGTTGGAAAACCAACCGTACATGTTTTCCAATTGAGATTTATATTTAAAAAATACTAGCCTACACTGTCCCGCTCCTGGGGACCTACTCCCTAAGCACGAAGGCCGTCGTTTCGGACGAAGTAACGGGCAATTCCAACTCCGTATCACTTACGGACAGAAGATTAGTTTAGAGCCCGAACTAAGCATGAATGACAACACGATTTGATAGCTGTCCCTACCCCCGATATGTTTTTGCCCGTCCAAAAAAGTTAGTCAATTGGCTATGGGATTCACTAAAAAGTTAGGAACTACTGTCGGACGGGCCCGTATCTTCGCTGACGGAGTTAGAGAGTAAGCCCCCTGATCAAAGGCCTCGATCCTCTCCTTCCATCTTCGCGAGCCCGCGCGTCTTCCTTCCAATTTTGAGGGAACCTTTCCAGCTCGTCCCGCCATCTCCATGGTCATAGTACATTCTGCCGCAACCCCGCCTATTCCTACCCTCGAACAGGAAAACTATTCGCATTTTTTTTAACACGCATTTATTAGCTTCACTTGTATGTTTGTTTGTTTGTAACCGACTCCTTTGGTCTTGATTTTGACCCACTTCAAACGGTCAGATTTCATTTAAACTTTGTAGACTTGTCGAGGACCGATGACAACACAATAATTAAAAAAAAAATATCGTATAAAAAAATCGGGAAAAGCAGCCCACGCTTTTTTGAAATTATTTTCTGCTTGTATTAAAAAAAATCGCAAAGGCATTCGTTCAAAAAGAAAACAAATATTGATAGGTACGTTCACCAAAAAATAAGTAACCAGGGTCGTAGGATATGTTTTCGAATGTTTAATTTCGTAAATTTACTGTTTGTTTTCTGTTAATTTAATTTGAAAGAAAAATTTATAAGAAACCGGGGGATTCTTACTAAACTTCAATTATATCCGTGATCCCTGGATTACTTATCTCTTTTGGAAACCGTGCCTAGGAAAAATAAAGTACCTACTACTTCATTGTGATTTTTACTACAAAAGCATCGTTAACTTCAGCGATGAAATGGCGAAAGCTTCGCGACAATATTTTGCCTGTAGTGCTTAAAATTGTCGGCACTATAAGCTTGAGTTATGTTGCGCTGCTTCCACAAGGTATCGATGTTGAAAAAGGAATATTTGTAGTTCCATATTTACTGAATGATTTCAGTCTCAAATTACTCGTGACAGGAATGTTGATGACTGGTAAACAGATGGACATTGGACATGGATTTGTCTCACCTTGGCTACATAAATGTTCTCGAAATTAGTTTGTCTGTATCTGGTTCATTTTTAGGTCAGATTGAATGCATACGTTCAAGTAGGTTAAGCGTCTACAAATGTTTTACTCATAAAATGACAACACCCTTACAAGTTAGGTATGTGCTAACTTTTTTATTGCGGTCTAAGAAAGTAGTCGCCAACAAAACTTCTCAATGAAAAGAAAATATCAATAAAGAGGAAGGGGAAAAAATACTCGGTGTGCTATTTCACGGTGGGTCAATCAAGCCAGTCATTGTTTTCCATTTAACACAAATGTTCAACATCCGTCCATCATTGACCTAATAAATCCTTTTAGTGGAGAAAATATAATGTGGGGCAAGGTCGTCTGTCAATAATAAAGGATGGTGCGTATCGGAGGTATGGTGGTCGGCGATGGTGAGCGGGCGAGCGCAGAGTGCGGGTATGCGGCGCTGCTGGGGCGCTGAGGGGCCGGCCGCTCGCCGCGCGCCGCAGTATGACGCGGCCCGCGAGTCGCCCGCCCGCGCCCCGAGCGACACCGCGCGTCACCTGCTCACCGACGTCCGACACGATGTTAACAAACTGCATCTACTACTAAACATACATCATGTGTCCTAAAACAATCGTGCCTTTCAATTTAAAATATAATATCGTTGGGTAATTATTTTATAAACCTATCGATGCGAAAACTTTTCGTAAAAGTGAATGTTCATCAGTGAAGTTCGAAAGACTAATCAAATTATAAAACTTGAACTGGAATATTGCAAAATGTCCTAGGACACTCTATAAATCGCTGTCTGATATTTTTGTCGAAGTGATTTGGTGAACAAAGAAATGTGTTTACAAAGAAAAGTAACGTAGCAACGGATGTCATATTAATATCAGTAAAATTATGTAACGTCTTTAATTAATTCAGCATGGCGTATTATTAAAAGAAGAGTTGGCGTAGAAGTCTAAATCAAAAATAATAGAAACATTTCATGTGTAACCGGGTAACTTACGAAATGTAGCTTACAAACTACAACGAGTAATGATCCTATTGTTTGTCTACTTCGTTTTATGACAGAGTTGTGTAATAAACATTTAGTAAGTCAAATAGTAAATCTTACTAATAATATTTAAATACTTTTAAGTGCAATATGTGTGTGATTAATACTAATTTAATGTAATTCAGTTTAAGCTAACATCATTAATATTACACACATTCATGATAGATATCAAACTGCTGATAGAAAAATTAATTTTAAACATAAAATTCCGAAAATAATTTCAATTTACGCGTATTTGAATTTCAGGTCCAATAAAATGTATATTCATAATTACTGACAAACAAATCGATATATCAGTAACATATTAAACTTATCTAATAAACATAAGGAATGTTAGAAACATAAGGACGATGTGTAGTTTAATACCACTGAACATATGTAAATATTGTAAAAATGTATAGTAAATGAGGACAAATAGTGTTAAAGATATTGTTAAACACACGACGATCAGTTGTGGTCATGGAAAACGGTGCCTTAAAATATGGGAGCAACAACAACAACAATGAGATCATTGAGGAGAAGGTGGTGAGTACTTCGTTAGCTTCACTCTTAGACCCTCTTGTGTTCTACAACCGGGCTTTGCAACTTTCAAACTCATATGTACTATGTATACAATTCATAGCTTAAAATATATATACGCGGGCGGCGGCGGGTGCGGCGGGTTGTTACGTGTTTATAACTTTATGATGTGATTTTAAATGCATGAACACCATGAATGATCTTTATCATAAGAAATTTATTTAAATAAACTGTAGTGGTTGAATTTAATCTATACTTAAAAACAAATCACTGAAAACAAACAACGCCTATTGTATATTTATTGTTTTTATCAAACATTTTTCTCATAAACATTACGTATCAAAACATATCAAATACACATACACATTTCTTTGACCTTTTAAAGATGATTTTATTAGAGTATAATATATTTCATGTCTTTCTATTCTCTGCAAACGAATTTATCTTTTCCTCGTTATATTTTTTACCGTTTACAATTGCTATTATTGTAATATTGAAAGTTGTGTCCATCGATTCAAGTGCCTTGAGTGATAAACCAAGGTGTCACCAACTACCATATTAATCTGAACAATTATCAAAACGTTTACGTTACTTAATCGTTTACATTAACTTTGATTCCATGCTTTCTAAAATATGTGCGTGTTTATAATTAGCTGTCCTTCTTGTATCAGTATAAATTTACTCGAGACTATTCCAATTAAATTCATAGAACAAGTAATACTTTCAATCATAGCATTTTTTTTAAATGCCTAATTTTAATGAGATTACGCGCAAATAAATGTATTTCAGAAATAACAATTTAATATGAACTATGAACCCGCGTAGACCCCGCTACGCACGTAGCCGTGCGCCTACGCTCGTAGCCGCGTTGATGTTTTCTTGCGAAATCTGCAACTCTCATTCAATGCTTGGCAAAAGCGTACGTAATCGTAAAAAACATAAGTAACAAACGTAATCGTCATTTATTTTGCAGTATTCTTTTTCATATTTTAGTTAAAAAAATACATATTTGTCAGAACTAGTGGTAGCCCAATGATCGAATTTCGTCCATAATTTTATTTATTTAAATCAAAAATATTCCTACTGCAAGGAGTGCCGAAAGGTAATATTTTTGATGACTCCATTAAAACTTTAACTGTGCCCGATTTCATATTCCTCCATCCGCGTATTTTTCGTAAAAAGGCGTATTAAGTTTTTGCTTCACGTATTAATACATAGATGGTTAAAAAATCTGTTATCCTGATCACCAATTTATTATAACTATACGTGAAAACATACGACCAATATCACTACACTTAGTCTAAAGAATGATGACCTGAAACATGTTCTATTCCCAGTATAAAAGTACCCTCACATTCAACTGTGTACTTTAAAACCAAATCACATTACAGCTGTCGCGCGGGACTTTTAACGCCGCTGATGCAGTTACTACCCGGTATTCCATTTACTTAGTACGTTTGCCTCTTCTTTTATTGCTCTCCTTCTTTTTAATGTGTTGGACATTACTGGTACCTACAGTGATAAAAATAAGATCTACCTGCCCAATATCCGTGAGTAGAGTAGCTGCCCGTCGGTAATGACATCATAAGATTAGTTGGATAGTTTTGAATATGATAAACTAGTTACTGCCTTGCTTCACACGGTTTTTACGGCTGGGCAAAACATCGGAATTCTCTATAATATGTAAGTTTAATATTAACATCTTATATAACTTAACCTTTCGGGATAAATTCTCTAAATCACGGCGAAAATCTCATCAAATTTCGTTGCGTAGTTTAGAAGAACAACGCGATCATAAAGACAGACACGTAAAATTACTTTTCACTTCTCATGCTCAAAAAAGACACCAATATAGCCCTACGAAGCGGGACTAAAGTGACCACTTTAGTCCCTAGGGAGTAAAAAGTAATTCGTTTTTTAATTTCCTTCATGTGACATAAACAAACTCAAACAGCCAGTATTATCTGTGGAGTATGGACTATCTTCATTGCGAAAATGTTGAGAGTTTTAGTTCCATGGTTTTTGCCAAGGTGGCGCCATGTGTTTTAAATTGTTAATCTGTTACTGGTTTAGAAGAAAAAACTGACCGCGAAAATTTCAGAATTTTTGTCGAGTGTAAATTTGTTCGGCTTTAAATAAATTTATTAAGAATGCCCAGTGACAGTTGTGGTATATTATGTTCCTTGGTGAAGAGTTTGACGTCGAGCAAAGAGCATAAGACATACCTAATAGATATTGTGATTTTTATTTTATTAACCGACTTCAAAAAGGACGAGGTTCTCAATTCGTCGGAACCTTTTTTAAATTTATTTTTATGTATGTTCCCCGATTACTCGAAGATGGCTGGACCGATTTGGATGGATTTTTTTTCGTTTGAAAGGGTATACTTCCCAGGTGGTCCCATGATCATCAAGTCAGGATCTGATGAGTACTTTCTCGGAGTAGTCTCATTTCAATTTGGTGAAGATCTGATGAAGAACTTTGGATTTAGGCAACGGAACTCCTCAATAAATGATAGCAAATGGACTGGGATTGCTGCAATCTCATGTCTGTCTATTGTTTAGACCAGTTCATAACATAACATCACGCCGGTATGCTGTGAAGGGGTAAGCACATGTGAACCACTAAAAAGTGAAAAAAAAAACTTTTTCCAAAAAAAAAACAACCGACTTCCAAAAAAAACACTACAAAGGGAAAAATAACTTTAATTTCGGAAGGCAGTCACAAAAAATTCAAATACACCGACTTCCGAAACTAAAGTTATTTTTCACTTTGTAGTGTTTTTTTGTTAAGTAATATTTATTAGGTAAGTACATGTTTTTGTACTAAATTGACTATTTTTCTCGCACTCGAAGTGAAAAGTACAGTTTGCACCTCGCGACTAAACGCCAACTTAATATACCCTCGGTTTCATTGACTCCCTCGCACGCTCGGGAGTCAAACCACCTCTGGTATATTATGGCTTCGTTTAGTCCCTCGTTATAAAATATACTATTAATTTATGATCATTATGTATACAGGAACAGTTCTTATTCAGTGCGCAAACTGTAACTATGAATTCAGCATATCATTCTAGACTCCCAGTGCAGAAAATTTTCGTCGGTTATACAAAAAATATCAACTGTTTCATAGAAAAGTGCAATACCTACGCGGTCAAAATGTATGGCGCTGAATGATGCTGAATTCATGGTTACAGTTTACGCACTGAATAAAAACTTTTCCTGTAGAGATGGATAAAGATTAAGGCACCATTGGACATGAGGGAAATGCAAGATACTTATTCCTTTCCTTCCCTTTTAAAGCAAGAAAAATAGGTACACTAAAAATTACACAGGTGACCTAAAAATTGGTGCTCAAACGGGAATATTTCAATGAAAACCCTATAGTGTTAAGCCCGCTACCTGATATTTTAATTAAAACCACTTTCATAAGTTATGCGAATCTTTTCTCGATCAGCTTGCTGCAAATGAGTTAGTTATGTGTCAGTGTACTTGTCAAAACGTGTCAAACTCTGATGCTGTCCAGCCTGAGGTAACGGAGGACCCGTTCCAGACTGAGAGTTTATGCCAAGACAGTATTCTCAATCATGATGCATCAGTTATAGTTCAAGATCTATCTCAAGTTGTACAGCTCGAGATTGGTAGTTGTCCATTGTTTAGTAGTAATGATTGTTATCATTCAGTTATGTTCTCAGATAGTATAGGAAGGGGTTTAGGTAAATTAATTAGTAATAACCTGACTTACTCCACTCAAAATTATTGTATGCCAGGGTCAACTTACAAACGCATAATGGCATCAGTAACAGCAAATGAATATAATCCCAAAGCCAACATTACTGTGTTTGTAGGTAATAGTTCTAAGGTCAAAAAAGAAGAAATTACAGACTATGTAACTGAGTTGTTAAAGTTAAATTGTAGTAAAATAACATTGTGTGCTTTCCCATATTTTAAAAAATTGACAAATACACAAAACAATTATATTCATATGCTTAATAAGCATATGCACTTCTTAGTTAGTCATTATAGTGACAAGCTTGTATTTTTTGACACCAACAGTTTTGTGGAAACTTTAAACTCGACTAGGGGTACTGTGTATCTGCCTGTTAGTAATAGACACATAATAGCAAGGCTATTAGCTTTTTATATAAACACAGACATAAATAGTATGTCGAAGTCTTGTATTATTGACACCACATTGGTGGTGAACCAGACTGAGTGTAGCGCAAATGCTATAAGTTTGTATACAAATTGTACGAAGGAGGTTCCATGTCCCTCACTCACAATGTGCTCAATGCCTGGTGATGTCATTGAAAACTTGGGGTTAACTCCGGATAATGTTTTAAACTAGTTTGTAAGACAACAGAAGGTACCAGTAAGAATATTCTTATACCTAACAACAACAAGGTATCTTCTTGCTCTAAAATAATTAATTATCAAAAAGGAGATCAGCAGAAAGCCTTGAAATTATTTCATCAAAATATTCAAGGTATTTCTTCCAAATTATTAGAAATAGAATTGTTTTTAGAAAAAACAAAGTTTGACATTGTTTGTTTTACTGAACATTGGTTAAAGGACTACCAAATGCTAATTAATTATGAAAACTATAGTGTGGGCAGTTGTTTTAACCGTAAATCTATGCAACGTGGAGGTTCTATTATATTGATAAAAAATTGTTTAAAATTTAAGCAATGTAATGACATAGTTGGTTTATCAGTGGAACATTGTATCGAACTATCCTGTGTTGAGCTAGATAAGCACGTTGTAGTGTGCGTGTACAGACCCCCTAATTATCAGAACTTTTCTTTATTTGAGTCAATAATGGAAGATGCCCTAGCGAAACTTGCTTCCAGTAATAAAGCCGCAATTATCTGTGGTGATTTTAATATCAATATTTTGGAACATAATTCAAATAGCAGTAGATTACTAAGCCTTTTTAAATCTTTCAATTTATCGAATGTTTTTACAGAACCGACTAGAGTAACTCCAACTTCTGCTACTTGTATCGATAATATTTTCTGCGATTGTGAATATGTAGAGAAAGCTATCGTAAATTATCTGCCGTCTGATCATAGTGGACAAACGGTAAAATTTAGGTTTAGAACACCTTTGCAAAAAGTGCAAATACAATTTAGACCAATAACGACGGGCAAATTAAATAAATTTAAAAGTACCCTATACAATAAGTTAAATGTTCTGAGCGTTAATAATATGGGCGATGCAAATAAATTGTATGAGGATTTCTTCTCAGTAGTGCACACCGAATTTAGTAAAACTTTAGAAAAGAAAACAAAAAGTATTTGCCCACATTTTGTATTTAGTGACTGGGCTACTAGAGGTATTAGGATAAGTAGGGATAGACTGTTCGAGCTGTATGGCCTTAAGCCTTACATTAACACCGAAACTTTCAACAAGTATGTTGCTACATATTCCAAAATTTTTAGAAATACCTGCAAGTTAGCTAAAGCCTTGTACATTATCAACAAGATCAAATCAGCAGAGAATAAAATAAAAACAGTTTGGAAAGTTATAAATAAAGAAACTAGTTCGAAAAAAATACGTAATACGCATTATACATTGGAGACTTCGCGTGGTGCCATAAACTCTAACATAGAAGTAGCTCAAGAATTTATAAAATTCTTTACTAATATTCCATCTAAAACGACGGAAGCTTTAAATTCGTCTCCCGATGTCTCAATTGATTTATTAAGAGCGAACGTTCCAGGCTGCCCGGTTGAATTTCAATTTAAGCACATAAACCCTATGATAGTCTTAAAATCTTTTCGGCAAATCAAAATCAAATTGACCGAAGATCTATGGGGCATGTCTATAAAAGTTTGTACATCCATAATCGAGACCATAGCACCATACTTAGCTTTAATATTTAATTTGTGTGTGGATCAAGGAGTCTTCCCGGATTTAATGAAATATAGTAAGGTTATACCACTATTCAAAACTGGGGACAGTAAAGACGCCAATAATTATAGACCAGTGTCCGTGCTGCCGGTATTCAGCAAGTGTTCGAAAAGATAATGCTTAATCAAATGCTTAATCATTTTAACACCAACAAAATCTTACACGGTCAGCAATATGGTTTCACCAAAGGACGTTGTACAACTGACGCCGGTGTTACCTTGTTAAAACACATATTTACAGCTTGGGAGGAGGCCCAGGATGCCATTGGAATATTTTGTGACCTCTCCAAAGCATTTGATTGCGTTAATCACGAAACCTTGCTCTTAAAACTTGAGCATTACGGACTAGGTAAACTTGCGCTCAGTCTAGTAAAATCTTATTTAAGTGATAGACAGCAAAAAGTTCATATAAATGGTGTCAATTCAATTGGTTTAAAAATAAAAATGGGTGTTCCACAAGGCTCAATATTAGGTCCTTTCCTCTTTTTAGTATATATTAATGATCTCCCCCATTTATTAAAAAAACAACCACAAATGGTGTTATTTGCTGACGATACATCTTTAATTTTTAAAATAAATAGACGTGCATCAAATCTTGACGACGTAAATAACGCCTTACTGCTGATACAGAATTGGTTCACTGCTAATAATTTAGTATTAAATGGCAAAAAAACGAAATGCATAAGATTTGCTTTACCAAATGTCAAAAGTACTGACTGTGACATAGTATTGAATAAAGAGAAACTAGAATTCGTCGATCAAACTGTTTTCCTAGGGATCACGCTCGACTCAAGGCTACAGTGGAGTCCTCATTTAACAGCTCTTGCAGGACGGCTAAGTTCAGCAGCTTATGCTGTGAGAAAAATCCGTCAATTCACAAATGTAGAAACCGCGAGGCTAGTCTACTTCAGTTACTTTCATAGTATCATGTCTTACGGTATTTTACTATGGGGACGGGCTGCAGATATCGAGTCTATTTTTATTCTGCAGAAAAGAGCCATTAGAGCAATATATGGCCTCCGTAGGCGGGATTCTCTAAGAGAACTGTTCAAAGTTATTAATATCATGACGGTACCTTGTCAATATATCTATGAGAACATCATGTACGTCAGGAAAAACCTAAATCTTTTCAGTAAAAGAGGTGAAAGACACACCATTAGGACTAGAAATAGGGACCAATTAGTTCAACCAGGCTTCAGACTGGCTAAAGTAGATTCATCCTTCATGGGGTACTGTTTAAAATGTTACAATAAAATACCTCCCTACATACTCCAATTGAATGAAATGAAATTTAAATCTTGTATAAAACGCACACTATGCAGCCATGCTTATTATAAGTTGGGGGATTACATCGCTGACAAAAATGCTTGGCTAAACGTTGCTTGTCCTGCTCCACAAGGTACCTTAAACTAAATTGAATAGCATTTGTAAACATTGTTGGAGCTGCTGAAGACTGTAAAAGCTAGATACATTTGCATTGTATAAATTCAACCTTTTAGTATTGTATAATTGCATAGCATATGTGTGAGCACTATGTCCTTACTATATAGCTAACATTTACAGGGTACGTCTTTCATTGACTTGAATGTGCCCTGGCAGCTGAGAGTATGTCATGCTCACTCAAATGTCTCGCTGGTGGTGGCGTGTGTGTTGGATCATTAAGTTCCCTTCAAAATGGTTGAGCTGAATGGTGCTGATCCATACGTCATGTTCGTGAACGGGCGCCGCCAGTAGGGACTGGTCATCTCTTAGCTCCCACGGCTTATTTTAATTTCTAAATTGTTATTTTATTTTTGTTTTGTTTTAATTACGGACGCTTATAATGTGCACGTCTTTTTACATCGTTCTCACATTGATAATTTCAACATAATGATGTAACCAACTGTTTGTAACAAAATCATGATTTTAAAAGAGTGTCCATGGAGTTTCTTGCCCGTTCTTCTCCATAGGTACCTACGCTTTGGAATGAGCAACTAGCTTCATCTTCCTATCTCACCGACCTTGACAATTCAAAAGTGCCTGTAATTGGTTTATTTGAAATAAATGCTTTGAGTTTGAGTTTGAGTTTCAGCATATTTCTGTTTAGAGCTACAAACCACAAACTATAATAAAAGTGGAGGAAGAATTTAATATCCCTGTAAAGACTACAAGTATATACTGCTGCGGATTATGACATTTTGTCGCCGGTCCCTGAGGAGTTACGACCATCAAGACTCCAACAACGACAGCTTGTAACATAAATATTATGTGTTTGTCACCGTTTCCGATATAAAAGTTTGCGCGGAAAAACCTTTAAAGTGCAGATTATCTGGATAATTGGATGATTATAAATACTTTAGTAGACACTACAGACCTATTAATGTGTCATCTAATTCTTAGCTACCTCTTTAACTTTCTAATGTCAAATAATATCGTGGTGTTTCATGTGCTTCACTAGACGGTCTGATTGATGTAATCACCCCGGTTGTCAAACATTACGGTGAAAACAATGTATTGTTAAACTTCTAGGCCTTAGGGGCTTGTGGCTAAGTAATAACAGCCGCACGGGTCGATCGATCAGGTAAAGCTACACTTGCCACAGTTGGTCCGTGGATGGGTGATCATCTTTACTTACCAAGACTCCTCCGTGCCTCGGAAAACAAGTAAGCCGTTGGTCCCGGCTGTCATTTGTAGATCATTGACACTCATTACGGGTCGTCAGAATCCCGAAAATCTGCAAACTTGTCTTACCAAGGGGTATAGTATTCCCCAGTAACTGGATTGTGGAGGTCAGATAGGCAGTCGCTCCATGTAAAATACTGGTACTCATCTGCATCTAGTTAGATTGGAAGCCGACCCCAACGTAGCTGGAAAAGGCTAGGCAGAAGTCTGGCTTTAGATAGGCGTAAGGCACTGTACCTTTCTTCAGCTCGTAGTCCCGTACACACACACAAGAAGCCAGCTTACTCTAACACTATCTTATGGGATTTCGACTATCCTATTTTAACGTAGTATGTTCCAAATGCGGTGTAATCTTACACGACTCAATCAACGATCTGATACTAACAATACAATTTCTTAGTCATTCATCAAAGCGGATTGCATTAATCACTAGGTTTCACTCTCTTTTGCGGCCTTATGGTAATTGGTTTCACCTCTTTTCCCCCTTCTAAGTCGTATCTCCAGGCATCCCTTCTCAGCCTAACATTACGTTATACAGGCCGCTTAGATTGGGCGTTAATATTTCAATCAGTCGTTTAATCAATCAACTTTAACTTACACAAGATTAGAATGAACAAATTAAATTAACGATGTAAGCTCACTAGCGAACGATTTGTTTAGCGCTTAGTGTACGGTACAATTTTGGCCATAGTACCCGCCAATTTCAAACATAATTGTTGTAGCGGCAGCCACGTTATTAGTTTAAACTGAAATAAGCTGACAAAAATTAAATATCCACTTTTAGCTCTAGTAGGTGGTTGAGAAAATAAAAACCGGTCAAGTGCGAACCGGGCTCGCACGTGAAGGGTTCCATAGCACCGTACAATATTGAACACTACATAAAAAAACACGTTTGTAATAGGGGTAATATACCCCTTTAATTTTTTATTCATTTTTATTATTTGTTGTTATAGCGGCAACAGAAATACACATTCTGCGAAAATTTCAACTGTCTACTTATTGCGAATCATGAGATACAACCCGCTGACAGACACGCTGACGGTGACGCTGACGAGCGAACGAATGGACAGCAGAGTCTTAGTTATAGGGTCGCGTTGGTTATCCTTCAGGTACAGAACTCTAAGAAAGGCACAAATAACAAATATTTGAATGGACTAGGATCATTGTGTTCCTTTTGCAGGTGTATGGTTTTGTTCTCTTACCCCTACAAAAGATAGAGAAAAAATCGTTTTTATTAAACTTTGCCTTTTCCGTGTTACCGGTCTGAACTTCTTCTTGGTAACATATTCATCAACGTATTTGCTAATGAGCGTTCGTAACCAGAAAGCAGCCAGTTTATGGAGATAAAAACTTTTACTCTTGTGAATTTGAAGCGGCTAATCTATAAACCTACTTGTCGTATTGGTGTGCCGCCTTAAGGCGAAAGACTTCAAGCAGTGCAATTGATATCACACAGGCATATACCAATAAACATACCAGCTAAAAACTATTAGTGTCTAAGAACAGTTACACATCGTGTCTCTGCAGACCATTGTAATGATTGAGATTTTTAGAGACAGTGGAGTCGAGTAGCTCATCTCGTTCCGTTAGAGAGGAGGGAACTTACCTTTTTTTTGTATGTTCCATGTACAGCTTTATAACTGCACAATTTCAGTCGTAACGTAGGTACATAAAGTTGCCAACCACGCTCGAGAAATTGAGTAGTTTCCAGACAGACAAATAGAATGCGACTTCAAAACTTATGTTTGCCGGCAAAGTTTCGCTATGAGTTATACGAACTATCCAATCTAAGGGTTACATATATTTGTTCTCTGAAGAGATGGATTTGCAGCCAACCTTGACTTTGATTCTTTAATTTTTTTCTTTTTCTTAGTCTTTCTTTGGTTTAAACCTCATTTAAGTAAAATCAAGTTCTTAGAGAAATCAATCAGTTTACTATTTTCCCAACTATACGAATGCTGCGGTTGGGTTTCAGCCTAATTTGATGCTGCTGAATTACCAGTAATTTATTTCAGCAATTGCCTATCTGATCCCTTTATCTCAATTACTGGATAGCACGATACACCTTGGTATGAATGGTTTTCAGACATTTTGTTGCTTCTGACTACCCATAACAACTGACAAAGATATAAGAATGACAGACGGGATCAATGGCCGTCCTTTTGTGACTTTTTGGGATGCTAGACAGCAGGCATACATAATTTGACTAACTTACACTAAGCCAAGGAACATATATACCACAAGCGGCACTAAGCTAAATTTGATTTTTGGGTGTGATCATTAGTTCGATAAGAAAACAAATTCAATAAATAGGTCCTACCGCAATCCACCTTTTTGGTTAGCAAAACTTTTATTCCTCAAAGGAGTCGTTATGAATGGTAATTCGTAGCCTCCAACTGCATGTCAATTCCGATAGATTGTGTAATAAAGCTACTGCTACTCCCTCAGGGATTGTTTCCAACTTTTCAGATAAGTTTGTACGTCCAGATTAATTCGTTACTATCTCTTCGTCAGTTACATAACTTGGATAACCATCCAAGCAAATCCCGTTGTAATTGTGCGTTCTAACAAAACTGCAATTCATAAAAACCAGTGCCTATAGAGATAGCAAAGCAAAATAAGTAATTTAGAATGTATCGATCCATCTATTTACGACCTGATTGCGCCTTCGAGTCATGTTGCTAGGATATCGTGCGCCCGTCAAAATAGTTTATCAATAATAAACAAACAGTTGGCTGTGAAGTGCGCCCAACATGTATTGGAACACCATGTCAGGCCGCGCAGCGCATGAGGAAAATATCATTAACATTTCAAATTGAGAATTTTTTTATCAGGTTAGATATATCATCGCCTGTCAGGATATACTTGGCAATCTGTACACATTTGTCGTGCTTCAGTGAGTATTTGAGATTAGAGCACTTTTATTAGTGTTTGTGATTAGTTTTGATACGAGACAATGTAAACTACACGACTTAAATTAATCAAAGGTACAAAAGAATATCGTATGCCTTATTTTGGTTTCGCGCCATTTTCCTATTTCAAGGTACTTCAATAAACAATTTCAACAGAAAAAATAACTACGGGTTTTAAAACTCCTAGCTCGAGGAACACTGAACTGTGAAGGGTTTTGATGTCTTTCTGAAAACTTATTCTATAAATATTTTACCTTAGAAAAAATCCTTTCTTACTTTCTGTTTAATCTTAGAAAAATTCTAAAGATTGTCTCAAGTTAAGAATTCTGACACAAAAACCCCTTTCAGAAATATTTCTCAATAAAAACAGACACGCCAACAAGCTGCTAGTGACATTAATCTATTATGAAATAACATATATTATGTACTAGCGAACATTTTCTTGGTAAATACTCGTCGATTGCGGAGTCGACAACGGATATCATTTGAAAATAGCTCTACTTAGAACTAAGGAAAGCATAAGTAGATTATCAGAAAAGCTTCTTGATTAGTAGTTAGCTAAGTTGTTCACAGTTTTCTGCAAGAGAGTGGTTTTTTCAACACGAAGTTGCTATATAAAGTTTACAACATTTATCTATATAAACTTTTTTTCTTTTAATATTGACATTTATGGTCTTGGCGCTCAGTATGATATCAGCTGTAAATAAAATAAAATTCGTATAATTCAGACTATTTAAATGTCCATATTTTGGTAGTAGCTATTACATTATCTTAAAAATATGTTATTCAGATTAATTTTATTAATGTTTTTCATTGTTGTTAACATCAGTTAATGTATATGTGTCCTACCGAAAATGAAATTTCAGATGAAAATGAAAAAGAAGCCTTTAGTTTTACTTGCGGCCGAAAACGACGCCAAAAAGAAAACGACTTAAATATTTTTTTTTAAATCGTTACACTCTGAAATATGTCCAGCAGTGGACATCTTTCGGCTGAAACGATGATGATGATGATGATGTGGTGGCCCAGTGGTAACAGCCGCTATTTATGAGTTATAGGTTATACAAGGTTCGAACCCAGGCCTGCGCTTTAATTTGTGTACTAAATGATTTCATCACCATTGCTCTCAAAACGGTGAAGGAAAACATCGTGAGGAAAGTGGCATGTCCTAGCACCAAAAAATCGAAGACATGTGACATCTATCAACCCGTACTCCATCCTTCACCTTCCATCAGAAGTGAATAGTGAGAATTGAGAGTCATCAGTGAACAAAACTCTTGCTCATTCGTCTTCACTCCACCGTACGTGTTCACAAGCGTTGCGCAGTCTTGGTACTCGATGACTTCACTCGAGTTTGGGGCCACTTGGGACCTCAGGTTTGCTTCAGCAGAAGCAGTCTACTTCTCACTGCGCTGTCACTAATGCACTTCGGGTCTGAAGAAGCTGTTGCTGGACTTCAACTGCATTGAAGGGGCGATTTCTCAACACAGTGGAGTTACAACCACCATTATTGCAGTACGACCCATAATGTTGCCTAGGTCCAGAAAAGCCATGATTCTTGCACATTGTTCAGGCGAAAGACGCATGATAAGTAAAGTTTACGTGCTTTTGAAACGAAATTCATCGAGTAAGAAAGATATCTGAAAACAAAAACAGAAACAAAAAAAGTCAAAAGTAAGACAGCAATTTGAAAATAAGTATTTTTCTTTATAAAGTTTTTTTCAGGCATTGCTTAAAATAAGGTTATCGACTATAAAGTGTTTATGTAAAATAATAAAAAATGTAATCCTTTTTATTTCGAAAGTATATCTTTTGAACTTCAAAAGTAATTGCATTTTTAAAAGTGTGATACTAAGTTTTGAAGGCCAGTGTATCATCATCACAGCCACAAGACAGCTGCTGCTGAACATAGTTGTCCCCAAGCATTACAACGACTGCTCCTCTCCTTCCGACGTCCGGCATATATCCAAAACCTTCCCCAGACTTCGCTCCACCTTGACAAACTTAGATGTAACATATTGATTATTCTTCTTTCCTCAGTAATTTGCTTGCCTTGCGAATACGAAATGTTATTTCAGATCTAGAACCCCGATTACCATAAACCAATGCATTGAATCAACTTTCAGGTGAGCATGAGTTATTGCATTTTTGCATTTCAGGCCCATGTAATAACTTCCTTTTATTTGATTGTTCAATTTTAGTTTATGGGTCCGTACCTATATAGGTTAACTTCTTTCGGGTACACAAAATAACACAATGTATATTTTGTATTTTTCTTTAATTTTATACAAATACAGTAACACATTCACAAAGCTCATGAATCAGGTAACCATCATCATTTCAGCCAAAAGACGTTAACTGTTGGACATAGGCCTCCCTCAAGCTCCACCACTTCCACCGGTTCTGTGCTTCCCGCATCCAGGGGATACCTGCGGCCTTCACAAGGTCATCGGTCCACCTTGCGGGACGCCTTCCAACTCTACATCTTCAGGTACGCGGTCGCCACTCCAGAACTTTTCAGCCAATCGGCCAACCGCTCTGCGAGCAATGTGTCCTGCCCACTGGCACCTAACTTTGGCAATTCTTCGGGCTATGTCGGTTACCTTGGTTCTCCTGCGGATCTCTTCATTCCTGATTCTATCAGGTAGGGAAACTCCAAGCATAGCCCTCTCCATTACGCTTTGGGTGACTTTTAGGCTTCTAATAAAGCCCATCGTGTGTGACCACCAGGCAGTAATATGATTCATTTTTCAACATCAGTATCAACAATGATAACAAAAATCAAGACTATTCAAATCAGAGTGATTTAGCAATATGAACCTTAGTAGCCATAATTGAGATGTCATTTTTTTTTACAATGTGACGGCCCTTTCACCCTCCTAATGTAAAGCCATATAACCCCAACTTAATACAACTGTAACTCGTGATCACGTCCACCAAGAATGTGTCCTACGTGTTTCCGTGACATGTGGCGCCCATCATTCAGAGACAAAATTGAAAAGTTTCTCGTGCTTTTAATATTATTTATGGGGACACACGTATTTCATACAGGTTTAAAAAATAACGAAAAGCGAAAAATGTAATAAAACATTTTAGTAAATTAAGTTACTAGTTTTGAGGCAGCGCTAAATGGCCTCCTTTTCTCTTCGGTTAAAAACAGATTTTAAATTTTTCGAGGGAACCGCCAGGGTTAAATCTATATTGTACGTATGTTGAACAAAATATTATTATGATTCGCGACTGTAACAAATATGGTTTTACTGAATTATGATTCTTAAAATCTAATGATTTTAAGAATCATAATTCAGTAAATGTTATGTATATGTTGATTCAAATATGATTCGTCGAATCATATTTGAATCAACATACAAAGTGATACTGAAAAACGTAAAAAGGTATTTCCACAGGCTACCTTAGCGCATCCCGATTTAAATAACTGTTTAACAAAATAACTGTTTAACAAAATAACTGTTTAACAAAATAACTGTTTAACAAAATAACTGTTTAGCAAAATAACTGTTTAACAAAATAATTGTTTAAAAAATAACTGTTTAACCAAATAAATGTTTTACAAAATCGATTCATGCCTGACAAATCAGACCTACCAGACTGTCTGTGACCTTTTCACAGAGAAGAATGTTACAATAAGCTGATTGTCTCAGCAGTGGGTTATATTGGTTGGTTGCTGCTACATATCTTGTCGTTATGGGGCCTAGCACATGCCGGAGGATTTTCTGAGTACGTTTCCCTTCACCGTTATGAGGGCAGTGATGATATAATATATTCGTATACAATATAATAATGCTTTTAGGATGTTGTTGGAGCTGCCGAGATGCTGTAGTGCGTCTGGCATGTTTATGAAGGCTCGGATTGATGGCTTTCATGCCATCATGAGAAGCCGAGCGGCCTCCATATTGCACCGTATCCGAGCAAGCTCCAACAGCATTCTGAAACTAATAGCAGACCGGTTAGACGGTCCATTTATTAGACACTGGATTGCACTCCACGTGTCTAATTGATTTCGTGTATTTGTATTGTATTGTGATGTTACTAACTTAGCTCTTAAGTACTTACTAACACAAAAATGGATGTCTGATTCATCTGAAATAAATTATTATATATATATATATATATAATCCCTCTTTAATTAAATGTTATCCGTGGATGCTACACCTGGGTATTGCCAGTCTCCTGATGGAAGTAGAGACGTGTGTGCACGCAGGAATTCATGCATAAATTCAATTCCACCGAGTCGTATTCATGCTGCGTCAAGACGACGTACGCTGTACTTAATTATACATATTTCATTAGAACTTGATGATATTCAGCCACTGAGGGAGTGAGAAGCATCGTAATGAATTCTTTAGATCTCCTAAATACCTAAAATTTTCTAGTTTCTGTTCAAAATGCCTTCAATAGAAAGCTTTGTAACTATTTGCATCGCTTATTGGTGAAGTTAGAGACATACTTGTTTCTCGACGACAATAATATCGGCGTCCAGAACAGTAGGTAACTCCGTGATGAGGTTATAAAACTATTTCTATCATAGTTAACAGTAGGTATACTAGTGCTCTAAACTCTCAATAGAGCCTTGGAGACAATCTACGACTGTAGTTCTCAAGTGCAAATTTACAGATTTCCCGTTCATGACGTATTCCGTTTTAAATTAAACTTCTTAAATATAAACTTTCAGGTCCTTACTTACAGATAAAATTTCAGAGAATCTAGAAAACATTTCACTATGTTAAATAATTTGTTTCACGGTAACGGCTAATTAAAATAACGTTGACAGCTGGACTAATTAAATTGGCTCGCAAAAAAACAGTCGTTTGTAAAATAATAAACAGTCATTTATTGTCACCAGTCTTACTTTTAAAAACTTTTATAATGTAATAGTTAATAGTAAAGTAAGTAATAGTTTTTGAACATCGTACTTTAATCGTCATTGTTGTGTTCCCTAGTAGCAAAAAGCCACCCCTGCTATTTCGGCTTTGGTGCGCATGCTACAATACCAGTATTTAATTTATTTTTAGTTTAGTTTATTTGTCAAACAAACACTCACATGCAATCCTGCATCTAACAAAACCAGCGTTGTATTTTCAAAAGCCAACAGTAATAGTCACGAAGCCACAGCAGCGTGTTCCCACGCCAGTGAATCTAAAAGGTTAGTTGCGTAACGTGAAGGAGTTATCTATACGTGCTGTGGCTATCTTTTGTGTATCGAGTCCTTGAACTATCGCGTGCTAATCGGCGTCGAGGCCGGCTCGCAGCCCTCGCCAATCTAACGCCCATCTTCCCCGTCACGCAGTTACATCGTAGACTCACATAGATTAATGCAACACTTTCACTAACTAACGAAGAAAGTGAGTCTGACCCCGGTCGATGAAAGGCAATTTAATCTGCTGTCAAATTTCATTGCATTGATTTGATTGGAACAATTGTGTATCCCATTCATCAAATGAAGATTTGAGGAGTTGTTGCTATGCCAGTTTTAACGCCAATATGTTTAATAATGGTTGGGGCTTACTTCTAGTGAATATTTAAATACATCTGACCGTCAATCATATGTATGACATACTAACTACATATTACATAATATATTATTGCTACTTATTAATAAGCGCCTAATATATTCACGACTGCTGTAACATTTTACTGCAATTGACAACTGATTGAAGTAATTCTAATTGTGAAGATCTTTAAAAATATAATACTCGTCTAGCTAACGAAGAGTATTTGCATAGGCACAACCTTGTAGCCAGGATTATTCACCAGCGACTTGCTCTGAAATACAGCCTTGTAGAATCGGAAGTGCCATACTACAGGTATGTGCCCGACCCAGTTCTCGAAAATGGACATATCACACTGTACTGGGATCGATCCATCATCACTGACAGGACTATTGTTGCCAATGAGCCTGATATAGTGGTGGTGGACCGACTAGAGCGGCGTGCAATGATCATTATAATAAAATAAAAATAAAAAAATCATTGACATAGCGGTCCCGCATGACGGGAACCTCGTGAAAGCCGAGAAAGATAAACAAATCAAGTATCTTGACTTGGCTCGCGAGGTTGTCGACATGTGGGATGTGGACTCAGCGATCATTGTATTGATAGTCATATCAGCCAGTGGTTTGATACCAAAGAGCCTCGACCAACACCTAAGCAGGCTCTCGTTGGGCAGCTGGATCAAGGGCTTGATCCAGAAAGCGGTACCCCTGGACACGGATCGTATTGTTAGGAGGTTCCTCTCTCTGGAGCCCTGACCGCCGGTATCTTGGACCCTGTTCCTGATACCGGTGGGCTACTATTTTTATATTTTTAAATGTTTTTATGTATTTTATATTCTAATATTTAAAAATATAATTTGTATGTGTATATTGGAATAAAGGAAATAATACTAAAAAGAAAGAAAGCAATTATGTTTACTAGAGCATCTTTAGTAATATGATATTATCATACCATTAGATCAATAAAAATATTGTTATTTATTTTAACTCATGCTAATAGGCACTTAGCGCCATCTCGCGAAAATTTCATGCAATTTATAACAATCCTTTTGAGAAATAATAGTGTTTCCTCATTGAAAACCCTTTGTCAGGTTCGAAATAACGTAGCGTTCGCTTTGCGTAAGCGGGTGTTGCGCGAGTGCTACGCGTGTGCTACGCGTGTGCTACGCGGGTGCTACGCGGGTGCTACGCGGGTGCTACGTGTGTGCTAAGCGGGTGCTACGCGTGTTCAACGCTATATGCACTCCTGTGCTGCACTTTAAGTAGACATCCTGAATTTATTTTTATTTAGCGGACACAGTCAAACTATCTCTCGATATTATTGATTTTGTGTTCCAATGGTTTCACGTCTTTTCTGTTCTTTTAATACTTAAAAATACCGCATAAGTGACTTAGTATTCCTCTTTACCTTATTTCGAAAATACTAACAGTCACTAGAATAAATAGTTCTATGTTTTTTATTGCCAAAACATTCGATCAATCAATCTTTATTTATGTGTGTCAGGATTCTTTGGAAAAGTTAAGCAATTAGCAACATAACCAACGCTTCGGGAATCGTTCACCACTTTCAGCTTTCACAGTTACTATACGTAATTTTATTTAGGCAGCTAGAAAACCGTCTATACGTAAATTTTAAAGAATTGAGATTTTTAATTGGATACTTTTTAATTTGATTACTAAGCCGTGGCTTACTTTTTAGACACTTTAATAGACTCAAGAATGCACAAAGACATGGTTATCAGTTCTCTGATTTTCAGTAACAGCAGCATCTATTTAAACGGCTGTAAGTCGCAAAGAGTTCCATTCCCTCTCTTAGAAATTTGTCATCCGCAAGACCAGCTTAAAATTAGAGTAATCCCCTTCAAATAATAAAGTAATCTCTAATATCTTACATAGAAATTGTTAGAAATTAAAAAAAAAGTTGACACTGTTCTCATTTCTGGGATCGAACCGGAGGACCCCAATAGTCCCCCTTGGGCCCGATGGACCAAAGCGATGGTGAAAGATGTTGTTTTTTCAATGAAAATAATTCGTAGTTTTTATGATCATTTTGGACACCATTTTATGTTGGTTTGTCATAGTATGGGCATGTGATTTGCAGTAAAGAGGAACATGTCTTGAGAAAAATTTGATGATTAAATATTCCCACTATGAGTAGTGGAAGATCCACAGGGAAAACCACAAAAACGAAATAGATATTATGCTATGGATGATATGGTTAGAAACTGGTTGACTACTGTATGATGGATAATAAAGATGAATGGATGAAAAACTTATACGACGCCGAATAAATTAGAATAGTGGCAAGAAGCTGATTCTGATTTATAGCAAACGAAAACATCGTGACGAAACTTGCACTTCTTATTATAAATGCTCGGTACTTCTCTGTTTTAGAAGAGATTCTTCCCTATGGAACAATATACTAACGGGTCGTGTTCATTATTACTACACTAATCCATGATTAAATACTTAAAAATTCAATCATTATAATACTACAGTGACAAGTCAACATGGAATAGACATAAAACGCAAATCAATTACTATCCCCGTACAAACACATTATAATAATAAATGAAAACATTGCTATGATCAATAAATACGTTAACAAACGTACGCCTAAGGATCATAAAATAAATTAAATTATTTGTTATTAGTGTGTCAGCTCTGGGGTCTAATATCGACGTGTCACGTGATCGCGGGCCGCAGCGTGTTCATCAGCGACACGGCGTGCGGCACGGCGACAGTGTGCGTTCAGCTGAAATATTCGATGGTAGAAGGGGAGGTTGTGCGAGGTCACGCCTGTGCTCGGTCGTCTCCGGCCGCGTCCGCCGCCGCTCGGGCCGCGCCGGGACGACGCGCGCACAGCGACCTCTTGCGTGCGCCGCTACAGTGCCCCATCGAGTTTACGTCCAGCGACCACGCTGCGGACTCTGCCGCTTCTCACACTGCCATCGAATTGTTATCTTAATATCGTTCCTAGGCGACTCGCCTTTAGCGAACGACCGCCGCGAATCAGAGCTAAAACGTATAATTGCAATACGACACACCGAAAATAACGCATATCTCACAAAACGGGCTGTTCGTGCTGTAAACGAGTCGAGCGCTTAATCGATCGACTGCATTAAAAAGTAAAAATTATTATTATCGTTTTGCAGTCGACCTTTGCGGATTTTGTTGCGCTGCCATAGGTGTTTTTTGGTTATATTTTACACACACAGCTAAAAGTGGTCAAATATTGCTCAGGCTTATTGACTAGTCCATAATATCGAGTGTGGTGCCGTCCGGTGCTTAGTTTGCTCAGTGAACATCAGTGCGTCAAAATTGTCGAGGTGTTTTTCTTCGTTCGTTTCGTTGCGGGCTTAGCATTATATATTCTTTCGGTTGGTTCTTGCTTTGTTTTGTTATACTTGTGGGGAAAAACGCGATCCATGCTTGGAGTTATGACTACCATGGTATGGTTTCCTTTGTCTAAGTTATTTATCTACTTTTTCTCTTCTTAGTAAAAGAAGTTAGTTCACATACATTATCACATGTTGATGCTTTTAGATTGAACGAATGTTACAACATTTTATGAAAGAACATCGAACCATTCTTCTTTCATAATTTCTTGTAGGGTTTGTTGGTTCTGACTGAGTAGTTTATATCTAGCCATTATCTAGTTGTTTTGTATTTTATTTAGTCGTTTACATTGTATTTCTATAATAAAGCCGTGCTTCTCGCTTTGGAAGCTTCATTGTAACGAGAGTTACAGACGCTATATTGTACCTAACTATTCATAGAATGGCGGCGATTCTATTGTAAAAACTATGCAGAGCATGCTGCCCCTCCCACGACTTCACATTCTGGAAGGATTCCCAGGGGTTCAGTTCAGGCTTGAGTCGCGCCAAATACAATATCCATCAAAACTCGCATTGTTGGCGTAATGCACAGCTTTAATTCATCTGTAGCCACATCAGTTCGTTTTGCTACTGGACACTATTACATAATGGTACATGCTTAAAGTCGTTTGTTGTATGTGACATATTTCACCAATTATTGCTACATTATCGTTTTCAATCTCGAGTGACAGTGACAGCTGCAGAGGTCGTTTCGTGTCTTTTCATTAATTTCACAACACTGGCAACTTAAATTGATTAATTCATTATTTTGCATAGGTATGAACGCAGAATATAAAAATAAACTTAAGTAAATAACTCCAGAACACAGTAACACAACACACATTCCCTATTTTTTTTCTTTTTCACTGTAAAAACTCAGTGTTAATAACAAAGAAATACAGTCGCGAAGAAAATAAATGCATAATATAACTAAAATTTTGCAAATAAGTACCACAAGGAATTTATTCTCGTAAAAGTTCTTTCTATTGGCAATATCAAAGAGACTCTGAGGCAAAGAGCGTCCGGCGATACTAAGCTAGTTTCCACAAAGGGGATGAGGTGTTTTGTAATAAACAAAGCGCCTTCATAATTTATGAATTATGTATGTGTGTATTATCGTGTTCCTCTGAGAACGTGTACATACTATGTATACTTTAAGTTCGCCGCTCGTCTCTTGGGCCTCGTAAAGCTAGTTTACGTAATATGACACTCAATGTGTAGCATCTCTAATACTGAGTGCTGGCAAGCTACTGTAGGTTCCTTTGCATTATTTTCTTATTGTTTAACATATTCTGGGATATTTTCCTAGAATTCAAAGCTTATTGTGATTGTAAATGATATTTAAAGCATCACATAACGAAATTCGATATATGCTCTTAAAAAATTTAAATAATTCGTTTTATTAACTATATTATGTTACTAATTGTTTTTTTTTTAGAAACTGTAATCAATACTGAAAACAAATAGGATTTTTTTCAAACTGGTGTGGAAAGTCTTACATTTGATTTATTCGTCACTATCCACGTTTTCATTTGTCAAAAATAATTTATTACTAGGGAAAATGTTCCTACCCAATTTGTGAAATACCGGATTGTCCTGCCATTATTTGATACATCCTAAAACATTAATAAATAGATGCTCACTCAGCTTTGCTAATGCCAGCTACGCAGCTTTTTCAAAATTACTCGTTACTTATAATCAGTCATCATAATTCACCACTACCCACACAGACCGAAGCCTTATTTAAAGTAAAAGATAACAACTTACAGATCTATACACAAATTGGCTAAAGTATCAGTTTGTACAATGCCGAGTCACAATGGCAGCACGGGTTGGTTTAACAAGACGTTTCATTCGATATTCGTATTGTATTGTCGTTCAATGTCAGTTTCCTCGTATACGTCATTATTCTCGAGCTCCAACAACGGAGAGAACGTCTTGCGCACATTGAACATGTGCACAAAAAGATGAAAAGAACCGCCTCCCATTGACACAGTGTCTTGAATGAGCCCAGCCTCGCTCTGCGCTTTCAGGCGCTCCTAGCTGTATGCCTATTAGACGTGCTCTATACACTTGAACTACTGTCTTAGCCGACATTTGTGGAAACTCAAGCTGGTGCTTCCAAATACTTAAACGATATAGTTGCGTTTCCTTTTGTCCATTCTTATACATTTCGCTGTTATAAAAAATATACAAAACCATACCATCGTAAAATATCGTCAACACTACCATGCAGTAACTGAGATTGTTTACTAATACTTAAATACGATTACCGGATTAGAAGAGAACGAGGGTTGAGAAGTGTACGTGGGGATAGATCGATCATCTATGCAAAATACGGCAATCGCACTGCTGGAGTCGGCGTCGGCCTTTGAGCGAGCCGTGCTGGAATGTGAGCACCTGGAGGCGTCGGAGCACGGCGGGTTTCGGTGAGGACGTTGGCGCGGCAGCGGCATGGAGGAGCGCGCGCCGGACGTGCCCCTGATCGTGTCGCCGCCGTGCGCCGGCGCCGGCGCCGCGCTCACCACATCACGCCGCGCCGCGTCCGCGCGCGGCTCCCGCGACGACCCGCTGCCCTCCACGTGGCGCTCGTCGGTGCGCGTGCGTGACACTGGTTTCCGCGGCTCACGCAAGAGTGTCGTTCGCCTCGAACCGCCCTGTAATGGCCTCAACGGGTTGCCTGCCATCGGCAAGGAGGTAATCCATTTATCTCTTTGCCAGATAATGTGTTGCGATGAGTGTTTATTACATTTAAGTTTAAGCGATCTAAAATGGTCAGTGGCCATTTGTCGATTCACCGTTTTTACTACGTTAGATACTGCGCTTTGTCATTCAATCAAAAGGTTCCATTTACTCTGGTATCTGCTCGTCAAAATAATTTGGCACTTACTTAAAAGATATTTTCTGTGACAGACGGGCAGCAACAATAAAAACTAAAAGAAAAGTGATTACGTGATTAATACTAAGTAAAAGCGTATACAACGTGAAGTACTGAATGAACTATTCACATGTTTCACACCTCTGCGACCTCTAAAGCCCGCGGTGAAATATGGACCATCCCGATACACGATATTGTTCATTAATTTAAAATATCAAAGTAGTTCTACAACGTTTTAAAATTGGAACGTTCAAGTTCCGACATCCATAACGTTTCAACACTATTTTCAATAGATATGTTGAATAAAAATTGTATAGGCTTTTGTTTCACATTACTAACACAGAATTAAATCAACATGAAACCACAAATAGTCACTAGTCTGCAACTCTGCATACATACTCGTACATACACGAATACTTCATCCATTGATTTTTCATAGTTATAAATCTTAGCTTTTGAGAATGGATTTTGTTTCCTCATTTCATCGGGAATGCCTTTGCTGACGTACCCAATAATGCATCCTACTTATCTGAAACATACTTATAGCACGTATGACCTAGTACCTGTTCTAGTAGTTTTAAATTAAACTATGTATATATATCTGTAATAATTACGTAGGTAATATCGTGTAAATAACGAAGACGGAAAAAATGTGTTTTTGCGTAAACAAAAAGGTTCCAAAGTTTTATATTAGGTATGTATAAAAACGTTTTACTCTTTATTTCAACAATATAGTTTCGACAAAGTCCAGTATAGCCCCATTGTCTAAACTTTAGGTTTAATAGAGCAAATATTCCGTACAAATATAACAATAAATAATCCAATGTACAATTCAACAGAAAATAGTGATCACGTGAAGTTTTATAGCTAACCTAACATGTGAGTACTTCCGTGTATTGTCCTGAATGCGCGTGTTAGCCGTAACATACCCCGTACGCCAGTCCACAGCTACCTAACTCGTAGGCTCGCATAAATATTGGTGACGTCATTGTTCGCAGGTACTGTCTCTGGGCGCGACGGGCGGCCACAAGGGAACCACGCAGCCTTCTCACCCCTGCACTATCCTCCACCATTCTCCTTACAAGGTAAGAATTGTATCTACGTCAGCATATTCTTGTGCACGAATGATATTCCATATAAATAAAACAACGATTAAATATTCAATTTTCTTCCACAAATCTAATCTACTCTGTAATTATTTAACAACTACACTATAGCGTTTGAATTGTTAATATTGTAGTCTGCACATAAGAAAAGTATAATTTATATTCGTCGCATTGACCTCGCTCTACTCGACACAGTCGACACGCAACACGCTACAATTCCAAATAGTTTTGTTGTAAAATATTTAAATCGTAAACTGTAATCTATTAAATTTGCACAAACTTGTTTTACAGGCCGCTTGGGATTGGTTGATTCTTATACTGGTGATCTACACGGCAATATTTACTCCTTACGTGGCCGCCTTTCAACTGAACGAGCCAGACTTTGATAAACGTTCTCGTAGCTTCGGCGAAGACCCCATAGTAGTCATCGATATGATCGGTAATATTTATCTCTAAACTCATGGTTAAATCAAATAAATTAAATAGTGACACAGCGACGTAATTTGGCTGTTTTGCTAGACATCTTGAAATTATGGACAGTAGCCAAGGAAAGCTCAAAACCTTGGGCTCTGCATCAATTCCTTACAATTCCGTCAACCAACTATAGATCAATTTCTGATTCATATGCAAAATATTCACACTATTTCAACAGTTATTTGTACATTGCATGCATATTCAGTGTAAACTAGAACAGTTAAATTTAACGCGGCATGTTTTATTTCCAGTGGATGTCACATTCATAATAGACATCCTAATTAACTTCCGCACCACGTACGTGAACGTGGCCGATGAGGTGGAGTCGGACCCCGCCAAGATCGCCATGCACTACCTACGCGGCTGGTTCCTCATCGACCTTGTCGCCGCCATCCCATTCGATCTGCTGCTCTTCGGCACCGACACCGACGAAGTGAGCTGCTTTACCACCTACATACACCACATTTGGTTTCATCTCACATACGATACCTACACAAAATTAATTTTAGAATTAGACAACAAAAGGAATGGCTGAATAGAAGACAAAAACACCAACGGCCTTACCGTGATTCGCAAACTCGTATCGATAGTCGCACTAACGGCTCCCTCGCCAAACAGCGATAATCGATTCAAATCGTTTTTGGAGCGTGAACTAAGTAAGTTTGCATTTCACGGTGGATATCCAGACGATCAGTTGTCCGAAACAGTGTCACAGCTCTCGGAATCCCGAACTTAAAACACTGAGAGTTCACAAAATATCGATGCAGTTAAACTAGTATATAAAAATAACACAGTGGTCACAAGTGGAGGCCATACAGTACAACAAGATTAGGGTGGCGAAGCACGATACATTCCGCATTGTGAAGGGTAAAATAGGTCATAAGAATATGAAAGCGAACTAGGTCAAGTTAGGGTTGCACGATAAACATTTCAAGATGAAACAATAAGTACTTGTATAGTGTTTGAACTGCTAAAGATTGTTTCGTTCGGGATGAACGGTTCTTTCGGACAAATGAAGTTCTGGTTATTATAGCGAGTCACGTAGTTGTGGAATGCAGTCAATGCAACTGTCACTATCGATTAGGTTACCACAGCTGATCATTTAAAGATCCCACTTTATATTTGAATCAATTAGCTATTCATAGTAAATTATGTTAAAAACAATCAAACTGTGTAAAACCGACTAAAATCATATCATCCAGTATGTTTTGTTCGTAAGCAAAGTTGATTTGTGATTTTATTTTGATTTAAGACAACTACTTATTACCTGTTGATTTTGTTGACTATTAGTAACCAGTCGTGATTTATTTTATCATTTGTTAAATAGTCACGTTGTGGAGAATGCCCGAAGGTGGGTGCGTATTGAATTTGTAATACCATTTCTTGTTACAGCAGGGGCTGGAAAGTGATGAGGTATACCATCTTTGTGAACTATTTTTATGTTGCTGCCACTCAATTTTATTATATTTTTAGTTGACATATTTTATTCATTAATTTCCACTAGCCATTTTGAATCCACTAAGTGAATGCGTTAATGGAAGATATGGACGCTTCCCATGAGCAAAATGTCAATCATTCCAAGTCGTACACCGTTCTCGATATGTCCCGAGCTCACTAGTTGTATCACGAGCTTGCCGCAGGGTAGCGACTACCGACATATACCACATGGCTAGATCCGAGCAGAACGTCTCTGCGTAGCGTTTATTTAATAAACCATAAATAAATATACGTTAGTCTCAATGGTCGCTCCTCGCAACTATAAAGAGCCGAGATTTAATAGTATTACATGATACACCATACAGTGGTGTGGCGTTTAATGCGTCTTGGTAATCAGAAAATGTATCATCTTTTTTTTATATTTGAGCATAATATTTTAGCTTTATTAGCACATACCAGTAACATTATATACTTAGATTTGTAATGATATACTACTTGCATAATTACTTACTGATATAGTTGAGAACCTCATAATATATGTACGTACTGATTAGTGCCACTAACTAGATTCACTAAAATAGCATCAAGAGCGAAAATTATTTTAGAAGTCATCAAGTAGGTAATTTAGTTAGATGTTGAAAACGAAAAATTAAATACATAATTGTCTTGCGGATATGATTTTATAGCGAAACTACCTCGGTGGAACATTTTTCATTGGCTTTTCTTAGTAAAAGTACGTACAAGAGTCACGATATGCACAGAGCTTGGTAGCAATTACGCTCACACTTCCCAGACTTTATGTACCGATCAATAGATCGCCTTTATTCACGACAAGAAGCACCAAGTTATAGTGTCCGTCCCTAACTTACATAACTACTTGAAGCACCCACCTTACATCAAGCAATATATTAATATATTGATGTACAATACTGTATCCGCCACTGATCTGTATACCCACTTACATTTATTTACTCATCGTAATTTGTGTTTGTTAAAATTTTCTAATTGGTTTAAATTATCATCTACATTGTTATTTATTTTCTTACATACATAAGGATTACCTATTTTTATTTTAAATTTAAATAAATTATTTTGAAAAGATTTTATTTATTTTTGTTTTTCCTTTTTTCCAAATCCGAACTTAATAAAACTAAATCAAATCTAAAACTACCCGCAGTGCACGGTTCAAACTGAGAACCCATGAGAGATAGGGGGTACGTTTCAAAACCTATACTTTGAGTCACTCATCGAGAGCAATCCATCGACAAACAGCATCAGCTTCACAAGCAAAGCTTCCCAAGATAAATACAGCACAAAACAACCACACGTGTGAATACGTAAAGCTAAGTACTGTAAATAGTTGTACTATTTGCAGTACTTAGATTTACATATTTATATAAACTTAACTCAAATCTGTTTGTGTGACCTTTATTATAGCCGTCAATCTAAAGCTTTTGAGTATTTTTTTCTTATTCTAAATAAATTAAACACATTATATAACAATTTTTTTAATGTTTCTATTAATTAAGTATATTGTTATTATACAATGTTAAAAGCTCTTCTAAAACATAAATTAATTCAATTAATACGAAATCCTCTAGGTAATACTTGAAAAAATACCTAACTTTATTGTGGTATATAATCATACAACCGTCGAAAAAGTTGATAACTTTAGGTAAGTTCACAAAATCTCTAAATTCGGATATTTGCAAAATATTTCTGCCAAGAGTTTTTTTTTAAATGCACCGAGTTGTATGAAAATTACTAATCTTTGTATATATTTCTAATTATTGTATTCGCTTAAAACTTAAACTCACACGACCATTAAACATTCACAATTCAACACCGCGGTGTAAGCACCGTGGTCAAATAAACGTAGAGGGACTTGTAATTGGCAGTGAAGTGATATCAGTAATCAAACAGTATTATGCACCGCATTATGTACGAAGCCAGCTAATTTTATAGTTTTAAAATAATCGCTTTTAATTCTGCAAACTACATACATATATCTAAGTTTGAGCTCAGCAGCATTCATAGGCCAGTTTTTGCTTAGTTAGCGTGGTTTTCGCTGCGAGGCCTCGTTGATGCTATTTAGTTTTAAGCGAACGTTTCATATAACGCTTGAGTTGGGTTTGCGGCTAAGTTGCGTTGCACAGTGGCTCACGGATCGTTCTGAGGTGTGGTTGTGGTGCTTGCAGACCACGACTCTCATCGGTCTGCTGAAGACGGCGCGACTGCTGCGGCTGGTGCGCGTCGCACGCAAAATTGACAGATACTCCGAATATGGCACCGCCGTACTGCTTCTACTTATGGCCACTTTTGTCCTTATTGCTCATTGGTTGGCCTGTTTATGGTGAGTATTTAGGAATACCTGTACCATGAGGGCAATTCAAAACAACGACGCTATAATATACCTCAATTTTTCTGAACATCAAAACCTTTGTACAATAGACAACCGGTCTTATCATTTTAAGCAATGAAAATTTCATTCAAATTAGCCTCGTTGTAATTGAATCGCTCCAATTATATAAAAATGAGTACATGAAAACTTTATCTCATACTCAGATCAAATGTGACAAGCCCATGGTTCAATAAGTTTCATATCAATCGTTCTTTAGCTTACTTGCTACTGTTCACCTGTCCTACAACGCCCGTCTATTCACTCAGGTACGCTATAGGCAGTTGGGAACGCCCTCAGCTCCACGCGCCAATAGGTTGGCTGGACGCTCTCGCGAATGATGTTCAAGCTTCTTATGACAACTCCACTGGTCCATCCATGAGGTAAGTACAAAAAATTACGTTACAATAAACAATTAAAATGTCAAACTAAAATGAACCGTTGCTTTTCAGATCTAGATATATAACCGCTTTATATTTTACGTGCACTTCGCTAACAAGCGTTGGGTTTGGGAACGTTGCGCCGAACACTGACATGGAGAAAGGGTTCACGATATTTGTTATGCTGGTTGGCTGTAAGTACTTCTGACCTGGTAACTTACCATCGACTTCACTGACCCGGTGTTCTCGTGGCCGCCAGGCAAGTTCGTGGTAGCCTGAGGTAGTGGAAGCTTGAGGTCATTTGTAGGCATAAACTCTTGGAAGTCCAGTGGTGCCTTCTAGTTTATACAAGGTGTAATGGGAATGCTTCCAAAGCCAGAACGTAGATTATATACAACCTTTCGCCTTAAATTGGATATTTTGCATCAATTTAAAACGATTGAAGCTTCTGTAATGTTTCTACTTATTTTGTTTTTGCGACGCTTTACAAAGGATGCCTGAACCTAAAGTTGCCGCCTGGACTTGGGTTCGTCAGCCACGCGGCTCTCAGTGAGCGCGGTTATGCGTTAGCTGATTTTCATTTTTGAACACATCGCTTGCTAGAGTTGTAAAAAAAAATGTTTTAAATGTGTTTAATCTCAAATAATGGTTCATTTAACTGTTCTCATAGCATAGTGTACCAAAAATGTTTTAAATGTGTTTAATCTCAAATAATGGTTCATTTAACTGTTCTCACAGCATAGTGTACCAAAAATGCTAAAACTTAGTTAAATGGTACTGTATCGAGAATCACTAGCCCTATCACCTGTCTTCGTTTTCGGAAGCGTTTCCCTTACACCCTGTATAAACAGGGCGAATGCCAGTAGCTGACTTTTCCTAAACTTGGACTTAAATGTTTTAATAATCAGTCGATATAATATTCTTCTGCTCGTTTCTTCTGTATAAGCTGTAAGTCCTCCATGTACTAAATAAATAAATAAATATGACGAGCGATTTTATTCCTAAAAGGATGAATTAAAAACTGTTACTTCGCCGGGTCAGAGAAGTTATCACAGCACTCAACGAAAAAAATTACAAAATCATATAAAAACTTTCTTCTTGCAGCTCTCATGTATGCCAGTATCTTCGGTAATGTATCAGCTATTATACAAAGACTGTATTCAGGAACAGCTCGTTATCATACACAGATATTAAGAGTACGGGAATTTATTCGCTTTCATCAGGTAAGTACTACTCTTTGAACACTATTTCCACTTTTATCTATAAGCTTCTTAGATGACGCTCTGACTCGCTCGTCCGTGTGGTGCCGGACGTAAAGAATAGCACCATCCCATTTCTTCCCTTGGGTGTCGTAGGAGGCAAATAAGGGACTTACCAGAGAATGGGCAGCAGCGTTCTCTATGCATTTTACCACCATACTGCGATCGCCAACCCGCCTGCCAAGCGTGGCGATTATCGCAAGCCCCCCCCCCCCCAAATTGGGGGAGGCCTATGTCCACCAGTGGACGTCTTCCGGCTGAAATGATGATTATGATGATCTCGCTCTGATACCCCGTTGACATCTTATCATAGATATTAACTCTTTGTTGACTGTACTTGCAGATAACGAATCCTCTAAGACAAAGACTGGAGGAGTATTTCCAACACGCTTGGAGCTACACGAACGGTATCGACACGTCCAGCTTACTAAAGGGTTTCCCGGAGTGCCTCCAAGCAGACATCTGTCTCCATCTCAACAGAAACTTGCTCGCGAACTGCTCAGCTTTTGATGGTGCTAGTCCAGGATGTTTAAGGTTACTGCAGTTTTTGAACTAGTTTGATTGTGATAAAAAGTAGTGTGTTCAATAAACGTTTTTTGAATACCGATTCTTTGTAAACTACTAGATAAATCATAAAGATCGTCTTTTTTATTTTTTTACCGGATTTTGTCATCAATTTTGCATATTCGTTCCAGTGTTCGGGAAAATTTTGCGAACTATATTTTCTCAAACATTACTTTATTGTCTATCAACATAGAAAATTCAACTTCAAAGGGAATAAATAGTTCTGTTATGAGTTCTGAATGAAACTCAAAACAACCAACGACTCCATTGACTTCCTGCCACGCAATAGCTTCCTACGCGCTTTCCCACATACGGGGTGAATTTTTAGTCACCATCCAAATTTTTCAAGGTGATAGTACCGGTGAAATTGATCAACTTTCTCCAAGGAACATGGGTCGAAATATGAAAAAAAAAATTCGGACCTCGCATACAAAATCAATAGTCAGCTGATCGATTTTGTATGGGAGGTCCGAATATTTTTTTCATATTTCGACCCATGTTCCTTGGAGAAAGTTGATCAATTTCACCGGTACTATCACCTTGAAAAATTTGGATGGTGACAAAAAAATCAGCCTGTATAATAACTATATTAACCGACTACTTCTGTTTTGGTTTGTAGAGCCCTCTCGCTGAGGTTCAAAACTACGCATGCGCCCCCCGGTGAGACCCTGGTGCATCGTGGCGATGTCCTCACCTCCCTTTACTTTATATCCAGAGGCTCCATAGAAATCCTGAAAGACGACATAGTTATGGCCATATTAGGTGAGTTTTCAAAGTTATCTTTATTAATCCTCTGAATAAAATAAACTAATTCTCTGTTCACCCCGCCTTGCCTTATGAGCATTGGTAGAAATCATCATTGAAAAGTTTGTTTGTTGAATTGGACTTTACACAGATTGATGAACCTTTTTAACCGTTTAGCATGGTTGATGCAGCCCATTTGATTATTTTTTTTAAGTTGATTCCAATAATTCTCTAATGGACACCAAAATACGCTTACACGGTATACCTACTTGTTTATTTGATAAAAATTCATCACCCATTGCTAATGTGCATCTTGTACTGTGCAGGTAAAGACGACATATTCGGCGAAAACCCGTGCATCTACGGCACCGTGGGCCGCAGCAACTGCCGCGTGCGAGCGCTCACTTACTGCGACCTGCACCGAGTACATCGAGACGACTTGCTGGACGTGCTCGACTTCTACCCCGAGTTCCGCTCCTCCTTCGTCAACAACCTTGAGATCACCTACACCATGAGAGATGTCAGTATCATGTAATAAATTGAGATAATAAAATAAGGCCATATAAATTCGAGAATATTTGACGCTATATTAATACTAAAATGCTAATAAAAAAATAATAGTTTAAAAAACTAAAAAACACGCTTTAAAAACCAAACTAAAAAAGGAGAAAATAATTTAATTCAATTAAAAAGCGTGGGGTGCTTTTTGAGGTATTTTTATAATCAATTAATGTCAAGCACCCCACGCTTTTTAATTGAATTAAATTATTTTCTCCTTTTTTAGTTTGGTTTTTAAAGCGTGTTTTTTAGTTTTTTAAACTATTATTTATTTTCTATTTTTTAGTTCTGCTAACTACAAAAACGTGTTTTTTTTTCTCAATTTTTTTTTAAATTATTGAATTGTCATCGGTCCTCGACAAGTTTACAAAGTTTCAATGAAATCTGACCGTTTAAAGTGGGTCAAAATCGCGCTCAAAGGAGTCGGTTACATACAAACATACAAACAAACATACAAGTGAAGCTAATATAAAGCGTGTAAAAATCCTCTATAGAACTTGTTTCACAATGATACAACTGCAAAAGAATCATTTCCCAAGTTGATAATTAAAACAATCTCAAGTCAGTTTCGTAGCAAATTATAGCTAGACTAAGCGCTACGAGCACGGCTACGAGGCTACGACCGTAGCACGTCTACGACGGCGTAAACATTACGTAGCAAGGAGAAAGCGCCTAATATAAAATATATGTAGAATGTAGCGTGACTTTTTTTCTCATAATAGAAATATAATTTTATTTTATTTATTTCAGAAACAAGAGTACTCCATAGTTTCACACTCATACAATTAAATTATAAACTATTTTAAAATATAAAACAGATAAAACCCGAAATAAAATTGTGATTAATTTAATTTAAAATATTCAACAACTCATTAAAATAATAATAAGAATTGTCAAAGGCTTATAAAAATGTCAGAATCGATTAAAAATAAAATGTAAAATATAAAATTGCCAAATTGTAAAATGTTATAAAAAAAAAACAAAATTTTTGATTGTGTGCATAAAATTGCAAACAAAATAAATATAATTATGGTAATTATTTTACATTTTTACCCGCCCCAACCTTGATATACGGGTAAGGCCTGCCAATGCTGCATGAAAGGCACGTCCAACCTGTTGGCAATTTTTGTATTTTGTGCTACGAATTGGTTACGAGGCTACGACCGTAGCACGTCTACGACGACGTAGACATTGCGTATCACGGACAAAGCTCCTGACAAAAGAGAGATTTGTGATGTATTTTTCTCGTATTTTGTAGGATGAATTAGGTGGTATTGAGCCAAAGCGTCGCATGCGGTATGAGAACCCGTGCGATGCGCGTTTGCTGCGGGAAGCGTACGCGCGCACCACGCGTCGACCGCACACTGAAACCTTCGCGGAGAAAGTGGTGAGCGAAGCTTTTTGTTTAATTTAATATTTACTTACAGCCTGCACTAAACCGAGATATCATTGTTATTATGTTGAAATCTAACATTTTAAATCGCGTTCTTATTTTTTATAAACAATGATTTTTATGGCCTTTTCTCTGTGTCCATTAGTATTCGTCTAATTATTTATTAATTTTGTTTGTAGAAGCAGTTTATTTATTTTACTTGTATATAGTAGTCAATAGACTGTATACATTTGAAATGCTACACCGCTGTTGCAGGATTCTCAGTGCAGCGATGACGACACGGAGTCGCCGGCTAGCCGCGGCATCCTCGAGTTCTCCGCGGACAAGGCAGGCCAAGACGTCACGCCGCTCAACTTCAACTTCAGCAAGCAGCGCTCCACGACGCTCAACTCCATCACCGGTAGGCACTCGCACTCAATCAAGGAATGAACCCTTTGTTTCTTTAATATTACGGGCTACCACAAACGCCCGTTCAATACAAAGTCACAGAAACCCCGGGTGGCATGTTGTGGTACCTCCCTCTCTATTCATAGAGTAGATGACCTACACATTATAGTAAATGGATGACCAATATGCATTTCCCTTCGCCATGTTTACGTCTCTTCTGTACTGTAATACCTTGTGATCCGTTACAATTTCAATTTTATTTTTCTGTTTGGGAGTTAATTTTTGTCTTGGGATATTTTAATAATTTCTATCATATATATTTTTTATATTTTGCAAAAAGTTTTCATAAGTTGTATCGGTATCGGTATCAAGTTTCCGGGCACATTATGTGATATTATTAGTTTTTAACTTTTTGCAAAATTCTGCAAATGTACAAATATCATTGTAATCAATCAATTTGGACATAACTATAAAAAAATACGTATATGACGTCTAAATTATAGCGACTAATTAATGTTTATTTAATTTAGGGCAGCATGTGTTCGCTTGTTTCCTTATTTATTTATATTCCTATTTACTGGTGATGTGGGAGGGGATGCGGTGTGGCTATCACTTACTATCGGCACTGTTGACAAGCTCACGGTGGCCACTAGTAGCCGTCAGTGGCCCTCAGTGGCCGTCAATGGCCGCCAGTGGCTCTGATAGGAGAGAGCTTCGTGTTAACGCGTAGCTCTCGAGCTGGCGGCCCGCACACCCCGCACCCCCGGTACCGCCCGCCCCGCTCTGAGCGCGGCCCTTGTGTGCAGGCATGCTAGCGCAACTTAAACGGAGCTTCCCAGACCTCTACCATCATAAAACACATCAGCCACTGCACAACAAGTACTGTAAGTATGCATATTATACTACTTTGTAGTGCATGAATCAACATCAAAAATGGTTTATAAAAAATCTAATTAGTCACATCAAAGTACCGGTTGAATGGTTTCCATGTAAAATACTCATCTGTACAATATGGGCACATTGGGCACGCAACTGTTAACCGAAACTTTCACCCAAAATTACAACTGAATTGGTTATATCATATTAAATAATTGGAACAATTTTTATCATACAGCAACACCAAGTTTAACAATAGGTTTGTATAAAAATACCTACGGTATTTTACCATCAAGCCATTATTCAAATGAGAAAAGTCAATAATTAGTAGGCTACGTGCTAAATTATTCATTCTCATACCACTACTTAACTAATTTAATTATAATTCGATGAATTACGTATGTATCCCGAGGTGGTAACAGTCTGTAAATTACTATACACGTGCATAATTTCCAGCGCAATCCACGCCTCAAACGTATAGAAGTCGCGCGGGCGTGCGGCGCCAGTCTTCTGCGGGCCCACTCAACGACACGTCGCCGTTGACGTGTGCGGCGGCGGGCGAGCCGGCCGTGAGCACGCCCGCGCACAGTGCCACGCTGCCCGTGTCCAGCCTCAGCACCAACCCCAGCTCGTACTACACCAACGCATCGCCGTCGCCGCCGGCACCCGCGCACCAGCACGTGTCGTGCGACGACATCCTCGCCCCCGCCGCACCCGTGCCCGCGCGCACGCCCTCCTGCCGCTCCGCGCCACACTCCGCGGTCAACCTGCACCAGACCGCCTGCAATGGCCGCCCCGCCGCACTCGCTCTGTCTCATGACAAAGCACAAAATGCTGCCACACTACAGGTAAGATTTAAACACACGGAACTTTTTTAACCAAAAAACGGCTCGCCTTCGTACTAAGACTATTTGTGTTACAGGATAGCATGTCACCACAGTACCAGAATGTAGGAGCCGCTGCGACGGCAGCATCGGTAGCGACCGTACTTACAAGACTAGAAGAATTAAGTCGTCGTGTAGCCGTGCTGGAGTCCGGGCTCACCGCAGACGTGCGACGTATCCTGCAGCTGTTGCAGGCGCGTGAAGGCACGACGCACCACAACGCGCAGCCAGTGCACACCCCTTCCACAGTGCTACCCAAAGCCTCTCTCTCGGTGCCTCAAACGAATGAGGTGACGTTCAATACCTCAAGCAATTGCTGAACATTGTAATGACAAATCAATAATGCGTTGTTTATGTATCTAGTGGGAGTGGAACTGGAACGGGGAGCGCGAGCGCGGTGGGAGATGCGGGCGCGGCGAGCGCACGCCGGGCGTGCAGCGCTCGGCCTCGGAGCCGCACGCGCCGCTGCCACCCGCACTGCCGCCACCTCCGCACTCGCACTCATTCTACAGGTAGTGTGAGGCGCGCGAGACGAGCGCCCCCTGCTCTCGGCCATCGTCGCGCTCGCTCGCCGAGTCGGCGTCGTGCGGCTCGCTGGCGGGCTCGCCGGCCGAGGAGGCGACGCCCAGCGGCACGCGCCCGTTGCCGCCGCGCGTGCGCTTCCACTTCTGCCGGCGCATCGCGCGCTCCCGGCCCGCCGACGTCCGAGGCTTCCTCTGACGCGGCCCTCACCCGACGCATGGACCAATTTTGTACTTCCGTTAACGCCTAAATAAACACGTCCTCGCGATCTCGCGAGCGGGCGGCCTCTCCCGCCCGTGCCGAGTCCATTTGTAATAAAATTTCAATAATGTTCGCTTTAGTAAAACTTTAAGATTGTCCAGCGGGCCGGATCAGGTTGATTCGACGAAAAGACACGAAGCCGTTTCACATTATATGGTAGTGTACGACTACACGAGTGGTTAGAAATGCAATAAGTGGTGGATATATTGGGTGCTTTAATTTTATGTATGTAATTTACAGGCTTTTAAGAGAAGTAAATGTTTACATGATGTATTACGTATGGGTATGTGTACAATAGCACTATCTGGCCGTATTTTTCATCAACCTTTCCAGTTAATGTGTTTAAGTTAATGAATCCAAATATATTATCCAAATTGACTTATTAATGTATCTACGTAATTATTCTATTCTAGACTTCAGCTAATTCAGAATGAGGCTTATAAGACTGAGAGACTACGTAAATACCGTGAACTGTATTTCCAGAAGCGAGTACCTAAACGATAAACGCTTTCTACCCGTCCTTGCTCCTTGCCTTTACATAGTAGCTAGGTATGTGTAACACTACTATGAACGACATTATGAACTGCTCCTTGTGGAAGTGCGTTTCTGAGGTTTCACTCGACACACGTATACACATTCGTTGCCGCGTTGTCTTCAATGATGCATAACTACATAAATATTTTATTAAACTGTTTTCGATTTAATGTATTTGTTTACTAAAGTATTTATGACTCACAGCGTCAAGTACTTCGCTGTCTGACGACGAGTGGTTACGAACATTCAAAACCATTTCAATACTCATACTTAATATTAAAATCCTCGTCTCCCTTCTGACTTTACTTTAATTACTATAATTGTGGCTCAAATTGTTAACTTTATGTTGTAATGTGTATCCTAGTTACGGAGTAAGAGATTTCGCCAATATATCATTATAAGCAATAATAAAGCCCACCGTATGTTTAGGATGTACATCGTGATTATTACGTAAGTAGCTCATAACACCCAATGTGGTGTACAGTTACCAGCTACAATTTGTTTGTCGCCGCACTTAGGACTTTCAAGTATACTATCGTTGCCGTAATCATCATATCGTACTGCGTCATATCATTCTTTAACCATTTCATATTACAATGTATTCTATTCAAATGTTATCTTTATTCAAATGAAAGTATTCCAAATATTCCTGATAGGCGTATTTGTGATTAATTAAGATGTTTGCTTCTTAAATACAGGTCAATTAAAATAAACATAATTATCGTTATTTTTACTTGCACTATATTTCATAGCAGGCACATTTTCAACAACCCCTTCGGATATGCTCTCTGATGTCTTTTTGAGTTTTCTGCTTTCAATCTAGTATCTAAAAATACCTACTTTAAAGTATAACTCTGTTCCAAAACAATTTGATGGAAATGTAAATAAATGGGCTAGAAAACGCACCGTGGATCCCAATTAGTAGTGGGATTAGATTATTTAAACCAATTATATTATTTAAATAACCACATTTTTTTTAATTTTTAATCTCTTCGAAGATGTTTTTTCATTTAATTGAGGTTATTTAATATGTCAATTTTCGACAACGGTTTTTCAATAATGTTATTCAAACAATTGTTGGTCGTGAGATATAAATTTTAAGCCTTGTCAATACAGATGAATGTGTTACTAATCCTCTTGTGTATGATTGCGTAAGAATTTATCCTGAACAATTTTGTTTACACTTTCATCAAAAAAAATAGAACAGCTTTTACCTACAGGATTATTATGCACAGCATTTTTGTTCCGTTTGAATCTGCGACAGGTTGTTCTCACTGTTCCGAGAATTATAACTCATCATAAATCTTCTAGCTAAGCTATACCTTTGGATACATACTAGGTACTTGTACACAATGCTATTTGTCTCATGTCTTCAATCACTTTTAGGAAATTACCATCTATATCGCATAGCAATACTAACTTAAATAGTGAGTTAATAAGCTGCAAGCAGTAGGAACATAGTTGTGAAATTAAAACTGCCAAATTGATCACTTTACATGATTACATTTTCAAAATAGTAGTTATTTTATTCAAATTACAAACACACCAGTTTTTATGTTAACACGGGAAAGCTTCAAGCTACTATTTTTTACAATTAAACTGTAGACGATAACAGTCTAGCAAAAATGCGTTTTAAATCGCGTTGAATAATGCACGCATTCGTATATTACCAAAGAACATATTGTTTAATTTTACCTATAATATTACAGCTATCAAGAGAAGTAACCATAACATTAATTAATAGAAAGTTCAGTGGTTGACTTAAAAATAAATGATAATAATAAACCATTAGGTTTTAAAAAGAGCATGGAATGTCGCACATTAGTTCTACCGTTGATTTTCTGCGCGTAGTAGGTTGTATTTAGTGTAAATATATAGATACGGTAGACTTAGGTTTGTAAATTGGTCAATTCCCAGATGTTATACTTATTCTTCAATCTATCTATAGTTTATCGAAATTAATAGCTTTGCTTTATATTACTATAATTATATACCGAGCATTCTAAATCTACATTTAAGCATTGTTATTTGCTTTAGTAGTTATAGAATTACAATTTGCCTGAATGTCATTTAATTAAATAGTTATCAATAAATATAAACCATTATGTATATTTAAAAAATAACAAACATTAAAATTAGATCATTCGTGAAATTCAAAGATCCTATATCAAAGTAACTCGCTGATGTTAGATTCAATACATGTGCAAGCCTGTGGAAGATCTCTTTCTTCGATTAATTAAATAGTTCCTGACTTCACGCAAAATATTCCCTATTTTATGTTAACGCTTTGGATTAGGTATATTAACAGAGGTTCCATATAAACAAATAAACGAAAATAATATAGACCAAGTTTAAAATGTATTTACAAATAAAAACAGTTGATTTTAAATATTTACGTTCGTTATTTATGAAATTTCAGATTCCTTTAGAAGAACTGCATAGCTATAACAATACAATACCGACTTTATTATTATAAGCACTATAAATAAAATAAAACCGAATGAAATTAGATTAATATTAGGCATTATGAGTACAAGAAGTCCCTTTAAATAAGAGCAATTAAAGTCATTCAAAAATAAGCCAATCGAAATAATTTAACATGTGGAAATGGTTAGGTACTTACAAGTCTGCTTTGCAAATACATATACTACCTGATTAACTTGGTCACTTAAGAGTAGGGTCGTTATGAAATACAATTCACAACGAATTTTAAATATATTTCCCCCCTTGCCCCTTAACATATCTCTCTAAGCACTTATTGAAAAATCAGCAGAGTTCAAACGTGTACACTCTGCAAATCCTCGCGAACCACCATCTGCATTGTTTGCTATTGCCATTATTTCGGTTATATTTTCTAAACCATTCTAGAACCGTCACAACTGTACATTTCAAACACGCTAGAATTATTTAGATGTTTGACTAATAGCGCTTAAGCACAGGGTGTAATTTTGTTCATAAGTCATAATTTTAACTTAAGATCCTAGACACTTAATACTAAAAATATATTATTACTTACCATCGATAAGGTTAACGTAGATATCTACTGTCTATCTATATTAATGTTCATTAAGAGGGAAAGCGCCATGGTCAACCGCGAAATTCAAATTTTTTTACGTTTTTTTTTTTGCAATTTGTAGGTTAGTATCAGGTTGTAGTTACATATGTTGAAAAAAATATGATACGCGACCGTTCCAAGCATGTATTCACAGAATTACGAGTATATTAATCAAAAGGCTACTTTGGCGCTTCCTCTTAAAGTAGAGTTTTGAACGCTTAGTATGATTGCCGGCACAGGTGCACAGACTCTTTGACTGGGGCACTTGTGTAACCTTATTTTATAGTCTATTCGTATTGCACACTGGTCATTTTCTCCGACATAGGTAATTCTATCATATTTACATTGAATCGATGCTGATTCAACTTGACTTGTGCGTAGGTTAGAACTTATAGTAGATATGTATCATTTGTTAGGGTCACTACTCAAAACCATCTTATAGGCCTACTACTGCTATAATGATGGAGTTGTAGTCGCTCATCTCCAAGTAGTGCGCAGGCGCTTCAGTTTAATTGTTTAATGCATTACTTTGTGAACCTAAGTACACAGAACTGACTTTTGCGACACTTGAATATCTTTCAGCCACTAATTTACTACTTATAACCACGACGGTAGCACTAACACCTACCAAACCAGACATCATCAAGTAAAGGTAACATCTGTCGGTACTTTGTCTACTGAGAAAGACATTAACTTGTCGCAAAGAAACTTTAAAATATTTAGTATAAAGCAATTTGGAGCCGTGCTATATGGATACTATTATTTATTCTGTGACTGTATGTAATATTATGAATTGTTGTATAAAATAGCGTGTAGGTGCCGCGGTTTTAGCTGAGAATTCCCTTCTGAATTCAATAGATATAAGTTTAGTTTAAGTCGTCACCTTGCGAAAAGATGTTCGCTTAATCATTTGAAAATTGTTGCCTTGAAATATTTTAGTCACAGAAAACCGGTTGTTTCAGCTTTGAATAATCTCACAATTATATTAGAATATTGTAACGATAAGTTAAGTATTTTATATTTCAAGAACATAAGCGCAAAGTTAACGCGTGCATTGTATTATGTAATTTTGTCTGTGATCGAAATTTTATATTGTTAAGCTGAAAATTAAGCGCACGTATTTGTTTTGAAATGCTGAACGTATTGCGTCATACATTCTGTATGCTCTAATTAGTCATCCGTTTTCCATTTCAAGTATCTAGTCCCACAAAGTTCTTATAGGCACATATGTATATCTACCCACCCACTTGATTATTTTATTTTCATTTTGCAGGTGATCTACACACTGGGATTATATATGTTATGGAGGATGTCCTATCTATTCATTATATAATTACACCTTTAACTAAATGTAGGTTCCCAGAGAGAGTTTTGACCTTACAAAAACAGTAGGTACCCACCTAAGTATTAAATTATAGGTAGGACTCAAATAAATAAAGTAAAAATTATACAAAAGATAATCTTTAAATAGATACTTTATTATAAAGGTACTCGAAAATATCGACAATAAAGTCTCCTTGCCTTCATACTCGTAAAATTTCATGAATTTACTACCTAAGTCCCTTTAAATTAATTAATACATTATCTTAGAAAGCATTACAGAATGTATGGTGAATACATATATAAGAACACGTGTATAATATCTCCTATACATTCAGATAGATATCTTATTGTTATTAAATATCTCACTAATTATATGAAAAGCGTACATTAAGGCGGTTATCACACTGCACCGGAGACCGCTCCGGTGTGCGCTGCTGCGGTTTTTAACTTTAAACGGGGATGCGGTGTCAGTGTGTTATACGAGTATATACCCTTCGGTTTTTGTATATCTACAAATCAAGATTCAACAGTCAAATTTCAAAACCGCATCATCGCACACTGGAGTGGTGTCCGGTGCAGTGTGATAATCGCCTTAATTATGTTATGAACAAGTTCTGTTATTGACAAAACATTATTCTAAAGCATGTTGCGTGTCTGCCGAATCATGACAACTATAATATTAAGCTAATGTACTTACAATACTTGTTGAGTTATTTGCTGTATTGAAAATGTGTGAACTGTTGGGTAAGATCTATCGATAGGTACCTAATAAGTTAATGCCTATGTATGTGAGTCTGCCGTTAGTAATAAATATGATCGTGTTCGGGACATAAGAGACTCGGTAGATGAAATACCTACCACATAGGTAATATTAAACTCTTTAATTATTTATTTTCATTACTTTCCTCTTCTTGTTCGCGGGAAGCCGGGGTTGGCCGCGAAATTCAAATGTTCTAACGTTTTTTGCAATTTATTGCAGGTCAGTGTCAGTTTGATTAAAACTATGATTTGCGACCGTAACGAGAATGTATTTACAGAAAAATAATCATTATAATCATCATATTTAATCAACATACCTACAAGGGGCCATCCATAAATTACGTTACACGTTGAGGGGGTGGGAGGGGGTCAAAAACAGTGACATTGTGTGGCCCCAGGGGGATCAAAAGCTTAGTGACGTCACACGTTAAAATCTCCATTAAGTGTCTAACTTATTTGACATTATGTTAATTTTATTAAAGATTATTTTTAATTTAAATTTTTAAAAATGGAAAAACTACTGTTTTCATTTAATGATGTAATTCTAAATACAAAATCGAAAAATATGTGACGTCACACGAAAGGGGAGGGGGTTTCACAAGTGTGACCACATGTGACAAGGACGAGGGGAGGGGGTAAAAAAAAACAAAAAAAATGTGTGACGTCAGTTATGGATGTGCCCCAACCTGACACTGCAAGTTGCAAAAAACGTAAGTAAAATTGAAATTCCCGAGGTACCTTAGTAGGTACATCCCCCGTAAGCAACTAGTTGCGAACAAGTGATTATGAGTTTACTATATTATTTACAACTCTTGAGTAAAGTTTTTGTATCCTGTCGATAAGTTTATTAACCATCTGGGCATGTATAAAAATGTATGACTTAACTGCAAATGAACATTGGGAGTGTAGGTACCTACTAATTTAAATTATATTAAACTAAAGAATTCCTAAGTTAACTTGAAAATAATAAAGTGACATGTGGATAAAAAGTAGGTAGATATATTTTTCTGATTGAGTTACCTATTGTTATCACGTTTAGTTATAAGACGATTTTTAATCAGAATGTTTTTATTTTAAGCCCGGAAGCACGTCTTTGCTGCAATAAAATTAAATAGGTTGTACTACGCAATAATACCTATGTACTTGCCTGTTTAAAAAGTTATTCGTACTTGCAGCCCTTTCTATATACCCACATAACCATGACTTTAGCTTGCCCAGCTAGTACAGACTCAATTTTATACTAATGACTACTCAATGTTCAGTGTGTATAGATATAACTAGCATGAAACGCATTGTTTTAAGGATCTTCACACCTATAGCAATTATTAATTTTGTGCACCCAATAATGATAGTAACAACGATCAATATTTTATTTACATCTACGTTATTCTAAGCACTGACTGGAACGATATTATGACAGTTAATTTATAAGCCACAAATTTTTGCTTTAGGTATACTTTTTATACAAATTATTGAACGTTTGTTCATTATTGTTATAATAATATGCGTAAACAGTACATGTCAAATACTTACATGTACGTACTTAGAGCATTATAAACTGAGCACATTAGTCACATAGTTAATCAAAAGTTTGCATTCATTGAACAGCGCAAAATTCTCGTGGAATAAGTTCAGTGGAATAAAATATCACGCACATGCGACATATTGTTTTATTTCATCAGCTGTGACAAGCCTCCCTCCAGTGGAAGTAGATTCCTACCTTCAACCTAATCATCAGATTCTCCGGATAGAAAAAAATCCTTCTCGTAGATACTATAAGTAGTTTTTGGGGAGGCAGGTGATCTACTCGTCCCTTCTGTGTAGGTATGTGCATTGGTGCCGCTAAGAATGAAAAATGAAAGTCCAAATGCAGTAGGTAATAATAAATAAATAATAAGAGTTTCATCATCATCTGCCTAGCCTTTTACCAACAGTATTGAGGTCGGCTTCCGGTCTAACCGGATGCAGCAGAATACCAGTATTTTACCTGGAGCAACTGCCTATTTGACCTCCACAACCCAGGAACTGATTGTTACAATACCCCTAGATAAGACTGGTTGTCAGATTTTCGACCATCTTTCGACCCGTAACGACTGTCAAAGACAATAACATGTCGACCCGCTTGGTGTTGACCATAAAATGTGATGACTGTCTGTCGACAGGTTGTCAATAATATTAAAAGTTTATTTAAGTAACGATACAATGTGACATGATGGGTGAGCCACAAACTAAGCGTCGCGGTCGCTAGTATCTTGTGGCTCTGGAGTGCGATTTATACGCGATTCCGTGCGCTGCCGGACGGTTCCGTGGTGCCGGACACAAAAGAATAGCACCATCCCATTTCTTCCCGTGGATGTCGTAGAAGGCTACTAAGGGACCAAAAAATAGCTAAATCGCTTCGTGTACCTATAAAATTTTAAGAGTTCTCTCTATTTCTCCAGGATCCCATCATCAGATCCTAACTTGATGATCATGGGACCACCTGGGAAGTATACCCTTTAAAACAAAAAAAAAATCCAAATCGGTCCCGCCATCTTCGAGTAATCGGGGGACATAAATAAAAAAAATTAAAGGTTCCGACGAATTGAGAACCTCCTACTTTTTGAAGTCGGTTAATAAATAAAATAGCAATGGTTAACGCTGGGCTTTTTCAGTGGTTTGCGTGTTTGTGTGTGTATGTTTGCGACTGTACTGTATATAGCTCCTATATCAAGGCTCCGGTATAGTCTTATAATATTTTTTTTAAAGCTGAAGATAAGATTTTGCTAATAGATCATGGTTGAGCAGTCCCTTAGGTCACAGGTTTTGCAAACTTTATTGTAGGTAAGTGTTGGAATGGGAAAAATAGGTACAGCGCGGCAACGTCTAGCTAGTTTGGAGTAGGCTGGAGCCTAGGGCGGCAAGGGAGGCGACAAATTTGGCTCATTTTGTTTGCCTTAAGGAAAAAAAAAACATTATTATATACGCGGAGAAAATAAGTCTCAAAAATTGAACAAAATTACAATATTTTAGTACCTACCTACTATACAGTATAACAGTATACCTATACATTGTGCTGTGTAAAGTATATTAATTTTTAAAATATTCCAATAGCGTTTCAATGTTACATCGGCCATCTGTTCTGCGAGTAATGTGCCCTGCCCACTGTCATTTAAGTTTGGCAATTCTTCAGGCTATGTCGGTTACCTTGGTTCTCCTGCAGATCTTTTCATTTCTGATTCTAACTCCGAGCATAAAATCAAAATCAAAATCAAAATATTTTATTTCACATAAGCCTGCATGGGCACTTATGAAACGTCAGAAGCTAGGTGCACGGTTCCAATTTGTCGTTTCCTATGGAGAAGAGCCGGCAAGAAACTCCACGGTTACTCTTTTAAAAATAATTGGCTTTTACAATGTTTTCAAATTACAGTGATAATAGGTATGGGAGGACAGTGCAGGCCAGTCAATAAGTACCAGGTACTTAGAGGAATGAAAATACAGAATAGAAAAACGTCTACAGATCTAGTCTCTAAGGCCTACAACGTTCTCTCATTCACAATATGTAAAAGAATCTACCTATATAAAATGAATCTATTTGGACCAAGTGACATGATTTCGATGACAATCACTGAAAATAAATAGTAGGTAGTAAAATTGATGTATAATGTCAAATAATGACGAGAATATGTCAGACATTGTAAAAAAAAATAATAATAATGAAAAGAATAAAAATTAACATTGCAATTTGGGAGCAGTTAATAGACTTTCACACGGTTTTGCTGTTAATGAGGTACCAGGGAAGCCACATGTGCAGAAGGAATTAATGCCAAACTTCCCTGTCTTCAACGTAGTCTTTTATCTTATAATATGCTTTTTTGATAAGGACACGTTTGATGTGAATTTTAAACTTTCCATCGCTAAGTTCTGTAACCGGCTTTGGCAACTTGTTATAGAAGCGGATACTGTTTATTAGAAATGACTTGCTAGTTTTAGTTAATCTAAATTTTGGAATCACAATTTCATCTTTACTACGTGTATTTAGATTATGGAAATCGCATCTTTTTTTGAAAAGACCTAAGTTTTTGCGAACATACAAGATATTTTCTAGAATATAAAGAGAAGGCAGAGTAAGTATATCAATTTCGTTGAATTTGTTTCTAAGAGACTCGCGAGGCCCCATTTTATAGATTGCGCGGATTGCCCTCTTTTGTAAAATAAAAATTGAATCTACGTCCGCTGTCGATCCCCACAGCAGAACGCCATAAGACATAATACTGTGAAAATAAGCAAAGTATACTAACCTAGCTGTGGCTACATCAGTCAACTGCCTTATTTTTCTTACTGCGTAAGCAGCTGAGCTTAATCTGCTTGAAAGCGCTCTAATGTGGGCACCCCATTGCAATTTTGAATCTAAAGTAATTCCCAAAAATACAGTTTCCGAAATAGCATCTAGTTTCTTGCCATCAAGTTTTAAATTTAGACCTACTTGGGGTACATTTGGTAGCGAGAACTTAAGACATTTAGTTTTGTTCGCATTGAGTAAAAGATTATTAGCAGCAAACCATTTCGATAGAACAGCTAGGCTTTCGTTGACATGTAAGACATCCGTATCTTTTCTATCTATTCTAAAAATAAGAGAAGTGTCATCAGCGAATAAAATTATATCCGAGAAGTTAGCCATCAGATAGGGAAGGTCATTAATATAAACTAGAAATAAAAAAGGACCAAGAATTGAACCTTGAGGCACGCCCATCCTAACTAGAGACCCCGAGGATGTCGCCCCGTTAACGTTTACTTTTTGCTGCCTGTTTGATAAGTAGGAAAGTACAAGATCAGCAGCTTGTCCACGAATTCCGTAGTGGTGTAATTTACAGATCAGTGTATTGTGGTCAACGCAGTCAAACGCTTTTGAGAGGTCACAGAAAATGCCAATCGCATCCTGAGAACTCTCCCAGGATTCCAAAATGTGACTGATGAGTTTTACTCCCGCGTCAGTCGTCGACCTACCTTTCGTGAAACCAAACTGTCGACTATGTAAAATCCCATTTGAGTTAAAATGTGACAACATCTGGTCCAGCATGATTTTTTCATAAATTTTGCTCAATGCTGGAAGCACAGATATAGGTCTATAATTAGAGGGATCACTCTTACTACCCGATTTGAAAATTGGTACTACTTTACTATGTTTCATTAAGTCAGGAAACGTACCGCTGTCTAAACATTGATTAAATATGCCTGTTAGGACAGGGGCAATTGTGTCAATGATATTTTCAATAACCTTAACGGAAATCCCCCATAAGTCTTCAGTGTTTTTTATGTTAAGACTTTTAAATGCTGTTTTAATTGTGGCAATAGAGATGGGTTTGAATTCAAAACTTGGAATGTCCTTACTGAAGTTTTCTTTAAGAAGAGATTCAGCTAATACAGATGATGAGGGGAGACATTTCGTAACCTCTATTGGGATGTTGGTAAAGAAATTTTCAAGAGTCTCCGCAACTTTTAACTTATCTGAAATGGTTTCATTGTCAATTTTCAGAGCTAACTCATTCTGATCTCGTTGTTTTGTGATTCCAGTTTCTTTGTTAATTACCTGCCACACAGCTTTTATTTTATTTTTAGAAATACTAATTTTGTTACTTATTAATTTAGATTTAGCTTGAGCACAGACTCTTTTGAATATCTTAGAATAGTTTCTTACATAATTATGAAAGGCCTGATCTGAAGTCAATGACTTTTCATTATACAAATTATATAAGATGTCTCTGCTTTTTCTAATGCCATCAGTGGCCCATTCACTAAATTTTGGTCTAGAAGTGATTGTAACTTTTTTTACAGGACATGCTTTATTGAATTCTTGGCATACTGTAGAAAAAAGTGTGCCATAGTTTACATTGGGGTCTTGTGAATCTAAAGTTGCTATTGAGAGATTGCTAAGAACATTATTATTAAACGTTTTCAATTTATTTTTAGTCAGTGGTCTCAATTCTATGGTTTTATCCAGGTGTAACTTTTTATCTAAGTCAAACGATACAAGCTGACCAGTATGGTCTGACCTGACGCCACTAATTAAAGATGAGCCTTTTATTATGCAATTAGTAAATACATTGTCTATGCATAGCCCTCTCCATTGCCCTTTGCGTGACTTTTCGCCTTCTGATGTGAGCGACCACGTTTCAGTACCATATGTCAACACTGGTAACACGCACTGGTCAAAGACTTTCGTCTTGAGACACTGGGGGATGTGGGACAAGAAGATATTGCGTAGCTTCCCGAATGCTGCCCAGCCGAGTCGGATTCGACGATTGACCTCTTTCTCGAAGTTGGATCTACCTAACTAGACAGTTTGCCCTAGGTAAACATAAACTTACAACATCGAGTGTAGAGTCTCCGATCTCCATGAGAGTGGGTGTTACATGAGTATTCGACAAACCTTCGCTTTGTCCATGTTCATTTTAAGACCCACTAATTCGGAAGCTCTACTACGATCATCAAGCATTGTTGAGGTCCTCCATAGTCTCAGCCATGACTACTATATCGTCGGCAAACCGAAGGTGAGTGATGTACTCGCCATTGATGTTGATGCCAACCCCTCTCCAGTCCAGAACCTTGAAGACATCCTCCAGTGCAGCGGTGAACAGTTTCGGAGAGATTACGTCTCCCTGTCTCAACCCTCGCTGCAGGAGGATAGGTCTCGAGGTCCGGTCCTGAAGCCGGACTCACATAGTGGCGTTTTCATACAAACTGTTTAACACCTCGATGTATCGATAGTCAATCTGGCACCGTTGGAGAGACTGCAGTACAGCCCACGTCTCGATCGAATCGAAGGCTTTCTCGTAGTCCACAAACGGTAAGCAGAAAGGCAGATTATACTCTTCGGTCTTCTGTATTACCTGCCGCAGCGTATGAATGTGGCCCACGGTGCTAAAGCCTTTTCGGAATCCGGCTTGTTCGGGAAGCTGGAAATCGTCAACCTGCGCGCGAGAGTTTTTATTTTTATTAATAAATTAGCTGACCCGACAGACGTTGTCCTGTCTTTCGTTCGCATCCCTACTCTGTGCTGTTTACGGGGTGAGAAGTGACCGGTAGACGCCTGGCGGGAATAACTGATCGAGTGGTAACTTATCAATTAAGTATATCGACCGCCGAGAGTAGAAAATTATTAAAGTACTAATATCGCTATAAAAAATAGGGTTTGGTGGCAGAAGGGTGAAAATGTAGGGTTGTGTGTATTTTTTATTGCCAAATCATAAAATTTTAAAAAAAATAGGTTGTAAAAATAAATATTTTTTTTGGGGTGGACCACCCTTTTCACTTAGGGGTATTAAAAATAGTTTACCTCCTATTCTCAGACCTAGCACCTAAATATACACACAAAATTTCAGAAGAATCGGTCAAGTCGTTTCGGAGGAGTTTTGTTACAAAGACTGTGCCACGTGGCAAATCCCTCCTTTTGGGGGTGGCTTATGTCCAGCAGTGGACGTCTTTCAGCTGATATGATGACTGTGACAGGAGAATTTTATATATTAGATTATACCTAATTTATTTGATGATTTTTCGGATTTAATCTCGCAAAACGGTAGGTACCTAACGTAAAACTCATAACTTAATTGATTTCATTGCTATCATAAAACGGATTGTTTACAGATAATATTAGGTCTTTACCTATGAAATTGCCGTTTTGCAGTACTGGCCATTTCAAATCAAAATAATTTTTGTTTGGGTAAGAATTCTAATTTCAAATTAATTTTATTTTAAAAACATGGATTTTTTTTCCAAAAGTAGTCATTTGTTTATTGATTAGTGTTACATTTTCATCGCATTTCAATCTTTTTCATCATGGATACGTTAAAAATTCGAGTAATTATGGAATATGAGTACCGTCGTGGCAGCAACGCGGCACAAGCGGCACGCAACATCAACGACGTTTACGGAGCTAACACTACAAACGAACGCACCACCTGTTATTGGTTTGCTCGCTTCCGTTCTGGAAATTTCGACCTGAAAAATGAACCTCGCGGTCGTCCGAAGACTTTGGTCGACAATGACGAATTAAAGGCGATTGTGGAAGCTGATGATACACAATCTACGGCTGAATTAGCAGCAGCTTTCGACGTTAGCGTCAAAACAATATTGGTCCATTTGCGTCAAATTGGCAAGGTAAAAAAGCTTGACAAATGGGTGCCCCACGAACTCAATGATCGTCAGCGCGAAGTACGCGTCGAGACGTGCCTTGCACTGCTCAACAGACACACAAATGAAGGAATTTTGAACCGCATTGTTACCTGCGATGAAAAATGGATTCTGTTTGATAACCGCAAGCGCTCAGCAAGTTGGTTGGATCCTGGTTCAGCACCTAAACAATGCCCTAAACGAAAACTTACCCCTAGAAAAGTGATGGTCACTGTTTGGTGGTCTAGCGCCGGTGTGATTCATCACAGCTTCTTACCAAACGGGGTGAGCATTACTGCAGATGTGTACTGTGAAGAACTGAACACAATGATGGAGAAGCTGGCACATCTCCAACCAGCATTGGTCAATCGCTCGTCTCCGCTGCTCCTGCACGACAACGCGCGATCTCATACTGCACAGCAGACGGTCTCCAAGTTGCAAGAACTGGGGTTGGAAGCTCTCCGTCATCCGCCCTACTCACCAGACCTTGCGCCTACAGACTACTACTTTTTCCAGAATTTGGATAACTTCTTGGCGGGAAAAAAATTCAATACCCGAGAGGCAGTACAAAATGCCTTTGAAGAATTTGTTGCCTCCCGTCCAGCTGATTTCTTTAAGAAGGGCATCAATAAACTGCCACTGCGATGGCAAAGATGCATTGATTGCATGGGTGATTACTTCGATTAATACAAATAAAAAATACATGAAAAAAATTCGTTTAAATTTTTTCATACAAAACGGCAATTTCATAATTTCATACCTATTAAAATAGTGATATTGTTCATATTGCTTTTAGACTGTTAGTGCTATAAAAAATATTTAACGATGTTTATCTAGTTTACATTATTTTGTGTAAGCTGTGTTCATATTCTGTAGGTAAGTAGTTTTATTGTTAACCGTAGCTTATAAACCCCAACTTATAATATGTACCTACCTATATGATTGAGCTTTTCTTAGCTCAGAAATATACCCAAAGACTATTTCTTTAGTTTTCACTAAATCGTAAGTAGTAAGAATATTCTAGGAACTGACACAACAATCCCTTAGTTCACAATCAAACTAATAACGGGAAAAGGCTGATGTAATGATAACGATATAACACAAATCATAAAATTGCAATTTGGGTATTGAATTGCAGTTAGTAGGAGCGGCAAAAATTGAAGAGCCTACTGGCGACAAATGTGTAAATCCGCCACTGGGTAATGGCAAATTTTGCTGTATACAGCAAAATGCTTGCAACAAAAATATGGAAAAACAAGTCCAATATGAAAATAAAAAGAAATTATTTTAATACTTATAACTTGTTTCATTTCTTAAAGTAATTCTGAGTTGAATTTGTAGGGAATCAGCAATTTTTCTTCTTTAACTAAGTGCATTTGGCTGAGATTAATATAGAAAGTGTAACAGAACAAACGCAAATCCTGAAAGTAGTTTGTTAATAATTTACTACTGAATCCATTTCAGTGAATTTTAATACAGGTATTATTTTTTAACTAACGTATTTTGCCATACTGACCGCCGAGTGAGCCAAAGAAAATAAATTTTCCGACTCCAATTTAAACGCATAATATAATGCTCAGGTTTATTTGTTTATTATTTATTTAAATCTTCTATTTTCTAAATAATAATATTTTGCTTTAAATTAAATTAAATAAAATTAAATAATCATTTTTAACAATTAAAACATCAATCATCATCATTCAAATTCAATCATCATTCATCATTCATCATTTTAAATTATTGATTTCATCATTTGATTCTTGAATCTTCTCCTTTCTTCTTCTTGATTCTTTGATTTTTTTTTTGATTTCATCATTTTTAATTATTTTTTTTTAAAAATTAAGTTTTGGTCATTGTATAAGCTTTTAACGCAATAATCTGATTGGGTTGTGTGAGGTTTTGCGTTAACCGCTGAATTAAATGTTAAATGTTGAATAAATATTTTTTGTGATAATGGGGAATTTGATAAATTGGCATTGGCAACTTAGCTCCTGAGCACAACTCTGTGAGTGTCAATGTCAATATTGTCAATTAGTTGTCAGATGTCAGAGCCATCCACCGAGCTTCCACAATCGGGAAACCAATAGATCCTTGTGATTCAAATCAATGTTTCTTTATGAATTGATTTTCTTATTTATTTTTTGTAGAAACGCTGTTGTACAACCTTACAAGAAACAATTTAATAAGTTATGAAATATGAGTTCACAAACAATAAAGTGTCACAAATGCCGCCACATATTATTTGAGGATACGTGCATCCTGGATTCTCTTACATGTGATCCTAAAAAATGTGAAAGTTATGATATAAAGAGGTTCATATACGTCAGTGACGACAAAGTGCCTGAATGGATTAGAGAAAAAGTGGAAAATGAGGAGTGGACTAAGGGTAAACTGCACTGTCAGAAATGTAACAATAGAATTGGCTCATTTGACTATATATCAGGGCGAAAATGTGAATGTGGATCGTCGGTTATACCACCTATACATTTGGTAACCAGTCAAATTGATAGGCCAATAAAAATTCAAAATATTAACAATTTAAGAATATGAAATTATTATGTTATCAAGGACATTTCATGTACTGTCTTTCTAACTTTTCAATTAATATTTTGTAAAGAAAATAAAACAGATTGATTTCATTTGCATTTTATTTTGTTAAAATTAACATTTATTCAACCACCATTGCACTTGTTACTGCTTCATTAACTTCAATGTCGCGGCATTTAGCAGCTTGTAATTCCCTTCGGATCTGTGAATACACAATAAAACACTCAGAAAATTTAACAATTGCAACACTAAAGTATACATGGAAATCTATAATTTATTAGGTTTTGCTAGTTCATATGATTAATTTTATGATACCTCTGGGGTGACAGTAGGATGAGACTGTTTCCGGAGTAATTCCAAAAGGGCATCTCTCTGTTCTGTAGATATGTCAGCTTTATAGCGTTGAACAAATGTTAAAAGTGACTGATGCCACAGAACTGGCAAATTGCGATGTTCACTTTGAAACCTGAAAAGAACACATGTTATATCGCATATTATTATAACTCGTCTCTCTAAATACCATTCCCCTTGAAACAATGTTCATTTTCAGGCAAATCCAAACAATTATTTATCCTCACCTTATAAAGTGGAAAACAACTGAATCTACAACTCTGTATGGCAATGCATACTTTTTGTCAAAGAGTATTCTTAGAAATATGGAACTTGCTCCAGTGTAATCCATTTCTGCTATCTTTAACATTGCTGCACTGGAATGCAACACCGGTACAGAGTTACGTGCCAACACTGAACCCACTATGATGGCTTCACGCAGTGTGCAATCTCCTGCCTAGAAAATACAACAAATAATAAAATTAGTTTACCAAAGTCCAGTTATTCATTCTAATATAACAAAGTCAAAATATTGAGTTACCTCCAATAAGGGCAATAGTATACCCTTCATAAAAGCACCAGGCTTGAAGAGTGCTTTACGTAATGCTTGGTATAAATGAAAGTTCAATCTTTTATACTCAGCAAGGTCATCTCGCACACGAGGAAGAAGTACTAAATTATAAAACCGCTGCGCCATCTTCTCCTTCAAGTTCGATGCGAAAATTCTGGTAGCCTAGAAAAACATTATTTTTTTTGTTTACTGCATGAGTTTTGAACATAGAAAGATGTGGTGTTTCATATTCAGCAACAGCAAGCAAGTAACAAGATTTTCTTGACTGCTTATAGAAATACAATGTAAACAGGCACACCCTTTATCCCTGGAGGATTTTTACATTAAGTTCTGTTTATGTTTTAATTTTTATTTCTGCTCTAATAAAGTCAATGTTTTTATTGTTATTGGCATGTGCTGCAAATAGCAAAAAAAATCAGTATATGTTTTGTGATAGTGATGTTTTACTTAGCATAGTATAATTGTATAGAATCAAGTACTTCTAACTGAACAGACAGCTGTGCTGCTGGACGGGTTGTTGCATCACGTCTTCCCAACGAAAGCACTAGGAAATGGAGAAGGATGGGTTTTTTGGTGGACTGTCTCATTTATTTTTGCCAATCAAAAAGTGCAAACAGCCTAATTTGAATAAATGGATTTTGATTTGACACTGCTGCCATAAAATTCTAATCTAGTTATCAAAGTATTTCAGAAAAACTATTTCACCAACATACTACAACAATTCTATTTTGTTAAAAAACCACCATTTCATAGACTTACTTGGTACATAGCTGCAGCTGACCAGGTGGTTGGCTCTGTGATGTACAATATTTGTTCCCAGTTCTGTAAGTGTGGAACCATTTTGAACGCCTTTGGCAGTTTTCCAGATCTGTACTTTTGCAATACATCTCTGACACCTTCATACATTGTTTTTATTCTGGAAAATGTAATGCTGATCAGGTACCCCATTCACTGTACATGTTGTAGGGTTTGATGAATTAGAATACTACTTTTCATAATACAACTTACCTAGGATCAATGTTTTGTAACTTTAATGTTTCAACATCAGAAAACTGAGTCTGTAGTTCAGTATGCTTCTCAGTGATCTTTTCTTGTATAATATCTGCTAGGGTGCGAGTTCTCTCCGGTTTAGCTGACATAAACCTTCTAAGTGCTTCTTCATCTTCTTCGTTTATTTCTACATTATCATAATATGTGTCCGGTTCCAAGTCATCTCTATCTGATCCAGTATCATCATCAGAGTCTGCATCTGTGGAAAGAAATTATTGTTTCTCTAGCTTATGCCAGCGGCTTCACCCGCGCGGAGGATGCAAATTGCCCTGCGGGAACATACTACCGGAATAAAAATGTACCCTATGTGTTAAACAATATTATAAACTATGTGTGTGCCAAATTTCATCCAAATACGTTCAGCCGTTTTTGCGTGATTGAGTAACAAACATACAAACATCTTCACAAACTTTCACATTTATTATATTATAAATAAATAGTAGGAAATAGGATTATATTTCGTCTTCTCGCATTAAAACTGTATAAACTCAAAACTTACTAATTTTACAGGAGAGTGTTTTAAAGAGAAAATACTGGTGATACCAAACGTTTCCGCATATTAACCCCATTTTGAATAATTTTGGAAATTGTACACTTTTAATGCGAAAAGGCGATTTGTTGTTGGCATTCTCTTACAGAAAAAACTTATAGAAGCAATTTAGAAGAAAAATGTCAAGAAATCAAGTTCTTTTTTATGGTTTTCGACCCATAGACCAGTACGCAAAATACGCGCTTTGACGTGGAGTTGTGGACACCAGCCCATATTCCCTATTACAGTTTTCTAATGTCTGCCTTCTTGTATGGACTGCACAGCAATTTTATTCTACTACATATCTCTTAGTTGTTTTTACGAGTCTATACTTTTCTGGCACCTAGCTCACCTTTTAATATTGCAGGAAGCGTGACATGTTTTGCAGGGGATGGGCCTTCTTCAGCATCCCCTAATTCAGCTTGTTGCCTTCTTGCAGCTTTTAATATTTTTTTGGACAAGTCTGCATTTACGAACTAAAGAAAAAAAAGAGTATTACTAACACAAACGTTAGTCAACCAAAAGATTAAAGGTATAATTAATTAAATTCGGTGGGCGGTGGAGCAGTTAATGAACCTAGATGTGAATACTTTCAGATCGTGAATTCGTGTTCGAGTATCATAGATGTTCTGACTATCAAGTTAAAGACTTACTTCTTCGTCATCATATTGTCTGTTCCTCTCTTTGTTTCTGTTTTTATTTTTCACCGAGTTTACTGATTCGATTTGATCTGCTAAAGCTAAATTCTTTCCAACTTGAGACGGTTTAAACTTTTTAGCCTTTCCCATTATAACACAATTTTAACCACAGTACAGAGTGGAATTTTTGGTTAAATATGTTATAAGTAAATAATAAATTTGCTTGCAAAAGTTGCAAAATCAAGAGTTCAATAGATATGAAGATCAAGAAACCTATGAAAACATGTGCACTCTGATAGGTATTGAATGACACAGATAACTATTCTGCTGACCACAGAACACTATTACTGCTGCTGAGTGCTGTGCTGACTTCAAAGAGTACTATAATATATCGCTGACTTGCTGTTTGCTGAACTTGCTGAGGCTGAGCTGAGATTTAGGGACACGAAAAGAGTATCATACTTAGTGGTATCGAGTACGTTTCCTTTCGATACCGATACTTTTGTACTCGATACTTTGCATACGATACTTTTACTCAATGAGTACTTTTTGACAGGTAGCGTATTGATTAAGAAATTATGTTTTAAATGGGTAATCTTAGAAATTACCCATTTAAAACTTGCGACCTTACGGCTCATGTTTATGGTTATTTTTTTAAGTTACAGTTGTCTTTTTCTATTAATGTATTTGTGTACCAATACCATTTGTTTTTCACGTCCTATTCTACTGAGGTTAAACTGACGTTATTTACTTACTGATATTGACCTATCCCCTATGCGCATTAGGATCGATACTTTTATGAGTACCTACGATACATTTTTCGACACTACTCATGAGTACATATCGATACTTTTTTTTCGATAACGTGTCCCTAGCTGAGATACGACAGTGACAGTATCAGTTGACATAATTCGTTCAGGAATATTAAAATTTCAGATCAGAACCCACACTTAGGTAAAATCGTATACATAATAATATAAACGTCTACAGAAGGGTATTTAGTTGGACCCGGACGGGTCTCCCAGATCCTGACCTACCGCCCCTCACCAAAGTGGTAACGGACTGGAGGAAAGTAAGCGATGCGCTGAAAACCAACACATCCGCCCACTTGGACGCTATACCCGATCGTTTCGACTCACTCGCCCACACAACGGCCGCGATCGACTCATTCACGGGCCACGTACAATCTGTCCTGGACGAGAGTCCGAGGCGGGTTCCGGTAGGGGAAGATCCCCGCTGGAAGCTGCCGGACGATGTACGCGAACTGCTGAATGAGAAGAACGCGTCTGTTCGTGCCTACAGCAACTTCCCCTGCACCGCCAACAAAACCCACATGCGCTATTTACAGCGAGCTGTAAAGACACGCATGTCGGAGCTGCGCGACGCGGACTGGGACAAGATGCTGAGCGAGCTCGAGCCGACTCATCTAGCATTCTGGCAACTTCAGAGGAAACTCAAGTCCAAAGAAGTCACTTCCATGCCCCCCCTGACCCGTCCCGATGGCAACGACGTCGCCTTCGACGACATTGACAAGGCCGAATGTCTAGCCGCCAGTCTAGAGGCTCAATGCACTCCCAGTTCTCAACCAGTTGACCAAGCTCATCTCGCTGAGGTGGACGCTGAAGTCGAACATAGAACCTCCCTCCCGCCCGTAGAAGATCCTGATGACCCATTACCTCTCGTCACCCCGGACGAATTTCACGTCATCAAAGGTCTGAAACCCCGCAAGGCCCCCGGCGCTGACGGAATCACCAACAAGGTGCTCCAGATGCTGCCCGCCCACCTGATCATGCTCTTGACCACCATCTTCAATGGTGCCCTGAGCAATAACATCTTCCCCGACGCATGGAAGCAAGCCACGGTAATCGGCATCCCCAAGCCGGGCAAGCCCAAGTCCGAGCTCACGAGCTACCACCCCATCAGTTTACTGAGCAGTCTCGGCAAGATCTATGAGAGACTTATTTATAAGCGACTCAGAAATTACGCCGAGACCAAAGGCCTCATACCCAACGAGCAGTTCGGTTTCAGAAACCAACATTGTTCTGTGCAACAGGTCCACCGCATCGTAGAACATATAAGCGCTGGCTTCCAGCGCGGTACGATGACGGGTGCAGTATTTTTCGACATAGGGAAAGCCTTCGACAAGGTCTGGCACAATGGCTTGATATACAAGCTGTACCGACTCGGTGTGCCTGACCGTCTCGTGCTCATCTTACGAGATTTTCTGTCGAACCGCACCTTTCGCTATCGTATCGAAGGGGCGATCTCGTTCCCCCACCCCGTGCGCTCCGGCGTCCCTCAGGGTGCGGTGCTGTGTCCGCTCATTTTTACTCTATTCACGAGCGATATCCCAAAAAGTAGAAAGGCACAGTTGGCACTGTTCGCAGACGACACAGCCATCTACTACACTGGGAAAAATCAGGACGCGATAGCCGCCACTCTCCAGACCACCGTCAACGTCCTTGGCGCGTGGTTTCGAAAGTGGAGGATCGACATAAATCCGGACAAAATCCAAGCGGTTCTTTTTACGAAACCGCGACGCAACTTACCTGAACCCCCCACGTCCCATAAACGCACGTAGCAAATTGTCACTCAAGTGCAAGTTGCGGATCTACACGGCGTGCATAAGGCCCATCATAACGTATGCGTGTGCAGTCTTTGCACACGCGAACCCCCGATTCATTTGTAATATTTTAGTTTGTAAACCCTGGCTGGAGGCGTTAATTCTTAATGGCAGCCCTAGGAAAGCCCGGCTAAGCAGTCCAGTCACGGCCTCTCAAGGCCAACTGCGAGACGCCCTTAAAAAAAAAAAAAATTGTTGGAAATTTTGCTGTGCCTCTCTCCAAGCAATACGTTGAGGCGGCACATCGGCGGTGTGGCTTCCCAACGTTTTTGCTACGGCTCCGCAGCGGTGTCATGCACAGGTCTGGGCAAAATACATGCTTTACTTTAATTGAAATACAAATAAAAAAATAAGTAATCTAGACCAGCACGGGCTGAAAAGTAGAGGAACACAAGATTATTTAATCAGTAAAACCAGAGTTTCCTTTCATGAACACTACATTTTTATCCGGTACAGACGCCAGCACATCAAGCTACCCCAATCTGTCAAATTTCTTTGATAGATTTTCAACTTTATTAAATAAGCGTAAGGTTCATGTTCAATTGGGAAAATTTGACAGTTTGGGGTAGCTTGATGTGCTGGAGTCTGTACATTTTTTGCGTTTCGTTAGCCAATTTTGACGTAGAGTCATAGCGTACAGTATACATCACAGGTGCAGTGTTGTCAACTCTAATAGCTGCTTTACCACCATTACACTCTCGCCGCGCACTCACACTCACGATCCCTAAATGAAGGTTTAAATGTATTTTAACGTTAAAATGTATTTTGAAGCCTCAAGTATTTGAAATACTAATTACAAAATACCTCGGCGTCAGGTATTTGGAATACGAATTACAAATTACATTTTAAGGAAATAATTAAAATACAAATACCAAATACGTATTTGTATTTCAATTACGTATTTTAATTACAAGTAATTCAAATACTGCCCAACCCTGGTCATGCAGTCGTGCGAGCGGAGACAAGAGAGTATGAAGTAAGTACAGTAGTAGGTACAGTCTGTTATCACACTAACTGGTGCCACTCTGGCGTCGCAACCACAGAATATGGTAATAATATACAAAAAATTGCAACGCGTACTAGGTACTCTCCGCGCTTCGTCTCGCTGGTAACTTATTTTGTAAACAGTAAAGTCACACATTTCTTTCAACTGTCCATAGACTACCGGTTTCAGCTGACTTTTATGGCATGAGTAATGGGTCAGGAAGTCGGGTCACAAAATGTAGGGTTAGGTGCATGCATGGCTTTCGCAGGTTAGAAGATAATCTTTAGTGGTTGGATGAAAATTAAACATCAGCACCATAGTTGCGTAACTCACGATTAATCATGATCAGTTTCGTTTTGAAACAGATGGCAAAACCATTGCTTCATATGTTCGAAACATGTGTCTGCTCAACAACGTAAATAACGCAATGAATATTGTTGAACTGTCAAAATGAAACCGATTATGATTAATTGCGTGTTACGCAATTAGGGTGCTGTTGTTGAACCCTGTAGTAAGTGGCACGGCCAGTATAATAATAGGTATGACTTCCATTCCTTTAGTCATGCGTTGTTATTGTTACGTTATTTATGTGGATACAAGGTTTATTAAAATACACATATTGTCATTAATTGTTTAATTTTAATTAATAATATCAGCATCGTTATCTTAAGTAGCATGTAGGTTAATAACAGTTTCAAACCATCAGGAAGACAAATTCGTTATTAATAACTAACTAATTGTATTCTTCAATGTTTTTGATCATATCTTTGATACTAGAGTTAATAGAATTGATTTCGTCTTGAACAGCATTCCGGATGTTTCTTTCCACAACCTTTATGATGATGGTGTCAAAGATTCTGAGGAACACGTTGAGTACGGGGTTTATTAACCAGTCAACGAGAATGTTGCCGGTTAAACGCACGCGGAGACGGCTGAGGAAAAACAATACGTTAAAAAATAAAGGTGGCCCGTAGGTATGTGAGTAATATGTTCAGTTTCAGTAGGTATTTCAATTTTTCAGGAATTTTGATCGTAGTTCTTAAGGACGCCACACCCGGCTGGGCCATCTACCAAGATATAATAGGCACTCAGTAGCACAAGCCATGGACATGGCCACCTCTTTGCAAGATAGACTGTGCTGTAATTGACCAAGCGGTTCGGGCACACTGTACAGATATAACGATACAATATATTAAAAAAAAACAAACCCAATGTCGGTCAGTCGGAACTGTTGAAGCTGAATTTCATCATTATTGAAGTCAAGAAGTATGTCGACGATGACTACGAAGCGGCTGAGAGTGGCAATGATACCACCAGTGGGTCCTATGTTCATCACTTTCACCAAGTACTTGTATACGAACTGCAAAAAGTAAAACACGAATGAATAAACTTAAGTTTTGCTACATAAACGCTTACTTCATAAAGCAGAAAAATAAGTCGGAACTAACCCGAAGATCAGTAAACTGCAGTTGCACGCGCACGCGCAACATTTTGGCGAAGTAGTTAACATGCTGGTCGCCAGAGCGGGACACGTTTACTAGACCAGTCATATAACCATCATGGATCTTCAACCACGCGCTGTACGTAATCAGCAAGGGCCTCTGAAACAACACCAGAAGAAAAACATTGCTTACGTTAATTATATTAATTATATCAATCAATACTAATCTTAACACCTTCTAAAAATAAGCGACCAGGGCCGAGGCCAGCTAATAACACGATTCCTGTCGGCTTCCCTTCGGAATATGATACTATCAACCTGTTTTATAATCACTAATCACACTATAGATATTTAATAAACCATAAAATTCAAACATTACAAAACGCCTACATGAAATTGTCTTCATATCCCAACAACAAAACATTATACTCTAAATAACTCATAGACGCGTCCGGCTTGTCTTGAATTCAATTTCTAAACAAAAATAAAATAATGTTGTCTTGACGTCACTTCGGTTTTTTTTTGTTTTTTGGCTGGGAAATCATCAAATAACTTCTCCCGCTCTGGGTGGAGCGGGAGAGCGTGTCAGACTTTTACTGACTAAAACCCACCCGTGTTCCCTCAGTTGCCTGTGTGCCAGGGTCCTCGGTATCTCTTTCGAACAACCCGCACCCCTGGCAGGCATCGGCCCTTGCAGACCCCCCCATTTGGTACTGACATCTCTTTGAGGCGCGCGTGGAACACAACGCGCCGTCGACCCGGGCTAGGTCCTTACCGGACAGCGAGCTACCCATTACTCGCCGTCCGCAAGCCCGCGCCTACGGTGGCCGGGAATCAGCCTGGGATTCCCGACGCCCAGGGCGCCTCCCGCGGCGACTACGGCCGTGAGGGCGCATATACTGCCTCTCCATCACGTGCGCCGCCTCCCTCTTTGCGAGCATTACTGCTTCGCAGAAGGGGGTGACGGCTAACCATTCACTCTCGCTCCGTACCATGGCCTGCACCAGGGCCGGACGCGAGAGATCGCCGCCGCCGATCGCCTCCACGAGGACACAGCGGTGCTCCGCCCAAGCCAGGCAGACCGCCACCGTATGCTCCACCGTGTCCTCAGGGCGATCTTCGCAATGGAAACACCCGGGCGTTTCCTTCCGCCTTATGCGAAACAGGAACCTCCCGAAACAACCGTGTCCAGTGAGGACCTGCGTCAGGCGGAAGATGAGGACGCCATGCCGCCTCTAAAGCCACTCCTCAAAGAGGGGACTTACCGCCGCTATCAACGTCACTTCGGTCACGTAACACCCCGGTTTCTTAGCGGAAGAGTAACCCGAATAAATAATAGTTTAAAAAACTAAAAAACACGCTTTAAAAACCAAACTAAAAAAGGAGAAAATAATTTAATTCAATAAAAAGCGTTGGGTGCTTGACATTAATTGATTATAAAAATACCTCAAAAAGTTTTTTAAACTATTAATTATTATCAATTTTTTAGTTCTGCTAACTACAAAAACGTGTTCCAAACATGACATTGGCTAAATGCACAAACCGTGCGAAGCCACAACCCAAAAAAAAACCTGTTTTTTTTTTCCCCAATTTTTTTTAAATTATTGAATTGTCATCGGTCCTCGACAAGTTTACAAAGTTTCAATGAAATCTGACCGTTTAAAGTGGGCCAAAATCGCGCTCAAAGGAGTCGGTTACATACAAACAAACAAACATACAAGTGAAGCTAATATAAAGCGTGTAAAAATATCTAGTTACGATAGAGACAGTAATAAAAAATGCGTGCGCGTGAACGAGATGGAGCAATACCGAGATTGAATTTCGTAATGCGTGCAGGTCGGACCTCGGTCGGATGATTGATAGTGTGTGGTCGATGCTTGACGTAATCGCATTTATAACTTAAATTTTGTTTACATTTGCATTTTGTTTAATGTATTTATTGAATTCATTAATTTATGTAGTTTTATGTTTATAGTTATGTAGTAAGTATTTGTTTGTTTGTATAAAACAGTGATAAAGATAGTGATTTGTGTTAAGTGTTCTAATTATGTACTTGGGGTAAGTAGTTGAGTTTAAAGCAATTAAGTAGTACTTACAGTAATAAGTAGTATTAGATGGCAGCAATAATAGCTTAAGATTGCTGTTTAACAGATTATTTGCTGTGTGAGGAAACATGCTTTTTAAAGTTAAGTTTTGAAAATAAGAAACACGTAATTTTGTTAGCTCGTGCTCGCCCAGATATGACTATAATTTACAAATGACACGATGGTTTTTTTAAACATTTTAATGTTTCTCTTTACGATAAAAATCAATGGCTGACTGGGAGTTGTAAATTATATAGAATGTATTGTTTCCCGTGTTTACTTTTCTCCGATTCTAGTAGTTTATGTAATTAAGGGGGTTTTATTGATAATAATCTGACGAATTCGTCAAAATAACATGTCCAGACTGAAAAACATATTCGTAGCTGTTTACAGTTATATGAGTTCGAGACAGGTGGATAGAATAATTTTTCGCAAATTTGCATGAAGCTCATACTTAACAGAAAAGTAGATCGAAATATGAACTTGATGAAACGGTTTATTGAAATCGTTATTTTGTTAGGTAAACAAGAAGAAGCTTTTCGCGACCACGATGAAATTCCGAATTCCGATAACCGCGGTACTTAGATTGAAGCCTTGTTATTATCTGAGCAGTTCGATTCAGTAATGGACTCCCATTTAGAAGTTTGTAATTCAGCTCAGAACCCTGCGTTTTCTGGTCTCTCTAGTGATATTCAAAATGATTTAAACATATTATTGCATCCGTTTTACGAGACCACATTACATAGGTTCGAGATAGATAAAGCTAAATTTCTGTCTGTAATGATTGATGAAACTCCCGATGTCAGTCATAGGGAGCAAATAACTGTTATTTTTTGTTATTTATCTGAAACTGGAATCGAGCAAGGATTCCTGGGTTTTTACGATGTTAGCGGAAGTGGAACCACTGAAGTTTTATCCAATTTTTTTTTTTATTGGCTCCGGCTTACCTCTCCCTTAAAACCACCCTTCGCCACTGTAAGCTACTTGTAATAAGCTATAATTTAGGAATTATGTTAATATAGAAGGAGAGGGCCATGACTTATGAAATCACAACGAATAGGTAGGTGTTATTTAGAAGCTATTGGTGGTCTTGAATAGGCAAGAATTGCTAGATAGATCCTTGAACTAACCCTATCACGGATATCGCAGTCCACTCCTTACTTATTGTTATTGATCTGTACCTACAACAATAACAATCAGTTCAGTCTTCATTTAAAAAAAATCTTACCACTGAAAAACCCTCGACAACGTCCGGCAGATCCATGGGGTCCAGGCCGTGCTTTTGGATGAAGGGCACGAGCATGTCAATGGTGTTGTCCACATAGTCGTTCACCGTAGCAGATTGACCGAGATCACCCCAATTACGACTGTAAGAATGTTAGGTACTAATTAAAATGCTGAAAGTATCTAAGTAGCAAACTCTTGCAAACTCAACCGCATCATTCATGACGGCCCGGAATTGTTTAGGGTTGTAGCCACAGCACCCTAATTGCGTAACATACCATTAATCATAATCGGTTTCATGTTGACAGTTCAACAATATTCATTGCATTTTTATCATTGTTGAGCAGACTCATTTTTCGAACATATGAAGCAATGGTTTACCACTCTATTTCAAAACTAAACAGATTATGATTAATCGTGAGTTACGCAATTAGGGTGCAGGTTGTAGCTTAAGAGCGACCTGACTCGAACTTGTGTAAATCTTTTTTTGTGTAGCTTTTAGGGACTGAGATTAGTGGATAGACGGCTCGCTTTATCTAGGAGTCGGTGCTGTAGATACACATAGATACGCATAAATCATATTACGCAAAGGAAATGTGGAAATTAACCGTAAGATTATTAACGAACAACAATAGGTAGGTACCTACTTAACTAATTGTCAATAAAAACACCTTTAACGCGAGTTAAGAGATCGACGCACGCAGATACCTAGCCATAGGTACCTACCTACTACCACCAGATACGCCGTCCATACATTTTTCTTGTGACTATACGGAACCCTACACAGCGAGGTCCGCGCATATTTGATCTGTTTTTTTTTTGTTCTTTTATCGGCAATTCCTCGAATCCCTGACTAGCATGCAGTAAATAAAATCGACGGTCCCTACATAATCCCCTAACAACAAATATGACAAATTTAAAATTGTACAGGAGAGCGCTTCAAAGTTTCAAACACGTTTATCATATTCTAGTTAATATAATGTCATGATGGATTTAAAGTGGATTTTGCCATCGTAGATTTTTGTTGAACTAAATGATAATAGGCTGGCCTGAAAGTCACGAAAACAAAACATGCAAATCACGTATCTACCACTTAGGGGATTGTACGTAGGGACCGTCGAAATATAATCTTCCGGTCGCGGCTTCGGCCGAGTGAAATTTCTTGTTACAACATAAACTATGTTGGTTATTAATATCCTACAGCATCGCATCGCCCGCCCACCATATTACTTCAGTTTGCCTTAGCGTTCTTTCTGACTTTTTTACTTTTCACTAGGCTTCTAAGGTCGTAGCGGGATTGTAAATAGCCTAGGTTCCTCAAGATTTGGGCTATCAAATGAAAAAAGATTTTTTCAAACCCGACTGGTAGTTCTAGAGATTACCCCTAACTACAAATTTTCTCTCTATATACCATTAGTAGGTATACTCGTAGATATCGAAAAAAAACCCACCCCACGTTTATGTTTAGCTTGCGTAGGGGGGCCATAATTACAAACTGCCTTTTAATTAGGTACTACCTAAGTAAACATTTTCCGGTCTTGTTTGGGATTAGACTATCCTCGAGTGGGGAGCCCCCATGGATCGGGAAGCCCGGGGCAGTTTATTAGGCTGTTTTTGACAAGATGGGTAACGGCGAGAGAATCGAGAGATATCTATAGCGTTTAGTGTCCTGTTGTTAATAATCTCCACGGACTTACTAGATTAAATCCACATATATCTTATATATGTTACCGGCCAAACCCGATTTCAGGCCAAACTGGTTTATTAAGCCGGGGCACCCCGATTAAATGGGTTAGGTTAGGTTAGAACTGTGACCAAAAGGGCGCGAGCCGAGCGAGCGCAGCGAGCGGTGCCGCGGCAGCGGCCGGCGAGCGTTACTTCCAAAGGCTGTTAACGAAACGGCTAATTAAGCTAGTTGGCTGCGACATATCACGCGTAGGAAATTAGCCGTTTCGTTAACCGCCTTTGGAAGTAACGCTCGCCGGCCGCTACCGCGGCACCGCTTGCTGCGCTCGCTCGGCTCGCGCCCTTTTGGTCTCAGTTCTAACCTAACCTAACCCATTTAATCGGGGTGTCCAGTTTGGCCTAGGACAAACTAGTTTGGCCTGAAATCGGGTTTGACCGGTAACATATATAACACCCCTTTATTTCCGTCAGGGGTTAAAAATAACTTACCTCGCTTCCAACAGCTTCGATGTTGGCCGACTTTTCAGGATGATAGAGTTGGCATCTGCCGCAGCTACCAAGAAAGCTAGCACCAAGGCTGTATATTTTTTATCCATGATGCTCAGAGGACGACTTATCGACTGTGATTTCGTTAAAAGTCTGAATATTTTAATAGACCCAAGCCAGGCAAGAAGATAAAGAGATTATTAGATAGCTACTTATGTAAAGTCTTTATTACAAATCAATTCCGATTATACGATATTGATCATAATTGATGAGGTTTACGCTGTTATAATCTGTTTGTTCCGGCCTTATCAACAATAACGATCCAGTAATTATAATCATTAATTGTTTGAGTCGATGGAATACTAAGTACTAGTATTACGCCAGCAACATGGTAGAAGTTAGTTACTTGCGTATATTGGGTAGTACATAGATACCTATTTTTTTATCATTTTTGTGTAAGTACAGATAAGTAAGTGCGCAAATTGTAATCGCTTGTTGTTAAATCCATAAGGTACCCGTGGTATTTTTTTACCCGTGGTTCCGCCGACAATATAATGCTGCCGAATTAAAATGGTAATCCCTGGAAGGTACTGTCCCGAGAAATAAAATTTTGCTGCATTAAAATTATACTTTTGTCAAGTCATAATACAGTCAAAGCATTATTCATAATTAAATAATATACATAAACAATCAAAGGATAAAAAATCACGAATATATTTGTAATATTGACAAGTTAATTAATTAATTGAGTGGGAATTAATCTTTAACGGGAATTTGCGGCAAACATCCGATAGGATAATCATAAATAATTCGTCCATAAACACGTGTAAAAAGTAATGCATCTTTTTACATAATGCCTTTGACTATATTAGGACTTGACTTAGGTACAATTTTAATGCGGCAAAATTGTATTTTTCGGAGGGACAGTACCTTCCAGAGACTACCATTTTAATTCGGCAGCATTATATTACTCGGCGGGACCACGGGTAAAAAAAATACCCTGTTTTAGTGCCGCACCTGGTATTCATCGTAGATCAGATTGTTCATTATAAAAAAAAAAACGGAATATGAATCCAATACCTAATTATATTTGAACCTACAGGCACGATAACTACACAGTTTTCCGACTTGTAAGTACATAGTTTTATTTTTACTGCTGTCTTGTGGCGTAGGTGTCTCTCATAGTAATGAATTCTGACTGCCCCGTTGCCGTTGGTCGCGTGGTCGCAATCGCGACCACTGAGGTTCTGGGTTCTCGATTCCCAGGTCCGGCAAATGTCATTGAGTTTTTTTATTAGGAATATCGCAGTAAGACACGTTTGGAAGTCGGCGGGTGATATCCCGTGCTTTCGGAAAGCACGTTAAGCCGTTGGTGCTGCGCTTTATCTCTCTCCGGTCGTGTTGGATTGTCGTCCCATCGGACAATAAGAGTGAGGGAAGAGATAGTGCACCTGTTTCTGCGTACACACTCGTGCACTATAATATCTTCCGCGTCGATGGTTAGTCTTAGATAGGCCGCCATGCCCGAAATGCGCTCTGCTCTGAAGGATAATATTTAATAGCGAAAAAAAAAACGATAGTATGTAATTAATAATAATAGTTTTAATAATATGTCATTGCCCATAACCCAACTAAGAATAGATTAAATAACAATTCCAGCCCAACTTTTTAAATAAGTTAAAACTAACCGCTAAATATTCTCATGTCATTATGCCTACATTATAAACTCATTACCCTCCGCAGTCGGGTAAAAAAGGAATGCAATGCAATTATTTTAGTATTCTTTTAACCGCTCATTGTGCAAGTACAAATAAATTATTGTGACCATATACAATCAGAAAGAGATTATAATTGTTCGTTTATTTCAAATAGATGCGGCTTGACTTTACACCCGCACGTGCCGCACGAAACGGTTTTTAAGAATAGGGTATTTTCCAATTTATTAAAAACTATTTTAATTTGAAGATTGGGACGAAATATTTAACAGAAAAAGAAAAATAAATTTATTCATATCCATTTTCTCAATTAAAAACTAATAAAATCAAATTTATTTTTCGTTGTTTTGAATTTACCGCCAAAACGCTCCTTTCGGTGACTTTTTATCACGTGACCACTCGTGACGTCAGCTTTTTGTAAACGGCATTGGTACAAATACTTTGTGTGGCGTAGTTTTAGAATCCCCGACCGACCCTTGCTCGTTGAAGCGCCAGCCCGCGCCGCAGCCGAGCCAGTAGCTTTAAATTCCCCGAATAATAATAATAATACCAACCTTTTGATCCAGCCTGTCCCCAATACTAGCTGTCCCCCTATCAGTGACGCCCTGAGCCGAGGCCTGTACAACACAGGGGGTGCCCTCAGCCTCAGCGTGCAGTCGCTTAGTTTGTAATTTATTTTAGTTTGTAAGACCTGGCTGGAGGCGTTAAGTTAATTCTTAATGGCAGCTCCAGGAAAGCCCGGTTGAGCACTCACGGCCTCTCAAGGCCAACTGCGAGATGCCCAACAAAAAAAAAAAAAGTTTTAGAATTATTTGTGCACACAGGCACCGCACACCGGAAATACCACTTTCTATCCATTAAAAATCTTGTTAATTATAAACTCGACATTCATTTGTTTACAACTAACTACTTTAGTTTACACCACGTTTACACAAAATTGACGTCACGTGTGGTCAGGTGATAAAAAGGTCATCGTAAGAAGCGTTTTGGCGGTAAATTCGAAAGAACGAAAAATAAATTTGATTTAAACCGTTTTTAATTGAGAAAATGGATATCAATCAATTAAATTTTATTTTTCTGTTACACATTTCGTCCCAATCTTCAAATTAAAATAGTTTTTAATAAATTGGAAAATACCCTATTCTTTGTTTGAAAACGTACACAACTATGGACACCAATCGACATCATATTATTATGTGCTAGTGACTTCATCAGATCAAAGACCACACGGTGCGGTTCTGACGCCACACTAAAAAAAAAATAGAAAAATACCCTGCCTTCAGAGAAATACGCTGCGAGCGGCGTTTGTGGCGTGATTTTAGTTTATTCAGTATTTATTATAACCCAAAAGGGCGCGTGTGAAAATAGAAGACATACCTATGTACGTAATATAAAACTCATCAATGTGATAAGTAACATTACAATAATAACAAGTCATTATTTTGATTTCTTTTCGTCTTTGCCGAGCATTTTTCTCCTCTGAGCCAACATATGGCCATATAAGAACGGGAAAATGGGAATGTATAAGAACATGTAGAAGACTAAGAAGTAATAGTAATTGAAGGCAACGTTCCACGCGTTAGGCATAGAGATTGTTAGAAGTTGTTTCTGTTCGATCTCCTCCAAAGAATGATACATGCACAGGAGCTCTCCTGTTATTCCAATTGGGTAGAGTACTAAGAACGTTGAATATCTGCAAAAAATGAATTGTTCCTTTAGTTATAAGCTTATAAAATCTAACATCTTTAGAACAGAACCTAACTCAAGCATTACTTAAAACTAGTCTCATCATCACCATTTCAGCCGAATAACGTCCACTGCTGGACATAGGCCTCCCCCAAGCTCCACAAACTAGTGTACTAAACTCAATTTCATTGGTTGAAAGTGTTGAAACTAGTTTTAAGTCCTGCTTGAGTGCAGATACTACGCTATACGCGTTTATATGGCATTATTTACGTAAGTATTAAAACCGGTTTATAAACAGTACTTTCGAGATTTTTATTGGTTTAAGCACTAAATAAATAAGTTACCTGAGGAACAACAGCGGCTGTGGCGCACTATTAATCAAATTGAGTGTGTAGTAAGCGTATCTTATAATTTCCGTGATGGACCAGGCGAGTATACACAGAGGCAGACCGGGGCTGGCGGGGGCTGCTTCAGTGGCTAGTAGACAACCACATACTAGGAAGACACGCGAATATACTTGTGGGAGCACCACGGCCACTCCAGACGGTACAAGCCCTATTAAAGAGTGCACCACCTGAAACATGAAACAAAAGAATCGAGGTTTTATAAAGTCGTAATAGGGTATTACACCCATTTTTGAAAAGTGTCTTAATTATATTCTGAAATGCTAAAAAACCACAAAAAAAACAATTTTTTTATTGAATTGCCATAAAAATGCACGAATTTAACGAAAACGCTGGACGCAGCGGGAGCCATATTGCTCTGTGGACATGACGTCAGTTTGCTGTGTAAACAAATGCACTGATATTTTGTATGATAATTGTTTATAGGTAATTTAAAAAAAATGTTATTATTCTACTTATCGTTGGTTTGCTGTTCCTGAATGTATTATTTCAATAAAAATTACTTTGGTTACGAAAATAATAAAAGTACAAAGTTGTCCAGTTGATTAGTTAAAACAGCGGTATGACGTAATAACATAACATGGCGGCTACTATTTCATGGTGTTCAAAAACAGATTTTAAAAAAACTGAAATCTTTGAATTGATTTTTTTTTTTTGTTATTTCATGAACTAAAAGTAACCAACATTTTCCGACTGGTTTTTTCTAAGCTATCTCAAGAATATATGTATGTTTAGATTTTTTCTCATATACAGGAACATTTTCTATTCAGTGCGCAAACTGTAACCATGAATTCAGCATATCATTCTAGACCCCCCAGCGAAGAAATTTTTCGTCGGTTTTACAAAAAAAAAACCAGCTGTTTCATAGAAAAGTACAATACCTACGCGGTCAAAATGTATGGAACAGCTGTTTTTTTTTTTGTACAATCGGCGAAAAATTTATTCGCTGAATTCATGGTTACAGTTTGCGCACTGAATAAAAAATGTTCCTGTATAGTAAAATACCCTATTAGATATCCGAAAGCTTGTAGTGTCATTAGGTGGCGATATCGATACTTCTATTGTTTCGGTACCAAACAATATTTTTAGACAACCACTTTAATTTGCTTCCTTAATCTTTTCTAGCACCAAAATGCCTCCAGTAGTGTTATTATAAATGTTCCTGGTCGCCAGCGGAACAGCTGAGCGTGGTGGCGTGGTGGCCCTCCTTGGAATGGGACAATAACTGGCGAAATGTGGTGGCAAAACACCTTTGCCTATCCCATCGAGCAACACAGGCATAAAGTTAATTACATATTATATTAGGCAGTGGCGTAACTATACCGTTCGAGGCCCGTGGCAAATTCATCGGATGCCCCCCCCCCCCCCCCCTCCAATATAAAGAAGCAGAACCAACAACAAGAGTATTTTTTTTTATTTTATAAGACTTATTTATACACTTTTACTTGAAAGAGTTTAATAATAAATGTTGGGAGTTGGGATTCTCCTCTGACCGGGGGCCCATAACATTTTGCCGACTTGCCACCTTGTAGTTACGCCACTGATATTAGGCATACTTACATTCTCGGTTATGTAAGTATGCCTACCTATATCGTGTGTAATTGTATGAAAGTTACGTTGTTATTTCGATAAACAACGTTTAATACAATAGGGAATATGCATGTATTTTTTTTATTCGATAGTTTTCATCGCCTTATGTATGTAATCGATATTCAACGCCAAAAAAGCAATTGAAACTAGTTTCGTGCGTATAATAGCGCTACGGCAGTGGCGAAAGCACAATAGAAGACGAGCCCTACCGGCTTCCCTACGGGGATACGCATCGGTAACTCTATCGCTATTAAAAAATGGCATAGTAGATGATCCCAAGTAAGAACGGCCTTCACCAATTTGATAACCAGGTGAAAATTATATTTTAACAATTAAATATGTTTGTGAACGTGTACCAATAGGGTTGTCGTAAAAAAATGTTCATGGCTGTGATTAATCAAAATTATAAAAAATAATTATTTTTTAAAATTTGACTGTCTTGGTTGCCAAACGACTCATAGTCTACTCGAAAGTATACGAGTACAACATTCGCTCTATAGACGGATTTGCAAAATTCTTTTTTTGTTCGAAAGGGGTACCTATATTCCGAAATGGTCCCATTTAAATTTCATATAAATCTGATGATGCGTTTCGGAGACAGACAACGGAACTCTTAAAAAAATGACAGCAAACAAATCGCGATTGCTGCTATCGCATAAATATGCATTGTTTTGACCCCAAGGATGATGAAATTTCGAATTGTGTGAGGTAGGTACTATAACTAAAAAGTGAAAAATAAAAAACGGTTTTTGTGCAAACAAAAATGTTTTTTTTTAAAGCGCCCGATTCTTTTATCTTTCAACTTTTAACTTGCTAGGGCTAAAAATAAACGACTCGCCTGACTCAGGGGACTTTGTTCTCCCGGAAGGCAATTTTGTTACAATCTCAAAAGAATCGGGCTCATCATTTAAATGACGAGTCTTAAATGAATTTAAGAAATTAAGCTAGCATTTGCCACCAAGTGTACCGACACTTTCATAAATAATGTTTTGTCGAAAAGCGACCTTGATTACCTGTGTATGCGAATAACCCCACACAAGCCTATTTATAGGAGGATAAATTGTGTTATTTGCCAACTATTGTTTACGATACTTTTTTATTTTACTATGTAAGAATGTACATCTCAATCATATTATTTAAGACTATAAATGACAGAGGTAATCAGTAATACATCTTGGTCTGTCAAGATGGTCAACCATCCACTGTCCACCACGGCAAGCGTAGTTAACCTTATCGATCGACCCGTGCGGCTATTATTACTTACGGCTACAATATTGATTTAATTATTTGCTTAAAATGCACTTTGATACTTAGTACAAACCATGCATAATGCATGATACACATAATTATAATTATTTTAAATACAATGACAAGACAGTAAATACAAACAGTACTTACATACATAGTAATTTATTTTATAAGCTGAGTGAGTATTAACATAGTAAATGGTTTGAAAAATAATATACCTCACATTTCTAACCCTGTGGTTATTTACAAATTTTTACTTTTAACATACGAAGCCCTTCCAATTATAAATTTAGAACGTGCATGTTACCTACTGAAAGAGGATCAATATGATCTATTTAAAATGTTATCACTGTCTATTTTCCCTTAAATAGGTTTTTAATTTTATTGTAAGCTTATGTTCTACAGCTACAGCATATTCTCTATTTTGCTTGCCAAATTGAAGCGGTTGTTATGTTCCAGTAATCGTTTAAGGTTTTCGGTTCAACTAGTTAGGGGGTGTCCCACACTATGCTTGCTGGTTGACAAAAACAATTGCCCAAGTAAATGTTGTTAATACTATAAATTTACCTCAAGTACTGCAGCATTTTGGAATACAACCACAGTTGTTTTAATTAACGGCCAGAAAGTGTCCAAACTTCCACGATTTAGGAAATGTGAAAGTGTTTGCAGCAGCATGTATGACCATCTGAAAAAAAACAATGTTTATGTTAGCTATACTTTACTCGGTACGTACGTGTTATCCTCTGAAACAGAACAGAGACTGAAGTGGTTATTACATTATCCAATTTGTAGAAACTCTAACTAGGAACACTTTAATTAGGAAATTGGAAGCTAGTGATCACACTAACTAGTGTGATCACTAGCTTCCAATTTCCTAATTAAAGTGTTCGTCCTATTTAGAACCTACCTACCTACCTACCTGTCCTATTTAGAATTCAATTTAGTCTAACTAGACTAAATTGAATTCTAAATAGGACAGGTGACTCATAAGCGCTTATGAATTAGTATTACATTAGGTTGCAACAATTTAAGAAGTAGTACAGTTAGATTCTGATTTTAAGAATACAACTGTTCTAACTTCGATTACATCTTTCGATTTCCTATTTAGATTTCCTAAAAAATGATTATTATAATAAGAGCGTTAAGGAGCGTTAAACATTGCTATTTTTTCATTAATATTTGTAAATACCATAGAGACCATAAGTAACTCTTCAACTTTCACCTGCGATTATAGTATAATTAAATGATCACAACAAGAATACAAAAAGTGCCATTCCAATCAAATAGTATTAAATTTTACAATATGTTTACTTTAAATAATTATTATTGTAACTAATTCTTTCAAAGAAAATTCGTTAAATTCACAAACCACAATAGAAAACTATCAATTAGTAAGTTGATTATTACTTAGGGTTATATCGGTACTACATAATCAGCGATATAACAGATTTTATTTCTCTTGCGCTTTGGGTATTATGAACAACTTACAATTCGTTTAGGATACTAGGTAACAGTACATTATTACTGTTACGAGTTTGCAAGCATCACAGAGCATAATCTCTTTGGATGACATGTACCGTTGCTATGGAGTTTTTTCCTAACAGACCTGTCATTCCTTCTGTCGATCGCATTGTGTAACATCTATACTATTGTTAATGAGTATGAATATCAATATAATGTGCGATTAATCTCGTGTCCCATTAGCACCGCATACCGTACCTAACTTGGTACCAAACTATAAATTGATAGCAGAGCGTGGTTTGCTCGAGGAATAATGTCGTCGTTATATCGTATAGAACCACTGAGTAAAACTAACTATGATACCTGGTGCGTACAAGCTGAGGCCATCCTAATAAAAATGGGCCATGGCAATACGTGAGCGGAGCTGCAAAATTATCCGTGAACGCGACTGCGGAAGAGACTGAGAAGTTCCTAAAAAGGGACACGTTGGTTCGTGCGGAGATCATGCTATTGATGTCTCCACCTCAGCTCAAGCATGTAACTGGTTGCAAAACATCTAAAGACGTTTGGGACAAGCTAAAGTCTATTCATCAAAGTTCGGGACCCGCGCGAAAAGCAACTTTGCTTAAACAGCTCGTTCTGAAGAAAATGGCTAAAAAGGACGATGTGCAGGATCACTTAAGCAATTTCATGGATGTAGTTGACAAACTAGCAACAATGGGAGTGGAAATCCATCCACAACTATTAAGTATTATGATGATGTATAGCCTGCCACAAAGTTTCGAAAATTTCAGGATTGCCATCGAAATTAGAGACAATTTGCCAAGTCCGGATAATTTAAAAATCAAAATAATTGAGGAAAGTGAAGCCAGAAAGAACAGCAGCAATAGAGATAATGCGGAAGATGTTTTTATAGCAGAAATAAGAGACAAGGAAGCAACAACAACAGAGGAACCTTTAAGTTCATATGCAACAAATGCAAAAGAAAGGGACATAAGGCTTATATAGTGTTAATAACTCAAACCGTGGAAGTTTTTGTGTGCAACCAATTTGCCTAACGTCTGCGAACCATTTAAAGAAAAATATTGGGTGCCTCGACAGCGGATGTACATCTCACATGTGTGGAGATGGGGAGAAATTTGACACCATAAACAGTGAGTCTGGAACATTAAAACTAGCTGTATGTCACTCAATTAAAAGGCAGAGGAAAAATTACGATAAGAGTAAAGAATGGACAATACGACATAAATAATGCTCTATATGTACCTGAATCGTCCATGAACCTAATTTCAGTTGAAAAAATGACTGATAATGGATACACTGTAGTATTCCAGAAAAATCAGGCATTAATAAAGGATCGTGGCGGCAAGATTATTCTCAAGGCAAATAGAGAGAATGATTTGTACTACATGAGATTTGACGAAGTAGAAAAGGCCAATACAGTAGAAGATACAAATATTATGAAGTGGCACAAGAAACACAGACATCTAAATGAATCTGACCTGAAAGCAGCATCCAAGAAATAATTAAACGATTAGACATTAAAGAAAAGGAAAAATTGGGAGACAGTGAAACATGTCTGAAAGGAAAGATGACGAGCTTACCATTTAATACCTCAGACGGTATAAAGACAAAAGAGCCACTCGAAATTATTCATACTGACGTGTGTGGACCTATGCAAGTTGTAACTCAAGCTGGATCAAGATACTTCGTGACTTTTACCGATGATTTCACAAGATATTGCTGCTTATATTTTATGAAAAATAAAAGTGAGGTAAACCAGACATTAACAGAACACAAAAACATGATGGAAAATGTATTAAAGCATAAAATTAAATTTCTACAATCAGACAATGGTACCGAGTATAAAAACAAAAAACAAAAAATTATTTAATGCAACAAGGAAAGTAATGGACTTGCAGAGCATAAAAATCGGACATTGCTCGAGAAGGCGAGATGCCTAATGCTTCAAGAGTTCCAGAGGAGCTGTGGGCAAATGACATTCATACAGCAAATTATTTAACGAATAGATGCCCAACTATAGCCCCGAATGGACAAACCCCCCTTCCAAAAATGGATTGGTCGTGATCCATCTGCAAGACACCTACATATATTCGGTCAGAAAGCGTTCGGCTTATGGAAAGGACTTAAAAGAGGATGGAAAATCGCTCCTCGATCTACCGAAGGCGTATTTGTTGGATACGCAAAATGTGCCAGAGGGTCCCGAATCTTCATTCCTGATTCAAAAGAATTCATAATAAGCAGAGACGTAAAATTTGTAAATGCCATGTCTTACGGAAAGAACTGTGCAAATTTTGAAGAAACAAGGGAAAATAGAAGAGATATGAATACAAATATAAAATCTAAAAGGAAACAAGAAGAAGAAACAACCGAGAATATAAAAATCGATGTAAATATTAAACATAAATCGCCAAGATCTGATGCAATACCTAGTTCTTCGACGCAGTATGTGTTGGCTGAGCTTGCTTTCAATGAAAATAGAACATCATTGTAACACAGTGGTTTAATCAAGTAATTTACATTTTATGAATATAAAATTAAACTCATCTGAAAATATAAGATGACAGAACAGAACATAACAGTTGCTAGGCAACAACCTAAGAAGACTCTACTCCTAGAACATAGTGCATTATAACCTTCATGGTTCAACACCCCCACTTAATCCACTATGTTTTGTGCAGAACACATGTTTCTGCTTACCAACTCCCTTAGTCATCATATCAGCAGGCATAAGGGTAGTCTCACAATATTCAACACAAATAACCCTTTGCTCTGCTAACTCTCTAACGAAATGATATCTTATGTTTATATGTTTAGAAAGTTTTCCAATAGCAGGAGTATAAACTAGCTTACCTGGCACTTTGACTATCACTAAAAATAGTAACAGTAGTGTTACAGCCAGTCAGTTCAGAATATAATCCATTAACTGATATCACTTCCTTAGCGACCTCACAAATTGCGATGTACTCAGCTTCAGCAGTACTTAACGCAACACAACGCTGTTTTAAGGACTGCCAAGACACCACAGCACCACCGAAAATAAGGGTATATCCAGAGAAAGATTTCCCATCAGGCCCATTTCCCCAATCTGCATCTGCATAGGCAACCAAAGGCTTATTACATTTCTTGTAACACAGCGTTAGTTCCGCTGTCCCCTTTAAATACCTAAGCACACGTTTCAGTGCCGCCATGTGAGTAGAATCGTTGCAGTTATTAAATTGACTCAGCATCGTAACTGCATACGATATATCAGGTCTTGTACAACATGCCAGGTACATTAGTGAACCGATAATTTCCTGATATCGGGTATTGTCATTCTTTTCACCAGATTTCAGGCGAAGGTTCACTTCAACTGGCGTACTAACTTGTTTGCAGTCCGACATTCCATATTTAGCTAAGATTTTTGAAATGTATTTCTTTTGAGACAAGTGTATTTCACTAGCACTCTTCCACTCAATCCGGACTCCAAGACATTCTCTTGCCTCACCCAAATCCTTTATTTTGAAGGATCTGCCAATCTGAAGTTTCACCATCCTGGCTTCTTCAGCTCTATTTGTAAATATATAAAAATCATCCACGTACAGAGCTATTACAGTGAAAATTTCATTATGAATCTTTGTGTAGACACATTGGTCATATTTAGACCTAGATAAACCCATCTTTATTATATGGTCATGAATCTTTTGATTCCAACACCTGGCAGCTTGCTTCAAGCCATATATGGCTTTCTTCAATTTGCAAACCTTGCCTTCACTCCCCTCTTGAACAAAAGATTGCGGCTGTTCCATATAAATTTCTTCATGCAGATCTCCATTTAGAAAAGCGGTGGTAACATCAATATGATGAACACTCAGGTTCTTCTCAACTGCCAGTGCTAGTAGAAGGCGAATTGACGACATCTTGACTACCGGTGCAAATGTTTCAAAATAGTCTTCACCAGGTTTTTGCGAATAACCCTTAGCTACCAGCCTGGCCTTATGGCGCTGGGTACTGCCATCCGCTCCAACCTTTAACTTGAAGACCCATTTTGTTTTAATAACATTAGCGTCTAATGGTCGATCAACTAATTCCCAGGTACCATTCACCTTCAAGGAATTGAACTCGTCCTTCATCGCTTTCACCCAAAACTTCTTATCCGAACGCTCCATAGCATCCTTAACAGAAATAGGATCAGGATCTTCTGACACATGGAAATTATATACCATGTCTTTCTCCCGCTTTGGAACCCTATTTCGAGCAGGGTAACGTCTCGAACTTTGCAAATCTTCTGCCACAGGACGCTCTAAGTCGACAGAAGCTGAACTTTGCAAATCCTCTGTCGTAGAATTCTCTACGTCAACAGAGTCGTAAAAATTCTCTCCAGAATCCGATCTCGTCGGTGAACTGGCCCTCGCTGTACTAGATGCACTTCCAGATTCTTCTTCATTCGAACTAGCCACCGGAACCCCCACTGCAACAGGACCAGCAATCCTTGGCACCTCTGGTTGAGTAGTGGAACGACTAACTCCTGGAATGTCATACTGTAAATCTATGACCACAGCATCCTTCTTAGAAACCGGAACAACAGTTTCTTGTTTTTCTTTAATAATCATGGGAACATTTTACATAAAAGTAGCATCTCGAGCGATGACAATCCTCGTTGGATCATCCTTCAAATTTATAAATCGGTACGCCTTCGAATTGGTCGAATACCCAGTCATTATCATTTGAATCGTTTTTGGATCAAACTTCTTGCGACTGTGATCCTTTACCAGAACCTGAGCTCTACATCCGAATATTTTCAGATTCGATAGATCGACTCTCTCTCCTGTAAAAACCTCCTCTGGAACTTTATCCTTGAGTGCCATTGTTGGAGATCGGTTCTTCAGGTACACGGCACAACCAACAGCTTCGCCCCAGAATCTCTTGTCCAAACCAGCCTCATGCACCATACATCTAGCCTTCTCAGTTATTGTGCGGATTGTTCGTTCTGCCACTCCATTCTGTTGAGGAGTATAAGCTACTGATCTCTGGTGTTGGATTCCATGTTTCTTCAGGAAACCTTGAAATTCTCCATTGGTATATTCAGTGCCATTATCGCTACGAAATTTCTTAATTTTCTTTCCCGTCTGATTTTCAACTAGTGCCTTAAATTCCATGAATTTAGCGAAAACTTCGGTCTTGGATTTCAACAAATAGCCAAATGTTTTTCGGCTGAAGTCATCCACAAAAATCAGGTAATACCTGTTACCGCCCCAGGATTCCACCTCCATTGGGCCCGCTAAATCCGAATGCACGAGTTCAAGAAAGTCTTTTGCTCTCTTACTTTTACGTTTCGGAAACATTTTGACGCACTCCTTCCCTTTACAGCAACCTTCACAAGGTTCCGTGCTCACCTCTTTAAAAGTCAGACCATCTGCCAAACTTTTCAACTTCACCATCAGAGCTCCACTCAGGTGACCTAGTCTTCTGTGCCACAAATCAAAACTAGCACGAGAAGATTCTTCTGGAGGACACGTCAGAACCATTGCTGCTTCTTTACCTAAAACATATAACCCCTGTTTCAGTGGTGCTGTCAATACTGGCTTTCCAATTACTTTTACCTTGTAATCCTTTTGGTAAACCTTACAACAAGTCTCATCGAAAACAACAGTGCAACCCTTAGCACACATTTTACTAACCGACAGCAAGTTTGTCCTCAAACCTGAAAGCATAAGTACATCCTCGAACCTCACAGAGCGCCCCATGACATACACATCCCCTTGTTCACTAGATATAATTTTATTATTATTCGCGGTCGTCACTAGCTTAGAACTAATGGACTGTCTATCTTCTAGAATATGCACGTCAGACGTCATATGTGATGTAGCTCCGGAATCTACGACCCAATGGCCCTCACCAACCGTCATAGATAGAGCGGCCATTAGACCCGAGGTCTCCTTACTGTCTTTCTTCTTAGTGAAATATGTGTCTTTGTTGTCTTCAGACTTGTCTCCTGTTTTACGACGTTGACACTGCCATTTATAATGCCCTTTCTTCTTACACAAATGGCATATAACACCCTTTTTGGACTTTGACATCAGTGCCGTTGCCGTGTCATCTTCAGCTGTGTTCATTAAGCTGCTTTTCCTCAAGCTTTCTTTGAGCAACGCTGCCTGCACAGACTCTGTTGTAATCTTCATGCTTGAATGCTCCAATGTCATCACCAGAGGATTGTATGCATCGGTTAAACCGGCCAACATAATGATCCCAACAAATTCATCATCCAGACCTGCCTTTATGCTAAGTAAGGACTGGCTGGTTGACAGGATGTCATTGAGATATTCCTCCATTGACGAAAACATTGTCAATTTGGCGTTGAATAATTTCCGCAACAGATATAGCCGTCGCAGTAACCCGCCGTCAGCATAAGATTTTTGCAACGCTTGCCAAGTATCTCTCGCTGTCTTGAGATGCATGATCATAGGATAAATATTTTCCTTGCACATGAGGCAGATCTTACTCCGAGCTTTGGCATCCTTTCTTTTAGCCTCTGCAGAGTCTGCCACAAAATCATCGCTCACACACTCCCATAGATCGAGGTCGGTCAGGAACATTTCCATGGCAAAAGCCCACGTACCATAATTGGCTTGGCCTGCCAATCTCTCAATACTCTTTACAACAGCTTGTTCCATAATCGAAATTGAGATCAGATATTTTTATTTTGCTCAGATATTACACCAGATCACGTCTGGGCCCATAACCTGTTGGCTGAGCTTGCTTTCAATGAAAATAGAACATCATTGTAACACAGTGGTTTAATCAAGTAATTTACATTTTATGAATATAAAATTAAACTCATCTGAAAATATAAGATGACAGAACAGAACATAACAGTTGCTAGGCAACAACCTAAGAAGACTCTACTCCTAGAACATAGTGCATTATAACCTTCATGGTTCAACAGTATGAAACCCCATCATTAACACAGCTTGATACTCCACCACACGATATGTTCGGAGACACGTTCAATGATGCACTTGATGAATTTAATGAAAATGTTGATGAAGTAGTCGAACAACATGAAGAATATGAAACAACCGAAAGTGAACAAGTTCATGATAATGCCAAAAGCAGAAGACAATCTCAAAGAAAAAGACAATTGCCAGTATGGGCTAAAGATTATGACATGAAAGGCAGAAATGACGAGGAAACGACTACTAATAACATGTATCTATGAGAAGAAAAAGAAGAAGAGGGAGATGACAGATACTGGCATGATGCCATAAAAGCAGAAATCATAGCACACGTAAAGAATGGTACGTGGAATATCGAAAAACGAGCGAATCAAATGAATCTTGTAGATTTCAAAATTATTTTGAATAAGAAAATTGGACCTAGAAACGCAGAGGTAAAGAAAGCGAGACTAGTTGCAAGTGGATTTAGGCAAAGACCTGAAATTGATTATAGTGAGACATATTCCCCTGCTGCAAAGCTAAGTTCAATTAGAAGCATCATTGCTGTAGCTGTGGAAGGGAAATTGAAACTTAACCAAATGGATGTCACGACAGCTTACCTAAATGGCGTGTTAGATAAGAAAATAGCAATGGAGATGCTAAATTACTTGGAAGAATATGTGGCAGACATAATGGTTGAAGAAAGTGGTAACAATGATTTAACACTGTTCCATAAAGCTAAGAAAATGTTAGAGGATTTAAAAATATAAAAGGAGATAAAGCACTCTATGGCTTGAAGCAGTCAGGTCGATAATGGTACCTGAAACTAAGTAGCAAACTAGAAAAAATCAGATTTGTGCCATCAGAAGCTGATCCTTGTGTGAATATATTAAAGAAAGCAGGAGCTAAAATGTTGATAGCAATCTACGTAGATGATCTGTTAATAGCTTCCTCCTGTGAAACCAAATAAAAAAGATGCTCAATCAAAAATTTGAAATGAAGGATCTAGGAGAGCCTGAACAACTTCTAAGAATGCAAATCATCATATCAAGAACAATATATTGAAAAAGTATTGAAGAAATTTAACATGAAAGACTCCAAGCCAACAGTTACACCAAAGGAACTCAACCTCAAATTACAGAAAAATGGAAAGTGTGATGCAAGATTACCATATCAACAATTGATTGGCACACTGATGTATTTAGCCGTGGCCACCAGGCCTGATATAATGTTCAGTGTGAGTAATTTGTCATAGTTCAACAGATGTTTTGGAGAGGAACATTTTAAGAGCGCGAAACATGTACTCCGTTACTTAAAAGGGACAAAAGGCATGGGCCCTTGTTACAAGAAAATGGAAATGGATTTGTATGGACAAGCTGATGCAGATTTTGGACCTTGTGCGATAGATCTAAGATTGTACAGTGGCAGTAGCCAGTAGTTAACTCCAGCGAGCACCGGAGACTACTGTTTCAAACTCACCAGTCCTCATTTCGCTGGGAAAGCATAAAACAAAAGTGTGTAGCCTTATTAACGGCCGAAGCAGAGTACACGTGTGTGGCTGAAGCTGCTAAGGAAGCAATTCATCTAAGACGTTTGATAAATGACATATTAGAATGGAGGCAACCCATAGTCAAAATATACAACGATAATCAGGCTGCCATACAATTGACTAAAAATCCTATGATTGGCTCTAAGACAAAACACATTAATACGAAATTACATTTCATACTTCAGTTGAAGGAAGTTAAAATAGAATACCGTCAAAGTGCCCACGTGGAGGCAGATATGTTAACTAATAGTTAAACCATACCAAGGCTTAATGGATTGAGATCCTCACTCGGTTTGATATAGCGATTATGCTAGTGATGAGCAGGAGTGTCAGAGTTTGCAAGCATCACAGAGCATAATCTCTTTGGATGACATGTACCGTTGATAAGGAGTTTTTTTCCTAACAAACCTGTCATCCTCCTTCCGTCGATCGCATTGTGTAACATCTATACTATTCTATTCCATTTTAAAAAGGTTCTGGCTCCATCGGTAACGTTCGATGATTTTGCTATACTATTGTTAATGAATATAATAAATATCGATATAATGTTCGTTCAATCTCGTATCTCATTAACACCGCATACTGTACCTAACCAGGTACCAAACTATCAATTACAGTACATGCTTTTATGTCTGCCAGTAGGAATTATTTAAACTTTGAACTTACCCCAAAGTTTGGATACCATTGTATGTTAAAAGATAGAATTTTCCTACAGCGGAGGGTCCTGAACTTTTAACACTTTTTGCACTTTTTGCGGACATGTTATCAAAAAGTGACTTTCCTTTCAAGCAAGAGCTCCTTTTAAATGATGATATATTTAAATAGAACAACTTTCTACTGGTAAACTTGTGGTATCCCGGGTGACGAGTCTGTCAGTCTGTCTGATTGACACTGACAGAAGTTTGATGCGGTCGGTGACATTCAGGGTACGTTCCGAGTTGCGTTAATATCGATTTGAGCGTGTTCACACCCATTCCGAATTGCGCTAACGATGTGCCATCTTGCGATAATTTTGACCATGCGTTATACTATTATCATCGTAAGCGCTGTCAAAAATGACAGTTGTGTTGTTTTGTTTTGAGTCTTATCATATCTTTAGCCAACTTAGTTTTATTAGAAATAGTGGTTCTGGCTAGAGTCGTCACCTGAACAAATAAGAAGACGAAACTTGTGATGTATATAAGTTTTATATGGTGTAAATAGGTTTTAGCATTGAGTGAGCACTGTGAGCGCGTTCACGAGCGTTCCGTATTGCTGATAAAAATGACAACTGTCAACTGTCATATTCCTGACATCTTTATCGGCCCGCAAATTATTGATGTGAGCGCTCTCAGCGCTATTTTTCTAATTCGGAAAGCGGCCTCAGTGAGTGACGTTTCTTGGATGACGTTTTTCTTGTCACATCAAATGCGGGCATCACACATGAAGCGCGTCCACGAAAGAAGTCTCACACACGCGGCGGGCGCCACAATCCTGCGACGTAATGATAATTCTAATTTTATTAATTTATCATGTTACAGGCACATGGTTAATAAAACGCACAATAGAGAAAATTGACAGAAATAAAAACGTTTTTTTTTGGGTGGGAATTCATCAAATTAATTCTCCCGCTGTGGGTAGAGCAGGAGGGCGTGTCCCACAGACATATAAATATATGTCTGTGGCGTGTCCCGTGTCCACACTCGTGTCAGACTTTTACTGACTAAAACCCACCCATGTTCCCTCAGTTGCCTGAGTGCCAGGGGCCGCGGTATCTCTTTCGAACAACCCGCACCCCTGGCAGGCATCGGCCCTTGCGGGCCCCTTCAGTTGGTGCTGACATCTCTTTGAGGCGCTCGTAGAACATAACGCACCGTCGACCCGGGTTTGGTCCTAACCGGACAGCAAGCTACCCATTACTAGCTGTCCGCATGCCCGCGCCTACGGTGGCCAAGAATCAGCCTAGGATTCCCGACGCCGCCGAGGGCGTCTCCTGCGGCGACTAAGGCCGTGAAGGTGCATGTACTGCCTCTCCCTCGCATGCGCCGCCTCCCTCTTCGCGAGCATTACTGCTTCGCTGTAGGAGGTGATGGCTACCCATGCACTCTCGCTCCGTACCATGGCCTGGAGGCCTGGACTAAGGACGGACGCGAGAGACCGCCGCCGCCGATCGCGTCGAATTAGTATATGTGACAGTCGTTTCCTACATGGTTCGTAGGTTTGTAGCCGTGGCAAAATAAAGCACCATGCTTATCATACATAACATTATGCAAATGCTATCTTGGCTGTCACTTGTTGCTGTTTGCTTTTTGCTTTACATCGCACTCTCTGTCTCTGTCCGTCGCACGTCGCATGCTATCGTTTGCTTTCGGTCGGTCACGTGCGTAATCGTTTTACGCACCGCGTGCGATATCGCGATCTCGGGCGGCTCACGTAACGTAATTTATATAAATGCTATTTTGCAACATGCTATAGTTCGACTTATAATTGTATTCAGTAACTTGACAGTTCAAAGAAATAATGTTATGTTACCATGCTTCGAGCTTTTTTACACGCTTTATATTAGCTTCACTTGTATGTTTGTTTGTTGGTTTGTTTGTTTCTTTGTATGTTTGTATGTAACCGACTCCTCGCGATTTTGACCCACTTTAAACGGTCAGATTTCATGGAAACTTTGTAAACTTGTCGAAGACCGATGACAATTCAATCATTAAAAAAAAATGAGAAAAAGAAACACGTTTTTGTAGTTAGCAGAACTAAAAAATAGAAAATAAATAATAGTTTAAAAAACTAAAAAACACGCTTTAAAACCAAACTAAAAAAGGAGAAAATAATTTAATTCAGTTAAAAAGTGTGGGGTGCTTGTCATTAATTGATTATAAAAATACCTCAAAAAGCACCCCACGCTTTTTAATTGAATTAAATTATTTTTTCCTTTTTTAGTTTGGTTTTAAAGCGTGTTTTTTAGTTTTTTAAACTATTATTTTTAATGTAAATAAACAGTGATAGGACACGCAATATTGATTAACCGCTGAAGTACGATTGAGTGAGTGAGATATTGTGTTGTTGTTTTGTGTGTAGGTATCTCAGATCATAAGGTATTAACACTTAATCAGTTATAGACAGTCCTAAGCCTAGAAAGTATGAAGGAAAATTCATTGTTTGTTTTACTGTTCCGTTTTATCGTATTAAATTCATAAACGCGATATTATTCCGCTCTGACAACACCGCGCCCGCCCGTTTGGCCGTAACAAGTACCTACGCAGTACGCATATAAAAAAGCACATAAAAAGCATATAAAATAGTTTGCTTAAAATATAAAGCATAAGCAAGTGATTGCCATATAGCACAGACATAATAGCAACTTTGAACAACACTAGTAGGTAAGATAACGACTAAACTTATGATATATTATATATATATATACTTCGTTCATAGATAATTTAGTTCATTCTTTCCTTTCATTCATTGACTTGACTGATTTACTCATAAACTCATTCGTTCTTTTCTTTGCAACGCGTTTTTACGAGAGGTGCGTTATATTTTATTCTCTTGGAAATTACATTAATTATTCTTTGGAATCATAATTTGTGTTTGCATTTTCAAAGAAAAGCTTATTTCTCTTTTTCAATTTCAGTAATTCGTGGTTACAACAACAAACACAATGGTCGCGGCCAAGAAACAGGTTAGTGTCCTACACGTGTTTGAAACGTAGGTGGACTTAAACGGGGTTATTTCATATATTTTTGATATAATAATCCTAAACATTAAAGTCCAAGATCAACTGATACAAGATAGGCTTACTTATTTCATAATTTGTAAGGTTGAGAACGTATCAAACATATTATTTTTGATGCAATTTGCAGGTTATCTGTTGTTCGTAATTTTTGATGAGACAATATGAATGGATTGTTTTTGTACTTACAAACTTCATTACGCCAGGCCACTCCAGCCGCCTTTGATTTCGGATGAATGCAAATAAACGAGATTATATTCATCGACTTGATCTAAAAAACGTAATGAGGCGTCATCAGTAACTCTGAAAATGTCAAATCCTTCATGGTTTCTTTTATTTTTTTTTCAGAAAAAGACCATCGAGTCTATCAACTCCCGCTTGGCCCTGGTAATGAAATCTGGCAAGTACTGTCTTGGCTACAAGCAGACACTGAAAACTCTCCGCCAGGGCAAAGCTAAGCTGGTCATCATTGCTAAGAATGCTCCTCCTCTAAGGTGAGACTACTGAGAAGTAGAGTTTCCCAATATTGTCTGTCAAAGGGAAGCATATGGAGTCTTTGGACTAAGAAGTATGGATTCCCTCAGTGTTTCATGAAGCAGTCATGATTAAATTATGAAACTTGATAACTAACCTTGACTACTCTAGCAGTTGTTCTATCAAATTGAAAAAAGAGATGGAAACTTGGCCACTTGTATGCCATAATGTTAAACACAAAATTCCAAATGGGTCTCTGTGTGCATAAATCATACAACAGGTGAATAAGGCGTTGCTGTTTCAATTGAAACAAAACGCCAACAAAACCATGACTGTTTCTGATCCACATGGGAAACCTATGGAGTAGTCAGAACTCATTTGCTGAACTTTCACAGGTGAGCAAGTTACGTGTATGCATTTATAACTTATTGGTCAGGTACCTACATACTTTACATGATTGCTTTATATTATTATCTATTAAATAGTCCTCATCTGCCTAGCCTTTCTTGGGGTCGGCTTCCAGTCTATTTTATTAAACCTATTGACCGCTTAGTTTTATATCAGTTGGTGTGCCCCCAGCGCCCAGATCATAAATCAAAAAGTTAATATACCCACAAGGAATAGGGTCGTGCATTGAAATAAAACAGAACTAACATAGGTTCTCTCAGTCGTATAAATACGACTGAGGCAGCACGGGCATGAAGTTGCTTGTCATATTTATCCGACTGGGGCGGTTAAAGGGTTAAATAGGTACTTATTGTGGTGTATTTCATGTTATAACATTGTCATACTTTTGTTATAGGAAATCGGAAATTGAGTATTACGCACTCCTGGCCAAGACTGGCGTCCACCACTACAGCGGAAACAACATCGAGTTGGGCACAGCATGTGGAAAGTACTACAGGGTGTGCACACTCGCCATCACCGATCCTGGTGATTCTGACATCATCACCACACTGCCCGAGTCGCAGGTGTAGATGTATCTTTAATATAATTTAAGAAATCATTTTGTTGTTTTCTTTACCCATTCAAGTGACTGTAGGTAGGTAACTCTCTATCAAAATATTTACTTGCAACAGTAGCCACACAATATTTTGTTTTCTAATGTTATACTTTTCTCAGCTTCTAAATATATAATTTATTCTATTATTGAGAACAAGATAATTTTAAGATTGACTTTGACAAACAGACAATACAACAAAAATGTTACAAGTGGCGTATTAAAATGTGGCTTTACCTATGTCACGTTACTCCAGCAGGAAAGTGACTCCTAAGAGTCCCAGGTTATAAAACCAAAGGCAGATAGACCGCGCGGAACACCAAGAGTGAAACCAAATACTAAATAAAGCATCGCATTGTATGTTACATTCAATTAAATTTAGTATTTGGTTTTTGGCCTCACTGGTGTTCCGCGCGGTCCATTTGCCTTTGTTTTATAATCTGAGCCTAGAGTGGTGTGCGTTACCCCAGCCAGATGTTGTCGAAAATGGTAATTTGAATCTCATAGATAATTAGTTTTGCGGCTTCTGTAATTGTTGCGCACATTTTTAAATTTGTTGCGCTTATAGTTTTTTAATTATTTCACAAAAACATTTCCTGCTGGGGTAACGTTATCCCAGCCAGACCTTTTTCTTTCTAATGGGAATATTTAAATAAATACTAGCTATAAAATTAGTTGTCTAGATCAGCGGTCGGCAACCTTTTGGCAGGCCAGGGCCACAAGTTGGCAAAATAAACTAAAGGCGGGCCGCACTTGTGATATTAACCCCAGAAGCCCAATATACCTATGTATAATTGGTCATATCCCACAGAAAAAATAAAAATACTATTGAAAATTGTTAAAACAAACTTAATTTTATTCGTACACGTAATACCTACTTACATTATGTTTATACGTTTGGGCTTTATAGCTAGAAAAATAACCACCGTAAATCATTCAGAAATGAAAACTACAAAGTACCTACTAAATAGGTAACTGCATTTATATAAAGTTCAGTGTGATGTCTGAGGTTGTATTTGGGAGGCTATTTCTTCTATGTTAGCAGTCATATTTGTAGTTGCTATTCGTAGAATGGCTCTCAAATGCTCATCTGTGAGACAAGAAGCATATTTATTTTTTCTATAATTGACAATTGAAAAAGTTTGTTCGCATAAATAAGTGCTACCAAAAATTGTTATGAACTGCTGAGCAAACCTTTTAAATTCGTCAAAATCAGATGGCAAACTGCCATAAACTGTAACAAGATCATTGATGCCATAAAAAGAGCTTTTGAGAGCATCATTTGATTGGGGATCAATCACGTTCATTTGTAAATGACTCGTTACATCTTCAATATCACACGAAAAAGGGTTTGCAAAAATCTTCAGTTTGCTCGAAACTTTCTCAAAATCATCAAATCTGTCGCTTAATTGAGTTTGCAGTTGTATCAAAATATCTCTCATTTTATCATTTTTCCAATGAAAATTAATTCCAGCTTCCTCGACAGCCTTTTTACAATTCGGAAAATGATCTAACTTTTTGTCATCAATATGTTTTATAAAGAGTTTGTTTTTCATTTGGAATGCCTTAAGTCTGTGTGCATATCAGAGATTAGTTTGTTTTTACCTTGAAGCCTTACATTCAGCGTATTTAATTCATGAGTTACATCTGTCAAAAATCCAAGGTCTGTAATGATCATTTTGAATTTTTGACATTTATTACTTTTTACAAAACATACACGGGCCGGAAGTAAGGCGTCCGCGGGCCGCATGCGGGCCGCGTGTTGCCGACCGCTGGTCTAGATGAAGTAAATGTTGTGCCTTATTTTGTATTTGTTCTTTCATCGGTTGCGAAGTTATTCGAGATTTTGCTGGGGTAACGTTTTTGGTTTTGCTAGATCTTTGAAACGGTTAAGCGGATTCTTATCATATTTTGTACATGACTTCTTAGGAATTAGTTTAAATTTGTTCTGCAATAAAAAAACCAAAATAATGCATAGTTTAAAGGATATTTCATTAAATAGAAAAACACTTCAATTGGTTCCAGCACTCTCAATAAGAGGTCTAAAGACTTACTTTAAACGTTATTTTAAAGCTTGTAAATGCCTTCAAATGTATGTGAAGTTTCATTAGTATCCTGTAAGTATTTAACAAGTTATGATGATATTCAGTTCTTCACGAGCACGGTCTTGATGCGCGCGGTGTTATTTGGCCACTGGATTGGATAATATATGAACTGAATGTTATGTCAATTATTAGTTGTTCAGTTCATTTGTATATCAGTAAAATTTCAGCGTAGTACATTGGATAATTAATGAGATAATACGATTCAAGTCATTAGGAAGTGAATGACCGAGGTAACCCGACCAAGTTTAGGTGGTTACGAAAAAGCGAAATCGCAGAACATTATGCTATCTTTTGAAATTTTTAGTATAATACACCTTACAATTTCGGTACAGACGCGTACACTGTTAAATACATAATAATATAATAATATCTGTACTATGAAAACATTATTATTATCTTCCAGTTGCACATACTTATCAAAAATCACCGATATAACATGTCGTTCGGTGGGACGCGGGAAAATGTGATATTTGAAATGAGACAACAAATCAGTAGGACTAACTGTGAGCATTTTACTACATTGTGATATCATTTAATATTACCTTTGATCTGTGATTTTAATTGATATAAGTAGGTATTAGTAGACATACGTAAGTTTAGAGTTAACTGAAAAAAGTCATTATATATAATTTATTGTCTGTGATCATTACACATTCCAATATGTGTATATTTAAATAAAAACTGTAACTGTGTACTGTGTATACTGAAATCTATAATTTTAATAAAAAGTAATAGAAAATTTCAAAATAGCAAAATTACTATCTGTAATTTGAATCTGCGATTGTTTTTAAGTATAAGTTTATTAATACTTTAAAAGTTCAGTTGAAATGATTATTTTACCTATTAATAAAAATTCTTTAATAAACATGTAGTTTTTTTTAAACTTGTGTACATGTCTGTACTAAATTTGTAACACTATCCTACATATTTTAGAAGGTACCATAATGTTCTGCGATTTCGCTTTTTCGTAACCACCTAAACTTGGTCGGGTTACCTCGGTCATTCACTTCCTAATGACTTGAATCGTATTATCTCATTAATTATCCAATGTACTACGCTGAAATTTTACTGATATACAACTGAACTGAACAACTAATAATTGACATACCATTCAGTTCATATATCCAATCCAGTGGCCAAATAACACCGCGCGCATCAAGACCGTGCTCGTGAAGAACTGAATATCATCATAACTTGTTAAATACTTACAGGATACTAATGAAACTTCACATACATTTGAAGGCATTTACAAGCTTTAAAATAACGTTTAACGTAAGTCTTTAGACCTCTTATTGAGAGTGCTGGAACCAATTGAAGTGTTTTTCTATTTAATGAAATATCCTTTAAACTATGCATTATTTTGGTTTTTTTATTGCAGAACAAATTTAAACTAATTCCTAAGAAGTCATGTACAAAATATGATAAGAATCCGCTTAACCGTTTCAAAGATCTAGCAAAACCAAAAACGTTACCCCAGCAAAATCTCGAATAACTTCGCAACCGATGAAAGAACAAATACAAAATAAGGCACAACATTTACTTCATCTAGACAACTAATTTTAAAGCTAGTATTTATTTAAATATTCCCATTAGAAAGAAAAAGGTCTGGCTGGGATAACGTTACCCCAGCAGGAAATGTTTTTGTGAAATAATTAAAAAACTCTAAGCGCAACAAATTTAAAAATGTGCGCAACAATTACAGAAGCCGCAAAACTAATTATCTATGAGATTCAAATTACCATTTTCGACAATATCTGGCTGGGGTAACGCACACCCTAGAGTGATGTGAGTGGAACGTATAATTTTTGTCAAAGTTATGGAGGGTTTGAACGTGGCCGCGCCATTGAAACTTGGATAACCGCTCGGCCACGGAGATCTTTAAAACAAAGCATTGAAGAGACCTGAAATAAAATAAGTGATTGGATTTGTAGAAATATAGAAAAATACCTATCCTAGGTATATATTTTAGGAGCTGTGTAAGACTATAACGGTGAAAAACACGTTATCGCCATATCTCGCTGAAAAAGCATCGCAGACTTTATAATTATATACGTAGTAATAGGTATGGTACTTATCATAATTACGTTAACTAATATAATCAATAATAGGAAACCATGGCTTTTTGTTAAAAGAAAACTTTCCAGCTATTGTATTAGAAATTCTTGTTTATTCCTATAAAATACAAACGTATTTTATAGGAATAAACAAGAATTTAATCAAGTTTAGAGCGTTTATTCTAAAAGTTAGCAGCGTCGCAAATAGCTGTCAAATATTTACCTGTTTTTATTAATTTGTTAATATGGAAATATGAAATATTTACTAGTGGCCTAAAATATGAAAAATGATATTTGCAATTATAACACTAAATTTGATGTTGTAACCGTTTTAGGTGTAAAAAGGGCATTTGTAAATTTTCAAAGTTCTTTTGTTACAGCTAAAACTAAATATTCGGTGTAAGATATTAAATATGCGTTTTTGATGTATGTAGTTGTGAATTATGTTTTGAGTTCCATCACTGCACGCAAAAGACTTGAAAATATCATATAAATTTTTTTGCTTTCAAAATTTATTGGTTTACATTTTTGAGCGTTTTCAACAAATCACCACCTTAATGAGTTTCAGTCAGACTGCACTCAGTAACTGCAGCAACTGATAACAAGACAAAAATGTTTTCTCCAAAGAACAGATATGTAGAAGGAATAAAAAAATATACCACTTAATTAACTTTAATTATTTATTAAATTAAAAACCCTAGGAAGGAATCAAGTTAGAACTGGATAGACCTTTAGTTTCTTTTGAAGACAAGGGAACTAGCATGAGTCCAGGTACAGGTGGCTGCATTTCTAGATCCCGTAAATTATTAACTTTTACTCTGAGATCACTACGGAGTTTGTTTATGTCAATATTTAACTGATTTTGGTCAGCTTCTAATAGCGACTTCGTCGCATCTATATTGTGTTTTATTAAAACAGACCCTACAGTCACCCAACATTTGTTTTGAGACGACTTAGAGAGATCCCGCAGAGCCTCACGATTATGGTTCCTTCTTTTATCCAACAGTATAATTTCATGCTTATCCGATAAGATTTCATTCGCTAATTTTTCGACCGACACCAAGTACTTTAAAATATTCTCCTGATCCTTCATTGCTTTGTTATTCTTCGAGACACAATGTTTTCTCCAAATCAGTACTAGTGAAAACAACAAAACATTCCTATATTTTTTTTTATAGTTTGTTTTCAAATAAATGAAACAACCAAACACTAGTAAAATTGAAAAGTAAGTACACTTGTACTAAGATTTCAGCTGATATTTTAGGATTTGTTTTGTGACTGTACAATATTTATTGAGGCACTCTTTCAGTTTGAGCCACACGTTTGTTTGAGTTCAAAACAGCAGAACCAGAAGTGCACTTGCAGAGCCAGCTGCCAATCACTGTATTATAAGTTGCCAGTGCCAGCTTTCTAATTTTATTTGTAAACTGGCTATTGTCTTCTATTCTATTTTATTTTTAGCAAAAAGTACTCTGCGACTACTGTGATGTCAAATTATCAATGAGTCTTCAGTCTTCTCTTCAGTATAATCAATCAATCATTCAATCAAAAACGAAATTTCAATTTATGTCAATGTCAATGATTCCATTGCTTGTAGAGGTGAGACGTATAAACTAAGACTGGAATAGGTTTTTTGTTTATATGTCTGTGGGTTTTTGGCTGGACCTTGGCTGGACGCGTAAAGTGCGTATTAAACTATCCAATTTGTAGAAACTAACTAGGAACACTCAATTAGGAAATTGGAAGCTAGTGATCACACTAGACTAAATCGAATTCTAAATCAAACAGATGACTCTTAGGCGCTTATACACTACAGTAGAATTACATTGGGATGCAACAATTTAATAAAAGTAGTACGGTCGAAACTTACTAATCTCACTAAATTGGATACAACTGTTCTAACTTCGATTACTTCTCCCGATTTCCTAATTACGCGCTTTAGCGACCCACACGATGCGCGGTCAGTTCCGGTGAAACAAACATGTGGCTTGGCCATTTCGCTAGATCCACATGGGCGTAAAGTGGAAAATGTATCGACTGTACATTACTTTTCTGTTAAACAATAGTTCTTGTTATAAAGAAACGGCCAAGCCACATATTATGACTAAGGTGTAGGGTTTTTGAAGTTAGGCCTGTAGGGTTAAGCCGTGTAGAGTTAGAAGCTTGGCTTTAGATGAGATCTGATAACTTTTTGACAGTCAGAAGGTCTGATCTTGGCAACATTTTACATGAAAATGTTTTTGGTGGGATTTCACTTCTTTTTGTAAGTTGCTTGTGATAACATATTTTTTTTTCTTTTTTGTTGTTTATAAGGGGTTCCATTATTATTTTATTACATTTTTTTATTATTTATTTCAACCTATATCAATTTTCTGACCTGTAGCGTCAAAATTGCGAATGTCTCACAAAAACTTCCATCCCCTAGTTTAAGGGGTTGGGGGATCAAAGTTCAAAGTTTTAGATTTCTTTTTTTGCATGACGTATACGGGTGCAATCTTTGCACACGCGAATCCCCGATTCATCCATAGGATGCAGACCCTACAGAACCGATTCCTCCGACAAGCCACAGGCGCCCCATGGTTCGTTCGGAACGAGATCCTCCATCTCGATCTGAAAATCCCCACGGTCAGTCTGTTCTTGAAACGCAACTCGAAGCGTTTCTTCGATAAAGCCGTAATACACCGCAATCCCTTGATTGTGTAGGTCGCCACTTATGTCCCCAGTAGGACTAGCTCTGTCCGACGGCCGAGACATGTCCTCTCCGACCCAGACGACTCCATTACTCTCCTTCAGGAAAGCAATAGGGCCACCAGTACAGTTCGCACACACCGCACACAACCGTCATTCTGACCTCGCCGTCGAGGTCCTCGCGCCCCGCGAAGACCCCGTGTAACGGTGCATAACGCCGAGACCCCCGACCGACCCTTGCTCGTTGAAGCGCCAGCCCGCGCCGCAGCTGAGCCAGTAACTTTAAATTCCCTGATTAATAATAATAATGCCAACCTTTTGATCCAGCCTGTCCCCAATACTAGCTGTCCCGCTATCAGTGACGCCCTGAGCCGAGGCCCGTACCCCACAGGGGGTGCCCTCAGCGTGCAGTCGCTTAGTTTATAAATTTTAGTTTGTAAGCCCTGGCTGGAGGCGTTAAGTTAATTCTTAATGGCAGCCCCAGGAAAGCCCGGTTGAGCAGTCACGGCCTCTCAAGGCCAACTGCGAGATGCCCAACAAAAAAACTATTACTCTTATCCTACCTATATAAAAAAGTACTCTGTGTCTTATCCGTAGACAGAGAATAGAGACTCCTATTATTTTCTGTTGTATTATAATTCCCTACTGCTAACTTATTATAATTTTTTATTTTTATGTATTATCAACTAATCTCCTTTCCATTTCCAAATTTCCCGTTGTAATATTTTATAATTTCGAGAGTACTTGATTCTTACGTTTTGATATCAAATAAATTATTGTTAGTGGCAATAAGCACGAATAGTGCAAAGCCAAAAAGAAAAAAAAAAAAAAAAAAAAAAACGGAGTCTGTGGTACGCATGGCGTAGTTCATAGACTACAAAATTTACTAAATATCCGGTAGGGATGTCGTTGTCGGAAGTGTAAAAAGTGTCGATAAATATTGGGCCAATTTCGCATTCGATTTATAGTTTCAAAAAAAATCGGTAGTTCGCCAAATTTTGTAGGAAAACTGCTGTTTTTTCAGACTTCTAAAAAGGAAGTAGTTTTCAATTCAACAAGTATGTCTACGTGGTATAAAGTCGATTGAACTGCGAAAGATAAGTTGAAATGATAAGTCCATCCTGCGTGGGTTTTGTATTTTCTAATGTTAGCATGCTATTGTACCTATTTAATTAGTTATTATGTCAAAATAAGATTGATAAGATTTGTCAAAATAAATAAAACACAGGTCATAAAAACTTTATTTTACTAAAATTACGTTAGGTACCGAGAAACATAATTTTTTTTTGGAATGCCAGTTGACATATTTATCGTGAAATAATGTTCGAATTAACGGACCATGGGTACCGATGTTGGTATACAACAGAATGGGAGACAAAATGTTTTAGTTTAAACAGTGTGGGTTATCTTTTAGTGGAACTTAGGGGAATCTCGGCTAGGTTGTGATTGCCACTCTTTTCGTTAGCAATTTTGTGTATTTTTATGAATGACTGACCATTACTTGACAGCCACGGAGCTATACTTCATTTAAAATAAGATTAGACATTTAAACAAACCTTTTTTACAGTCCGTTCAACCGATTTTGACTTCTATTTCGTAGGCATAAGGATGGCAAGAAAAAAAAGTGGTTATAATACCAACTGTTTGCTGCAGATGCCCTATCATGCAACCAACGCAATAGAAGTCAAAATTAGTTGAACGGACTGTAAAAAAGGTTTATTTAAATGTCTAATCTTATTTCAAACGGAGTATAAGTAATTTTGAAGAGAATGGCTAATTGTAAAAAGATATCGATATTTTTTCGTCATTCTGATATCCGGTAGGCACCGGACTACGGAATACCGATTACCGATCTACCGTACCACAGCTTTGAGCTTGGGCACTTGCCGCCATTTTGATTTCGCTTCGATCAATTAATGGCTGCCGGTAACTACTGATGCTTCCGCCGCGTGAAGTCGTTAACGCGAGTCGCATTTCGCCGTGTTAATTACTAAAAATCACATTCATCCGCGGCACAATACAAGTTATAATTCGTTTTAGCCTGTTTATCAGGCACTCTTAACTGTTTAGTTTCTTGACTTCATTTGGCGACTGCGTCCTTAAAAATGGATGGACCGCCAAACCGGGGCTTTCGTGGTGGTGGTCGTGGAGGACCACCAGGTCATAATCCAAGAGGAGGCAGAGGTGGTTTCGACATGCGCGGGCGGTAAGCTATTGTCTTTGAATTTTTCTTATAAACCGTCACCCGTTATTTGATGCTAAATTTAAGGTTAGGTGACCCGTTAGGTCTAAAAATAACTACATCATTACCTATGTACTTCATCAACATTGGGTTTTATGTAACTGATTGAATCGTTTCAGGGGTGGACCTGGCATGAGGGGCAGAGGCGGCCCGCCACGCGGTCTTCCGTTTCGCGGTGGACCGCGAGGTTTTCGTGGTGGCCCTATGAGAGGTGGCGGTGGCGATAGAGGAGGTCGCAGTTTTCCTCCCGGTCCTCAAGGTCCGGGACCACACCCAGTGCCCACCATTGAATCACGTGGTGCACCACCACAACGTAAGAGTTTTATGAGTGTGTTACATGACCTACAAAAGTAACACCGAATAACACGGTCAGTGGGTCGTCTTAGGGGCGGAAATGCAAGACCATCTAAAAATGTGGTTAAGTCCATTGTTTCCTTCTTTTCCAAATGTTTTATTTTAATTTTTTCTTCCCTATTTTCTTTATTAGGGTTCCGTACCCCAAAGGGTAAAACGGGACCCTACTACTAAGACTCCGTTGTCTGTCCGTCCGTCTGTCAACAGGCTGTATCTCTTGAACCGTGTTAGATAGACAGTTGAAATTTTGACAGATGATGTATTTCTGTTTTATGGGAGACCCACTTAAAATAAATATTTAAGTGGGTCTCCCATACAACACTCGATTTTTTTGCCATTTTTATAGATAATGGTATGGAAACTTTCGTGCACGAGTCTGACTCGCACTTGGCCTGTTTTTTGTTCTTGGTTTCTTGAGACTGAATGTTATTTTTCTACCATCAATTCTGTATGTTTTTGTTCCTTCTTTAATTCTATAATGGCCTTATATACATTCCATTTCTTTCTGCCCAATAGGCTGTTCCAGCGGTGGTGCTATGATTCCACCTCCTTTTGTGTAATTGGAACAGTGGTCCCAATTGAGCTATTTACCGACCAGATGCTAGGCGGAAACAATGCACATGCATTTTGTGAGCCTATGTCTTTGAACGCAAACCTCGCTCCCTCTCACATAGTGGAGGCCTTATTACCAGTGTTACAATCGTTCATATTAATGTGTGACCTCGTGATTTGGGCTGTTCTCTCACTATATCACGATTTCAGGTGGTGAGGAAATAGAACAGCACATGCATTTAGTGAGCAAAAGATGTTGATTCTGAGTATTGTTGTGCCTGCAATGATTCCGCCTAACGTCTGGTCGGTAAAGAGCTCAATTGGGACCACTGTTACAATTACACAAAATGGGGTGGAATCATGGCACCACCGCTTGGAACAGGCTATTGGGCAGAAAGAGATAGAATTTATATAAGACTATTGAAGAATTATACAAGGAACACAATACAGAATTGATGGTAGAAAAACAAAATTGACAGTCTCAAGAAACCAAAAGTGCAAAGAAAAAGAAAATAGGGAAGAAAAAATATTACATTTGGAAAAAAAGGCAACAATGGACTTAGTCAAATTAATTTTTTTAGATGGTCTTGCATACTTGTGTTATTTTAAACGATAACTGAACTCATATTGTGTTGTTTTTTTTTGAACACGCTTTTATTAGTTTCACCTGTATGTTTGTTTGTTTGTAACCAACTCCTTTTTTGGACTTGATTTTGACCCACTTCAAAAACCCACGTCAGATTTCATTTAAACTTTGTAGACTTATCGAGGACCGATGACAATTCAACAAAATAAAAAAACACGCTTTTGTAGTTAGCAGAACTAAAAAATATAAAATAAATAATACAAAACACACTTTTAAAAACCAAACTAAAAAAGTAGAAAATCATTTAATTCTATCAAAAAGCATGGGGTGCTTTTTCAGGTATTTTTATAATCAATTAATAACAAGCAGCTTTTTTAGTTTGGTTTTTAAAAGCGTGTTTTTTTAGTTTTTTAAACTATTATTTTTTTCTTAAACGTTTGATTTGGTTGATTGTTCTATGAATAAAGACTTTGTACTATGAGTTTTGGAGGTTCGGTTATTCGAGATAGCATGGCTACGGTGTTGAGTTTTTAATTGTGGTAGTGTGCATTCGTTGTTAAGTGATTTGTGTTAATAAACTTATGGAGACATGTTATTCGGTGTTACGCTTTTCTAGGTCACGTAATACACTCGAGTTTTACATGTTAATATTCCTAGCAACATGTTTTCAATTATGAGGTTAGGGTAGACAGTGTATCAGTAACATAGCACAATCCATATCCACTCCGCACCTAAGACCGCCCACTGACCAATATCTGCTATAATGTCCTAGTTTGGTCCTAGTACTTGGGGGACATAGGCAGTTGATTTAAATTTTGTTATGACAATGTAGTAACAAAACATGCTAATACAACTTCTTAGTCAAAATTTTGCGTTAATTGCACATGTGACAGTTCCCAAATACTAGCTTTTGTCAGCAGCTTCACCTGCTTAGAGGTTGGAAATTATCCCGGCAACATACTACGGGATAAAAGTAATTAATCCAATGGTTTAATTCAGCTTATAAACTATCTGTGTACCCAATTTCATCTAAATCCATTCAACCGTTTTTGTGTGATTGTGTGAAAAACATCTAATCTTACAAACTTTCTCATTTGTATACAAATTGTATAAAACTAAGAGTATTCTTTGCTTTGTGAACAGGTGGAGGGTTCAACAACCGTGGTGGTGGGCCGGGTGCCATGAGAGGCCGAGGAGGCCGTGGACGAGGAGACTTCGGCCAGCGAGGTGACAGGGGCGGTGGCCGTGGGGGTATGCCAATGAGAGGTAGAGATTATAATTTTTCAAATCTACTTCTATACACATTTGAAGGAGGCTAGCCATTTACCCCCTTATTCATAAACAATGATTAAAGTTAAGTAATGATTAGCGTCTGTTTAGACATACATTTTTGACGTTTAAATATAATTTAACTTCAATAATAGTTTATGGGGTTAGTCTATAATAATAATTTATTTATTTAGGTACATACACGTTTTGTAGTACATGAGGGACTTACAAAGTATTCATAATTATTGACATGGTGTAGGCATAATGAATTGTAGAGTGAATTGCTGCTCCTCTAGCAAGATCACTTAGCTTTTATAAATTACAGATGATAGATGGATTTTTTTTACATAAGGAGATACTGGTGTTCTTATTTGTAAAGCAATCTTTTAAAGACCTGCACCCTAATTGCGTTATTTACGTTGTTGAGCAGACACATTTTTCGAACATATGAAGCAATGGATCAGCAATCTGTTTCAAAATGATTCAGATTATGATTGATCGGGCGTTACGGAATTAGGGTGCTGTTGGATTTACGGGAGATGAAGAGATAATATTGCGGGTAGTCTGTGATGAACCATTTAAATATACAATACAAATACATACTTATTACGCTACACATACTTATTAATGTTCTATAACTAAAAAAAAAAGACGAATATTTTGTAGGACGTGGTGGTCGTGGAGGCCACGGCATGCCGCCGGGGGGACCTCCCGGCGGGCCGGGCGGGCCGCACTCTGGCGCCGGCCCCGCAGGCCCGCGCCCCGCGCCGCCGCACGTGGCAGCTGCGATACCGCCGCTGCAGTCACAACCTCAACAAGCATTCAAACGGGGTGGAGGCCCACCACATGGAGGACCTGGAGGTCCTCCAAAGAGACCAAGGTTTGAGCATTCAGATTACCAAAAGATTATAATAATACCTAAAAAATCTTTATATACTGTTTCAACCTCACTATTTTTTGTGTGTAACATTTATTAACTGGTCAGATTCGACGGCCCTCGTGGGGGCGGGCGGCCGGCGCCGCAGGGCGGCTACCAGCAGGCGGCCCCGCAGCACAACATGCCACAACAAAACAATGGCTATGGACCTTCGTACGTATTTAAGACTTTGTCAGACATTTTTTTTTTTTTTTTCAAGTTGTCTCTGCAGTTAAACATGATGATCCAGAAAACGATAGGAATGTGCCGTCTGAAACACAAATGACGATTTTCTTTAATCTGATACATTACATTGTTTATCATTCATGAGTTTCCCTATTTAATTTTGCTAAGCTAGATACAATCTTTACAGACACACTGGATATCAACCTTACGAGCCGCCCGCAGCTGATCCTTATGCCCAGCCCTCATACAACACACCTAGGTAAGAAAAATTATAAGAAAAGTCAAAGTGAACTTTTTAATTATAAAATCAAAATACGTTATCATTTCAAATTCAAACCACCTTTTATAACTATGATGAAACAAATCTAGCAGATAGGAATTGCCGTCTGATACACAAATGCAGATAATATAGATTCTGAGAAATTACTTCAGTTCAGGCATAATTTGTTTTACAAATACAGTTTTCTTGAGCATGTTTTTCTTTTATTTTACCAGCTCTTATCAGAGTAACAGTTACGCAACGCCAGCTCCGACTCAACCCACCTCAGGGTACAATTCCGGTAGCTATGGCTCAGGTTACGGTTACTCAACAGGCGGCCAAGGCAGCTATGAAAATGAAGGATATGGGTTAGTACCTTCATAAATGTTCTAATTTAATAATAATCACTGACACTGTTTCTTTCACTAGGATAAACCAGAGTATATAACAGAGAATATTTAAGCCTGCAAGTCTTTAACAAGACATCTAACCTAACCATTTTTTATAACGGGGGGAAATCCTCATGGATGTCCTCCGCCCCGGGGAGGGCGGAGGAGTCTGTCAGACTCTTACTGACTAAAACCACCCCGGTGTTCCGTCTCACGCTTGCACCGGAGATCACGGGAACAAGAGCGACTTTCGCGATCCCCGGCTAGTGCCGGCCCGCCTCTGCGGGCCACCTCGCGTTAGGGGGGGAGTGAGGTGTTAAACTCCCCCCTTACATCATAGAGAGGCGCGCGTGGAACACTACGCGCCGCCATCTCGGGTCCTAAGAAGTAGGGTCTGTCGACCCTGTACCCATTTAGGGGGGCTGGAAGAGGGCGTTGTCCGCTCTCCGCCAAGGCCCGGTGGGTCTGCTGCGGATCGTGTTAGCGGAAGCAATCTCCCGGTCCTTCTCCGCGCCTACTTCTGCGAAATGACTGATTCGCAGAAGGATACCACCGCGTCCCAGGACTCCTCGCTGTCGACCGTCGAGTCGACAACGGCCTTCAGCGATAGTTCGCTGCCCACTCCTTAGATGAGGGCACGGCGCGGCTCCTCCCAAGCAACACACTGCCAGCGTGTGCCACGCCTCGCCCTCCCGATCTAACCTAACCAAGTTGTAACAGCATGGAATAGGCTCCAGGAAAATGTTGTGACGGCTCCCACACCGAAATGCTTCAATTATCTAATGGATAGTTTAATTATTGCCAAATTAATTCATACACTCGCGTTAGCTAATTAGCTGCTAGTGCATCTAACCTAATAATAATAACTATTAGGTTTTAAAGCGGGGTTAGAGGTAGATAATAATTTTACTTTGTAAAGTATTATATTGCTTTAATTATTGTGAATGTGATGAGTGATGACCAGAGATCGGATATTCGGATGCATATTTATTTACCTAAAGATAATTTTTAGCTATGAAAGTATGGAAGCGGCTATAGAAATTATTTGTAATATTTATTTAAAACCCTGGGATTCTTGGATTACATAACTATTCAAATGAGTATTAATTTAAAATTAATGTTGAACCTGATACAAATATGTGTATGTACTAGAGGAGGGGTGGTTTGTATTAGTAAAACAACAAATTACTTACCTAAATTAAGACTTTTTCGATACAAAAGCGCATTCCATGTTAGCCAACATCTCAACTTTAGGTGAATATGCATCCAAATATCCGATCTCTGGTGATGACTGTGTGGGTGTTATATTTTTTGTCTTTGTTTTTTTTTCTCATTTACTTTTATCATGGTCTGGCAGTTTGAGTAATTTATGCGGCCTACCCAAATGTCCTTTCTTTGGTATTGTTCGTACAATCGTTGAGCTCATCAAGTTCTGAGTTGAGCTCAACTCAGAACTTGATGAGCTCAGCTCAATGTGCACGCATTTATCAGTAATCATGCAGCTACATGATTACTGATAAATGCGTGCACTGATTGACAGGTCCACTCAATCTGTGTGGTTCTTTCCTTAAAATACCATTTTAGACACCAATCCACATGGTCTTCACATGATCTGACCAAGATTATGTCTGGACTTTAAAATAGACTGACCTCTGAGTTTGTTTCGGCCTTTCTTCTCAGAGTAGTCAGATAGGAAACGCCGACCTCATCTAGTTTAAAAAAATATGTTTGACGTGTAAAAGTGTTTGTACAAGCCTACTTACAGAAATAAAATCATTTATCATTTACATGGTTTTCTATTAATATAATTAATGCCCGTTTAATCTCAGTAGCAGCGGCGCAGGCGGAGCTGGAGACGCCGGCTACGGAGGCGCCGAGCAAGCGTACGGAAGCCAGGCGCCCGCGTACGACTCATACTCGCAGCCCTCATACAACTCCTACCAGCAACCGCAGCCACAGTATAACAATAACTATGGTAAGTTTCGAAAATATTGAGTCTGTGTAGAAGCAACTTTGCTCCATTCTAGTCATATGTAATGTGATATCCATATCAAATGAATGTTTCTATCCCTTTGTCCTAGATGAGCGAAAAGTATAATATGCTACGCCGCGTAACGATAAATGATTCGATTTGCTATCACTTGCTCTCATTGATCGGTCATTTAGGACAGGGTGGGACAACTTCCGTCACTTCTCTGTATCTATTCTTATTGAAAATAACCAAAGGAAATTATCAATATCTCTATAAACAACAAGTCACGAAATTTTAATAGTGATCAATGCTACTTACTTTCCCATAAATAAAACGTACATTAGGTCATATTTCATGTTTAATTTTGGCAGTAGAGTAAATAAGTAATTTATTAAATAGGTTAAGACATAATAAGTAATGAATGCAAGGGCTAACCAACAAAGAAGTATTCATAAACCAGCAAATGAAAGTATAAGTTTAAATACAATATGAATATAGGATACTTAAAAAATATTCCAAGGATGTTGTGTAATACAATAAAATTGCAAAAAAAAACATTACATTTTTAAATGTAGTTTGCAGTTTGCTCAGATTCAGTGTCAAAAGGGCTGAAAGATTGGTATATCAACCAAAAAAAAAAGTTGTTTTAAGCATGACTACATGTAAAGTTGCAGATGACCATTTTGTATTAATAATATGATAATATCAAAATTTGGTCCAAAAGTTTATATTTTTTAATACATTTTGATGAAAATCAAAGAAAATTGCGAATATTAGCTATTTCCATTGAGTTACTACATACCATTTCCTTGAAGGATTTCATACCTACATTGAACAACATAATTAATTTATTCCAATAATTTAACTTTTGGTATTTTATGTTTTTATAGAGGACACTAAAATTTTGCTACATCAATGTAGATAAAATATGAAATCCTTTAAAGAGTTTTGTAAGAGAACTAAGGAAAAGCTATTTTTCACAGCATTTTAATACCAACATTTTTTAATTTCGTCTAAAGAAAAATGGTTGACCAATGATCATATAAAGCTGTCTATTGTTTTAAAAATCTGTTTTATTTGATAAGAATCAGTCACCATAAGCGTAAAAGCAACTAAATGAATAAATATTGACAACCCACGCAAATAAATACCTAATATAGCAATAATCTTACAAAACTTAAGTATTTATTTTGTAAAATAGTTTTGATGCTGTATATCTGATATATTATGCAACATACAAACAAATAAAACAATTAATTAAACATGAACAAGTATTAATAAATATTTAAGGTATTTATTTAAACAGCGTAATGCCATTGAGGACTTAAATGGATTACAGCTATTAGTTATTAAGTTTAGTGTATTTATTTGTGGATAAGTTTTGACGTCTATTATGATTGTTTGCATTACAGGCAGCTGGTGATCTGTTTGACTATACAGAATATCATTAACGTCTTTATGGTACACATTCAAAATAAAGTATCTGGATCAAATTATTGAAGCTAATGGATGTACTACTACTCTATACAATGCAGTTTGCGATGTATACGTCACATTTTAGTTAGGTGAGAGTTTGGACAGAGTGATAAATATTATGTAAATGACTGAATGAGACCATTGAGAAGAGACAATAATAAATATGTTGGGGTGTTTTTTTTTTTTAATAATGGGACATCTTATTAGAAAAGAGTAAGTTCTAACTTCACAAAAAAATGACCTCACAAAAGAATCTTATTATTACTAGGACTGTCACTATTTTACCAAGCAAAATTCATATACAAGATAACTGTTGTAGCAACTTCTACATTGGCTCATTTTTTTTGTAACAATGGTATAGTAAATTACCATAATGTTTTAGTTTTAAGGACTCAATTCACAATAAAAATATGAACTAACATATAAATGTGTATGCTTTATTCCAAAATGGGCAAGCTCATGCTTGCATAGCACCAGTTGAAGATTATTTTAGTATTGTAATTACACAACCTGCTGACCTGATACAAATTTGAGCCATCCTTAGCCATAGTTTAGAAAAGTAAGAATACACGCACAAAGTGTATGACAGGACATATAATGATAAGGTGCTATTTTTTAAATGGTGACCTAATAGTTTTGCTTACAATAGTCACAGTCAAACAGGACGATATATGTATGAGACAATATTACACCTATTTATAAAAACTGACTATACACTGCATTCTGTACATAGACAGCTAAACATGAGTCCTTTTATAAGTCTGGTTAAACTTGTCTAGGCCAAACTTTTGTACATGTACACAGCTATGTTTGATGGAATAAATATCTTTTCCAATATTTTAATGCAGCAATTTCTAAAGTGGTCAATTACAGGTCACGGTTTAGAAATGCTATTTAATAATCGTCCACGTTAGCCCTGGACCGAAATAGCTGAAAATCATGGGGAGGCCTTTTCCCAGCTGTGGGATGCAGGCGGACAAAGTTCAAACAAAAAATGTAGAAATGTAGGCTAATAAATGAATAGTTATAAGTATAACTAACTGTGTATACTGGTAATACAGTGGGTATTAACAGTACAGCTTTTCATTTTGCTGGTAAATTGCCTGTTTTGGGCACAAATAATAATTATTCACTGCTCATTCCTGAATCCAGATTAAGTACAAAGAATACATATTACTGAAGCATTTGTCCTAATTTATGACTTCAATTTATTTGTATTAAATGAAAATAACTAGATTTTCAAATTCTGATTAGAGAATATATAGGATGAGCAAGGCGATTTATTAGTGATTCTAGTGTTATGGGGCCTTAGTCCGTACATTAAATATTACACTGTTGCTCATACTCATTGGGAAGTGAATCCCTATTAATTTTATAAATATTGAAGCATACATTCAGAATTGTTTTACGCCCGTAAATACAGAAGCCCAGACAGCAAAAAATCTTGGTAGATTACTTTTTTTTTTTCATTTATTTTTAAGGTGTAAAATATATTTTGGATTACAGAAAAGTAAATTGTATGGAAACTCATAAGGAATGCTTCAAATGATTTAATTTGTAAGTAACGAATGCAACAAGAACATAAATGGTGGGCTCATGTAACCGATAATAATATGGGCTATATTTTAATGAACTAATAATAAACTAGGTACTTAAATATTCTCTAGAACAAGGTACCTATTTGGTCTGCAGCACGAGAGAAACATACACATGCCTCTTCTTATTTTTGTCTACCTGCTTTGAAGATTATTCTTAGAATACAAAATAAAGATAAACAGGTAACATATTTTTCTTAAACCATGATTTTGCACAATTTATTATAGAAATAAGTTTATACATAAGTAAGTATATTAGTTTTTACATTCATGAGAGAGGCAAATTATTCCATACTAATACTCAATAACTTTAAAAAGTTATGACAAAGAACATGATAAATGAATTTCACTTGAATTCCCTGAAGGGTAGGCTGAGAATGGACACGGTTTCCTCCATGATATTATAGGAGCGAGCCTATAAGGTACCTTAAGAATTAGAAGATAATGGACGTGATGTAATATTTCTTTAACAACAAGCCCATGCATCGTTATTTCATAAGACAAGACCTATCGAAAAAGTACGAGTAGCGGTTCTAAAGTCGGTTTTTGTGTTAAGAAGTTTACTGTTGTAAGAATGAAGATCAAAATACAAAAACTGGCTTAAAATTTTAGCTGTGACTAAAGTTAGATCTCAACTAGTAATGAGATGTCTAACAGGTAAAACTCACTTAGGTCAATTTACTTTGTAATAGTAATAACCGCAGGCAATGATCAAACAAATAATAATTTGTTATTTATTTTACTCAAAAGTACAGGTTATCCTTATTGCCAAGGTACCTAATAATTTCTTGACTATATTGTAGAAAGACAAACGGAAAGTAAAAAATAGTAAATTTTTTTAGGCAATTATTACTATGCTGACACTCGTAAGTTGACACCCTGAGAAGGTTATACACGCTCATGCTTGTTTTTGTTCGAAAAAGCATTATGCATACCATACTTTGCAAAAACTTGCACATTAATGAAAATAATATTAGATGAATTCTCTCAGGTGCGACATGGTGTGCACGCATACTCGGAACAAAACACAAATACTTTCTTCAGTAAAAGTGTACTTATTTTGTTTTTAATAGGATAGTAATTCGAAATATACACTTGATCTACAGCTATGTTGACATGCAGTATGAAGTAGATTGATTTCATTTGTTTACAGTACCATTTATTAATTTTATTTTAATCTTTTTGCTCACTTTTCAGGAATGGGATGAAATTGATCAACCCACTTAATCAACTGATCTTGTTAATATTGAAAGGCTGCAGTCGATAGACTGTAGACGAGGTGAAGTCTTCCTAATCAGGTAAGTCACAATTGAATTCAGCACATTATTTATTAATTTAAAAATAATATTGTACTTCCTAACTGAGAAAATAGAAAAACGTCAAATGTCAAGATTATTTTTTATGATTCCAATCGTCAAACTGAGTACTAGCAAAGCCACAAATAGCAAAAACTTTTCTCGGACATATCGTAGACTTCAGTAATTTTATCTACGACCTTTTATTACCTAAAATTAATTATAAGGGTGTTATTTGTAGGGGAGAAATCCTACGAAATCGCAAAGCACTCGTATGGTATAAATTAGAAAATCCTCTTCATTTCATTAAAAATAGTAAAATCCTTACAAGGTGACTCTTATGACATGGTAATAAGATATATATTGAAATGATTAATGCGTGCGGGATGAGGCCGTAGATCGCGTCTATAAAATCACGTAAATCAGCGAAATCGACAAAATTTCGTATACGGCCTCTCGAGGCAACTGGAACAGAAAATCCGTTAGTTCGTATCATGCCAAAATGTTACTTAATATATTTTTATCACGACAACTGAATGTCGGTCTTTAATAAAATGCATTGATGCGCATCAGGTCACAGGCGACGTCACAAGTCCACAGCAAATACCAACAGTCCATAGCACCACAGCATAATAATGTTATTCTTACTTTTCTTTTACCAGTGTTCACAGTTTTTATAATGGTCTAATAAAACATTACTTGATATTAATGTTCTGTTGTTGTTCCCAGGGTTGGCAGTTCCAGGGGAGAGATGGCATGGATGTGTTACAAACAGTGTATCCATATTGAAATAATAAACGCTACATAAAGTCTCCTTCATTAATTTCATTACCACTTCCTTCAATCACCTATATGATCAGATCATATAAACAGACACATTTACCCCTTCAGCCTAAAACAAATGATTAAAGATGAAATTACTCTTTCACTGATGGCTGACTGATTGATGATTGCTGTAAACTATACAGTACGGGCGATGGTGCTAGTTTGAAAAAGTAATTTTAAACCAGCTGCTCCAGAGTTAGGCCACGTCAAAGTTGTAAAAAAAACTTAATTTCACACTGGACCATAAACATGGGAAAGTTTTTAAAATCATCTTAACTCAAAAAATAGTCAACTGCATGGAAGTGGGGGGGAAGTGGAACATTTAAAACGTATTGCGATACCATACTGCAGCTGAAATATAAACCTAGGATTTTTTGTTAAATTTTTACTCCTTTTGACAAATTCAAATATAAGTTTTACAAAAAACGAATGTCTGCGATGCTTCTTCAGCGAGATATCGGCGATAACGTGTTTTTCACCGTATCAATGGCGCGGCCATGGGCTTAGTCTGTGTGCGTTACCCCAGCCAGATGTTGTCGAAAATGGTAATTTGAATCTCATAGATAATTAGTTTTGCGGCTTCTGTAATTGTTGCGCACATTTTTAAATTTGTTGCGCTTATAGTTTTTTAATTATTTCACAAAAACAATTCCTGCTGGGGTAACGTTATCCCAGCCAGACCTTTTTCTTTCTAATGGGAATATTTAAATAAATACTAGCTATAAAATTAGTTGTCTAGATGAAGTAAATGTTGTGCCTTATTTTGTATTTGTTCTTTCATCGGTTGCGAAGTTATTCGAGATTTTGCTGGGGTAACGTTTTTGGTTTTGCTAGATCTTTGAAACGGTTAAGCGGATTCTTATCATATTTTGTACATGACTTCTTAGGAATTAGTTTAAATTTGTTCTGCAATAAAAAAACCAAAATAATGCATAGTTTAAAGGATATTTCATTAAATAGAAAAACACTTCAATTGGTTCCAGCACTCTCAATAAGAGGTCTAAAGACTTACTTTAAACGTTATTTTAAAGCTTGTAAATGCCTTCAAATGTATGTGAAGTTTCATTAGTATCCTGTAAGTATTTAACAAGTTATGATGATATTCAGTTCTTCACGAGCACGGTCTTGATGCGCGCGGTGTTATTTGGCCACTGGATTGGATAAATGAACTGAATGTTATGTCAATTATTAGTTCAGTTCAGTTGTATATCAGTAAAATTTCAGCGTAGTACATTGGATAATTAATGAGATAATACGATTAAAGTAATTAGGAAGTGAATGACCGAGGTAACCCGACCAAGTTTAGGTGGTTACGAAAAAGCGAAATCGCAGAACATTATGCTATCTTTTGAAATGTTTAGTATAATACACCTTACAATTTCGGTACAGACGCGTACACTGTTAAATACATAATAATATAATAATATCTGTACTATGAAAACATTATTATTATCTTCCAGTTGCACATACTTATCAAAAATCACCGATATAACATGTCGTTCGGTGGGACGCGGGAAAATGTGATATTTGAAATGAGACAACAAATCAGTAGGACTAACTGTGAGCATTTTACTACATTGTGATATCATTTAATATTACCTTTGATCTGTGATTTTAATTGATATAAGTAGGTATTAGTAGACATACGTAAGTTTAGAGTTAACTGAAAAAAGGCATTATATATAATTTATTGTCTGTGATCATTACACATTCCAATATGTGTATATTTAAATAAAAACTGTAACTGTGTACTGTCTATACTGAAATCTATAATTTAAATAAAAAGTAATAGAAAATTTCAAAATAGCAAAATTACTATCTGTAATTTGAATCTGTGATTGTTTTTAAGTATAAGTTTATTAATACTTTAAAAGTTCAGTTGAAATGATTATTTTACCTGTTAATAAAAATTATTTAATAAACATGTAGTTTTTTTTAAACTTGTGTACATGTCTGTACTAAATTTGTAACACTATCCTACATGTTTTAGAAGGTACCATAATGTTCTGCGATTTCGCTTTTTCGTAACCACCTAAACTTGGTCGGGTTACCTCGGTCTTTCACTTCCTAATGACTTTAATCGTATTATCTCATTAATTATCCAATGTACTACGCTGAAATGTATTACTGATATACAACTGAACTAAACAACTAATAATTGAGATAACATTCAGTTCATATATCCAATCCAGTGGCCAAATAACACCGCGCGCATCAAGACCGTGCTCGTGAAGAACTGAATATCATCATAACTTGTTAAATACTTACAGGATACTAATGAAACTTCACATACATTTGAAGGCATTTACAAGCTTTAAAATAATGTTTAAAGTAAGTCTTTAGACCTCTTATTGAGAGTGCTGGAACCAATTGAAGTGTTTTTCTATTTAATGAAATAATCTTTAAACTATGCTGTTTGTGATTTCTGTTATTCATCTCTCAAATGGTTAATTTAGTAGATAATATAGTGTCGGATTTGGACGATATTTCAGTTGCAAATGCTCGTTTCTGTTTACCGGAAGAGTGCACAAAATACCTAAAGATATCAAATAACTCCGCTACGATTCAGTATAAAAAAGAATTTTGACCAACTCTTAGCGTTACTATCCTTAATTAAAATTGATTTTGATATTCTGATATTGACTGAGTGTTGGTTACGTAAAATCACAAACCTTCCTGTGTTAGATGGCTACAACTCCCACTCAACATACAACAACAAAAACCAGAATGAAGGAGTAGTAATGTACATAAAAAACTATATTCAGTGTACCGTTCAGGAGCCTGTTTTCACTAGTGGTAACTCTCTTTCATGTCAAATCAATAACGAGCTAGCAATAATCGCCGTATATCGCTCGCCCTCTTTGAATTCTAAAGTAGATTTTGATAATTTCCTAGACAGTCTGGACTGTGTGCTTACAACATTAAATAAGTGTAATAATATATACCTAATCGGTGATACTAACATTGATATTAAACCATCTAATTCAGATGAACGATGTTCTAATTATCTAACCCTCAACGCCACCCACGGTCTTTTACCTGGACATTACCTCCCAACTAGAATTAATAATTGTATTGACCACGTTCTCCTAAAATCCAACAAATCAACATGCATACTTGTCTTGGAATCTCACATCACAGATCACCTTCCACTACTAATATGTATGGATGGTCCAGGGTCGGTGAAACATACCGTCCCTGCTTATAAGGCGCCAAAAATTGATTATCCTAATGTTGTTGTAGATATGGAAACTCAGGATTTCTCTCAAGTCACTAACACAGAAGACCCAAATGTTGCTGCCACGTGTCTGATAAACATTGTTCAATCTGTTCTAAAAAAACACACCCGTATAATTAACGTTCCTAAAAAAGACAGAAACTTAAAGCCTTGGATTACTCCCGGTTTATTGCGTTGCATTCGACATCGTGATAAACTCCATAAAAAAGCCCGCAACTCACCCAATAATGATATCGTCCAAATCTCATACAAACGTTACCGAAATTATTGTAATAATCTTCTTAAGAAGCTTAAATCAGCATATGAAAAGTCAGAATTGGAGAAAGCTAAGCGTAACCCTAAAACACTCTGGAACAAAATAAAACAGATTACAAATACGAAAAAAAGATGTGATCCTCCTCTTGAACTTCTAAAAATACGCACGGACCCGTATACTGCAGCTAATCAAGTATGTAAGTTCTTTGCCAGCATTGGCACTGACCTTGCCTCTAAAATTGCAGCACCCACACAGCCATTTTCTCCGCCAAGCACTTCCTCTCCCAGTTCTTTTGTTATTCTTGACGTTGACTACTCTGAGGTTGAGTCTACCATCATGAATTTAAGGCATGATACTGCTACTGGGTGGGATGGAATATCATCTTTCCTCCTCAAAACATGTCGTAAACCTCTTGTTCCCGTTATAACACATATAATAAATAAATCAATAGCGTCAGGAATTTTTCCGGAACCCTTTAAGAAAGCCCTGGTCCATCCAGTGCATAAGGGCGGGAGCAGAGACTGTGTGAATAATTATAGAACGATCTCGGTTCTTTCGGCAATGTCTAAGGTTATGGAAAGATTGATAAATGGTCGTCTACTTAACTTTCTATACAAACATAAAGTTATAGCGTGCAACCAATATGGCTTCAAAAAAGGTGTTTCTACGGAAGATGCAATTGCAGACCTAACGGAAACAATTGCTAAGAATTTAGATGATCATCGTAAATGCCTTTCAATATTCCTGGACCTACAGAAAGCCTTTGACACAGTCTCTGTTCCTACTCTCCTGTCAAAATGGAAGCTGTAGGCATTCGGGGAGCAGCGTATGAGCTTTTCAAGAGCTACCTCCAAAACAGGAAACTCCGTGTCAAGATCGATTCTTACACTAGTGATGAAGAAATCATCACATACGGAGTTCCTCAAGGCAGTGTGTTGGGGCCTACACTCTTCCTACTATACATAAACGACCTTTGCACTCTAGCACTCCCCAACACCAAGATATTCACATATGCTGACGACACTGCGATCGTGGTATATGGGGATACATGGACTGACGTGAAATATCATGCAGAACAATCTCTGCGTACGGTTGTGAGGTGGCTGCAGAATAACCTTCTGTCACTTAATTTGGCTAAATCCAACTTCATTCCTTTTTCCATTAGTCATAGAACTAAAGCCCCATCTGATATAAATGTTCTTGTTCACACCTGTTTGGACACCTCTTCATGTTCATGTTCATCACTATCTCGTGTCAGTCAGACCAAATACCTGGGTGTAGTAATTGATGATGGACTAAAGTGGTACTCTCAAGTTGAAAGTCTAACATCAAGGGTCAGGAAACTTATTTAGATCTTTAAGTCTCTCAGGCAATGTGCGGACTCCAAAACATTAATAATGGTGTATCTTGCACTTTGCCAGTCCGTCATCAGTTATTGCATTCCGGTTTGGTGTGGCACTGCTAAGACTAAGCTGCTTGGATTGGAGCGCGCCCAGAGGGCTGTGCTCAAGGTGATGCTCGGCAAGCCGTATCGATTTCCTACAAGTAAATTGTACGCGGAATGCAGGGTACTTACTGTGCGGCAGCTCTTTGTGCTCAATGCCACCCTCAGAAAGCATAGTCAGGTTCCTCCATTAGATCCAACCACTCGTAAAGCCAAATCTGCATGCCCATCTGTTTCTCACAAAACAGCTCTTGCTAGCCACCAACTTTATGTAATTAGCTCACTCATTTACAGAAGGGTCAACAAACATATCCAAATTATTAATTTAAACAAACACGCCGTCAAAACCAAATTACAAAACTGGCTATTTAATCAGGACTATTCCCGTACAGAAGACCTTATTTCAAAAATAGTGTAGGCACGTAATAATATTCATTCTTAATAATAAACAGAAATTGTGACAAATAATTTGTATAAACAGATACTTAAACACATCTTACACCGTAATACACCATACACGACTACACACACTACCACAAAACACTCCCCTCTCATCATGGGCGTAGCCACGGTGGGGCAGGGTGGGGCACTTGCCCCACCCTGGCTCTGGACTGCAAGGTACATAACCAAACCTATTAAAAAAAACTAGGTACCTACTAATACTTACTATCCGTAAGAAACGGTAAGAAAGTTCACACTCGACAGTGGACACAAAAAAAAAATGCGATCAAAACAAAAAGCGCGCGCGCGATTGCTCGCACGCGCGCAGCAGTCGGTCATGCGTTAGGGTGTGTCCAGACCTGGCGAAGCTATCTATCTAAACATATACTTTAGTAAGCATCTACCACATTTAAATCTAGTAACATTTTCAAATTGGGTTGGGTGAACTGCTTCTGATAGTGCTCAATAGCAGGAACCAATCGCTGACTACTTTAATAAATACCTACTTATCTGTCTGGTCTCTGATCTGAGACCTGTAATCTGCAATGGATCTTCAATCTTGTTTTAGCGCTGCTAGAGGTACGTACGTATCTATCTATTACTATTCCCATCTGTTATGCCAATCATTAAAAATAAGCTTGAGCGTGTCATTTTAAGTGTCAACTTAAGTGGTAGATTCCACAGCGAGGCTGAACTGTGGTACCACTTTTGGGAAGAAAAAAATATGGCATTGAATGTTCTGAAAGACATGGAAGTGGCAGAACTGATAAAGGATTTAGAAATGTTTTATCCGAGCATAAAAACTGCGCTTGCTATTTTACTGGCCCAACCGTGTACGACATGTACTATAGAGAGGTCTTCCAGTACGTTACGGCGTGGCAAGACGTGGCATCGCTCCACCATGAGTGAAAATCGTCTGAGCGGTCTCTGTATGCTGAGTGTCCACAGGATGAGGATCGCCGAAGCGAAAAATAAATTGGAAGCCGAATTGCTAAGAAGGTTCTGACAGAACCCACATCACCAGCTTCTCTTAAAGTAATATTATGAAGTTAGTACCTAAATAAATAAACAACCTATAATACGTATGTGTAATTGTTTACTTACTGTACCTGAAAGTACTATCTACATATAGATAGATATAAACCTCTAAATTGATTGATTAACAAATTGGCATACGCCCAGAGCCCAAACGGCTGAAGTTAGACACACATTTTTGGATGGAAAATTTCGTGGCATAGGTAGGTGAGCATTAAGAAAGTTTTTTGGATAATTCGAATTATACATGTATATACAGATACAGATACAGGGTGCGTGTGCGTTACCCCAGCCAGATGTTGTCGAAAATGGTAATTTGAATCTCATAGATAATTAGTTTTGCGGCTTCTGTAATTGTTGCGCACATTTTTAAATTTGTTGCGCTTATAGTTTTTTAATTATTTCACAAAAACAATTCCTGCTGGGGTAACGTTATCCCAGCCAGACCTTTTTCTTTCTAATGGGAATATTTAAATAAATACTAGCTATAAAATTAGTTGTCTAGATGAAGTAAATGTTGTGCCTTATTTTGTATTTGTTCTTTCATCGGTTGCGAAGTTATTCGAGATTTTGCTGGGGTAACGTTTTTGGTTTTGCTAGATCTTTGAAACGGTTAAGCGGATTCTTATCATATTTTGTACATGACTTCTTAGGAATTAGTTTAAATTTGTTCTGCAATAAAAAAACCAAAATAATGCATAGTTTAAAGGATATTTCATTAAATAGAAAAACACTTCAATTGGTTCCAGCACTCTCAATAAGAGGTCTAAAGACTTACTTTAAACGTTATTTTAAAGCTTGTAAATGCCTTCAAATGTATGTGAAGTTTCATTAGTATCCTGTAAGTATTTAACAAGTTATGATGATATTCAGTTCTTCACGAGCACGGTCTTGATGCGCGCGGTGTTATTTGGCCACTGGATTGGATAAATGAACTGAATGTTATGTCAATAATTAGTTGTTCAGTTCAGTTGTATATCAGTAAAATTTCAGCGTAGTACATTGGATAATTAATGAGATAATACGATTAAAGTCATTAGGAAGTGAAAGACCGAGGTAACCCGACCAAGTTTAGGTGGTTACGAAAAAGCGAAATCGCAGAACATTATGGTACCTTCTAAAATATGTAGGATAGTGTTACAAATTTAGTACAGACATGTACACAAGTTAAAAAAAAAACTACATGTTTATTAAAGAATTTTTATTAACAGGTAAAATAATCATTTCTACTGAACTTTTAAAGTATTAATAAACTTATACTTAAAAACAATCTCAGATTCAAATTACAGATAGTAATTTTGCTATTTTGAAATTTTTATTACTTTTTATTAAAATTATAGATTTCAGTATACACAGTACACAGTTACAGTTTTTATTTAAATATACACATATTGGAATGTGTAATGATCACAGACAATAAATTATATATAATGACTTTTTTCAGTTAACTCTAAACTTACGTATGTCTACTAATACCTACTTATATCAATTAAAACCACAGATCAAAGGTAATATTAAATGATATCACAATGTAGTAAAATGCTCACAGTTAGTCCTACTGATTTGTTGTCTCATTTCAAATATCACATTTTCCCGCGTCCCACCGAACGACATGTTATATCGGTGATTTTTGATAAGTATGTGCAACTGGAAGATAATAATAATGTTTTCATAGTACAGATATTATTATATTATTATGTATTTAACAGTGTACGCGTCTGTACCGAAATTGTAAGGTGTATTATACTAAACATTTCAAAAGATAGCATAATGTTCTGCGATTTCGCTTTTTCGTAACCACCTAAACTTGGTCGGGTTACCTCGGTCTTTCACTTCCTAATGACTTTAATCGTATTATCTCATTAATTATCCAATGTACTACGCTGAAATTTTACTGATATACAACTGAACTGAACAACTAATTATTGACATAACATTCAGTTCATTTATCCAATCCAGTGGCCAAATAACACCGCGCGCATCAAGACCGTGCTCGTGAAGAACTGAATATCATCATAACTTGTTAAATACTTACAGGATACTAATGAAACTTCACATACATTTGAAGGCATTTACAAGCTTTAAAATAACGTTTAAAGTAAGTCTTTAGACCTCTTATTGAGAGTGCTGGAACCAATTGAAGTGTTTTTCTATTTAATGAAATATCCTTTAAACTATGCATTATTTTGGTTTTTTTATTGCAGAACAAATTTAAACTAATTCCTAAGAAGTCATGTACAAAATATGATAAGAATCCGCTTAACCGTTTCAAAGATCTAGCAAAACCAAAAACGTTACCCCAGCAAAATCTCGAATAACTTCGCAACCGATGAAAGAACAAATACAAAATAAGGCACAACATTTACTTCATCTAGACAACTAATTTTATAGCTAGTATTTATTTAAATATTCCCATTAAAAAGAAAAAGGTCTGGCTGGGATAACGTTACCCCAGCAGGAATTGTTTTTGTGAAATAATTAAAAAACTATAAGTGCAACAAATTTAAAAATGTGCGCAACAATTACAGAAGCCGCAAAACTAATTATCTATTAGATTCAAATGACCATTTTCGACAACATCTGGCTGGGGTAACGCACACCGCTAAAACTGTTAGTGCTAAACTTCGCATGTTTTGTGTGATAATTGTTATGGCCGTCGTCGTTAGATGGTGTACACGTCGATTGTGTACATGTGTGCATGCGTTTTTCAAGGCAGTCCAGCACCCTAATTGCGTAACTCACGATTAATCATAATTTGTTTCGTTTTGAAACAGATGGCTAAACCATTGCTTCAAATGTGTCTGCTCAACAACGTAAATAACGCAATGAATATTGTTGAACTGTCAAATTGAAACCGATTATGATTAATCGCGTGTTACGCAACTAGGGTGCTGGGTATTTTTTTTCCAAATTGTTTTCACACACTATACACATTCAAAGCAACGTGCATAAAAAATTACAACTCTGCTCTAAACTGTTTTGTATGATTTTCATTAAATAGCCAAACGTCAGTGTAACAGAAACTTGATTTATCTCCGCAGTATAATGACACAAATTTCATTTAAACATACACATTTACCTCTCGTTACACACAAATTATTCCTTTATTCCCAGTAGTTCCATGTAGCTAGTTCCATAATTAACTATTGCAACCTAAAAAATGAATATTTTGAACCATTCGTTCCATGTCATTTTAAACTAGTTTTACAGCCGATATTTCTTTCATATGGAACTGCTGCAACTATTTAGTTCCATATGATTACAGTTGAGTTCCATAATGTCATGCTATTGCAAACTTAACCCATAATAGGGCTGGGACCTCTACGATTGCGGCGGTAAGTCCCTTCTTTGAGGAGTGGCTTGAGGCGGCATGGCGTCCTCACCTTCCGCCTGACGTAGGTCCTCATCGGACACGGTTGTTTCGGGAGGTTACTGTTTCGCATAAAGTGGGAGGAAACGCCCGGGTTTTTCCACTGCGAAGATCGCCCTGCGGACACGGTGGAGGTCTGCTCGGCTTGGGCGGTGCACCGCGGAGTCTTCGTGGAGGCGCTCGGCGGCGGCGATCTCTCACGTCCGGCCCTGGTCCAGGCCATGGTATGGAGCGAGAGTGCATGGGTAGCCGTTACCTCCTTCTGCAAAGCAGTATAATGCTCGCGAAGAGGGAGGCGGTGCACGTGAGAGAGAGGCAGTATATGCGCCCTCACTGCCTTAGTCGCCGCGGGAGACGCCCTGGGCGTCGGGATTCCCGGCCATTGTAGGCGCGGGCTCGCGGACGGCGAGTAATTTGGTAGCCCGCTGTCCGGTAAAGACCAAGCCCGGGTCGACGGCGCATTGTGTTCCACGCGCGCCTCAAAGAGATGTCAGCACCAACTGGTGGTGGGGCCCGCAAGGGCCGATGCCTGCCAGGGTTGCGGGTTGTTCGAAAGAGATACCGCGGCCCCTGGCACACAGGCAACTGAGGGAACACGGGTGGGTCAATAAAAATCTGACGCGCCCTGCTTCACCCAGAGCGGGAGAAGTTATTTGATGATTTCCACCAACAAAAAAAAAACCTGTATGTGGTATGGCAGTAAAATTCATAGCCTCCACAACATAACACAAAACCACGGCCTCGCGTATGATCGCAATAGAATCAGCAGTGGAACTATTTAACCGACTTCAAAAAGGAGGAGGTTATCAATTCGTCGGAACCTTTTTTTTTTTTTTTTTTTTTTTTTTTTTTTTTTTTTTTTTTTTTTATGTATGTTCCCCGATTACTCGAAGATGGCTGGACCGATTTGGATTTTGTTTTTTTTGTTTGAAAGGGTATACTTTCCAGGTGGTCCCATGATCATCAAGTCAGGATCTGATGATGGGAACCTGGAGAAATAGAGAGAACTCTTCAAATTTTATAGGCACACGAAGCAATTTAGCTATTTTTCGGAAGAGTACTTTCTCGGAGTGGTCTCATTTCAATTTGGTGAAGATCTGATGAAGAACTTTGGAGATAGGCAACGGAACTCCTCAATAAATGATAGCAAATGGACTGGGATTGCTGAAATCTCATGTCTGTCTATTGCTTACACCAGTTCATAACATAACATCACGCCGGTATGATGTGAAGGGGTAAGCACATGTGAACCACTAAAAAGTGAAAAATAAAAACTTTTTCCAAAAAAAAACAACCGACTTCCAAAAAACACTACAAAGTGAAAAATAACTTCAATTTCGGAAGGCGGTGACAAAAAATTCAAATACAGCTCCAAAGACACCGACTTCCGAAATTGAAGTTATTTTTCACTTTGTAGTGTTTTTTGGAAGTCGGTTGTTTTTTTTTTTGTAGTATTCAATTTATCAATCATTTTCTAATAAGTATACTAGCTGTCCCGACAGACGTTGTCCTGTCTTAACTCTTAACTATCAATATTAAATTCGCATTAAACACGTGGTGGTTATGCAATTAAATTGTAGCTTATGTGAAACGTTGGTACTTTAAACACAGCGCCATCTATTGAATACTTACTCAATCCAGTCAACAGATACCGCCATCTGTTAGAATCGTTTGAGGCTAACAGATAATTGTGACTGTCAAATAATAAACAAATAATTTGCAATAAAATAATATTGCGACTATAAATTGAGATGTAAACTATCCTATCTTTCAAGTTAGATCAAACTGCACACGGTGTGCAAATTTGATTAAAATTGGTTAAGTATTTTAGGAATCCATCGCGGACAAACAATGTGACGCGTAATTTATATATATTAAGAAGATGAGCACTTTTTATACCAATTTTATGAACATTTAATGACAAGCGATTCATAAGTGACACAATTTTTTTTTCTCTTGCTATCAGCAAATAAGTTTAAGCAAGGTTTCATGAAAAGTGTATATTCACATTTTTCCTTTACGTGGAACTACTGGGAATAAAGACTAAAGTTTGTAATTCAAACTCACAGTTCCTTGCACGGAACTGTGAGTTGCAGTAGTTCCACGTGGAACTAGCTACATGGAACTACCGGGAATAAAGGTAATTATTGAATGTATATTTTTTCTTGTACATCCATAGGAAAAAAAAGTGCCGCTAGGATAACGTAGTTCCAGCGGAAACCGTTTTTGTTGAATAGCTCCCCAATGGTTGGATGCACAAATTTTTATTTACCATACACAATTACACGACGTCATACACTAAATATTTGCTAAACTGGAATGAAGAAATTCGACATTTTTCCGCTGGGACTACGCACACATGGTTGGATGCACATTTAACATGTACACGTCATACATTAAATATTTGCTAAATTGAAATGAAGAAATTTGAAATTTTTCCGCTGGGACTACTACGCACACGGTTCGTCACCCATAATATCTGCCCAGGCCCCTCATTTTTTTTTTTTTTGTTGGGCATCTCGCAGTTGGCCTTGAGAGGCCGTGACTGCTCAACCGGGCTTTCCTGGGGCTGCCATTAAGAAGTTAATCTTAACGCCTCCAGCCAGGGCTTACAAACTAAAATTTACAAACTAAGCGACTGCACGCTGAGGGCACCCCCTGTGGGGTACGGACCTCGGCTCAGGGCGTCACTGATAGGGGGACAGCTATCACTATTGGGGACAGGCTGGATCGAAATATTGGCATTATTATTATTAGAGGAATTTAAAGCTACTGGCTCAGCTGCGGCGCGGGCTGGCGCTTCAACGAGCAAGGGTCGGTCGGGGGTCTCGACGTTAGGCGCCGATACTACTAGGGGTCTTCGCGGGGCGCGAGGACCTCGGCGGCGAGGTCGGAAGGACGATTTTGATCGGTGTGTGCGAACTGTACTGGTGGCCCTATTGCTTTCCTGGAGGAGAGTAATGTGGTCGTCTGGGTCGGTGAGGACATGTCTCGGCCGTCGGACAGAGCTAATCCTACTGGGGACATAAGTGGCGGCCTTCACAATCAAGGGATTGCGGTGAATTTCGGCTTTATCGAAGAAACGTTTCGCGGTGCGTTTCATGAATTGACTGACCGTGGGGATTTTCAGATCGAGATGGAGGATCTCGTTCCGAACGAACCAAGGGGCGCCTGTGGCTTGCCGGAGGAATCGGTTCTGTAGGGTCTGCATCCTATGGATGAATCGGGGGTTCGCGTGCGCAAAGATTGCACACGCATACGTCATGATGGGCCTTATACACGCCGTGTAAATCCGCAACTTGCACTTTAGTGACAACTTGCTACGTGCATTCAGAACAGAATGTAACCTGCCGAGAGCGAAGGCGGCGCGTGAGCGCGCCTTCTTTATGTGCTCTGCGAAGGAGAGATGCTGATCCATGGTCACACCAAGGTATTTGGCTTGCTTCTCCCAAGGGATAGGCTTGCCGAACAAGGAGATGGGACGGGGCCCAGGCCCCTCAATCTCAAGGAACATATATATACCACAAGCTCAATCTCCAGCGGGCAAAGACAAATTCCGCCTCAGCCCATGTCAATTGTCAACATAGTACACAAGTACTTGGGAAGTTGTGTGATGATGATGATGAATGAAATGCAGTTAAACGTATGCAATAAAAGGACCTCAAATATGTTTTTAAAATTTATTGGGCTAAGGTATTTCAAATAAAAGTCGTCAAATATATATTTTCAATATGCACAGTTATATCTTTATACATGTAAATAATATAGTACATAACAAATAAATAATAAGTATTACCAAATTTTTAGGATTTATCCATTAATAAAAAAAATGTAGTTTGGTGTGATAATTATGATACAAAGTGACTTGACTAAATGCCAATTTGTTAAGTGAATTATCATTAAAAATGTAAATTGAAGAATAATTTTACATTAGGTACCTCTAATTGTGTTTTGTTGAATGTTTGTTATAATTACTTATAACCTGTCAGACATGGCATTTTCTTTGTTAATATCATAAAATTATTATGTAACCAATTAATAATAATCATCACCCAACTATCTTAACATTATAAACAATATGGCATATATGAATTAATAGTTGAATTCAATTACATTTTCTTTTAGAAATTATCAATTGCAACATAATATAAAACCTAAGCACATTAACTTACTTACGCATAATTGTCAATATCAAAACATTTATCCTAAGGGTTATTGCTTAATAATATATATTCCTTAATAGCTTGTAATGAAAGTTATCTTCATCAGTACAAAATGCCACATTTACTAGAGGGTCCTCGAATACTTGAATGTAATATTATTTTGTGGATTGTCTTTTGAGCACATATACTAATTTCTGTCACTATCACAAGTCTTTGAATTTCGAGTGGCCAAAGCACATGATTGTGTAATATTGACTATTCTACTGGCATTATCTTGTACAGTACGGGCATGCACTTAGTGAGGGACGCCGTGCGGTTACAATCACAGATGAGCGGCGCGCGCGACGCCGGCTGCGCCCCTGCACTACCAGTTGGCCATGCCGGGTTTATTGAGCGTCATGAAGTATATCTGACAGGAGGAACCACCTTTGGCGGAAGAGAAGAACACTTTATCATTGCGCTCACATAAGAATTTGAGTCGTTGTGCTTTCTTGTGCATAAATACGCCATCGAGGTGACCAGTTTCTACTGAACGAATTTCGATCGCTTTATTGCCCCAACCCATTATCTGTCCCGTGCCTATGTAGGCTACCGATGTTGGCATTTCACCCCACTGAAAGAAGACCAATATACATCATTTAAATTTTTATTAAAATACCTGTCGCAAGTATACGAATGTGGTGAAAATACAAACCTGGAGGACAATATTCTTGCTTACTCGTCCATACGTGTTCACATAAACTCCTTCATTATCGTAGCATAACAACAACTGAACTCCATTGGAGTTTGGTAGGGGCACGATGCAGTGTGGAACAATCGCTCCTTGTGTCTGTAAACATCAAAAGATAGACATAAGTATGAGAAAGAAACATGGTACAGACGCCGGCGCATCAAGCTACCCCAATCAGTCAAATTTCTTTGATAGATTTTCAACTTTATTACAATATGATAAGGTTCATGTTCAATTGGGAAAATATTACAGTTTGGTATAGCTTGACCTGCTGGCGTCTGCACTATGAAACTAAGCTATATTATTTACTGGAGAATTGGCCTGATGGATGTGTGGCATCAGATTTCTGTGCAATATATATCTATACATATAATAAAATTGTAGAAAAGTGGTGTCTGTACAATCGAAATATATAAAAAAAAAGTAGCAGGGGTTGTTATTATATCGATGCCGAACCCGAGATTGTAATTAATTTTTTTTTTGTCTGTTTGTCTGTGTGTTTGTGCACGCTAATATCAGAAACGGCTTATTCGATTTAGATGCGGTTTTCACTAATATATTGTAATAAGCTTCACTTAACATTTAGTGTTTATTTCATGTCAATCGGTTCTTAAATAAAAAAGTTATGTCAATTTAAAGAATCACGGCGAACATTTGTTAAGGTATTCTATCACAGTACGTACACGCCTCGCGCCTGCGCGTCCGTGGCTATATAAAGCGCGCTGAGAGCCGCGCCGCTGCCCCAATTCGATCCGGCCTGTCCCCAATAGTGATAGGTGTCCCCCTATCAGTGACGCCCTGAGCCGAGGTCCGTACCCCACAGGGGGTGCCCTCAGCGTGCAGTCGCTTAGTTTATGAATTTAGTTTGTAAGCCCTGGCTGGAGGCATTAAGATTAACTTCTTAATGGCAGCCCCAGGAAAGCCCGGTTGAGCAGTCACGGCCTCTCAAGGCCAACTGCGAGATGCCCTACAAAAAAAAGATTTAGGCCGCTGCTGCCATAAGGATTTAGTTATTCGTAGCGAACGCACGTATCCTGGAGAGTATAAGCGAATAGTTTCATTCGATTATTGCGATTCACTTGAATACTGACTGTTTGCATATTTCATTTATAAAGTAAATTTTTACCTACCCAACCGACGATATATTATTATGTAATTCAAAATATGCTGCCCAAAAAGTCACTATTCCACGCGGACGAAGTCGCGGGCACAGCTAGTGCTAAATATTAATGTAGAAATCTTCTAGAATAAATTCTCTTAATGATGGTGAAGACCGCATCAAAATCCATTATGTAGTTTAGAACTAAACCGTCACACACTTTCCAAAACATTTGCTCAAATAGTGGGCTTTTATTGCATCGCTTTTAGGTTCACAATGCAGAGTATAATGTGCGTGTTTTTTACTTAGCAAAAGTACGCCACAGTTAACATATTATATTAAGTAGGAGATGCGTGTTCTTTTTTAAATCTGAACAAATAACCTTTATGACCTTTTATGCCTAAAATAATTCGAATTATGATAAACTAGTTAGTACGCATGGCTTCGCGCGCGTGGCGGTCGGAAATTATCCCACAGGAACTTACTTACGGGATAAGAAGTATCCTATGTGGTAATACAGGTTTAAACCATTTGTGTATCTAATTTCATACAAATACTTTCCGACATTTTTGCATGATTGAGTAACAAACATCTAATCATACAAACTTTTACATATTTGATGAAATATAGTGTTTACCCCTAATCTTAATATATATAAATCTCGTGTCACAATGTTTGTTCTCAATGGACTCCTAAACCATTTAACCGATTATAATAAAATTCGCACACCATGTGCAGTTCGATCCAACTTGAGAGATAGGATAGTTTAAATCTCAAATTATAGTCGCAATTTTAATTTATTGCTAATTATTTGTCTGTTATTATTTGACAGTCACAATTATCTGTTAACTCCAAATGATTCTAACAGATGTCGATACCTTTCGACTGGGTTCAGTAAGTAATCAATAGATGGCGCTGTGTTAAAAGTACCAACGTTTCACATAAGCTACAATTTAATGGCATAACCAGCACGTGTTGAATGCGAATTAAATCTTAATATATATGACAGGACAACGTCTGTCGGGACAGCTAGTAATATTATAAATGAGAAAGTAACTCTGTCTGTCTGTTTGTTACGCTTTCACACCTAAACCGTTGAACTGATCGTCATGAAATTTGGCAAAGATATAGCCTGGGATATGGAAACATAGGCTTTCAGACATCCACGGGGAGCCGCGGGCAAAAGCTATTATGTAGGTACATATAAGATATAGATAGGATAAAGAGTTTCATGGGGAGATAGGTTATTCTGTGGGTACAATGTACTTACATGCTTTGGAATATAAATATCGTAGACCGTGGCAGTGTCTAAATCAACGGCATGGAAGCCATCTGCTGATCCGTAAATTACTTTCAGTCTTGTGCTGTCTTCAATAGTCAAATCAACTAAAAGTGGCCTGAAAATGAAATAAAAAACCTTCACACTTGTTCTCAGTATACAATATTTTTGGTAAGAAAGTTCTCCTGATGTGAGTATATTTACGGTAAAAATTTTTTTTTTTACCTATGTTGCAGTTCTCCAAAGTTTTTGAAGGCCATAAATTTGTGATATGGTTTGGGCGCCCACGCGTAGATCTCGATGGAGTCTTTTAGGGCGATTACAAGAAACTTGATCCTCTCGTATTTAACAATGCGGAAATGAACTGCGCCTTGCAGTTCGCCGACGTTAATCCAGCCATTCCTCCTTTCTGCTTGCTGTAATTAATTAGTATTATGATTAAATTTTAACACAGCAGATTATCCGGCTCTTATGAAGCATGCAACATGCTTCACTGTGACATCATGAACTTATGGTTGTTATTCATCTGATTAATGGTTTGTTTCCTAGGAACTGTCATCACTCATCATGTATGTTTATTTCTTTAGACTAAAATACGCATTTTTAATTATTTGGTGGGTAGGTATTATTGTTTACACTAAAACTGGCTATTGCTTAATAAACATAAAATCTACTTACGTCACTAAGTCCGTCGGTACGCAGGATTTTGGACTTGAGCCAGCTAAGGTAGTATACGCGCACACGATTCTTCTTTCCAGAAACTGTCACAAGAATATTTTGTCCTTCTAAAACTTCCATTTGTTGGAAGCGGCGTCGTGAGATCAACTGATATACTTTTCCTTGTCCTGAACGGTCCAATAACATTAGACCATTCTCAGTCCCAATAAGTAAATTAACTCCTGCAAGATAAAGATTATATTATATTAGCATACATGATCACAAGGAAGTGACTACTCGAGCATGTTGAGATAAGTAATAGTATTTGCTTACCCCATAGTGCTGCACAAAGGATTTCTGAATTAAATCTCTTCTTGTATTTACGTATTTCGGGCGTATCGGAGGACAGGTCATGTCCCGTCGGAGTGACATTGACGTTGACGTGGCTCTCACGCCGCGAGGCATTACCGCCGGAGCCGCCCGTGCCGCCGCTGCCGGTGGAGCCCGCGCCGAACCCGAACGTGAGGAACGAACGCTGCTTCTGTTGCAAGGGGAGGAACTGTTGTTGGGACCCCACAGACGAGTTCGAGGGGGAATGTTGTAGGGGATGTGGTGAAGCGGCGCCCACTACGAATGATTTGGACGGCGTGGATTGGACCGAGGATGGGGGCGGATGGTGATGATGATGGGAAAGAGGTGTGCCTCCGGCAATGGCTTGCCTATACTGGAACAGAGAAAACAGGAAATATTACTATAAAAGTTTTGCAGTAAAGATTGATCTCAATCAAATGTTTGCAGCACATTCCGCCGCAGCATCAACCGTGTAAATTAATAAGTGATGGTTAGTCAAATAAGTCCATCTCCCATTGATTAGTTGTAATTTCAAATACAGTTGGAAAGTTATTAGCTTGATGGCTATTATCTACATTCATGACCATAACATAAAATGTGATAATGGACGTGAAATTGCAGCAGGCATGAACTCGCTGTGTATAATGTAGATATGTACACATTCGTGGAATACACTTGATAAAGACCACTTTGATAATTCCCATTTAATTTATTATTTTAATTTCATTAGTTCCGATTTTTCTACTACAGCTATTATTATAAAATGATGTTTAGTTTGTTTTCGAATTGTTCACATATTAGTTCAAATTGCTCACACAAAATATTTCAGTTTTGTAGTTAGCTTTACTTATTTTGCGTCACAGCGTGCGTGAAGTGATATTTTAACAAACATAACTATTACTGTTTACAGTTTAACGATAGCCTCACATGACGAGCTGTATATAGCAATTCATTAATCACCCGAAAGACCTCTGCTATAGTTACAACTGTTATAAAGCAGCCCTTAAGTCAATTGGACTACTATAGAAAGCTTTAACAAATGTTTCGATCTGCATTCGATGATCAACATAACATTTTCGAACATAATGAAAGCGATTCTAGAAAATGCATAAATACAAGGAAGAAGTGAGATACAGATCTAACTTTCAACAAACAACAATCTATGAGAACCTTAAGCATTTCCTCTTGCATCAATTCGTTTCGTACTTACGCAGTGTTAACAGGTGTCTGCAAACCGGTCGCGCAGTGGCTCCAGGATGTTTGCATGATTGACAACCATTATCACATTAATACGATAAACCAAAAGCTTGAGACACCACACAGTCATGATCCGGAACAGGAGCTTCCAACGTACAGCTTAATACTCCAATGTTAATATTAATGTTATACTTCGGAGATTATATTATTAGATAGATATCTGGGTTCGAGTTTCCATCGGGGGTTAAAAAAAAAAAAAAAAACAAAGTTTGTTGGTTTATCTAACTTTGCAATAATGGTTACGGATAAATTGCAAATTAAAGTATGGAGAATACATTTTGCATAGATGTACTTATGTATACGAAGCAGCTAGCGTTGGAAGCACCTCAGTAATATTTAATTATGAATACATCATCGCATGTTACTAGAGATCCCATTGTAAATTAACCCTTTAAGCACGTGTGCGGTGAAATGCCACGCAATCACAAAATTATTATTAAATTAAATTCACATAATACTATCTATGTGGTGAGTACAATCTATTATGTGAAATGACAATAGCCACCAGTGTAACACAAAGCAAACCGGGGCTACTTTTGCAACTCGAGTAGAAGTTATGCTTCTTACTATAATTAATATAATGTCATTTGAATTGCATGAATCTAATTTAAATAAGTCCAAAGTCGTTAATAAATGCGTACGAGAGGCAAATGTATATTTGTATAAATGCTGAACATACCTCTTCACTAGTGGACTTGTCGTGGCGCGGAGGAGTGGTCGGCTGTCCCGCCTGGCTCAGCAGGTCGGGGAGTACCGAGCTGGTGCGAGATCCACTGCCTTCGTTAGCACCGCTCGACCGACCCTACACCCAATTTAACATTTTACTATATTCTGGAACACGTCCATGTTGAAGTTTAAAAGAAAATCTGTTAAAACATTCAAATCAAGTTCATTACACGTAGATCTGTGGTATTTGATAAAGTATAATTCTGAAATGTATTTCTCTCTTAATTAAGTAATTAACTTATTGTGTGTTCCATATTTTATTAAATACCAAAAAAATCCTCGGAATATTTTAATTAATAATCACTCATTTAAAGTTGTAATTGTATCGAAAATAACACAAGTTTTACAAATATTTTACAGAAATTCATAAACCTATGTTACTATTAACTTATCTCAAACTTAGACAAACTTTTGTATAATGTAGTATAGCAATATTAATATTTTGGACAATAACAGAGCTCGACATACAACGGCAGCCAAACATGCAGTAGTAAAACACATTCACAAATTGATGATTGTTTCTTGCCAGCTTCTGTGACATTTCGTTAGGCAGCATTCCTAAATGGTTAATTTTCAAGTGTTGATGGCGTAAGTAGGTATCGCATATTTTGCATGTGTTGATTTCTTGGCAGGAAGACGGTATCGCGTTTAGACAATGAATAAAAAGAACGGGTTAGTTAAAATAAATAATGAGTTGCATTGTTAGGTGATGAAGCTGTTAAGAGATTGTTAAAACTATGTTTTTAATTTGTCTACTTTGTTAAAAGTTCTTACTCACTACCTATGTGCACCTTTTGTCTTCCCAAAACAGATTTGAACTAATACTAAATAAATCTAATCTAGAAGAGAATTATCACGCCAAAATGTAAGACGTGTGAGCAATATCTAAAACCAATATTCTTCAAGTGATAAATATACGAAGTAGATATTTTAGTATGAAGTATGACAAACAAGAGCCGTAACCATTCCCATACATTTAAGTAATTATTGTTATATTAACCAAAACCACTACAAACTAAATACAAAACATACATTTCTTTTTTTTAAGCGTTCATATTATATTATTACGTAGATGTTAGTGAAAACCATGTTAGAAAACCAAACCCTCATACCAAATGTAAGTATAAATTATTAATCAAACTATCCTGAGCAGGGAGCAATTTACCTGATCCTGAGCGAGTACCGCTTCCTGCCCACAACTTGCCATAAGCTCTGAATGCCGGTTATATTGGGAATTTCTCCGGAAAACGATATCAGATTCAGTCTTTTCTCTGCGTGGTTTCACCACATTGCCTTCATTTACAGTCTCCGAATTTGATTTACTCTCGTGGGTATTGGCTGTTAAGTCCGGCGTCCCAGCCTTTTCAAAAGATGTGCTACTCGTAAAGCAAATGCTTGTTGCTGGCGAATCACTATTCACGCTGCTTTGTCGACTTGGCCCGTTGCTTTCATTATCTTGTCTAATAAGTGCAGCAACATTTTTGAGTGCGTCGATAGGGTTGCTGGCTGCAATTTTTCGATCGGGGGTTCTTTTCTTTTCACTTTTTCTCGCATCAGCTTGTGCTGACATTTTTAAACTGTCGTTAGTTTTGATAAAATCTGTTAAAATAGGTTCTCCAGCCGACGATTTCATAACTTGTTTGCGTGAATTGTTAAATATTCCACTGGATCGTAGTTGTTTGTTTGCTCCTGCTGGGCTTTCATGTTTCGGAAAGTATATAGCGGAGTGACGTGTACTTGGGAGTGGGAAGAGGTCGGAGTTTTCTCTACGGAAGCCACGGAAAAAGCGGTTTGGAGAATTGACGTCTGATTCAGATTCCTTTTTGTGCTTCAAAATATCCGCTAATTTTTCCTGCGTTGATTTTTCGGTGGGTTTTTGGAATAGCTGCTTGTGTCGAGAAGGAGGAGTGGCTATAGCTTTATATTTAGACCACGCATCTTCCATTTCTAAGCGTGATTGTCGTTGAAGTTGAGCTCGTTTCTGCTCGGAATCTTTGGGTGTATCATGCTTTTCTTCTTTTTCAGATTTCTTCGATGGGAAAAATCGCGCGAAATCCCAGTCCTTCAGTAACACTGCTTCATCGACATCAGACTGCCTTTTATCATTTTCGGTATTCTCTCTCTGATGTTTGTCAAACATGTCCGATACAAAAAGTACATATAAATGATAATAACCAAGAAACATATATATAAAACGAATTAGCAGTATTTTATGCTCACTGATCTTACTTTGGCGTGAAAACCATTCATGAAAATAAAATCCAAATAAAAACACAGTCAACTTCTTTCACATGGGGCCCCATTCTGTCAGTTGCTATTTTTCATCAAGCCACACACAACATAGCACAAAAATGTCACACAAATACACCCAGTTGTAATGAAATATACGTTCAATAATAATAGTCCATTTTCGAAAAATAAGTTTAGTATTCTTTATACCTAATCTTATACTTCGACAAAAGTCTATTGTAATTTTCACTTCATTTCACCTGGTGTACAAATTATCCGTAAAAACAGATGTGGTGATATAATTAATATGTTAACAGATTTAGCTAGAGTAATCAATAGGCTATGTATGTATATTAGATGTCTTAAGCACTGACTAAGTTTTGCTCATGTGTATGCAGTCAAGGGGTCATGGATCGAGCTTCATGTTTCTATATCAAACACTATGTAATGTAGTAAAATAATATGTCGATCGTGTTAGCATCGAGCGAAGCACCGTGTGGTGTGTGGGAACTCACCCGCTTCATGACGAGCGTGCGGTCGGCGTGCGTGTCGTCGTCGTCGGGCGTGGGCGGCAGCGGCCGAGTGGGCGCGCCGCCGCCCGCGCCCACGCCGTCCTCGGCCACGGCGCTCAGGCCCGGCCTGTAACAGAACTCGGGACTGACAGGCAAACACAACCGAACGGGATGGGGAGGGCGAACAAAATATGGTCCAAAAAAAATATACGCAAACAAAATATAAATAAAAATAATCATGATTAGTTGTACTTTTGTAAAATTAAAATGAATAACATGCACAATAATGTTTATCGAAATGTGTAAAAATACAGCGGTGTCTTTAGTTAGCTACTTACAGAGGTTTAGGCGGGTCGCTAGCTAGTAAGGTGCCATCATTGCGCACTCGTCCACCACTCTCTTCGGCGTCAGAATCGGTATCGGAGTCTTCAAACGCCGGTTCTGGTTGGTTTCTTTCCACTGGTGGTCCTACATTAGAATGATTAAGTTTATGAAACTTGACATTATAGGAAAGAAAATACATCTGCTCAACAACACTAGTTAACCAAACTCAACATCAACCGTGGCGATACATGTTTATTTAGCGTTTGGCTGACTAGTTCCACTAGCGACATAGCCGCGTAATATGCTGAGTTGTTCGAAACTTGTCGAGCAGATTGCACATAATCACAGAAAACCCATAAACAAGAATAATGTCTTAAGAAAAAAGTTTTTAGTAACAACTAAGAAGTTTGAAAACAAAAGTAAATACCTTGGCCATTAGTAGGAGCGCGAGGTGGCCTGTTAGGAGGCTCGTTACCAGACACAACGCCGAGTTCGTTAAGTTGTGCAGCCAACTTGTCCAAGTCCTGCCGAGTTGTACATTTTGTATAAAACAAGTTTAAACAATGAAAATGTTTAGCGATACAATCATATCAATAATAAACGCAACTCAAATAACCTACCTCTGGCCTTCTCGGTGGAATCTGCAGTTGCAGTTTAAATCGGATGTGCAAAGAAAGTTAACAGCGTGACATGAAAATAAAAACAAAAAGCTAATAAAATTAAAGTAACAAAGAAATACATACAATAATAATAGCAGAATACACAATCAAGTCGTTACTATACTCAGTAAAATATACCGCGATACAAGTGACTTTTTATCATAAGCATTCCTAGGCAAGTCTTTGTTTTTTCAAAGCTAGATCATACAAACTGAGGCTAAAAAAAAAACGCTAAAAGCAGTTATTTGAGTAGTTTTTGAAACGCCACAGAAAACCATTCTAGTCGTGTTAGATGCTATTGTGAAATACTGAAATAAAATCTTTGAACTCGAGAGTAGCTGCAGATGAGATTGGTATCAACGCATATTTTCCGGAGTATATTAATAGCGGTGGCAAAAACACACGTACCATGGGTTTGAACAATTGATGAGAACCGCGCTGAGGAGGCTGCGGCCCACTGGCCGGTGGCGTGCCGTTGTTAGAGCCCGAACTGTTTGACGAGCCGGACGACTTTGGTGTCGGTGGTAGAGGCCTGCAATTACCACTTTTATTAAACACTTACCAAAGCAAAATTCTTTTAGATAAATTATTTTATCAGACAACCAAACATAGTATCAGTTACAAAACAATTTATTACAAAAGACAATATTTACCTATATCTATTAGGCTGTTGTGCCTGTGGGTCTGGTACAACGATCAGTCTTTGTGGAATAGAAGGCCTTGCCGGTGGGCCTGGCTCTGCAGTACCAACAAACAGCACAGTGTTAACGAATATCACATAGTTATTGCAAAATGTGTCATAAAAAAAGTTAGATAGTTATGTCACCTGGAATTTCATCACGTTCCTCACGCTTGCTGTTACGTTTCGGGGGCGGCTGCGGCTGAGGCGCTTCGGCGGGTCTGGTTAATTACACAAATGTTAAGCCACTGAAGTTAATAGGCAAAACCATTTTGTATCAGTGACGACCTACCTTGGTCCTTCCTGGATTTGTTGGAAGTTCCGACGCAGAGTGTCACCGCCCTGGTGAGCGGCCGCGTTGTGCACGATGGACGACGGCTCGCCGGCGACTGCGTTCTCTTCTTCCTCGCCTTCCGATCCGGAGTACTTGTAGTCCTCCCGCACAGAGTTGTCCTGCTTCCGTTTCTTACACCTGTCTATATGGTCCTTGAGTTGTATCCTCACTTGTCTCTCTGTGGGTTGGTCTCTACAAAATAATTAAAAACCATGTATACAGTATGACTTCCCTCTAGAATAACATCTGGTTTATTTAAACTGATATGTTAAAATAATGATTTACCTTATAAATGCGTGTTTCAAAAGTTGTTCAGTGTAAGGCCGTTGATGATAGTCTTTTACAAGGACAGTTTCAATGAAACTATGAAATTTTTTAGCCCATTTCTTTGACTTGAGACGAGGTGGCGGGTTTCTGGAATTACAAGTTATTTTATTCATTTTTGCACTAGAAACAATAGGTATTGCTGTAAAATGTCATGATATTATACCTTGGAATGAGGAAAAGAGCCCTCATCGGGTGAAGATCACAAAGGGGCGGTTGACTCTCTGCCATCTCGAGAGCAGTTATACCGAGCGACCAAAGGTCCGAACGATTATCGTATGTTGCATCGGGGTTTTCGTCGCACGCAATCACTTCGGGCGCCATCCAATATGGAGTACCAATGAATGTGTTTCGTCTACCTATAGTCCTATCCAGTTGCGCCGACACTCCAAAATCCACTGATAACATAAATGGTTGCATAAATTTAATATTCTTTAGTGCCATGACATGGAAGCATAATGTACAACTTACTCTATGTGTAACAATATGTTACTAAGCAAATATCAATGTAAATATCAGAATGTTATCTAGACATGTTTGTTTGAATACATACCCAGTTTAACTTCAGCATTGTCTGTAAGCAAGACATTTTGTCCCTTGATGTCACGGTGAATGACTTTGTTAGAGTGTAAATAACTAAGACCTCTGAGAATTTCTCTACAAATGTATGAAATCCATTCTTCTTTTAATGATTGCCCCTTAGTGGACTTCACTAAATCCGTCACAGATCCTAGAAACAGCAATGTTAAAATATGAAACTCAAAGTCGGGCTAGCAGCATTGCACAGCTATGTTGAGTTAGCTGAAGAAATAATAAATATACAACAGTAGGTGCACAATCAGGTAATACATGAAAATATAAAACTTATAACATTTCTGTTAATTTAGCTGTTCTAAATAAACATCAATGTTGACTCACAACTAAATTATAGGGTATTATGCATATTACAAATAAGTCATAAAAAGTACAAGGGACATACCAGCTCCACAGTACTCCATTACCAACCACAGTTGGTCATCCTTTCCTGGAGGGCTTTTTTTGATAAAAGCTCCATAGTATGTGGCAATGTTGCGGTGATTAGAGTACTTTTTTAGCACATTTATCTCTAGCTTTATCTCTTCCTCCTCATCTTGTGTGACGTCCATAACTTTAATGGCGGCAAGTTGCCCTGTTTTCGTGTGACGTCCCTAAAAGTTGATCATTTATTATTTGAAGGACTAAGTATAATATAGTATGTTTAACTCTATAAGTATGTAATTTTTTGTCTTAGTTTGTTTTTGAATCTCTGCATTTCAATATTCACTCAGTTTTGTATATTGGTATATTCCACAAAGTGTATGAGCATTTTGTGTTTAGATCACAACGTGCAATGTTAACTGCAGTAGCAGTTCTTGAAGCCTATTGATAGTTACACATCATTTGATTAGAAATAAGTAGTGCGGTATCGGCAGAAACCTCAGCAAATTAAAAAATATGTATTACGGATGAACTTAGCGAGTTAAAAGAAGCCCTAACTTTTATCCGTAAGTTGGAAGAGTCTGTTCAATTTATGAGCGATGAGTTTGATCGGATGATGAGTATGCTAAATAGTTGCGAAGACAAAAACCAACAAATACTCAAGGAAAACTCCTCTCTTAAAAAGACTGTATCAGTCTTATCTATGAAAGTCAATCTACTGGAGCAAAACTCACGCCAGCAAAATGTTGAAATCAATGGCGTACCTGAGAATAAAGCGAAGAACCTGGTAAAAACTATTGTACAATAATTGGGCAGGGTTGTCTCTAGCACCTTAAAAGAGGAGGATGTTGTATCGGCAAAGGCCTAAGGCAGTGATAGTAAAACTACGTACCACAATACCGTGACGAAGTTTTAACATCGGTAATGAATTACAATAAAACGAATGCCAATGACAAGCTTAACTCATACCTGTTAGGTTACGGAGGCCCTAAGAAGCCTATATTTGTGTCCGAAAACCTATCACCCTTAAATAAAGAAATTCACGCAGCGACCAGAAAGGCTGCACGTGACAAAAATGTTATGCTATAAAAATGTTTGGGTACGTAACGGACGAATTCTGGTACGGAAGGCAGACGGACTGTCGGCCAAGCTAGTTCGGAGCCTTGATGCAGTTGCTTTGCTTTAATCTTAAATTTCATAGTACAATACCGTGAAGTAAACTAAAAATTCAACATATACTATCAAAACTTCACAGGAAGGAAAACCAAATGAACAGATATCAGACAAAACATTCAAGATGACGGTATCAACGACGGCGAAATAATTGATTTCAGATACAATATTTACCGCAGAGACAGAGCCTCAACTACCCTCGTTATAAAAAAAGGCGGAGGTGTACTTATAGCCGTATTAAAGTCCATCGACTCTGCTCGTATGTCACGTTGGGAAACTAATACAGAAAACCTGACGGTCAGACTGAAAATCTCTATAGACCAAAATGTACGGTATATCAATATCTGTGTCGTCTATCAACAGCATTCACTGAAGACATTTCTGATAAGCTTATCGAAATAATCGACACTAGAGGCGACTATACACTAGTAGCAGGAGACTTCAATCTCGCTTTCATCAGGAGGGACCACCTCAAACTACATCGACCTCTAATATATCATCGAACTACAATAATGCTATTGGCTATGCACTTGTGGACTGCTTGTCACTGAATAACTTAGAGCAATTAAATACTGTTAAACACTCTCTTGACAAGACCCTTGACCTCGTTCTAAGCAACTTTTATAGCGGGCGCGTTCACGAATGCAATACTCCCTCCCTTGTGTGTGGTAGATTCCTATCATCCACCTCTAGAAATTGTCATAGCAAATAGTTCTCCACTTATGCTAAAATGTAAACCTTTGACCAGGTACAATTTTCGATACGCAAATTATACCTTAATTTTATTAACAAAAGATTGAACCAAATAATCTGGATTGAAAGCTTTTCCGGGTGTCAGGATGTCAATGCTATGGTGAAAATACTGTATAAGAATCGCAGTAGTATTATAGACGAGTTCATACCTAATACAAAAATATCACAGAATAAATACCCAATTTGGTTCCCAAAATCTCTGATAGCGTATTTTACTCTAGGTGAGAAAAAATCTAAAATATTTATTGAGATAGAGCAGATTAGCGAGATTAGGCAAAAATCAGTCTGAAAATGTTGGTTTTAAAAAGTGTGGGGTGCTTGACATTAAGTGATTATGAAAATACCTCAAAAAGCACCCCACGCTTTTTAATTGAATTAAATTATTTTCCCCTTTTTACACGCTTTATATTAGCTTCACTTGTATATTTGTTTGTTTGTATGTTTGTATGTAACCGACTCCTTTGAGCGCGATTTTGACCCACTTTAAACGGTCAGATTTCATTGAAACTTTGTAAACTTGTCGAGGACCGATGACAATTCAATAATTTAAAAAAAATATATATAAATAAAATCACGTTTTTGTAGTTAGCAGAACTAAAAAATAGAAAATAAATAATAGTTTAAAAAACTAAAAAACACGATTTAAAAACCAAACTAAAAAAGGAGAAAATAATTTAATTCAATTAAAAAGCGTGGGGTGCTTTACAAACTCACTCGTACAAACCTAGGTCGATCAGCTCCAATGAACTGTTTATAGAGAACCTACAATCTAACTCAAGCTCGCACTAACAGCGTCGACATCATTTGCGACACTCTGGCTGTTCTGTAGGCATCTAGCTAGATGCGTGTCTGCCCTAAGCATAAATATGTTTCTGGCTTACATCATTTCTCTTTATGTTATTATTAATTTCTCTTTTTAGTATTGTTATTTTTCAAAAAATATTTTCATCTTTTATACTACTTTTTTTTTCTTTTATCCATGTTATGTTTAGATAGGTACTTCATCCATATTGTTACCAAAGTCACTGGAATATCAATGTTATAATTCAATGATCCTACATCACTTTGTCTACTATTTTCACTATTGTCTATTATCATTATATCACATAATGTAAAAGCTGTGCACACCTTTATGTGACAAGGTCACAATAGTAATAGTTTAAGATATTTTGCATGTATGAATGTTTTTGTGACTTTGTTGTTGGAGTGCCATAACAAATAAATAAATAAAATAAATTAGGCTTCAGAGACTGCAACCATAATTTCTTTCTTTGTTTGTATGCAATTAGAAAATAATCATCAGCTTGAAATTAACAGAATGGAATTATGTGAATGTGATGCATTATTTCTAAAGATTAGTCTATATTTGATGTGACCTGGTTTTATTTTTTTACAACCAAATTACTACATAACATTGACAATACTCAGATTTAATTGAAAACCAACAAAACAACATTTATTTTTAAGCACATCTGTGTATTTCTTTGTGTATTTAATACAAGGCATGTTTTTATTGTTAATGCAAGAACCACTATTTCCTAATATGTTATTTCTTAAATTCATAAGTAATCATTGGCTTAATTTGTGTATCTTAAAAATTTACTGTTGTAAATAAACATTCTGCATTACGGGGTTGGATGCAGCATTCTCCCATCTAATAAAAATATTCTATAACAACAACTCTATCGAAAAAGGTGACCACTGCAACATTCTATAAGATAAATAACTATCTAGTTATGTTTAGCAGTACTATTTATGGCTGATAATAATAAATCATGATAATCTAATCACAGTTGTAGTATAATATTTTTACAGTCTTGATCAGATTAGTACCTATATGACTTTGTGAACGTGCTTCTTGAGCTTAAGAACTTGTATCTTTTATTAACAATTATTTAATGACTTTCATCCGAAATGCATTCACTTATTATTTTTATTATATAAAATGTAAATGAACATAGTAACTATTTTGCTGTCTAGTACTCTACTATTTCAATTATTGTGTTTAAACATCTTTTAAAGAGCAGTAAGATGAAAATGATCTAACTATAAATTTCATCCTTTTAAATTGATTTTAATTATTTTGTAGGTCATTTCATAAACTTGTGAAGCATAGAACTTGTAAATATGAACCAATGTTAATTTATTAGAGAACAATAATACACCAGACGACCCTCTGACCTAGATGTGTGAGTGTATAAATCAACAGAGCATATAATTTTCTACTCTTAAAAATTGATCAATTTAATCTTTATATTATTATTTGACTGAGTTGAAATAATACTTAATCTAATTGAGAAGTAGAGAAAAGACAAAGTTATCCAACACTTTAAAATGTAGTGGTACCTATTGAAAGTCCACTGATGGGAACTAATGAAGTTCATTGACATTAATAGACAGTGCTCTTTAATTGTAATGCTTTCATTGGGCCTATTAAGTTAATTTTTACTAGCACCATGTATTGTCATGTATTACAGCTTGTAAGTAGACCGAGAAGTAGAGATCCAATAAAAGCAATCAATTTAATTACTGATAGATGTAGTTATACGTACGGGTAGTTTATTATTGCGCTCCAGTTTTTAATCTAGTACATACCTTGTATACTTGTCCATAGGTGCCATTTCCGACCACTTCTATGAGTTCGAATATACCAGCAGGATCCTGAAATGACACATAAATTAAATGAAATAGCATAAAAAGATTATTATGCCATTTCAAGTAAACCTTCACTTATGATTCACGCCCTGTGAGATCATTGCCCTTTGATTACTTTTTTTCTGGAAGTTTAGGGAGCTCCTGCTTTCTGGATATTCAGGATGTATAATTAATAATAATGGTTTACTTTAAAAGTTTACCTTTAGTGCGCTGAGGTCAATGTCGTCCAATGAACAATTTACAGACGGTGCCAGTTGATGCGCCATTTTGAGTATATTGTCACACACGAAGACAAAGCACGAGAACCTCACATCAATATAAAAAGCGTATAAAACACCTAAATTACGACATTGGCAATGAGATTAGGGAAATTTTCAATATCGCACGGCTAAACAATTTATTAAACTCATTGTTTACACTTAAAATTAAGTAAATTACAGATACACAATTCGTACGTCGCTCACACACCCGGCAGGGATGCCAGATTAATAAAAAAGTGAAGACAGATTATACATAAATAATGAGTGCAGTTGCCATATACAATTATTATTATTTCTTTATGGAAAAAATATTATTATGTTACATATATTAAAATGACCAATTGAGTCTGATGGAAAGTTTCTGATAATAATACAAAATATAACTTTGTTAGGTAGGAGCCACTTCTTTTCTTTAGATTACAGCGACATCTATTGGAACTATTTAGAATTATTCGGTTCAATGTTTTCTATCAGTCAGGCCAGTATTCTTATGCCAGAACTATCATTGGCAGAATAGTCGACATTGGCTTTAATTGCCATTAAATAAAAATAGAATAGAATAGCTAATGACCAAGGAGTAAATAAATATCCTGACCGGACAGAAACGGATTATAAAATTAATATTCGGTAAAATCGCATTTCAATTGTAATTAAGAATCAAAACATTTACGGCACTGCAGTAGACACTAGGTAGGTAAAAGCGTAGCACACCTACAAAACAAAAACGGGCAAGTACCTACCAGACTCGAACACGAAGGGATCCGTACCACTACCACCGTACAATATTTATCTAACACTAATCTAGATTAAAAAAAAATACAAAATAAAACACGTTTCTTGTTATTTTTAAGTGCCACATATTATTACGGATCAAAAGATAGATACAACACTGTGACGGCAGCGTCCCGTAGGCAGCCTTTGGGTACGGAACCCTAAAAACAGACAAGTATCATAAACTAAATTGCTAAGTAGGAATTGTTAGACTGTATTTTAAATAATTTTGATAGATGTGGTTCACTGCTGGAAGAAGAACCTCAGAGAGGCGCCTTCCTATTAATTTGCAGGGTAAGAAGGTGATGTGCACATTGTGTAGCAGGGTCAAAACCTAAACGGTGGGGTAGTAAATCATAAAGAATATCATACGTAGGGTATATGGCAACTATGGCATGGCAACCCCTCACTTGATTGGTAGGCCTTTTGTAGGACTACGACCGACCGACGGTTACAGAAGTTTAGAGCGTTGAGGTATAGAATTCTTATTTCAGGAAACGCCCAGATTTTCGGCCGTAACTACCGACTTCATGCTTAGAGAATAGACCCCCAGAGGTATCAGCCCCGGCTGCCAAGTTACAGGTCGTGAGTTTTAACCCAGGCGCTTGCCTGGCGCTTTATGTATTTAAATTCGTCACCACTGCTCTTAATACGGTGATAGAAAACATCGTGAGGAAACCACCATGTCCTAGAACCAAAAATTCGAAGACATGTGATATCCAACTATCCGCACTGGGCCTGTTGGATTATGGCCCACTCCCTCTCATAGAGAGGAGGGCTGCGTCCAGCAGTGGGAACAGTGAGTATAGCCTGATTGTGATATCAATAATGTTCACAGAAACCTCCGAAATCTTTATGTTATTTCCACGTACAGAGGCCTATACATCAAGCTACCCCAATCTGTAAAATTTATTTGATAGACTTTCAACTTTATTACAAAAGTTTAAGGTTCATGTTCAAGTAGGAAAATTTGACAGTTTGGAATAGCTTGATGTGCTGGCCTCTGTACATTAACATCAAATCTTTTTCTTCTTCTTCCGAAGATTCGCAGCATCTTTTTTTTATTAGCGTAAGGTTACTATTCATACATTTTTGGTTATCACAGTCAGCATCAAAACTTGAGTTAATACTCGTTATATTTTTTCTGTATTAGTAAGAGGGTTCTTACTAATACAGAAAAAGTTTTTATTCAGTGCGAAAACTTTAACCATGAATTCAGCATACCATTCTAGACCCCCCAGCGAATAAATTTTTCGTCGGTTTTACAAAAAAAATCAGCTGTTTCATAGAAAAGTGCAATAGGTACCTGCTACGCGGTCAAAATGTATGGAACAGCTGTTTTTTTTACGGTTACAGTTTGCGCACTGGATAAAACTTTTCTTGTATTTATGAAATAAAGTTATACCAGGAATTACAAAGGAATAACCATAAATTTTCATAGGTTTAAACTTGAAAAAACTTTATTTCTTTGTTTATTAAGTTTTTAAACATCTCTTCTGTTAAGGGTTTGTTATTTTAATTTAAAAACTTTTCTTTGTTTATTACGGTGCAGCGGTGATCAGTTTATGACTGAAACAAAAACCAAACTGACGTATAAAGAAGTGTCCGTATGAATTGAGGAGCCATGTCTCAGATTTAAACGAGGGTACTACCAATATTTAGTAGTAAATTAGCCAAATTTGTAGCCCCGATCCTGGAATTTGTAGTAAAACCCATCAAAAGTTACAGGACGTTGAAGGTGGCTCCTCAATTCAGGCATCTGGATTGAGGAGCCACCTCAGAACTCGAAAACTAGCCAATGGATATTTCTGAAACTTTGGTAGGAATTAGTAGTGTTTATGCTTAATTTGTACACAAAAAATGGGTTTTGTACGGCTGAATTTGAGGCAGCTACAATGCTTTGATTTATCTGAAAAATCCATAAATTTCCCCGTGCTGTATCTCAGAAACTAATGAAGCAATTAAAACAGATTTTTAGTATTATTTAGTAGTAAGTTTGTTTTAATTTGTAGTATAAAAATAAATCGCAAAGGATTCATAGCTTCGGAAATACAACACATTTTATGTGGCTCCTCAATCCTGACGGTCTATAAAAAACAAATGCACGTAGCTACTAAAGTAATTGATCAACTCGAAGTTTGATTACGCCAATATTTAGTAGAAATTTCTACTAAATATTGGCGTAATCAAAATTCCTCTACATTCAGTATTTCAAAAGATATTAATAATTTTAACATTCCTTAAGAATTTTCTGTGTAGGGTGACCATAAATAATTAAAACTGTGTTCATAAACAGAACTTTATTTACACATGATTCATTCTTCACCAAATCAGTACTTAAATAAAGAAACACAATATATTAAACACAAAGAATGAAAAAGAAAAACAAACTAAAAGTCTACTAGATCAAATTACCTGTTTTAAAATTTATAATCTCTAAATATTATCTCTACATTCCCTTATTCTATCATTAATTATTAGCCTTCTCTAATCTTTATTTTAAAATATATTTTCTAAACAAAGTCGCTTATTTTGACTGTCGGAGCGACCGCGCTGTCCTTCTAAAATACATAACGGATTTTGATGCGGTTTTCACCATCATTTGTAGAATTTATTCCGCGAGGTTGTTTTATATGTAATACGTTTACATTTAACGTAAACGCATACAGACGCGTGGAAAGTGGTGGCCCAGTGGTAACGGCCGCGACTTACGAGTTATAGGTCGTAGGTTCAAACCCAGACAGGCGGTTTACTTTTTGTGAGTTATTTAATCACCACTGGTCTCAAAACGTTGAAGGAAACTTAAAATAAAAAATAATAAAAAATACATTTTTAATATGTTGTTGATTGCTGAACAGAGATCGGATATTCGAATGCATATTCACCTAAAGCTGAGATGTTGGCTAACATGGAAAGCGCTTTTGTATCGAAAAAGTTTTAATTTGTATTAGGTATTGTATTTAGGTAAATATGCATCCGAATATCCGATCTCTGTTGATGAATGATTATGAAACCAGAATTCGCAATAGTACAAACCAAACTAATATTTTCATATTATTACTTTTGGGAAAATTTAAAGTTCACAGGTTTTTGGAAGGGTATTAAAATCGATCAGATAAGATTCCTATAAATCAAAAAACGGAACTGTGTATAACTTTTTTTTTTCAAAAAGCAACTGCTCTCAGGTTGGACGGAGGGAATACGGTTTAAGTCTATCTCTACGTTTAAGTATTAATTTTAATGAATAAAAAATGTTTTTTTTATTAATTTTTATTTTAAGTTTCCTTCAACGTTTTGAGACCGTGGCGATTAAATTACTCACAAAAAGTAAACCGCCTATCTGGGTTTGAACCTACGACCTATAACTCGTAAGTCGCGGCCGTTACCACTGGGCCACCACTTTCCACGCGTCTGTATGCGTTTACGTTAAATGTAAACGTATTACATATAAAACAACCTCGCGGAATAAATTCTACAAATGATGGTGAAAACCGCATCAAAATCCGTTATGTATTTTAGAAGGACAGCGCGGTCGCTCCGACAGTCAAAATAAGCGACTTTGTTTAGAAAATATATTTTAAAATAAAGATTAGAGAAGGCTAATAATTAATGATAGAATAAGGGAATGTAGAGATAATATTTAGAGATTATAAATTTTAAAACAGGTAATTTGATCTAGTAGACTTTTAGTTTGTTTTTCTTTTTCATTCTTTGTGTTTAATATATTGTGTTTCTTTATTTAAGTACTGATTTGGTGAAGAATGAATCATGTGTAAATAAAGTTCTGTTTATGAACACAGTTTTAATTATTTATGGTCACCCTACACAGAAAATTCTTAAGGAATGTTAAAATTATTAATATCTTTTGAAATACTGAATGTAGAGGAATTTTGATTACGCCAATATTTAGTAGAAATTTCTACTAAATATTGGCGTAATCAAACTTCGAGTTGATCAATTACTTTAGTAGCTACGTGCATTTGTTTTTTATAGACCGTCAGGATTGAGGAGCCACATAAAATGTGTTGTATTTCCGAAGCTATGAATCCTTTGCGATTTATTTTTATACTACAAATTAAAACAAACTTACTACTAAATAATACTAAAAATCTGTTTTAATTGCTTCATTAGTTTCCGAGATATAGCACGGGGAAATTTATGGATTTTTCAGATAAATCAAAGCATTGTAGCTGCCTCAAATTCAGCCGTACAAAACCCATTTTTTGTGTACAAATTAAGCATAAACACTACTAATTTCTACCAAAGTTTCAGAAATATCCATTGGCTAGTTTTCGAGTTCTGAGGTGGCTCCTCAAACCAGATGCCTGAATTGAGGAGCCACCTTCAATGTCCTGTAACTTTTGATGGGTTTTACTACAAATTCCAGGATCGGGGCTACAAATTTGGCTAATTTACTACTAAATATTGGTAGTACCCTCGTTTAAATCTGAGACATGGCTCCTCAATTCATACGGACACATAAAGAAAGTATAATTTTTTCGTACTGCCTGTACTTAGATTTACCCACTAAATACCGTACGAGATGCGACTCCGACCACAGAACTAATAAAAAAAGAACTACGACCATCGATCAGCAATCAAGAACTGATCGATGACTACGACGGTGCTTTTTGGACGGTCAGTATGGGTCAGTTTGGATGTCATTAATTTGGAGTCCCAAGGGCGAAGAATTGTCTACTCAATCATTGCTTGCAGCTTCTGTCTGGATCTGGAAATCAAATGAGTTCTAACGTTTTGGTTATTTTTTTACCTTCGGATAAAGCTCAACCTAAATTGAAGCACGTAACGTGTGCTCCGATTCTTACGCCCACATTAGTTCTCGATGATACCTTATCTGAATCAACTCGACGTTTGCTTATCTAGGACTTATAGCTCTGCTGCAAAAGTCTATTTTTGGCAATGTTCATGAAGTAGGTACAATAAGTACAACACCATATTCATAAAAAGATAAAACATAATAGTAGGCGGGCATTTGAACGCTAGATTAGGTCGAGTGATTTTAAATATCACGTTGCTAGTAGGTACTTGGCATTTATTCGTGCCGCGAAGTAAGCAAATACCTTGATATACTTGTGTTTTTATTTCAGGTGTCTGCGTTGAAGTATTTCAAATACTATATAGGTACCTAAGTTAGAACTTAGGTATATAGTATTTGAAATACTTCAACGCAGACGCAACGCATGCTTTGCATGAACTTACACCCGATATATCTAGAGATATATCGGGTGTAAGTTCATGCAAAGCATGTGCGAGTATGTACTAAATACCGTAATCCCAACTTATGGTGGCAGGAGGAACCGGGAAGTGGGTCGGCAGGAGTCTCCCAAGGGATTACCCTGCTAGAAAAAAAAATTGTGTCACCGGTCAGTACACGGACGTATGAAAATAGTACAGTATCTTCCCATGTTATAATAGTCCGATTCCCAAGTAACAGATGGCAAATCCAGACTCCTCTTGAAACAACAGTTCAACTGACCCGGAGATCAAACTCAGGACCCACCTCCCGGCAGTTCAACAGCCAGTTACACCAACGAGATTTGCAGTGTATAGTTAAAGTGTAAAGTAGTATTTTTTGTATCTTGATGTGAACGTGTAATTAAAGATATTGCGATCTTATTGATAGGTTATGAGTTCATTATGATTACGTAAAAATAAGCATTTCTTAAGTGAAGATACTTATGGTTGTGTATACCGGTTACTAGCCTAGATAGTTGGCTCAACTCGACGTGTGGTGTTGCACAAACCCAAACTAAAATTATTGACTAGATATTATAGAAGTAAAGTATAGCCGCGGTGCTACGTGCGCCCGCGCGGCCGTGCATACCGAATCGTAAGATCAAAGCACGCATAGGTAGTTACTTTACCTACTCCAACACCCACACAGGCGCAGGCCGCATCACGTCGCGGCGTGTCGGTGTTACGCACACATGCAGGCTCACGCGAACACTAATAAAAGTATAATAAATGTTAGCGAGACACAAGCGCGGCGTACGGTACTATTTGTTCGGGAGGGAGGTTGGAGGCACTCATACAAGCGAGGGAGAGGCTGTATCGGCGCTGCCAGCCAGTTTACCGTTGCGAGGCGCGTAGTGCGGCCGGACGCTGGACCGCCACCCGCGCGCCGCCGGCACCCCGAAGCTCTCCGTAGCCCGACACCTCCCTGGACTGTCTCGGGACGCCACCCCTGTGCTCCCCCACGTGGACGCCTGTTCATGAACACGACCCTTGTCGCGTTACCTTACCTACAGACTAAGTGCTACGACTCGTGCTTATTTCACTGGAGTGTTAATCCGATTTCAGAATATTTATTGGATCGCTTCATCATAGGCGAAGGTGAGTTTTGCATTTAGTTTATCAGTTTTTATACGTTATTATTACCTGACATGCTAATCCAGTACCTAATAAGCAGGCATGTATATTTAGATTTATAAAGACAAGATTTAAGTGTTAAATAATTGTAATGTTAAGTTATAAACCAGTACAGCGGTTGCGATAGCTATTGCTAAATTAATATTTCCACGGATGAAGAAATTATCATTTGGTTGATAATAATATTGACATTTATGAACACGGATGAAGTAAAAAGTATGTAATTATTTCATGAAACAGTCGGAGAGTATAAATGTGGGCGGTAAGGCAATTGTTGTATAGTTTGCCTTTATAAGTTGTATTGATTATTACGTCTGGAGCTTATTGTAACAAGAATATAATATAACAATGCAGTTTTGGTCTTTAAGTTCTGCTTAATTACATGAAAACTTTAAATTTGGAAAGAAAGCTTAAACCACACTAGCCACGTTCCAACGGCACTGACGTATTCGGCCTTTAGTTGGAAGCTCTATTACCACAAAGTCAGTTTTTAACATAGTTATTTACTCATACTATATCATACTTTATTTGTTATTATCATAACATACTATATACATACAATGGATTTTGTTAAGGTACTTGAACGTTGAGGCGCCTAGCATCACAAGATATTGACAGGATCGCATTGTGTCGAGCGCCGTGTCATGTTCCGTTCAAAAGACTTCAACGCGCAGTAGCACCTATTGATCTCGTGCGAACATTGCGCACTACATACGTACAATATGACCATACACTAACTATCTATACGTTAACTTTTCTCTATATTTTTCTCACGATTGACCATACGGAATGTAGGTAACGGACACATGCATAGATTTCGTGAGAGAAGTCAAATAAAGCCTGCCTGATAGTTATTAGAATAAGGAAAATTGTTAAAATAATTGTCAATTATACATGGAAATGTAACGCAGCTTAACTGTCATGTGTAATGATGAATTAAAGGGTGAAAGATGGCATATAGGAATCTTTATGCCATCTTTCACCCTTTAATTCATCAGATAGCTGAAACGCTATCTGTTGAAATGTGTAGTAATTACAAAATGTAAAAGTTACAAATGGATACGTAGTAAATGGCATTAGACATACCTACATTATGTCAACTTTAATCAGAAACAGGGAGAATTTTCCGGGAGAGTGAAGAACACATGCCCAATAAGATTCTTATTGGCATTTGTTCAATTAAATTAAATCTAAAAGGTTGCATTTTCACTCTGTTGCTCTGACTTTGTTGATCTGATTCTGTGTCACTCAAATTACATGTCGAGACTAATAAAAACGTTTAAGCTAAATTACAAGTCAGGTATGAACGGAAGAAAAACTTGCTGTCTTATAAAACCGGGGTCTGTGGCATGTACTTATGTTTATAGGTATAGTTGTCTTATATCCGGTTCAGAATTAACTTTATGGGTTATTGCTTTAGATTATAATAAATACCTATAATGCATACTTAGTAATATATATTTATTGATGGTAAACCTAAAAGTATACCTATTGTTTGCATATTTTACAGAATATGCAAGTGAAAATATATATACATAATTGCATTTTTTATGTAGCTTTTTTACCAAACTTAACATTGATTTCAACAGTACAGTACCGGCTTACATTTTCAAAATACTTGCCACTTGTGCCATTTATTAAATTGACCATTATATTAACAAACATATTTGGTGGCGAATTTTTCCAAAAGAATTCCGTTATTCCGATAATCTTGATAAAACTTCCATACTCCTAATTGTTAGCCGATCTGCAGTTATTATAGCATTTAACGATATCTCCACGATAAGTGTTTTATTGTCTTAAGTAAGTATTTTATAGCGGGCCGCGGTTACCTTGAGAGTAGTATTGAATTGGACAAAGGATACGACGTCACAGTACGAATTAGCCCGTGGCGATAGTACAATGAGATGGCATGAAGGTGATGGAGCTTGTTAGCTCGGAGCCGGCAAGGGGAGCGTGTATTGTTCGCAACACTACCTTCATTCGAACTCGAATGGCTTGTTGAATTCGTGACATCAATGCCATCGCTGACTTGCAGCAAGCTGAAAAAGCAAGAATCCTACATGAGGATGAATGGCATCTAGTTGCGAAGCAAATAAACATCTATATCTATATTATCTTTGTCCACGAATCAAAAATGTCCATTTAGCTTGTACTTATTATGCCTAGAAATGTCGGATACAGAGGTTCATTATTATAAGCGAAAATCATCTGTCAAAAATACGTAACCAATAATTCAGCGAACTTAAGTTGCACTGAAAACTAAGCGACATAATTTCAGCCTAGTGTGTTGTAGTTAGTTAATTTAAAAGAATATTGTCTACAAGCCAAAAAAAAAAACAATTTATTCATTTCAAAAATTTACTTGACGGAAATTCGGCAAACTTAATATACAATGAAAACCAGGCGACGTAATTTTGGCCTAATGTTTTGTACTTAGGTAACTTAAAAACATTCTTGGCATAAGCAATCAAAATAACTAAATCACAAAATTGGCTTATAAGAAAATTATCATAGTGAGTGTTTAATAAATTGCCACCGTACCCATCAATATCATAAAGATAAGAAATTTAATCGCTATTGCGCCCGAGGCCACTGAGCTGGGCTATCAACCTGACTTATGCACCTTTCGGGCCTTTAAACCTAACACGCTATTACTTACGAGCCTTATAGTAGAATCAATTCACTTTTGCCCCGGAGAGTATTCGGGAAGTAAGTCTGATTTGTAATCGAGAGAATTTATTCACACACTGACATTTTGTACATACCAATGATCCGGAGACGACCATAATCTATGTGGTGTTAGATTAAGGTTGGGATAAGCAATCTTTATGGATATTGTTGTACCTTAGGAGTTAAAATACTTAGTTGTCAGTAAATTCTTTGTTTCCTACTTTTGTGTGCCGTTTAGTAGACAGTCTGATCTTCACAATGTTCAGGAGTTGGTCGCTGTAGAATAAGACGAATAGCTAATTACATAGTCTCATTATAATCAGCCTATATTGTTCCCTCTGCTGGGACACTGGCCTCCTCTCTGTGAGAGGGAGTGGGCCGTAATGCACCACGCGGGCCTAGTGCGTGTTGGTATAGAATAGTCTACCACAGTCGAAATCTGATGTTGCCAAGATCGCACTTACTCTGCTATCTGACATCTAACTTTTCTCATAAGCTTGCTGGGATGCACACAGCAACGCAGAGTGGTACATTGGAGGACATTGTGTGAACCAATTCAAAAACTTGAATGCACCTTCATTACTTATTTGTATTTGGCTTAATGTGTATTGTTAGGAGCAGTGAATAGAAATAGCTCCGTGGATGCTGAACATGAGCGCCGGTCGTCGTGGCTCGTCGGCGCATGATCGCGTTACGCAATCAAATGCTCCACACGACGGCGCAGCCGCCACAGATATTCTTAACTATACCTTATAATGCGTCACGATTTGTCCTTTTAATTGTGTTCCAATTCGGAACGTTGGAAATCGGTGTGTCTAGTCGATCTCATTTAAATAATGAACTGAAATGCTTAAAAAAAATTACGATTTGTCGTGGCACGCAATTTTAATGGCATTTATACGCTTTTATGATGTCTAACGTGACAATATTGCCATGTACGTCCACGTCTACGTCATGGCATCACTATATCATAGAGAACTAAAATGTAGGGTTAGAAATATGTAAAGTCGCTTTTAAATTGCCGTCCACGATAACATTTATCATTATTTTTTGGACGTAGTCGTCCACAAGAATATCGTCAAGTTAGAAATGATAAAAAGGCACGCATTGAGTTTATACATATTTCGTTTCAAAATGAACAATTAGCAACTCTCTATAGCTTATTGTTTCGGCGTCGACTAGGATTTCATCTAGTGGGTCACTGTCAAAATTATGTTTGCGCCTAAACAAAAGAGAAAAAGGAGCATTTTTTTCCAGAAGTTTGAGATTAAATAATTCAATCACACATAATACGTAGAATTTGTATATTTTGACACTGAAAGAGAAGTTAACTGAATAGGAAAATCATGATTACCTACTGTGTTAGCATGAAATGTAGACTCATTCGCATTAATCTGTTTGTGATAGGCCTATTATAGTGTACGTACAGACGCCAGCACATCAAGCTACCCCAATCTGTCAAATTTCTTCGATCGATTTTAACTTTATAACATAAAACATAAGGTTCATGTTCAATTGGGAAAAATTGACAGTCTGGGATAGCTTGATGTGCTGGCGTCTGTACCCCACTTTCTTTATAAGATCTTTGATTTTTGCCAGCCATACCTTAAAACAAATGTTGTCTGGAAAAGCTAAGAATAAAGCCGCGGGTATATGACGGTATTAAAAAATGTAAATGAGTTCATTAGGTTTATACGAATCAAGTGTCAAATTTTGATCCTAGTAAAATCCACTAGATTATCAAAAACAAACTCTCAGCTCTGTTTCAAGCATAATAATAATATATATATATTATTTTAGAAGTCGAATAAATAAATTGCTCGAATTTACAAAACTATTTATTTTGTAAATTACACCAATTTATTTGGATGCGTAGTACCTAATTTATAAAGTGATTGGCCAATTTATCATTGAAAGTAGTAAAAGGGTAAATTACAAATGATCAAGATCTTGAATGAAAGTGTTAGCGTAAGAGGACATTACGTTGAGGATAGTTCTAGAATTTTCTTTGACTCTTCTGAAAGGCATAGGCATGACGTTAAAATGGTATCGGTTTGAGACCTCGCATGATATGGCGAGTCACCTTCCCGGAAATGGTTTTTATTTGACAATGTCTAAAATAACCAAAACCCATTTTTTCTCAACTGAGATTTTCAGAAATAAAACGACTTGGAGGCTGTGTTTTGAGACAACTGAGTGTCTAGACTAAAAAAACCTGGTTTTTAATAATTCTTTTCCTTGACTGAGTAAGGCATGTAGTAACCAAATCTTAGCAGAAATATTTAGGTATTTGTTTCAGTTTAGTGTTACAATATAAATGTTGTAATTGGATACATGCGGACATACATACATTCTCCTGCCATTATATCAATTTATTTGGGGTCGGCGCAACATGACTTTTTCTTTCATCCTTCTCTATTAGTCCTCAACTCTGCAGTCACTCTCTTTCTAACCATATCACACAGTCCATCCATAGTTTCTTTGGTCTGCCTTACTCTTGTAGCCATCGACATTCATACTCAAAACTTTCCTCACGACATTTTCCTCATACCTCCGTATCCCATGCCCATTTGCCCATACTATGACAATCGATTTCCACACAACTTTTCTGTTACCTATGCCACTTTCTGACTTCATGCATGCGGACATACAATATGTACAGGATAAGTTTTTAACCAGTGCGCAAACTGTAACCATGAATTCAGCATATCATTCTAGACCCCCAGCGCAGAAAATTTCCGTCAGTTATAAAAAAAATCAGCTGTTTCATAGAAGTGTAATACCTACGCGGTCAAAATGTATGGAACAGCTGATTTTTTTTGTATAACCGACAAAAAAAATCTGCGCTGGCGGGTCTAGAATGGTATGCTGAATTCATGGTTACAGTTTGCGCACTGGTTAAAAACTTATCCTGTTTATATCTAAGGCAGAAGGTAGTTTTGTATCGGCCGCGCAAACATTACATGCAATAACATAGAGTACTATGTCAGTTTAAGATAAGAACAATAGAATATCTTGTCCACGAGTGTCGTATGAATAAGACTTTAGATTTCTGCGTCCGCGTCCATATAGAAATGAGAAAACCATTGGAAAGTGAATACTTAATAGTTTGTTTGATAATTACAAAGATACGATGTATATTAGTAGGTAGATATAAGCGATTTCAAACATAATTAAGTACCATAAAACGATTAAGTTGTGTCCGTTGTCCAATAATGTGCAGGTAGTATACTTAGTGTAGAAATTCTATATTCCTTATGTACCTATTTGTGCACATTGTAATTGATTAATTAGAGAGCCTTGCGAATGAAAATATGTAGTTACACGGAGTACTGTTTGCTAGTTGGTTAAACAATAGCATTCTTAAGGCTGTGTGCGACGTAATGTGAAAACGGTAACCTTTCTGTGGAATAAGCGGCCTAACGTAATGTTTGATATCGTTCGTCGGGAATCAACTACAAGCTCTGAAGGGAGTTTCGCTTTGTTTATCGATACTTTAGAAACGTTACGTCGTTGAGTGAAGTTAGTCTCTTTCCTTTTGATCATATCACTTATTCATGTGTATGTTTAGATGTATCGTTTGAGTATTTTATGTTCTATCACGTCGTAGCGGCGCATTTAATGTTGGCATTCCAAATAGCAAAGAGAGTGTACCTTCTCACTACCACTCTTCAGAGCTCTTACGGCCAAAGATATGATTATTTAAACCAAAAAATAAGAGTACCAATTGAATTTCCATAAGTGCCAATCACAAATCAAAACCGTGGGATGGTGCCACGTAACTCAATGCTGTACGTAGCTAACATAATAATAACAATCTATGACTCTCGCCAATTCGAAGGTGTAAAATACTCTGCAGTGAATCGACTCCGCCTGTCCGGTCTGTTATGATTTTCGGAGAAAGTGCGATAATGACAGCTTACAAATCTCTCTCCGTTAATTGTTTATTATGTAATTAATAATTATAAGACACGAACTTTTATTGTAAATATCCATTGTTGGGTTTGATGAGAGTCCGATAATTGTTTCAAAGTTGAACCGCCCACGCTTTATTTATTTACTTTAGAAGCTCGAATGTATTTTGATTTTTGATTGATTCATGAATAGATACTGCGATGTAAAGAGATGCCAGTTGCCCGTACCTATCTCGATTATGATTCTATCAGATTTTTTTATGCTGTTATCCTTATCTCAAGACAGAGAGGAGTGGAAAGGAGAAAGGGAGGCCTTTGCCGCAGTGAGACAAAATAGGCTAATTAATAATAAAAAAAACTAGCACGTTACTGAAGGAAACCACCTAGCAGGCGAACATCACATAGGTATTCAACCTTAACACCCGCAAAAAACCAATTAAAATTTTGCAAAGAACTAATTAAATTGCAAATGACTTAAAGAAAACTATTAGGTTGTGTAAATTAGAGCAAAATGGGCAGTGTTGGAGCCTTGACCCCTCGCGTGTGGAGCGCAGGCGCGGCGCGACGCGGAAGGTTGGTGCTCGGCCGACCGCGACGTGCACTCCTGCGCAGAAAGTGTTTGTCCTTGCCGTAGAGCGTATAACCTTTACCCCTGAAACAAAAACAGACGATTAATTCATTAGGCTCTAGCTGATTGATAACTTTCGGCACGCAATGAAGAAAATGTTGTATGCCAGTAAAAGCGTGATTGACACAAAAACACTGTTCGCAAGTAAGGAATGTTTACGTAATTACTAACTAGAAGTTTACAAGCTTTATCTCTTATGTTTAGTTCCAATCAATTACTCTTTCTATATACTCTTGGTTTCTAGGAAAAGGAATTATTTAAACGTGGTTTTGTCGATGATACCTATGAACATTTTGTGCCATTTCTTTACTTTTGGAAATTAAATGTTTAATTTCTATGCACTTTCATTCATCACACAATAATTATATGTCAAGTTGCGAAGATTTTATCTGGGCAGGTACTAACAGAAATAACAGTTTCTAGATTTATGTATCGTCACTACATCCAATCGTCGCGCACCGTCTTTATTATATTACTAAAAATTAAATTTAGCAGAACTAGAATCACAACAATACAGTTCTAATAAATTGATAAGTTAGGTACTACTTATCAATTCGGTATGAAAAATTGTGTCACATCTCCTCATAGACGATAACTGGATATTTTACAATTAATTTTACCATCTTTAGTCGTATTTCTTGATGGGTGATGGTTAGGTAATTCAATCAATCAATTTGGTTTTATACAGTTACGACATGATAATTATCGTACGTTAAAAACACTTGCTTCTCAAATGGTTAAAGTACTTTAAAATAAACATCAAGTTATAGAAGAAATCACGGTGTTTTTGTTATTAAGCACAGCAATAGCAACGTTGGAATTTTATGAGGATATCAAAAATGTAAGTGGGTTTAGTCATTTATAACTAGGGTAAATCGATAAATAAATAAATACATATTTCCGGTTCATAATTCTAGCATTTCTTAAAAGGGTAAACATAAGAAGTAGTTCCTTTTAGTGATTCTATTGTAATTGTTGAATTTGTAAAGAAAGTTGCTTGTGTTAGCTACTATATATATGTAAAGCAAATCTTTATTGGTTGCTAATCTACTCTACTGAACCAATAAGTGGTCGTCGGTTTCGAATTTATTCTCCCAGTATAAATAAAATCCACATACATCTTAATATCTCTTTCCTCTGTTCTGTGATCTTAATGATTAATTTATTAGAATAAAAAGAGACATTTTTAACCGACTTCAAAAAACGAGGAAGTTCTATGTTCGACTGTATGTATTTTTTTATATTATGTTCACCGATTTCTGCTCCATTTGTGGACCGATTCTCAAAATTCTTTTTTTTTTAAGTATACTCCTGAGGTGGTCCCATTGGCACCAAGTTTTTCATATTTTTTCTAAAGCTATTGAGATATTTGCGTATGGTTATCATAATTTCATGACGCTGCGCTGATGAAGGAAGGTACAACCTTCTTTTTTTATGTATGCCCGGGCATAACTCCGTCAAATATAGACGGATTTGCAAAATCCTTTTTTTGTTCGCAAGGAGTTTATACCGTAATGGTCCCAATTAAATTTCATATAGATCTGATGATGCGTTTCGCAAACAGACAGCGGAACTCTTAAAAAAAATACAGCAAATCAACCGCGATTGCTGCTATCGTATAAATATGCATTGTTTTGACCCCAAAGATGATGAAATTTCGAACTGTTGAGGGGTAGGTACAATAACTAAATAAAACTTTATAAAACTTTCGGTGACAAAAAATTAAAATACATATCTAAAGTCATCGACTTCTGAAATTAAAGTTACTTTTCACTTTGTAGTGTTTTTTTGGAAGGCGGTATTTTTCATAGCTAAAATTAACAACAGCAGAAGAAAATATCGTCGCTTTATTTTTGTCAATTGTTTTTTTTCTTCCTTTAATGTAATACGGTTATATTTTAACTAGCTTTTGCTAGAAATTGGTTTTCTTTAATTGGGTAACACGGGTGATAGCTTCGCCCGCGTTACCCAATTTTATCAAAACCTTAATAAATTATATACTTAAACCTTCCTTATGAATCACTCTGTCCATTGGTAAAAACCGCATGAAAATCCGTTCAGTACTTTGCGAACAGACAGACAGACGCGGCGGGGGACTTTGTTTTATATTATATAATCTATTTATGTATTAAACAGCAAATATATAGATTATATTCATGTATAATGATAACGTCATTGTTGCCGAAATCTAATACAACACGATACGAGATACGCGGACTCGCGTCTTTTAAAGGCCGTAGCGTGACTAATCTCCACATTAAGCTTAATATGTAGAAATACACTCAAATCAAACATATATATGAAGTGTTTCGTAGTAGTGCATAAACACAGGCACACATACACAGCAGACGCTGGTTTTTGTCGAATATTAGAGTCGAAGAAACCGCCGAATACCGCTAGCAGTGCCGTCGGTTATTGCTCTCAGATTCCGCAACAAATTAACATGTATTCGGTACGTCTACATTTTATACCTAGTAATTTTACTTTAAATACGTTTTTTAACTACAAGCGGAAAATTTTCTGAGAATTATTTTAACTTGAAGGTAAAAATGCACTTATCGCTTATCTGAATCCATTATATCAACGTGCTTTAATCAATATGAGTAAGGAGAGGCCATTATTCTCCATAAGTATGTCGACAATCTGACTGCCGCGTATTTGTAAGAGGAGAACGAGGACGGGCCGTTTAGCATTTTGCACTAACTTACGTTGTTTGTTTGTTTGGCCGCTAGGAAGTGGGTCCTCCTATTACAGATATAATGAGGACATACACGTGTAGACTGCCTTTTTGTTTTACATCCTGTACGTTACTCTTAAATGTACTAAGTTTTTCCTTAATGTGAAGTCGTGTTGGCACAAATCATCATATCCTGAGCGCATGTTGCTTGTTGCTACCTGCATATTTAATGTTACTTGAGAGACGTTGTTGAGTTCCGACGAGCTGTCTGTCTCAACATATTTAACATTCTGTTATAGCAGTAGGAAGGGGGTTTCCCTTGTCATTCATTCATCATTTCAGCCGAAAGACGTCCACTGCTGGACATAGGCGTCCCCCTTCCCTATTTTTCCCTAGTCACCCAGAATTAAAATAACTATGGATTGGGAAAACATTCTTAACAGGCAAGAAACTCCCCGCAACAGACTCCCCGGAACTACGAATATGAGCGCAATATGAAACGATGCAGCATACTGCATTATTTTATTTTGTTTGTCACGAAGTCATTCGAAAATTATGCTGATATTATGAGCAATTAATTTGGCAATTTCATTTTCTAACCCATAATTTATTTGAAACCTGTTCGATATTATAATGAAATCCGAATAGAATTCCATTAGTTTATCGTCATACGATAACCAAATTAATATGCAGCGTAAAAAATTGTAAAGCTCTAGCTAAAATTCTAACTAGTCACAAAATCAAAAACTGGTTTGTTGTTGGAATATTCTATGATAGAGTGCAAGTGAAAGTCATGATTGTACATATAAATAGTTCCGGTTTATGTTCGTTTTTATCATTAATTAGTAATTTGTGCTTAAGACGAACAAATACTTAGACTTAAATGTATGAGGCCTCATTTCAAATCCACATTGGCGCTTCCCAGGCTCCCGCACCTCGCCCGTAGCCGTAGCAGGTCGTAGCTTCGTAGAGCCGTAGCTCGTAGGCATTCCCGCTACAATTTTCCCACTTTTACATTTGACTAGCATAATGATATTTACATGCTATTTCTTTCCAAAAAGCTTGATGATAAAATTCTAAAAGCATTTTTTTAAAGTATCTAACTAAATTGCAAAAAGAAATAATGGATGTATACATTAAAAAAAATGGGCAGTTCATAAGAATTTTGAGAATAATCTGTTTCTAAATATGGATAAGATAGTGTAAATGAAATAATAAAATAAATTAATATTTTAATTAATAAAATAAAAAAAACCACAATGATTCATCTGTTGTGCTACAAATCGATCTCAGCAAGAAATAATAATAAGAGTACAAAAGCACGCGTCGATTGAGATAATGACATTTCAAACGTCCTTCAGTGACTCTTGGACGCGGAAATTAAACGGCTAAATTACTACCTACATTCAAGTGCAGAACCGAACTAGCAGTATCACAATAGTACAATACATATCAGCAGGTAATGCAAATTGTACTATTGTATACTACGGCGCTATGTCCTAATTTAATTTACCCACTAAACTCAATTTTCTAGACATCAGTCCATGAGCTCAGAGCTATTTTTATTCTGGCAATTCCGACATTCATGTTACAGGGGCCTAGCTCTGTACGTGATTTGAATTAGACATTAGGAAGTATTAAATCATGCAAGCAGCATCTCAGACGTCCTTGTGGGTTATTTCCTGTATAATAATTTTGCCCAAATATGTACGAAATTTGCGCAAAAATAAACGAGATATGAAACTTCATGTACGTACGTAATTGAATGCAGTTGTAGTCATGTATACAATGTTTGTTGCCATTGTTTGTGGTAGTTACTGAGTGTCCTGCGTCACATGTAGCGGGTCTGTGGAATTGTGGATAGTGGGCCCATAGGCAGTCGTTGGCAGCTGCAGGACTAGGTTCACAATCCCCGGGTGTGCTCCACCAGTGCGCTGCTGAACAAAAACTCCATTAATGTCATTTAATCCGAGCTGTCGAGCGTGGGATTACGAGCGTAGTTTTAGGTATAAATTAAATTTTTAATTCGCATTGTACTTTTCCAGTGGTTCAACTGACCTTCGTGGCTTAACGATAAAACCGGAGCATTTCAAGGAAGTTTACCTAAATATACCTACAGTTTTTATCTTGTAGACTTTTGAGAAGCTAGGTGCATGTTGTTTATCTGAACTTTGAAGACAATTATTGTTAATATTTGGAAGGTAGCTGGGGTTCAGAGGGACAAGACACAGGCCCGAGTGCTGTGGTGTAACTTAGGTGGCGTCTGAGTCGTGGACTCGACCGGCTGATAAGCATCCTAATCGATAGGCAAGGACTGACTAGATCTGACTGTGAAACATTGTCCAGTAGAAAACAAGTTTCTTGAATGATCCTTCTGTTGATGTTACGCACGTTTCTTTATCTAATCCATAGAATGACAATTCAAAAGTCTGAGATTATAAAGATTGATATAAATCATTACGTGTTATTCATAATGCGGCTAACATAAAGTAACGTTAACTACCTTCATTTATTCCCCCCTCCCAGTGAGAACTGAAGCCTTATCTGGCTTTGTCATTATTACAATACTAAAAATGCGTCCCAGATGAATCTGCAAAATGAATAAAACCGCAACTGTGGTATCCAATTAAGTGGATTGCTAATAAAAGTGAAATCGAAGCGAGTGCAGTGGCCGCACGGCTGCGCGGCTGAGTCGCGGGCGACGGCTCACCAAACCGTCGAGTACACACTTATCGCACTGTGCAGACATTTGTTCTCAATCTCAACGTGCACTTTTGTTCTTTGTGTACAACTATGTACCTGCATACACGCATTAAGATTTTGTTCCAATGTATAACAATCTCTGAGGGCCATTCAAACTGATAACACTTTCGTGTTCACTTGAAAGTATTTTTATGATCACGGACGTGTTTCGCATCTATTCTTTCGATTTCAATTCGCGTGGGACGAGCTACCGGACTGGCAATAAAATTCCTCCCATAATATTGATATTTATTTTCGAAACATCGCTAATAGGAAAGGTTAAGTACCTAAAGCCACCTATTATGACGGTTTTCTATTGTCTGATGCATAAATATGTACAGTTAACCGAAACATCTCGGCTGAGCCGAACATTATTTTAATAGCAAAAATTTCACAGATTATAATTTTGTATGTTATTATGAACATAATTATTATGTATGCATGGAATTTGTATTTCATTCAATGCACTTTTACGGAATAAATTAACAATTAGCGGGATTATATTTATTTTCTTAGTGTTCCTTATTAGTAGCGGCATCTTTGAGTTTTAAATAGTTAGTACTGTACCTGTGTACAAAAGATGATTTAGTGCTTTCTCAGATGGTGTTTGATCAAACATGATGAACCATAATGTATTCTACTGTAATGAGAAAATATTAAGTTAAGTTGGACATGTAAGTTAAAATATTAGCAGATACGTGCATTATGTATAGCTGTCAAAATGCTAATTTACCAAACCGACTTTTCTAACAATTTATACACTGCCAATACTTATATAATTTGTTTTCCATCTTAGCGAGTGCACCTAATCGATCAATTACAAGAGTAATGCAATTGTAGAACATTGCAGTCAAACACGTTTGTCTGGTTAACATAGAGCATGCTGTTATAATGTTTCAATACATTTTGTACCTAAAAACAAATGCATATACCACATAACCACTTAATAAATAACTGAATAACTCTCAACTTGACCTAAATCTCTCTAACCTTAATGAGCTGTTTGAAATCAGGGCACTTCGACGCTGGATGAGTTAAGTTCAAAGGTTCCTGTCATCTGAGTTGACTTTCTTATTCACTATTCAGTGATTTGGACTAATGGAAATTCAAACTGAACTTATTGGGCATACAGTTAAAAGTAATAAATGGTCGGTCTGAAGATAATATATTCGCGATTAGGGGAACAGAGATATGGGCTTCAAATTTTGATTATGAAGTAGTTCCGAAGTATCCATAGTTGCGAAGTGGATAAACTTTTTCTGTTTTATTTTTTTTATTTTTTTCTGAATGAAACTGAGGTTTTTAAAGGGCTTTTGAAATCATAAACTTTTTAAAGTATTGTTTACGTAGACCGTGCGAGGGGCGTGTGAAGTGGTCGCGGGGCGAAGTGTGAGACTCGCGCGCAACATGATTTATCGCGCGCTTAGATCCGGTTCGCGCCGCCACCACCGCTACCCACGCCGAGCTTTGCTCTATTATCACGCTGAAATGATCACTCTGTGCTCCGTACAATTATATTATTCGCTTGCTTGTGCTACTCATGATCGAATACGCTATTTTTAAAATATTCAGACACAATTTTACAAAGGAAACACTTTCGTTTACGAAAGCTCTGATTAATTGGACATTAGAATAATATTTTTTCACAATGTTAAACTTGTCCATTGAGTTTCAAGTTGCATGGCTGATAGTGAAAAATAAACAGTCTTGTAGATACCAAAAAATCTTAGGTAAGTACTTAACGTTTGAAGTCTGGTAATAATAATACGTTTAAACGGTACAAAAACCACAAATGTTGGTCAAGCATCTCTTTTAGTACTTTCTTCAAATAAATAGCTGTGAATTGATGTATTAGTTGAAAAGTAAATAACTGTAGATATTTTTCACATTATAGAATGATATGTTTCATCACCTCGTCTATTTTATCTATGAAACTAGTGGGGCGTGACAAGCGTCTGAGACGAATCGAAAGCGTCTGGGTATTTCCTGAAATCATATTACCCAAAACAATTCTGTAATAACATGTTTGATTTATATATTTTTGAATAAGTCCTCAAAGCGTTTGAAGTCAGTTTTACTTTCTACTTCTGTCAAAACAACAAGTAAGTAATATTTTATATTGTTCTTACGTATGAATATTTTCATCCAAGCGGTTGAAATAAAGTTAAATGCCTACATTGTTATGTATAATATGTACTATTTCAGTCATTTACAATGGTGTAAATAAAAAATTAAACTCGTTCAAGAAATCATTCCTATTTTGTTGGTGTTTGTATCAGAGGAGAAACAAATCTAGTGCTTCGTGGTTAGGATATTATATTTAATTATATTCGTTTTTTACCTAATTTAGTGTAAAAAGTTTATCCAGTGTATATATTTTTATCCTCTTAAAAATAATAAAAAATAACTAGTGCTTTGTCTGGTTCCGGGTGTGTACAGGCCGCAGCGCAGTGATATCATTAGGCGGCTGAGCATGATGGCTGTTCGCGTGGCGGCGGAGCACGGCGAGTCGGTGACATACCGTCACGCCATACCCTGCGTTTTGTAACACACCACGACTCCTCGCTTTACGTAAAATACTTGCCATTTTGCTTACCTTCGACGATCTTATTTGAGCGTGAGAATGCTGAAACTTCAGCTATTGCTTTATGGGTTTTGTTAATTGATAAGCTGATTTTGAAGCTATGGTGAATAGTTGTTGTTGAATTTATATTCAACAGTATCTAGATCTCTCACATCTCTGTCATTGTCGCTATATACAGTGCTATATTTTCAAATTGGTTTTTTTTTTTTACAGAAACGGATAAATTTTCTATCTCAACAGGTCCCAAGTTCTTTATTGGGTATTTTTTAATTAATTGTAAACGATAAATTCCAAGTCAACAGTTGGGACCTTGATCCTAACTGTTGACTTCGAAATTATCGTCTTGATTAAATATGTTCTTAAGCAATGAGATAAAATATCATAATAAATCTCAGTTGGACTTATTTTGACTCAAAAAGAAAGTCTGTAATGCCTAATGAACATGATGGCTCACACTTATGTCAAATAAAAACTGCGCTTCTGCTATTATCTAGACAAATCACGATTTGTCTGATGCAATTCTCACGCCACTGGCAGTGGCCTATAATGAGTCACTAGACGGTGTGGCGTGGCGCTGGGGTGGCGTGTGTGTGGCGTGCGTGCGCGCATTGCTGACTTCGTGTTACGGTTAATGTTAGCTTGCATCACACGCAGCGCGGACGATGACGCCGAAAGAGACAACGAAGGAAAGTCGTGATGAAAACCTTACATTAGCGTTCACGTTTGCATTATTATAATAAAAGTTAAAATTTACTTAATAAAAGTTTTTATCATTGAAAATTAAGTTTCGCAACATTTTAAATTGTTTTTTCAGTAGTTCATTAACATAGAAAGTTGAATGTATGTATAATGTTTGATCGTCGCCGCTTTGTGCGGTGAGGCGGTGTTCACTGTTCGCCGCCTGCGCACTGCGCACACGTTGCGCCTGTCATGGTTATTGATTGACCAATTGAACTCGAACGTCTCATTATTTGTTTGAAATTTGTATTGTGACAGAGATAATTGCTGGACATGTTGCTAAAATGTTGTTTTATTGTAAAGATAACAATGGAATTTATATTTTTGGAAGGTTAGTCATGAGCAGTTTGTGGTTATTACTCAAATAGGTTAACTATGATTTAAAGCCCACACAGCTACGAGTAATTTAAATGTAGAGTTACTGATTATAAAACCTATTTGGATTCTAATAAAATATCACGTAGCAGTGTTATTTATAAGACTAATTTTCTGACCAATATTTGAAACAAAAAATGTATAATTTTGAAGGGGAAAAGATTTCAACGCGAGCATGAATTACACGCAGCACTGTCGATGTCTGCGTGGAAGTGAATCTCTAATGTTATACCGTAAACGTGTATGTTTTTCTCAGCAAGTATTTTTTATAACCTTCCTTTTCTTCTACATCGAAAGAATCGGCCAATTATAAAATGTAGGTAAGTGCGTTAAGTTGTTTGATGGCCGCCGAACTAATCGGAGTTAATTAAATTCTGTTTACATAACACAAGACTCTTATCATATCATACAATAGTTCACATACAGACTCTTCCATTCATCTCTAAATCCATTGATGTTTTAATTAGCCTCATTGATTGTAAATACTCCATTATAAGATAGTCATCATTGTGGATGGACTTGAAAGCCATTTGTTATAAGCATTCTTCACCTCTAACGATAAACATAGGACAGTAGTACATGAACAACCAATTGACCTTTTTAATTATTGTCTATTAAAAAGGTCAAAAGAAAAACGGTTTTTATGTATTGTATATTATTCGTATGAAGGGTCAGCCATTTTATTGTGCAGAGACAATGTTTTGTGCACTGTTTCTAAATCAACTTTTATGGACAAGAACAAAACAATAATTTTAAGTTTAAGAACATAAAGTGACGTTATACTAGTTTCTTTAGATATTGTCGTTTTATATCCACAATTTAATTAATATAATCGTGATCTGATATTATTAATAAAACTTTAACGTTCCCATAACGAATGAAGCCTGTGAGGAGGTTTCTCAGAAAATTTACTCTACTATAGACTTTAACGAGAATTCAGCAATCAATTTATGTACGGAAAACAATTAAATACATAATCGTGTGATCTGCGTCATAAACTTCGAATTTGTAACTAAACATAACTTTCTAAGTAGTAAACCTTAGATGTACCTAACTATAACGATTACTAATTATAGCAGCGTCGAACAAACGCAATTAATCCCAAAATCCTCATTAGGTTATAGGTGTAATAATCTAATGCCAGTCTGGCGGTAAGTAATTAGCGTTTTGTACCGCGAGTGGTCGCTAGTCGCGCGGTATCGGCACCGCTCGCGACGAATGTAGACTTAAACTATATCGCCGAAAAGAAAAAGTGTACCAATTGAGCTGTGTAAGAGCTAGACGTAAATCAAATTGAAGATGCCCGATAAAGTGGATAATAATTAGTGGAAGACGTGAAAGCGTTGGGAGAAAAATTCGTGAGAGTTTGTGTTAGTGTGATTGTGCATTTGGTGAGGAACATCCGGTTGGGGCGCGTGGCACAAGCGCTCCGCGGGCGCATGGATATAGACAGCTATCGACACAAGTAATTAAATCTTATGAACATAATTTATTCTAACTCACAGATTTAAATATGATATATTCTTCTCATATTTTAACTGCAATGTTCTAATTTGAACATCTAATTAAAAGTGTCGGCTTTTAATCGTATCGGCTCGGAGATAAACAGGCAACGAGGAATATTAATGTATCATCAGATATATTCGTTCAAAGTATTAACAAGGGGACAAGCTGCATTAGTGTGTCATGATACAATATTCTAATTGATGTCCCATAAGTTTACAGGCAGACCAACAAAAATTCCAAAAACGGTGTTATTCTTACCTATTAAGGGCCTCAGCAAGCTTTAGCAACCCAGCGACGATGTTCGATGCTTCGTACAAGGAGATAGGCACTTAATTGGGAGCGATTCACCATTTACGAATATATTAAAACGATCAAGATGCATGTTCCATTAGAGATGATCCTCCATCCATTAAGACTTAAGACTTGATCACACACGCTAACCTAGGAGAACCTTTGAATAGAAATACCATACAATGAAAGTCCTGAAAAAGATTTTCCAAATGCGCGCGTTATTGTATTGAACTTGAAATGTACTGTAAAAAAAGGAAATAGTGATAACATTTTCACAGTAATTTTCTACACAGATCCGGCTTGGGAAAATTATTTATGGTACATGGTTAGTTGTAAAATATATTAGAAGTAACTATAAGCAGAATACATTACGAGAAACTTATCCCTAACGGGCTTCGTAAGCCCACTTGCTTTTGCAAAACATAACATAATTGGCAAAAAGCATATATGTTTATTGCTGTTTAGTCCCTGGTGCAAGATATTACGATTTAAATGATAATTTCCGATGTTTAATGGTATTTTTATGCATAGTAACAGCGTATTATGCAGTTGCAACGATGACGTTGACATTTAGTTGCGTGTAATATGCATCAATCAGTTCTGCCATAATGATCTTTCTTATGTAAAAGTATTTTTGTGATGATATTTTTATTAATTAACTAATGAATACTATATCATGTTGATAATTACGATTTATGTTTTTTGCCAGCTATTGAGGAAAATGTTACTAATTCTAACACATAAACGTCTTGTCATCGCACAGAAAGTGAAATCACTTGACGGGCTTAAGCTGCGAGAGTCAGAGGTTAAACACTAACAATCTTGATGATAATAAACGTTATTGAAATCAAATTAATGTCATAACTTGTTTTAGGATGATAAATAAACTGGCATTTGTAATAAGTTATCTTTTGATATAATTTAACGTGACACATAATATTATTGCACTTCGTGACAGTGGTACATTGCTAGTAGTAAATAATGGATATTATTTGGATTTACGAAATCTTTTGAATAATCCGCCATGAAACATTCCTAAAGTTTCAATTCATTATCAGTATTAATTATTTACCAGTGTGTTATAATGTAGGTACACACACACCCAGGTTAACTCTTGTAGACACCCAAAGTACGGGAAAAAAATACTTGATGCCATATAAAAAGAAAATAATTATTAGGTACCTACTTGAATTTCTATTTATGTTTTATTACGATCTTGATTTGCCAATAAATCCATGGTTAGAATGTCAGGTTGATTAATGGATTTTTCCTACAATCTACTATTATATCGGCGCTTATTGACTTGTCCGGTTATTGCTTGTTGTGATGTAGGCGAGATTGCTTCTTAAAATATTTTGCAAAAAGTGGTCTAGTAATCAAGTTTTGGTTTACAATAATCTGTTCAGTCGTTTAGAGTATACAGTGTCCATATTTCACTACAACATGCGACATAAATTCTACATCTAAAGTCTGTAATCTTATCTTAAATCAGGTACTCTCACTTATACTGGAATTTGCCATTACGATCCACCTAGATATTATGCAGAAGCGGGGCAACGATCAGCCGCCCACGGCGACGGTATCTAGGTACATACTGTAGCGTTATGATTGAAGGAAACCACATCTTTGCCACATAATACGTTTAATTTTGCAATAAATATATAAAAGAAAACACCAAAGATATAAAAACATAAAAAAGGTGAAAATTGAGGTAAAAACTGCAGAGTAGGATTTGTTGGATGAGTGAAACTTAGTGGAGAAATTTATGGTTTAAAACATACATTATTTTGGTACACGACCTGTAAAGCGATTGCAATCGATTAAATCTAGACCATGCACGCAAAAGTACGTTTCCTTTAGGATAGATAAGTCAAACCGTGCGTTTATAGAATCTTAACTAATAGTAATCTACTACAATACAATATAAATAGTACGTGTGGATACGATTAGTCCGAATAACCGGTTGGCGCAGCTCGCCAGACGGGTAAATGAAATAAGTGGCTGGCGAGCGTGGCGTGGCTGCAGAGTCTACGTCAGGTCTTCAAGCGCATCAGGTCAACTCAGGTCTTCAAGCAAAACCACGTCGTCGTTAATACGACGACGTCGTTTTCTAGCCCGTGGGGAAAACCAAAATTTGGCTTGTAATTTGTCGACGTCCCTTAATGTTGAATAAAACTTTAAATTCTTCAAAACGGAGGTAGCTTTAGAATAATAGATTATTGCTGTATTTCTGCTTTAAATAATATAAGAATTTAAATTTTAAATTCGTGCCACCATTGATGGCTCCCAAATCTGCAGTGTGATGTCAGAAAAAACATTTGACAATGTTTTTTTCAGAATCGAAGTTTAAAATACAATACAAAAAAATACGAGGAGAGTTTTCTTAAAAAGGTTGGAATGGAAATCAAAAAAGTTTTTAACCGTAGTAGATTTACTCTACAATACCTCGTACGTACGTGGGACAGTCAGAAAGTTTTGCGAAAATAAAAATAAATGTTCTTTATGTAAAGTTTTTTAAATATATTTTTTCAAAGTACTCTCCACTAGCCTCTACACAAAGTTTCATTCGTCCGAACCAACGCGTCTTCCGGCGATGAAAATTATATCCCTTTGAGCTGATTTTTTATTTTCGGAAATAAAAAGAAGTCACACGGTGCTAGGTTTTTTTTTTGCTTGGAAATCATCAAAAACTTCTCCCGCTCTGGGTGGGGCAGGAGGGCGTGTCAGACTTTTACTGACTAAAATCCACTCGTGTTCCCTCAGTTGCCTGTGTGTCACGGTATCTCTTTCTAACAACCCGCACACCCGGCAGGCATCGGCCCTTGCGGACCCCACCAGTTGGTGCTGACATCTCTTTGAGGCGCGCGTGGAACACAACGCGCCGTCGGTCTTGGTCCTTACCGGACAGCGAGCTACCCATTACTCGCCGTCCGCAAGCCCGCACCTACGGTGGCCGGGAATCAGCCTGGGATTCTCGACGCCCAGGGCGTCCCCTGCGGCGACTCAGGCCGTGAGGGCGTATCTACTGCCTCTCCTTCATGTGTGCCGCCTCCCTCTTCGCGAGCATTACTACTTCGCAGAAGGAAGTGACTGCTACCCATGCACTCTCGCTCCGTACCATGGCATGGGCCAGGGACGGACGCGAGAGATCGCCGCCGCCGATCGCCTCCACAAGGACACGGCAGTGCTCCGCCCAAGCCGGGCAGACCTCCACCGTATGCTCCACCGTGTCCTCAAGGCGATCTTCGCAGTGGAAACACCCGGGCGTTTCCTTCCGCCTTATCCGAAACAGAAACTTTCCGAAACAACCGTATCCGGTGAGGACGTGCGTCAGGCGGAAGGAGAGGATGCCGTGGCGCCTTTCAAGCCACTCCTCAAAGAGGAGACTTACCGCCGTAATCGTCGCGTGCCCAGCACTGGGTTGCGACAATCGCACTCTACATGTCGCCATGAGATCCCGCCGGAGCTCTATCCGCTGTGTCGCGATTTCTCGTGGCAGCGGAGTTACGCCCCGGAGTTTGGGCTTCTCGCACCACTCCCAAGTGTGCGCGAGGACCTTTGCCTCCAGATCCCATGGCGGCAATCCGGCTAGGAGGCCCGCCACCTAACCGGAGATCGTGCGGTATCCCTGGACCATCCGGATGGTCATGACCCTATGGGATGCCTTCAACTGGCGGGCTGGTTGGCGCCACACGGTGCTAGGTCAGGGCTGTAAGGAGGGTGACCCAGGAGGTGACCCAACATCTGGGTCACCCGACCCAGGAGCTTGACCCGCGTGCTGTCCAGGAAGTCTCTCGTTTTGAGCGCAGTGTGCGAAGGCACGTTGTCGTGATGGAGCAGTAGCCCGCGGAGCCCTGTGTTTGGTTGCTTCTTGCTCACAACAGAGAAAACTTCTGCCAAGCATTTGGTAGTGTACCATTCAGCGTTGATGCTTCTTTGGTTCCGTAAAGGAATTGATACCAAGTAGCCAGTCAAATTGAAAAAGATCGCGATTATTATTTTTTTCTTTTCGTTTCTAGTTCTTTTCACTTTGGTAGGCGTTGATTCGTTTTGAAACACCCAAACCGTCGACTGGCGCTTCGTTTCTGGATCGTATTGATAAATCCAAGGCTTATCACCTGTAATGATGTCGTTAACACGCCGAGATGAGCTTGCTTCAAATTTGTTTATCATGTCACGACGCTCTTCCACTCGGGCCTGCTTCTGAGCATCGGTGAGGTTGTGCGGCACCCAGAAAAAAGAAAATTCGTGTAGAAATTCGTGAAAGCTTCCCGATCCAACCTGCAGTATGTGCTGAATCTCTTGATACGTAACTCGCCTATTCTCATGGATGACATTTTTCAGTGCTAGCACGTTTTCTTCCGTAACAGCCGTCAAAGGGCGACCACTTCTTTCTTCATCCCCCAAAGTTAGTCGACCGCGCTTGAATTCGTTATACCAACGATACACGGTTGCCTTATAAAGGCCTTCATCCATAAATGCCTTTTGAAGTCTATCGTACGATTCGTCCGGTTTCAGGCGACACTTGAAATCGTAAAAAATCATAGCGCGAAAATGTTCCCGGCGCAGATCCATTATTTTATAAGAAACGATAATTTAAATTAGCTCGCAAACAATGTGGAGAGAAATTTTGAAATTGGAACGTACTTATTTTTACTTACAAATAATCATATTTTCAAAGTAGATTATAACTGGCCAGTCTCTCATACATAAAAACTTTTTTTCGCAATACTTTCTGAGTGGCCTGGTACATGCTCGTGATTCGCAATACAAAAAGTTTTGGACAAATATACTATAAAATACTAGCAGTGACTCGCTGAAGTACCGTTACACTGCCGGATTCAATGAGTCTATGGCCAAATACCACTTGTAACGACTTCGTGGATATCGTGTTCTCTATACCCATTATAAGAACGTTAAACGTTTGTGAGGTCTACCTACATAGAAAACATATCATGACTGTAAAGAAATTTTTGAGCATTCAGAATAATGTCTGCAATAAAACTGATTTTCAGTGAGAAAACGGCCAATGATTTATGAGAAATACCTACTAATGTGTAAACGACGTAAGGTAGGCTTAATATATGTATTAGAAGAATCATATGAAATAATGCAACGTAATTATGTAGAAGTTAAGAGGTATCGCAGTTAATAGAGCCCTAAACTTTATGCCCGGAGCGTTTATTGCGTCCATAATAGAGTGAGCGCTCTGCTTGCGGTCTCGACCTTTTAGCTGTAGTAATTATTGTTTAATATTACGGTAGTAGGTAGCCGACGTAACTCCCGCGCTGTGACAGGTAGTATCTAGCTACCGGTAAATGTTATGCAACGAGCCGGACGCAACACAATGTTAAGTGCATTATATCTATATGATACCGAATGCTTCGTGACTCGTACGATCCTGATCGCGGGCGATGGCGGATGTGTCCGCAATGTCATGATATATCATGACTTATAAAAATATAGGTAATAGCAGGTATTTATGCGGCGTTCGCGGTAAAGGCGTATATTACAGACATTAGTGTGTCTTGGAAGGTGTCTTGATAGCTTTAACAATAATAAAGTGGAGAGTACATACATAGGTACTAGGAAGACATCGGCCAGAGGCGGCAGATCTTCGTAATGTGAGCGGTCATCACATTCGCCTTTGTACGAACGTGTAACTAATATTGCGATGAGGTTAAAGGTAAACTCGTAAAAGCAATAAAATTATTATCATTCGTTTACTTTTAAGGAATTGATATAATTGATCAGGAAGTTTTGTTGAGCCCCAGAACCTTGTTTTTTTTAATGTAGGTACAAGTCAATCATTCCTGTAACACTACAAGATTTAAGACTGTCTCAGAATCTCAGAGTTGCAATCTTGCACACACACAGCACTTTTGATTTATGTAGTTACGTTTGGTCTTCCGTAATTTAAAATGCTCTAAACTTAATATTTTACTACCAGCGAGTTTTTAATAAGTCCATAAATAAATCTAAAAGACACACCTAGTAACTTTATGTACGAAAACATACTCATTTGGATTTAATTTAAATTATGACGTCGAGTTGAGCTTTTAATTGTGATTTAGGTAGACCTGTTATAAGGATTTTATCTACTCGACCGAGGTCCAATCACAAATAATCTTTAACATTATTATTAATTATTATTACAATTTATTAATAATTTGTTGAATTTGGGACCATTGTATTTTGATTTAGATATTAATAAAATATAATGTTAGGACTTTCCCTAGGGGAAATTTCACATACCAAGTGGTCCCGGGACAATGATAAGTTGGTACCTATTTTAACCAAATAAATCGGTACCTATTTTACAACGTCAAGTAGTTGGCTTCAGAATTGTTTCAACGTGTTCTAACGAAATCGAAGCTGAGACCGCGCGAGCCTGTCAAAGAAAATAAATTGTTTTATTCGATGTTTAATTGCTTGATCTAATGTCGAATATATAGTCTATGTTCATAGGTTAGTAGGTACCTATAAACTTAGACTATAGATTCGACTTTAGATTCTTAAAATAATTATCCGATAAATTCTGTATAAAAGGTGACATTTGTGAGCGTTGTACTGTGATAGAAATCAATAAAAAATATTAATTTACTATGTCTGCAGATGAAACAATAGGAACGCACTGTCAATTAATCTGATCGTAGAAAGCACCTGTTTTGTTGATAATAATGATTCTCCTTGGTTTTTACTCATAGGTTCGTTACATGGGCACTAGAGCTTTTGTGGTACTACTGTATAAAATATAGAAAAGTTAAATATGAAAGTAGTCAGTTATGGGATCTAATATGATGCCGAAAAATAAACGTTATGGTCAATAATGTAAGTTATAATTAGATGATTATTAGCCAACGATAAGATGCTAATGTATTCCAACTTAATTAACTACATATTATAAATTTCTACACATTGTTGCAGACGGCCTTGTTACGCAATGTATGCAACATAACACACATATTATCTACAATATTAACATGCGGAGCGTTTCTCTTTCATAGGTATCGCTCGGCGCTCAAAACATCGCCGCGGCGCTTTCGGACATACATTTCTTTCATTTTTAAAGAAACTACATATTTTGAAGTATGATTCATTAGTGAAACAATTGTGCGATGATTTGTGAATAGCGGGACGTAATGGCGAGGCTGTGTCTAGTCTGCCTACCTGCCTACGTGAAAAATGTGACAGTGGCGTGCTACGATTTTTGATTTACAATGCATACATCGATTGTTTAGGTTAGGTATACATATTCAGTCGTGTTATAGGTAATTTTATTTAGTGTAGTCTTTATATGTACTCTGTGAGTGTAGTAATTACATGGTCTAGGTATTGTCTTGTATTTATTTAAGTCTTAGGTTATGTAAACAGCCCAGCAAGTCTCCATTTTAAGGAAAATCTGTGAGTCAGCTACGTTGAGATTGAGGCTCAGATTTATAGGTGAAGTAAATATATAAATACCTACTATTTTATCACTAATTAATTTTCATTAAATATATTGAAGCAGGCAATATTGTGGATGAAGTGTTTTTAGTATATCTATATTACTTAATATGACTCAGAGATTATACTCCACGCTGTTATTTGCTATTTAATTTCCAGCTTAATAATAAGCAGGACAAGGAAGCGATCTCTGTTTGCAATATCCATACAACATAACTGTTCGAAACACAGCTATCACACACTCTAACTAGTCATATTTAACACTTTACTAACTTGATTAATACATACGCTTTCTAAAAACATTAAATGGGTATAAAATTGTGCATTAACAGGTGCGAGTATGCGTACGCGTCGCACAGTAGCGGCTTTTGTAAACATCGGCGCATGATTGCTCACTCGGACGCCGAGACACTTCACACTTCGACCTCACACTATGAACCAGTGACAAATATTTATTCAATCACTGTTCGAGAAAACGCCTTTTGGAACTCTATTAAGCTTTTGTTTAAGTAAAATTTTGATTATTACTATTGCTAGTTAGCTAGTAATGATTAAAGAATGGGGACAAAGATGACGATTTGTTTATGCCTACTCTAATACTCTTAGCTTGTCGTACCTTAGTGTAAAGAACTTTAAAATAACTAGAGTAGATACTATTTGCATAACCAGTCTTTCCATTCAGCGCTTTTGTATTCCGCAGTCTACCCGCTACCGTAATGGTAATTCAGATAAAATAATTGATCTACATACTTAATTACATTTTAAGCGATAAAGCCATAATTAAAGACTCCAAAATCGAGGTAATGGCTTTACAAGCGAAAGCCCTACCGAAGAAGAAATATCGGGTTTTAAAACGAAAAGATAAGCTTAAGTGAACTTTAATACTTATAGATGGGTACATAAAATTGAATGATATGTTCCAAAGTATGTAAGTAAGTTAAAAAGTAAGTCGAGTGCAGGTCCGTTTCTCCTCTTGATTGACGTGACAACTTGATCTGGCAGCTCGGTCGGCGAGCGCGCACGCTCGCATCATACGCCTTCGATTCAAAACGTTTGTTCTCACACAGAAGAATACCTAAAGTTCAATCCAAATATAATACCTACTATGTTATGTTACAATTAATAAAAATGCAAATCAAGCTAAATCTAAATGTATTATTTATACTGTTCAGGAATTTCAGAAATCTAGCGCTGCTGTCGTAGTATTTTTACATAGTTACTCTTTGTAATATTTAATATATATAAAAATGACTATTAAAAATATTATTATGTGGTTACATCCGAGTTTTTTGTGGTATTAAATACCATGTGGTAGGTATATAACTCCTATGTAAGTTGGGCATATATTGTTTATTTGTTTAACGAACTATTGAAAATTCAGTTTAAACAGCTTGCGCAGGCGGCGCAGGCAATCACTTCTTCCTCATCTCACTATAATCCTCTGAAACATCGGGTTGGTGGCGTTGTACCATTAAAATGGCGCTTTTTATGATTACAAATGTGTCTATATATGAGATTTTACTGTTTGTACTAAATAGGCAAATAAGCCTAAATCATCAGCTATTAGCCAGAAACTACAAGGGAACACACTTTGAAACCAGATGCGCTTTAATGTGTATGAAGCTTATTTATTACCACACTGGGAATGTTCACATAAGGCACTTACATATTAGATACCCTTAGTTAATAGACACATTTGACTGTGAAAGTTATATGTAACTACGAAGAGTTCAAAGTTCTGCATTAATTACAAGACAAGTTAGCTCCGGAACCAATCGAGCCGTTCGATCAATTCATTATTATAATTACACGTATGTTATAATAAACTAGTAAGCATCTAACGAATAAATACGAGCATCCTTCATACCTTTAATATGTAAGTAGATTGCGAACGCAAATTACATACAGTTGATTGCTTTTATCATTATTGCTGTCAATAAAAACATTTTCCAAAATACAATTGACACAAATGAGATCGCTGTCTGAAATAATTTTTATTGACCATTACTGTATATAGTGGTTGCGACTCGCGAGTCAGTAAATCATAAATTTTATTCATACATTAAAAGCTAGAAGGATTAAACTGCGCTTTCACAATGGTCGTTTCTTTTGATTTTTGTTAATTCCATGCGTATAATTGACGTAAACTGTTCTGAAAATATCAGTCAGGTCGACGCGATTATAGCCGAACATAAATGAAGAAAATCGTACGCGAAAATAACATTAAATAATGACAGCGTGTCAGGCCGGCCAGCTCGACCGCCTCCACCGCGGAATGCAGATCGAGAGCACTTGCCCGCACAAACCTGCATTATGTTTTTGCAATCGATATAAATGTATTTTTATTAATTAATGTGGAACTCTCGCAGCGATAGATGCAAAATGAGAAACGATTTATATTTTGTCGAACGGCGGAATGTCGTGTATGGTGTTATTTACATAGCGAATGCGGGTGCGGATAACGTGACTCGTGACTATGATTATAGAGCTGCATTATATCGTGCGCTTAATGCAACGCCGAGCTGCGTAATGTTCACACAATGGCTCGCTTCTTACAGTGAAAACACTCATATTAATGCGGAAAAGAAATTCATATTGTGGCTCGACAAAAAGGGTGTTTTCAGTGATCCGATGTGGATATTTACTGGAGATGTATTAGTGAATCACAATAGCAAAGCCGTCGAGCCATCGACGTATGAAAGTAAACTTGTGAGGCTGCGACCGCGTGTGCGGGAGCCCCGGAGGCTGTCGCGGTCGGTTTCACCTCGCACTTGTATCTTGTGATCTCGTCGCGGAGGCGTTTCGCGCGCCTTTTTTGGAATAACTCGAGCAAAATTCGTCGGAAACTTTTATTTTACTTCGCGCGAGTTGCACTCAAAAATCGGATTTTTATTTTAATGAGCCAGTTTCGCGTCGGCTTCTCGCTCGCACCCGCCGCTGCACTGAATAAATAAATGAGTTGCTCTACTTTCTATGAGATCGTTTCTTTGGGCGGTCCGATGAGACTCGCCTGTTACGCAGAGCGGCTTTGTGCTGAGCGCTCGTGCCGGCGCGCCCGACCAGCGCCGACCGCCGCGGCCGCCGAGCGCCGCGTGCGCATCAACAACATTGCTCTTTTACTCTCTACACAATAACAATTCTATTTGAGATACATTCCAGTCACGATTTATATAGTTAGTAACAGATTTCTTTGTCAGAAAAGGCCAGCTGCTTAGAATCTAAACCTATACCTACTAGCACCGATACAGGGTTCGAATTCCTTGAGTTCGACGTTGATGCAACGATGTTACTAGGTAGGTACTTGGATCACCCTTTGCATGCCAGAATATGGTTTAGATCCACATGACAGACTCTATAATGGTGTTAGTAATTAATTAATCTTACATGCGTATGTATTATAGTGGTATCTCTAATATTGAATATTTCCACACACATAGAGAGCTATCAGTATCGGTACAATAGATCTCTGTCACATTAAGCGCAACCGTTTATGTTCGCGAAGTCGCAGATAAAATCGCAACCGAGTGATTTTATGAAATGCAACATTTTGTAACTATCTCTAAGATATGTCACCACTAACACAATGTCAGGCTTTAGAATTAATTGATTAATTCTCAACATAGAATTATTTTGTTAGCACTTACTATTGCATGTAAAATGATGACTATCTTCTCGAAGAAAGTGTCTGCTTGTTAGCACATGCATTGAATCCTGTATTCCATTCATGAATCTTGTTTTCATGACTAATAGAGTCGAGAGGCTGTCAGCCGTGTAGTAGAGCATCTTCATACGAATCGTTATTATATTCATAAAGCGAGCTCCTCCCACGGACATGTGTCGCCGGGCTTCAATTTGTCAAGTTAGCAAAATATCGTTAAATGTTTACCACCTTACCCTCAGCACTCATGGAAAAAAGGCTTGTGTTTAGGCATGTGTATGTAAATGTTAGATTTTTAATTGTGCGACATGGGTAGATAGGTAGGTAATTAATAAATTTTTGCAACATAACGTAACATTTTCTAATTAACATATATTATGTTTCGCGATACGAAGTAATCACAATCATTGCTTGTTTATAAGGTGAATTTTTAGTTACCGTTTAAATTTTTCAGGGTGATAGTATAAAATCGGACTTCCCATGCAAAATCAATAGTCCGCTGATCGATTTTGTATGGAAGGTGCGTATTTTTTTTCATATTTCGACCCATATTCCTTGAAGAAAGTGGTTCAATTTCACGGGTAGGTACTATCACCCTGAAAAGTTTAAATGGTGACAAAAAATTCACCCTGTATAATTAAGCTATTGCTTGATTTTTATTTATTTATTCAAAGCCTCCGCTAATAATTGTTTCAGTTCCATTGATTGCTTCATACAAATATGGTATTGAATTAAGTTTATTACTACATAACATTTCCCCGTTATTGAAATATTTTCATCTCGATAGAAAATAAGGAAATGCAGAACTAAGATATTGAAATATAAATTAGAACATGTAAAGCGATTGAACACAGACGATTATGCAAGTGATTGAACCATCGATACGGCTTTATGCAAGATCTCGCGTATCATATGATACGACACTTATTGGTCATGTTCGGAGCGTGTTGCCTACCGGACATGGAAAGGACTTGCTTGGTATTATTAGTGCAATGCACTTGCATGCGTCACTACGCGAAGGACACGCTTTGTCTGGATCAGGTGGTCGCGCAGCAGGTGAGGGGCGAGCGGGGGGCGTGCGAGACGAGCGGGCGGCGGAGGGGGGCGCGGCTCGAGGCCGCTTCCTGTCGCAGGACTGGTTCTGCGGTTTGCACCACTTTTGTTTTGCACCAGTTTCCAACTATTTAAACAAACAACCTTTTAACTTTTAATGTACCAGTTTATGCGCGTATGCGCATGAAGCTTGTAAATAAACTACCTAGATGGTTGACTACTTATGAATAATTTCCTTCATTCTCCACATGCACAATTAATATAATAATATATCACACCACACGCATGTGAATTGACATTGGTTGTGGGCATTAACTTTAAATTGTTCAGAGTGAATTGTACTCTTTACTGTTATTTAATTGAATACAAATTTATTTTGTTGGGACAACCAAAATCAGTCCTTAATTCATAGTCTATTATATGTTTTCACAACCGATCATCTGAATTTCTTTCCCACCACGACTGTGCTTTAAATATGGAACAAGGTATTGAATACCACAGTTATGGCCAATAATAACGTCGTGTAGAAAGCTGGCAGTGTTAACTCCCCTTGAAACTCGTAAAGCCGAAATGTTTGATAATAAAAACCAATTTACTCTCAATCCTGCAGCAAATCATCGCTTTATAATCCTCAAAACCTTCGCGAAGACTTCGCTAAAGACCAATTTTAACAATTTTATTGAGTTTCGAGCAATTTCATTGTTATTCCTTTTTACTTTGCTGTGATAAAAACGGTTGCATGGACTCTAGGTATTTCTTTTCTGAAAAATAAATATAAATACTTGTGTCAGGTTCGTAATGATTGAGATCATTCATAATTATCATATCAAAATATTTGTTTCATCCAAGGTTTTAGTCATTTTACTACCGATGTTCGGATGCAAATTAACATTTAATTCTTTTATTACAGATATAAACTGGTCAGGTGTCGCATCAAACCAAAAGGTGAGCATCATAAAATTTTATAGTTTTAAACTATTTTTGACTAAGTGACATTTTGTCATTGTCAACTTTTCAAGTTTCCAGTAGGAATGAGAAATGACGTGAATGTTACATGACTGTACAACGAAGGTGAAAGTCAATCGCAAGTCATCTCGTCTGTATGCACCTCCGCCGCTGCTTCTGCTCATTGAATCTGCAACGAACTGAATTAATGAATAGAATCATATGAAGGATGTACAATAACTAGTTGTATTCATGTGGGACAATATTGTCCGTCACCACTCACCGGCTTGAACATGATTTATTAAGGCTTCGAGGCTCTCATTTTTATTAAAACACATTAAGTCTATTGAGGTATGGTTCCTGGTGTCTGAACGCGACCTCATACCTTTACGATATGTTAATACTTTCAACTGGTATACCTGTCCAGCCACTTGGCTGACAATGCTTTTGTTCAAGTATGGCTTGACCGCGATTTATTAAGGCTTCGCAGATTAAATTACAACAAAAAATTACATAAATTGGGTCGATTTATAGTTACTAATTTCCACATCACTTCATGAACCGCAATATTAAGAAATTATATTGGTACATTTAAATCTTTTGTTTATTCTGGTTTATTATTATGGTGGTTTGGGCAGTGCCCAAATATAATCTGAGTTTATAGTGAGGTCGTGACTGTAACCGCAGACGAGTCAGAGGATGCTAAAGACGCTGTTCTGGCCATGATTGTATGCCGTTAACGTAGGGCAAGAGTCAAGGGCAGGGCACCGGGCGGTCCGCTAAGTCACATCGATGTTCAGCGCGTGTAAGCAGACAGACAACCTGCGGTAACCTTTGCGTGGCACAGACATCGTATTTGCGTCAATATACATATGTTTGTATGTATGCATTATACGTAATTCGTTTGGAAAAAATCTTTAAGATGAATCAACTCGTATCCTTGAACTTACAAAATAATTGAACACTTACAATAATTTCTTATTGACGTAAACAAGATGCAAAATCATACTATTGCCACAATGGTTTTGAAACACGTGTAAAATATAAGATCATCAGTTTTTATAGTTTCTTATTCAAACATCTAGTCATTTGGTCAGGTGATGTCGAAAATAGCTTTTGGTGTAAATTTGTTAAAATGGAACTCGTATTGCCTATTTACATTTAATCACGTTCCGCGAATTTACATTAATGTTTAGTTCCTACCTATTGAGTATAAAAAAAATATTATATTTAGATAAACTAATGACGGTAGTCAGTGACGTCAATCCTAGCTCAAAATTTCCAAAGCTAGCACTAAAAGAATTTTACATACCTAAGACTAAACACGTTTGCTTTCATTGGTGCTGGCAGCTTTCGCTATGGTTTGCAATCGAACTTTACAATATTTTTAATCTTATTGAAATAGGAATAAGACTCAGACTTCGATCAATCACTTTTTTATTAAAATTTCATCTCGATCATAATGATGATGATGCTTCATATCCTTTTGCTTATTATGGAAATAGCAAATTTATCCGACAATATTTCATATTATACCATTTCATTTGCTTCTTAGTATCAATCACAAAGATACATCAATATGTATGCGTTTATTAGATATGGAATATTATTAGCATAAAAAGTGGCTGGATTAGGAAAATATAGTATTATACAAAACGGTCTTTGTTATTTATAGTTTTAAAATAAAACTTCTACAATTATTGCGTTATCGTACAAATAATAATGAGAACTATTGATAAGGTTGTCAATTTTTATCTGAATAACTAACATTGATGTTTTCATTCATGCCGGCTGGTACGAGTATTACAAATATTAGAATGTATGTAGGAGGCTGTTATTTGCTAAGTACAGTTCATATTTAACGAAAAATATCCAGTCATTTAATCTGCCTCCCAATTTGGAGAGAAGGCTTTTAGTAGCTTTTGGGTCTAATTGCTCTATTACTGTTAAAATTGCTTCAAAAGTTATAGTACATTAATTACAGTGTTTTTTTTTAACTTTACAATTTTTAGACACCCACTCATCTAATGCTTCATCAGACTTTACTTGTTCAAGTTTTTTCCTCATAAACGATTCCCAAAGACTCATTAACCCGTTAGATGGTCCGTAACAAAAAACTGTGACCGTGAATCTGCAACCGCTTTAGCACAAAGTTACTCCGTACTTTACGTTATTTTATTTGACAAGGTGACGCAATAAGAATTGGCGTCAATCGTGTCTGACGACAAAGAATATTTTTGAACTGCTGCATAGCAATCAATTAGTACTTACAACAATAAAAAATGCAACGAAACTGTTTGAATTATGAGAAAACAGAAATTCCCATAGTAATATTATGCTTACTATATTGTAAAAAGAAATGGTTATCGTTTATTAACTTTGGTGAATATTAGTCTGACATTCGCGAAATATGACTTTCGTTGTGGTTGAAAGATTGGTAATATATAAAAGCTCACATAAAAGTACAAATGTTCAGGTTTGTGAATGTGTCATCTTTATTGATTGTACGAATTAATATCACGGAGCAGGTTGTTGGGTCATCAATTACTTCCCATGTAAAAATATTTATCTGTCAACTTACAATAATATAATATTATAAATCTATAGAAAACATTTGAAATACGAAACAAAAACATTTATTGAATAAAATACTTATATTATGTGTGACGATACTATAATAGTTTGAGAAGGCTGTGTTTATCTGTCATTTGAGTAACATTTATGTACTTTATTTGAATGCATTATTTTAAAATGATAGTGCTCCATTTATTTGGCCCACTTGTACTAAAACTTCACCGTTACGATTAGAACAAGCTTGCATAGCAACCGATGATAATTCATTCATAAGCCAATATTTAAACAAATATAATATGTGTGCAATACCGTGTTTCGGAGAATATTATAATTATAAGTACAGTGTCGTAAGACCGCATTATTATTAGTCTGGAACAACATGTTAGCATGCGCTTAGCACAACTATTAATAACGTTAATAAAAAAGAAATAAAACTTTGTCTGAATATAAAAAAAAAACAAAAGTTGGCATGTTGCAAAACCAGTTAATATTTTATGAAGTGGTATTGCGCACAGTTAGGCACTATTTATATGTATAATTAACTTTTGCCCGCGGCTTCGCCCGCGCGGAACTTGCATCCCCTATTTAACTCCTTTAGGGTTTGAATTTCGAAAAGTCCTTCCTTATTCCTTGTCTACATTATAAAGGGAACCTCTGTGCAAAATTTCAGCTTTCTAGGTCCAAGGGTTTTGGCTTGGCGTTGATGAGTCAGTCAGTCAGTCAGGACTTTTCTTTTTAACCCCCGACGCAAAAACGACGGTGTGTTATAAGTTTGACATGTCTGTGTGTGTGTTTGTCTGTGGCATCGTAGCTCCCGAACAGATGAACCGATTTTGATTTTTTTTTTTTGTTTGAAAGGTGAATTAGTCGGGAGTGTTTTTAGTATATAGTAGCATGTTTCATCAAAATCGGTTCGGCCGTTTGAAAATTATCGGCCTTTTTCTGGTTGATGAAGGGATTTGAGCATCTTCCACGGGTCTGATCAAGTCGAAATTTGGTATTCTATTACTTCAATGATTTTAGACGAACAAAGTAACCTTGAACTCATGCTGGAGCAACACCTGGAATGTCAAGGATACCCAAGTCACTCACCAATAAACAGCAGAAGTATCGTGTTTGGGCTCATTGAAAAGGTCTCAATGAATAGGTTATGGATAAATGGTGATCAGTACGAGGAATGAGGATAAATTAGTAACAAACTTCACTGTGGGAAACATACGCAACGCTGCGCAGATTTAAGCGAGACATTAAGTTTAAAAAGCAGGAAATAAAAGTTAAATAAAAAAAAATTAAAACCCCCCGACCCATACAAAAACTCCAAAAAGTAAAAAAAATATATATAAATTATTGGCCTTTTAAGTTGTAGGTAATATTTTGATCAAGGCATTGTCAAGTCGGGGGGCGGCTAATGATGATAGGACTCCCTTTTCCGCACGTAGACTCCCATTCGGTCCGTTGTGCTTGTCGGGGGACGGCTAATGAAAATGCTAGTGGCCAATAATTTATATTGTTTTTTTACTTTTTGGAGTTTTTGAATGGGTCGCAGGTTTTTTAAATTTTAAATTTAATTAATTATATGGATGTAGCTCGCGAATTCTCGTTCCAACAATACCCTAATATTGAACAGCTACAATCTCTAAATAACCGAGAAATCTGGAATTTATCTCTTTAATCGTTAGAACACAGATATCTGTAGAAAAACTTGTGGCTCAGATACAACCGTAATTTGAACTAACATCATTCAACGTCAAGACTGTTATTTGACTTTATTGCTTCTAAGAAAAAAAAAACAATTCACAGAGTTCTATATCATTATAATTTTCACTTTCTTGGTGAATTATGATGATGTTGGAACCAATTGACGACCAAATATACGCACCAACTATTTTAATTAAATCAATAAAGGTCACTGAGTCAGCAGAACTATTCTAGTTACATTGTCAAAAAACATGTTTTTTAAACATCTGACGTAGTCAAATAGACTGCGGTATAAGTACGTTACATTTTAAACACTATTTATTAAGTAACATTTTACACTATATGCGTAGCGTTATCGCGCGTTGATGTCTTTTCCATGGCACAGCTTTTAATGGAACTTCATAAATAGCTAAGCATTTATCTTCATGTACATTTATCCTTTGTGGCTCGTTAACTGACATTTATTTTAATAACAAGATTTAATGATCGTGTTGTACTTACTATGAATCGCTTTACGACTTTGGAACTTATTACACTACTAAACTTTTATACTGTGCGCACTTTAGAACAGTAATTGCATACACAATTATATGTTTTGAAAATTGGTTACACAATTTCAGTATTTGCGTAATTTTGTAAGGGTATAAGTGGCCTAAATTATTTGAAAGCTTATTTTTAATGAGCACTTGGATATTTTAATTTGACTTGATAAAAATCCAAGGCCATCGGATATAGGAAAATCAAAACTGTAGTGCGTTTACTAGGTCAAATTATTATTAAAACTTTGAAATCGAAATTCTCGACTGATTGAAGCGTGGTATGCAGGAGCAATTAATATGGAATGTTTTTATTTAAATAAATGTTGTGGTAGTTAAATGATACAGTTTCAACGATTTTTATCGCTGACTTTTTAAGCATAAAACGAATGTACCTTTATTATAACTTTTATTACAAAAGAATTACGAGAACATATGTAGATACTGTTATTAAAGATAGTCAGGATAAGGAATCAAGACTGTCAGAAATTAATTTCTCTTAGCAACTATGAAGATAAAAAATAAGGACTCTAAAAAAAGCCTCGGCCGAATCGGAAACTCTATTGGAACAATAATAATATAGTGTCAGTGGTAAAGTGGAACAAGGAACTCTCGTAGTGGCGACTGGTACGTTGAACCTCCCGGGGCAGCGTGTGTGTGCACGCACACGCGAGCACTGTGCACGTGCACGACGCCGACACTGTGCACACGTCAGCGCCGTGCGTCCGTGTGCGTCTAATAAACGTGTGTAAGTATTTTAATCTGATTCATGGCGCGATACGTAGGTAAGGCGCATGAGGTTTTAGCAGCACGCGTTAAGTTTTATTATTTCCTAATTTAATCGTATACTCATAAAGTTCACATTACAATAGCGCAGCGTTTACTTCGGCTCATGTACATGTTGTTTTATAGAAAACAAATTTTCGCATGATCCGTGTAGGAATGATTGAGTTGTTACAAATACGCGCGGAATCAGTACCTAAGTTAATGTTTATAGAAGAAGCGCGCCGAGACCTTCGGCCGGCGGGCGGCGCGTCGAGCCCGCTCCGGCTCCGAATGCTCCCCCATCCACCACGTTGCCTCAAGGCACTCACTTGTATTTTGCCGACGCATAAACAAAATGTATGTCGCTGTAACTCCGAACTCGCATATTTATTAAAGGGAAGCGTGTTCTAACTTAGGATTGCTATAAGTTACTGTAATGAATACTACATTAGTGTATAAGAATCAGATACCTAATGTCCATTTAACGAGTTATCCAATATCATAGTTCTGACTTCCTTAATTTGTTTTCATTTATGACTATTTGATGCAGTAGACTGAGCTGGACTTAATATTGCTGTAAAATGTTTTATGGCCCATAATAATGGTTTAATAGTTCTTATGCGATATAGTAGAGATACATGCATATATGAGTGATTATAAAGTTGATGGGGGCTGTGCCAGTGTGAAACTTCCTTGTGGCCACGTGCGTTTGTTCGTATGATAACTTGTTAACAGAAGCCATGACAGCATCGGTGGCACACTCAAGCTCGGCCCACACGACACTTGATACAATCTAAATAAACTTTTGTAACTAATGTCTCAAGACATAGACTATTTAAACATAATAAGCAAATTACATAAAATATGTGACAAGCCGACAGTACTTTACAGTCGAGTACTTTAGCAGCGAAATAAGTGTCGTTCGTCGGCTGAGTGAAGTCGCGCGTCGATACCAGCGGGTAGTAATCTAGTAGTGCATGTTCGTTGATAGCTGCGCTCGTACGGCGCGGCGCACAGTGGGCTGGGATTACAAGGTTGGGTCTTAAGAGATCAAATGTATTTTTTTGGTATCTAGACATAAATTTAAAACGTTTTTATTCTCTGACTTTTTTTAATTTAACGAGTACTTTCGGAGATATAGCCATATCAAATTTGTATGAAGAGTCATGTTATTTTAGTTAAGCAATTTATTCCAATTAAATTGAAATTGAAAATAATGTAGGTATACTTAACGGCCTGAAAACCTCAATACCTACTTAGTTCTTTTAAAAAAAAACAATGTTCGACATTTTCCACCACCATAGGTAGGTATGACGTAATTTGTTTTGAGACTTATTTCCGGGAATCAAGGGATAAGAGTGCGCGAGCGCAACAACAAGTTATGACGTGTCGTAACGTGATTGGTGCAACGATAGGGTATCTACGGAATGTTCGGTTGCATTCAAACGTACTTCAGTGTTCTATTACCCACCATAATAGACGCACTACCCCCACACATTCATTACTTACTTATTTGTTATTTTGTATTTGTGAAAATGTTTGAAAATTTAGTGACAAACCTTGATCTTTTCGTTATTTTAAAAAACAGTGGCAGTATTAAAAGTAATGACAGTTTGTGTAGTGAGATAAGGTCAAAATTTTTAGTCGAATTAAGTGATGATCACGAAAAGACCTTAAAGTTGTTTTGTGCAAAATTTTGTTATAATTTAAATAGAAGATGGGAAAACGCTTATCGTAAAGATTCATTCGTTAATGTGGATACCCTTGACAGTGATTAAATTAAAACAGTGCAGTGGCCAGTAGTGATTGTGATTTTTACTTATTTATTTATTTATTTTATTAGTGGATTAGGCCTAAAGGGGAGACCACTACATAAAAAAACGCGCCTAGTTCTTAAACTCTATGGTGGTGTGGAATAGAGAACAAAATTTGAAATTGCGACCAAATCGCAGAAAATCGCAACCCGAGAATAGGCGCTAAAATAGGACAAATATACGTACTATGCATACGTAGAGTCAATTCTTTGAGAAAATTTGAGAATTTCGAGATTTTCACATTTTTTTCTTTTGCTTCATACAAAAATTACTTTGGATATTTATAACTCCGAAAATACTAAGTTATCTGAACGACCCTCATAGAAATAATTACTTATAATCGATAAATAAATCCAACACAATATTTAAAATTTCAGAAAAAGAAACTTTTTTTTTTGTAATGCTAAGTCCTTTACCGGCCCGTTTCAGCCCACTGTGCGGCGCGGGCGCTGGTGGTTGCGACAGCCGCACGATCAGCCGCGTGATCGTCCTTGCTCGTTGCTCAACGCTCGATAAGTGCACGATATTAGCGCCATCTTAAAAGCTTTCGAGTACGAAAATAAAATCGATAATAAGAACAAAAAGTAATTAAAGACAGCTGTAACTGTTTTAGTGTTGGTCGGCGCCGGTGTAACGCAGCTAGTTCCACCGACCTTTACTGGTTCGTATTTCGAAACTTGTACCGCTAAATGTTCTAAAAATAGTTTTCTGCAGGTTGTTTGGATTCTCTTCATAATATTTGGCATTCTACATCGGTTAGAAGGCTCTATTTGTTTTCATTTGTTTAAAGACCTAATTAAAATGTGAACACCCGTTTTTTTTTTTTTTTTTTGGGTGGGAAATCATCAAATAACTTCTCCCGCTCTGGGTGGAGCGGGAGGGCGTGTCAGACTTTTACTGACTAAAACCCACCCGTGTTCCCTCAGTTGCCTGTGTGCCAGGGGCCGTTAGTAGGTCAACAACCGTCACTGAACTATACTATGTACGCCGCATAAACAATAGACGTTACCGTAAATCTAATTATGATATCAGAGATTGCTTATTTGAACTTACATCAATAAAAAGTATGGGTAATTCAAAGATGGTAAACTCCTTACTCCAAATTATTCCATCACGGTCACAGTACTCTCATAAGTAGATACATAAAAGAAACAAAAAACAACCTTCGTCGTTCCCCATAATAAGTGAAGGAAATCCCCACAAGAACGCATTAAGTAGAATGTAAAAAAAAAACCTTAATAAAAAAGCTATCTTTCCAATATCAAAATCCATTATAAACGAGACCATTGTTACTTTTCGTGGAATCTCTGTCGTGTTGTATTTTTTAAGGCTGCGCAATGTAGGTCATCTGTATAATTGTGTCGTGTATGAGTCTGTATCAAATGATTGTGACTAATAAAGGATGTTGCGTAAGGCATTGCTATTTATTGATAAATGTCATTAGTGACGTGCTCGTGGCTAAATAACAAACGATTGATCTACGAGGTTAAGTTGTGTTTGAATCGGCCAGTTCGAGCACGTGCTCGGGTGAGTAGACTTTCTTTACACATTGAGAGCGCTCATTGTATTCGAGAGAACTTTTACGATACGAATGAATGTATTGTAAAAATCATGACCACCCAGCCTAAAGATTACATTGATTCCATATCGACACTGCAAAGTTCTGTTGTCGCCGCGCAGCTCACGTGTAGAAGTCGCGTTGTACCCGTGAAGGCCCAGTGTAGAAAACGCATCGTAGCCGCCAAGAATGTGTCTAACAGGCGCGGTGTAGCAAAGTAGGTTTTGCGTAGCAGTCGCGGTGTAGCCGCGTAGGCTTCGCGTAGCAGGTGCGGTGTAGCCGCGTAGGCTTTGCGTAGCAGTTGCGGTGTAGTCAAATAAGCCGTGCGTTGAACGCTTTTATATGAAAAAAATATTGATAACAACATGGACTGCGACGTTGAACCTAACCTATCTTTTGTTGGTAAAAACAAAATAAAACCTCCAAAGAAGGGAAATTAAAAGAGGCCGCTGTATGCAAAATGACGGCGTCAACGTAATATTGAGAAGCACCTGTTGGGTTAGGCTAAAATCCGACCCCAGAATTGTTTGAAAATGCGATACAGCCTAGGCTTATGAAGGCCGTAATCGTAAGTTACGTGATAAATAGATCGTAATCTCACAATAGCTAGCATGAGGGGTCGCGGGTCGCGCTCATTATGTTGCATTCAGACATTAATTTAACTAGACTTGTTTGTTAATTACAAGTTCAATAACATTCGCTTCCATTCAATGCATTTCATTTTGTAAGGTAAGTAATTTCTGTTTGAAATCATTGAAATATTTCTTTATTTGTTACAAATCGCTGTCGTGTCGTGGACATGATGTGTGACGGTGGCTGACCCAAGCAGATGATGCATGCTGCTGAATGTATGGCATGAACTGTCTGCTCTAGCTGCTCCAATAATCGATCAATTAAATCAGCTCATACATTTTCCCCATAGAAACTCTCCTTAGTTTCTATAGGAAAACAATACCTTATTATTATTAAGAGGAAATGCGATAAACTGCTCAGGTAAAAGAAAATGTCAAGTAGGCTAGCTATTTCTAATAAGATTCATAATAGACAAGCAGGCGTCGGCGGCACTCGGCGCTGCAAGTTAGTTACAGATATTGCTTTACTTGAATGTTAATAGCTCCGCGTTTTTATAAAAATAACTACTAAAACTAATTTGCTCTAAATAAATATAGCTAGTTCATATTTGAGGTATTTATCTAACAAATTCCGTAATATCCGTTAGGAGTAATCTAATGCACTCACACATACATACACACACACATGCAAGGCTAGGTTACTAACACAGTGGGCACACGTGCACAGTGGAGGCAGCGCGGAACGAGTTCACACCGACCTGCTGCGCCCGCGCAAGAAAGAACTCAGCCAAGGACGCCAGCGTAACGGTCCGTGTGCGGGGGGCGGGGCGCGTGCGGGTCGTGGCGGGAGGGGGGCGGGGGGCCTGGTCCCGCTAGCCGCGCTGCGTGCCCGCGGGATGCACGGGATGCACTGGACACTGATTCATGCTGACCGTTGCGTCATCGCTCCGTAACTGTTGCTGGAAACAATTATGATTAAATACTAATTAGTTAATTACCTTTTCATAACATTATGAACTTAATTAATTTATTATTAATAGTTTTATAGTATCGTTTCACTTGCAAGATTCCTATTAGAAAAAATATTACTATATGCATTGCAGCAATGCGGCTTTGCTGATTAATGTCTTTAAACATCTATAATAATTTGTTATCATCAATAAACACAGTGGCTTGACACAACATTTAAAATTGTGATAGACGTGTCCTAAATGAAGCATATTTCTTAAGAAAAACCAATTTTAAGTTCCTTCGCACGGCCATCGACCCTAAAAACCTTATCTTCTTTCTCACTCGCTCTCGTTAACTTGTATAGTTTCGTCTCACAGTCACGAAAACCGCTGTTCTGTCTTTATTTTGTTCCATTACGGCCAAGAACAATGACTATTCGTCGATAGGACCGTGTTCCTATATCTATTCTTTTCTGGCATGCGAGCCGCGGGCGCGCCGCGAGCGAGACGACTAGCTTTCTGAAGCGCACAGCCTCTGCTGAATGTTTCGAATTCCTATTGGGCCGCAGAGAGCTTAAAGATGGCCACTCGAAGACCGTTTTCTCGTTACGATAACCTAATTTCATTCCATTACGTCGGTAGTCGTTCTGCTTAAATTTCAATAAGGCTACTCCATTAAGTTCGAATGTCAGAAGGTAATGCGAGTAAAAAGACAGCGACCTCGCGGGCGTATGTTCGCACGCTGCGTCCGCGCCCCCCACCACACCCGCTCCCCCGGGCTCGCCCCTCGCGCGCCCACAGCCTCCGCAGCCCGCGCTGCTCCTGAGCGGGTGATTCAACTGTGTTTGTTCGGAAATGTCGAAGGTTTGCCGGACGTCAACAGACACGGAACTACCTTCAGCTTGAGCTTGTTTCCAGGTATCATTTTAATTTTATCTATCTAGAGCACCGATAGATTTATGCGGTACGAAAGAATGCTCGAAAACAATCAATGTTTAGTAGCTTAATACTGCTAAAATAGAGCCACATTACTGCATGGTGTTATCAACAAGTAATTCCAAAATGTACAACATTATAATATTGCCACTACTGTATCACAGCTAAGCCGTTTGTTGCTTTACAATAGTTTACAATATAAAAGACATCAACGCGCTGTGCACCTTTATTGGAAAATTATGCGTGCAGCCAATTCTTGGTAGCTTTTCCATTATTTGATGTGTTTAATAGATTTGAACATCGTCAAGCAAACAGAAGTAGTCTCATAGGTACATATTTGAACATTCATATAAATTTCAAATATTTTATACACATTTTTTTCCATACCAAAAGAGTACAAGAATTTACATAATGTATTTAATTGCCAATCCATAATATTGTTAAGTGAAGGCCTATTCAAATATATATTGTAGTAAAATATTTGCATACATGCTACTATTCATCATAAGTATATTCGGCAAGCGCCGGCGTCCGCCGACAACATGACACCTCGCTTTAAATAAATACAACTTTGGTACACATGTATACTAACTAAGGCAAATACTATGTCGCCTTTTGTCATTGATATTTTTCCGCATTTAATCATGTCGCGGATTATACTAGAATCCTGTTAAGTTTTTTTACTTATTATTGAGGTTCCAGTTTGACGGCTCTTGTGGAGCCATGGCGCGCTACGATACGCGATAGCAGATAGCGAACCACGTGCCACGTGGAGCGGCTCATAATAATAATGTTTATCAATTAAAGTCTTGAACGCTCTATTAATATATTAACCTTTGCACGGTTTGATTAATGAACCTCATTTCATTTGCAAAATATTTAAATATTATACTAGACCAAAAGCTGATTATGAACTTTTAAAAGTTTACCTGCATCTTTTTATAACTGTAAACACATTTAACGAGTGATTAATGCAATGCAGGTGTTACCGAATTTCATCACATTTAAAAAAATAAATGAGATATACGCTTTACCTATTCTACACGTTACTGAAATTCAAATAAAGAGAACTGAAATAAAGCCGTTTAATGGAAATATGGAAATTTTATGACTTAGCCATGTTTAGGTACTTTGAATACTATTTTAATGTACCGTAGACAATGAGCATATTTACGCCCGAAAGAACCGAAGCTACAGAAAGTCAAAAGTTTGTAATAACAGCATACCTATGGGTTATGTTTTTTTAAATAAATTATTTTGATATTTTTACATTGTCAAACTTAGAAGATTGTCAAGATTAGAAGTAAATGATGTGGTTTCCTATAATTGGAAGCGTATACTGTATTGGCCGCTGCTCTATGTATCCTTGCATGTAATTGTGTAGCCTCTGTTGGTGATCCAATAAATAAATACCTACATTGTATAAAAAATACAGCACTCGTGTATTCTTGCTCTTTACTTGCTTCGGCATGAAAATAAAGTAAACATTAATTAATATTGAACTGAACATAAATTAAATGTTAACAAAATAAGTTAGATCAGCTTCTGAATTGCTTGTTTTTATTTCCACGCACTGAATGAGAAGCGATGCGCACGCGACGCTTGTAGCTTCAAATTACATAGTGATCATGCTGAACTGTAACGTCAGAAAAACTTATTCTTTATTGTCCGCCATGATTACATAGCTGGTGAATGGATATTCTATGTACAAAAGCAAGCGTAACATTGAAGTGATTGAGAGGTTTAGCATATTGTGACTTAATAATTGACATAATTGGATTTAAAGATTAAAAGGACCAATTCTGGGTGGTCTGTAGTTCAAATAGCAAAATTTTTGTAGTATTTTATGTGTGTCTATATTGTCAATAAAAACTAACTGGTTTTCAGAAAGTTTAATATATCCCGTTAGGACTTAAGTTGATCTAAACGAGAATTATAATCAATCTAAAAAAAAAGTACATAAAAAAGGAGGCGTGCCTGATCTTTTTATTCAGTTTGTGTTTTTTCTTATCTGCCAAGCACATACCTTATTGTATCAACCTATACTCCATTTACAATAACATTAGACAGAAGTTAAAAAAGGTGCTTTTTAATGTACACTTCGTAACAAAATTACATTAAACGTGTTGCAGTTACGATTTATGCCAAAAAAATTAAAGTGTCAATGCTAAAAACCTAAAAGAAGCAGGAGTGAAAAACACCGAGTAACTAAATTAGTTTATGACGACGAAGTTTTACCAAACGTATTGTGGGTCGTAAGTTGTTATTTAAAATAAAGTATTGTAAAAAATATATATTTTATTTTCTTATAACCTTAATTAGATTTAAATCATCATGTGATTGTTTGTTTCATTCATTCGTTTTGTTGTAGGTTTGTAATGTGTGATGAAGATGTTATTTTAAATAGAACATTATCTAAAATAAACATGACTTTTACTTCGTTTATCTCAGTATTTAGTACTGTCTTAAATCTACCTAAAAAAGTTAGAACTTAACTTTGAAATAAAATGTTTTGCACTCCTGCTTCTACGAGCCTCTTTTTTCTAAAGCTATAACAAATGGGGTATAGTAGGGTTGAAAAATTGCTAATGACATATAAACGTAAAATCGTATACGCCTAAAATATCCGCGCTCCCCCAAACTGAGAGCGATCTATTCAAATCACGCCTCTATAATTACGGACGAGATACTTATTGGATACACGGCCATTTCTATTTTTTTATAACAAGACTACCAGGAAACCCATGGCAAAATTTGTGGGTCATCTCTAACCATTGTTACTCGACTTACGACTAGCCACTGAGTTTCTTTTTCATTAAGACTTCTTTAGATGAAATTAAAGTTGGAATCCAATTAAAATATTAATAAGTTTTATGGTCGTGGTGAAAAATAACATCTATTAAGATCAGATAATGTTCTGTCGTAAATCAAAGTATGGTGTGTAGATAAAGTACAGATTTCGATATTACTACCAATACCTCATGCAATATTTATGGTTTCAGCGTATTTGTAATGTAAATTTTTCTAACGAAACGGTATATAAAGTTAATGTAAAGGGTCTATTTTATCTTCTCCATCGTCGCAAATTACCATTTCAAATAAGCAAAAACCATCAATATTGCATGAGATGGGCAGTAGAACTTAACAAGTGACCTCAGATAAAGATTACTTCAATGTTGGCGACGCGATCCATCTCACATGTGAAAGCACGTATAATTTATAATGTTTTACTTAATAATTATGGAATATAACCTCACTACCATAAAGTTTGTTGTCGTTAGAAGAGAACGAGCTTGCAGTCAGTAATTAACAAAACGCATTAAATTCAAACATATTGAGGAAACGGAGGAAGCACTATGTCTGTTGTGCTTTAAAGAGTACACATATTTTATTGGACAAAAGAAATGTTTTTGCTTATGTTTCTATAGGCGTGTCAGTCAAAGTAATAAATTACGCGGCGGCAGTAAAAAAGTACATTTTGACAGCTAGTACGTATGTAATGAAAACAGATGGTATTGATGCGCTTGGTCTAATCGCCTAATGGATTCAGTATCCAGGTTAAGTGGGGCGTGTTTTCAATTTCTCGCATCTCTCGGGTCGAGGTCAGTTACTCGCCGCACGTTTTAGAGCACATCACATCTCGTTGAACCAATTTGTTTATATCGAGCACTTTAGCGGAAGGATCACGACTGTACAGAGCACTCAAATTGAATATGTCGATATTACGCTAATATACATAAATGTATGAGATTAGAAAGTTGCGCTGGTGCTGTGTCCTAATTTTGATATTCAGATAACTATCATCTGCATTGTTTTAAACAAAGATGGCATACTAAAAAAATATTTTTGGCTTCTAAATTAAATGCAAAAGACATTTTAAACTTCAAATATTAAAAAAAGTATACAGGATACATTTTTATCCAGTGCGCAAACTGTAACCGTGAATTCAGCATATCATTCTAGACCCCCTAGCGTAGAAATTTTACGTCGGTTATACAAAAAAAAAATCATGTATAGGTTGAAATGTTAATAGATATGAATCTGTAGGATCATAATGCTACAACTTAGCTGGCATGACCGCGTTAAAGCGATAGTGTCCGTCTGTTGTAAACTGTGCAGATCTAGTAAGCTTGTGGAAATAGCGTCGACTGTAGGGTGTAAAGTTTAAACTAAGTGATAATCACGTTCTAAAGCTGTCAGTGTAAAAATGTAATGATGTCACTGACAGCTCTTGAACGCGGTTTAGATGTGCTGATCGCGTTCTGTTTAATTGGTGAAATTCTCCCTAAATCACTTTTTATTTCTTGTTCACTCATGCCAGTGTAACGTCAAAATAAAGACGAGAATGCGGAGAAAGTTCCATTAAAATTAGTTCAGTGGTCTGGTTAATTACCGTCTCGAACCTACATCCTGTTTGACAGGACCTTAAGTTTACTTTGTCTCATTATTTCATTTTAACTTGTCTTATTTCCAGTTATTTCTTTTTATGTAGAGTTTTTATTAGATCTCGTTTCATTGAAGTAAATAACCTGGGTATATCCCCGTTATCGTGAACCAAAAAGGGAAACCTTTGACAACAGCTATTCAAGGTCTTTCCATTGTATTTCAGTCTGATTAATTGATAAAAAATAAGGACTTTTCGTAAGTATTACATTAAATACGGAGTACATAAGTACCTATTTTTTGCTTGGTTTTATTTGGCTTGCTTACAATAACTCAATAATGCGAATCGTAAAGTATCATAGTATATATACCTATAAGAATTGTTACTTGCAGTGTAGGTTGATGTCAGCCATGAGTCCAGTTTTATTTATACTATTGGTATATGAATTTCAAACAACAAAAAGTCGTAGCCTGTTGTCATTTAAAGAACTATTGGCGGTCTCTAACACCAACCGTCATTCGCCTAACCAGAATACATTATCATTTATAAATAATGAGCACTTGTTATCATACACATGTGCCACAAGATCACTTCTTTGTAATAAAATAATCATATTATTTGTTGATATGCCTGTATTATCTCAAGAATGCGGTTAATACAGAAAGTCAGAGGCATATTTTCTGTGGACCTACTTAACCTAATTATATTTATACTCTCATAAAAGCAGTGAATCGAGCGGAGTGTAACATGGCCACTGAATAAAAAATCAACAAATCCTAAACTGCATTCACGTGAACAAAAAGTATGTTGGTATTTGAATAGAGAGCGTCCAAACAGCGACGCTCAATCTTTGTCATTATTGTAGCAAATTAATCATAAGTGAAATTGTTTACCGACTAATTTGCGAAACACTTATCTGGCGTTTTAATCGTTTTGTTTTCATACCCACAGCATAGAATCGACGAAGTAACGTTTCAATTGTATGTAGTTGCTAATTCTATATATAATTTTTATTAATATTATTCTAATGTAAAGCAATTCATTAAATAAACATTTGTGGAAGCTAAATATAGATCAAGATCGTACGTTCACGTTTTTTTTTTTGTTGGTGGGGCATCGTCAAATAACTTCTTCCGCTCTGGGTGGAGCAGGAGGGCGTGTCAGACTTATACTGACTAAACCCCGCCCGTGTTCCTTCAGTTGCCTGTGTGCCAGGGGCCACGGTATCTCTTTCGAACAACCCGCACCCCTGGCAGGTATCGGCCCTTGCGGACCCCACTAGTTGGTGCTGACATTTCTATGAGGCGCGCGTGGAACACAACGCGCCATCGGCCCAGGCTTGGTCCTTACCGGACAGTGAGCTACCCATTACTCGCCATCCGCAAGTCCGCGCCTACGGTGGTCGGGAATCAGCCTGGGATTCCCGACGCCCAGGGCGTCTCCTGTGGCGACTAGGGCCGTGAGGGCGCATATACTACCTTTCCCTTACGTGCGCCGCTTCCCTCTTCGTGAGCATTACTGCTTCGCAGAAGGAGGTGACGGCTACCCAGGCACTCTCACTCCGTACCATGGCCTGGACCAGGGCTGGACGCGAGAGATCGCCTCAACAAGGACACGGCGCTGCTCCGCCCAAGCCAGCCAGACCTCCACCGTTTACTCCACCGTGTCCTCAGGGCGATCAATGCAGTGGAAACACCTGAGCGTTTCCTCCCGCCTTATCCGAAACAGGAACCTCCCAAAATAACCGTGTCCGGTGAGGACCTGCGTCAGGCGGAAGGCGAGGACGCCGTGGCGCCTCTTAATCCACACCCCAAAGAGGGGACTTACCGCCGCAATCGTGGCGTACCCAATGTTCATGTATTGATCGGAATAAACAAATTATGTGACGCTTTTGTGTTCTGTCCTAGATAAACGAATCGTGAATACTTACAAAAAATGAGCTTTAGTAAACTTGGCATTCAATAGAATGATCAGTCAAATCAAACAAGAAATGACCTAGGGATATACCGTTTAGTCAATCTAATTTGGAAACGAACCTTCTTGTCTGGTCAAAGTTATTAAATGATTAGAATCTAATCTGACCACTTATTAATAATATCCTTAAACCAGTACCGGTTCTCGTCCACAACATTGAATTAAAACGTCTTAAGAAATCAATTTGTGTTAGTAAATCTGTTTGTTTGTGATTACGTTACGGTAGCCTTTCTTTTAACAGCACAACTACATATATGTATACTTTTGCAAGCACTACTGAAATGATGATGAGTTGCTGACGAAATTGATCAAATTATAATCACTAACTTCTTATTTGTATCCTACATAAACTCTTGTTTTAAGTTTTTTGCGGCATTTTAATCTTAACTCTGTGAAGAGAACAAAACAACAATAATACTTCTAGCATTCTGAAATCTCCAAGGCTAAGAACGTATGTCCAGTTCACAACATACGCGGCAATATTCCGTGGAGTACCTCCAACAATTTACGAGGAAACGAGCATTTCGCAAAACTGATTGCAAACCGTCGAGATTGGTTCTCGAGTGTGGCGTGTCTAATTTATCACAAATGTGCATCAGTGTAACAGGCGAGGATCTCGCGGATCGCAGGCCGTCGCGCGTTCTCGTCCGTACGCCACCGACGCCACCGGGTTGCAGGTGTCAATCCTGTCGCATAAATAATGCTGATAAACTTCCCGCTTTCCACTGAATTATGTCTCGTACACGTCGTAAATACTCACGCACATTTGTAATTCAACATTTTTAGATTTCAACAGAGTGAGTGCAACGTTAGAAACATTTACTATTTAATAGCTCTGTTTTCGAACTGAGATTAAAGCTGGAAAGTTATTGAGCTTATATTTTTACATTATGTACATAATACTCGCAGTAACTTTATGATATCCTAGTAAATATATAATTTCATTGGACGGACATTATTTCCTAAGCATTTTCAAACGAAATGCAGCTGTGATTTGTTTTAAACATCTTAAAGGCCCTTTGTATTCGTATTTCAGAGGACTGAACTTTCTATGGCTACAACTTAGAATAGCTAATAAATCATAAAATTTCAAGTATGCACAATTGAAATTGCTTCAATGGGCAACAAGTTATAATAGAGAACAATACTTCCTATTAATGTCTATTTGTCCAACAAATAAAAGATATCGAAACGGTACAGCTACAGACCTATGATAATTAAGTATGTCATTGTTGAAGTTTGTATTTACAAATCAAAATTGTATAACATTTGTTACGTTACGTTCAAATTAGTTTAAAACTTGCCGCCTTCAGTAACGATTTTAAATGTTTAGATAGGTTATGTAATTTGAAGGATTTATATATTTCAATAATACTTTATCTCTAGACACTAAACGTATTTCAAATAATTACGGCAAAAAAAAACAAACAACTAAACCTATTCAGAGCAGCTAATTCCCAGATGAAATTCTCTGCTCTGATAATTTAAACACATTAATGCATTTACTATAAAATAACATTTAACATTTCTTATATAGAAAGATATAGAAATACTATCTTAGCATACAATTTTCCCACTGCCGGGACCCAGACCTCGTCTCAGTGGTAAACGTCACATATCTATGAATATTTGGTTCCAGGACATGCCGGTTTCCTCACGATGTTTTCCTTCACCGTTTTGAGAGCAGTGGTTGATGAAATCATTTACACAAAGTAAAACGCTTGACTAGGTTCGAACCTAACGAACAACTCATAACTCGCAAGCGTTACCACTGAGCCACCACTGCTAAAAGCTATCTTAATATATTTCCAAAATTGCAGTATTCCGCAGTTTTGTACATCTAGTTTATTTTGTCAAGCAAATTACAATAAATCTTTGCAGTCAATGTTGTCATATTCGAGCAAAAGTGAAGGTGCTATAATAAATCTGTGTTATGTTATAATAAATCTAGTCGCTATCCGTGTAATGTGTCGTTTGGGCTTACAAATATTTTCGCTGAGTGGTACAAGAGCTGCGCGTACGCAGCGCGCCGACCCGGCACGGAGCGCGGAGTACCGCACCGGCGCGGCGCGGGCGCACAGCAATAGGGATGGTCAACATTTTTGTATTTACGTGTCATTGAAACTAAAAAAATATCTGCTTCGGACGTGCCATTGATAAGAATCTATTTAATAGACAAAATTAAAACAAATAATATTGTTATATAATCATTTACGTCGTATTAGGGCGACCTCTCTAACGCAAATCGAATGCATTCTACAATCAAACGTGCCTAGAATTTCTGTCGTACCATGTGTTCGCCATCCCTGTACTACAAGAAACCTAGTTAAGTGAGAGTGCATATTATGATAAATTGTTCGATCATGATGTATTCTCTCACATTATTTACAATAAAGCAGTGTAGGTCACATTCTTAACTGTAATGTAACTATTTGTCTTTGCTAATACGTTTTGGGAAAGTTTTTGTCTCGAAAGCGAATTACTTTTGAATATGAAAAAAGAAACTACTTACTTAAAACTAAAAGGACTGGGCTGATCACTACTGCTGTATGCGCAATGAGATATGTACCAAAATAACCACTACGTCGAGTCCTGACACTGCCAAAAAGCGTTGCGGCAGACCTGGTTGAAAGAGACGCGATGAGCTGGAGGAAACACATGACCAGTGGTCCACTTTAGCTCTGGATCCAAACAGTTGAAAGTCATGGGGAGAGGCGTTTGCCCAGCAGAGGGATGATGCGGTCTAACAGCAACAGCAACTATTTAGAATGTTGGCCAAATTAAAAGTAATCGCTGATAGGGCCGTAGGTGCTGAAATATACTCTCTTTCCCAAAAAGCACAAAAGGAAACCAAGATCAAAGATCGTTCAACTCAAATCCAGCCATGAACAAAGTTTAATTTGAAAGGAGTATTTTGTTGCTATTTTAAAGTTTCTAGGTAAACAGGAAGTATATAAACAGATTCCAAATATTTCGCTAAGAGACAGGAGGAACCCGAGGACTTCAAGGTTCTTATAAAAGACCCTCAAAAACTACTGATACACAAACACGTCATAAAGTTAAAACAAGATTTTGTTTATCGTGCAAGAAGCATTCGTTACTCGTTCATTCATTACAGAACTACCGTTCCAAATCTAAAAGAAATGGGTTTAAACTAAACTTTGCGTAACCATTTTTTATGTTAGTAGACTGTAAAAACTCTATAATTTTAGATACATAGGTAGGCGCATAACTGGTTAAGTTCTTATCTCATAAAGTAAGCAGTAATACTACATTTTGTAATAAATTATTCAACGTTGCGGTTCGCAGTCTTTAAATGTCAATATGTAGAGCACTTTAAGAAAGAATATTAAATAAAATATGTTTTCACTTAAAACCTGCCGCAATTACCTTGATAAACCGCCACAAAGTATGAACCCTTCAATTAAAAAGTATATTCAGGTTTGGCAGCCACACTGGCGCACTGGGCATGCTTTTTCTTACGAATTGTTATTTGGCTATGTTCATTACGAAAGTTCCATGGTAAAGTGTCACGTGTCAAGTGTAATTAACATACCATTTTTTACACCAGTTTATGAAGAAGACGAACCAGGAAACCATGTAGCCAAAGCACTAGGAAGTGGTGAAGGGCGGGCATTTTGGGAGGACTGTCTTATGTAATTTTGACGTTCAAAAAGAGCTGACTCTCAGCCTAGTTTGAATAAATGACTTTTATTTTGATGTAAGGGCGTTTTAATGTAGAAGAAGACAGCCTAATTAAACTACATAGGCAAGGAAGACATATTTTAAGATTTAATGTGGATACTAAAGCTTTTTAATTAAACCCATCTACTTGAATGTTGATATAACCATAAATGTAGAAATGATTCTACTTTTGAACAGGAAAACTAATTTAAAATATTCCAAGTGAAACAACAAACTTGAAGTATTATGTTTAGACAACAACTACTTTCTTTGAGAAAGAACATTAAAGCGCAACATAATAACCGCAAATTATAGTGTACGAAATTCGATTAGCAATATCTAAAGTATTATGATGTGGTGCATCCATTGTGAGTTCTTACTCTCACTTGGCATGAATGACTAAAATTTCGGTGACGACTGAACTCTTCCAACGGACCTAATAAAAGAAACAGGACAGACAAAGAAATAAAAATGGAGCCAATTAAAAATTCCATTAACAACGCGAATAACGATCTCTTGTTTATTGATTTAAATTGCAAAAGAGCGTGTCACATGGTCGGTCGCGGTGCGGCACAGCGCGCAGGCGCACCGTCTTCGTCGCTCGAGCTTTAATTGGTGGACATGTCCGGTATTTTTCGTCATCGGCTCGGATGGCCTGGGACCGGCCTAACATTTGCGAACCCAATTCACTAGCTGTACATATCGTAAATGCGAGAAGTCGAACACAATAGTGTAGCCTATAAACGTTGGTAGTCTGAGCGCACTAAATCTTTTAGTACCGATCTATGTTAATCGATAGGACATTAACAACGGTGCGTCGGTAATGGTCAGTCCTGGGACTCGGCGTGCTCAAGGCTGCGCTCGGTGAAAGGATTCGTCGTGTATCTGGATCATCCCGACAGCGACATCCGCGAGCCGTGCCTCTGCCTACGCTCAGCCGGCAAACAGCACGAGCACTGCTTGCGCTAATTTGTAACCGACATGACAACAGCTATTAAACAACTGATATTAATATCTTATTCAAATTTTGAACTACTCTTCGACGGAAGCATGTTTGATATAAATGTAATCGTCCTTTCCTGTCATTAAATACCATCTCTAATGTCCCAACTTTAGATGCCACCCGTAATATTGATTAAATGTTAATGGTAGCATTACTTAAAGATTAATAACATTATATTAAATGCAATAAAGCTTCTTACGTCAGACATTTCCTAGCAATAGTTTTTCTAAAACATTAAACTTAACATCACGAGCGAACGCTGCCCGAAAAATGGTTCAGTATAAATAGATACATGAAGCCTGTGAATAGTAATTATTAGTGGTTCGCTCGATGTACAACACGGGGCCACATCGACACCGCCGTGGAATATGCAAATGACGTTAAACTGCAGCTTACGAAACTGCTCTGGCTCTCCGAGCGATAGACGTGATAATACCTATAAATAAGGACAAACTATTAATGGTGAAATAAATTGATGTGAGATCACGATTTGAAAATTATTAACCTGAAGTCATTTACACCGTGGAAAGCGATCTGTGCGCTGTTATATGCACACTTACCTACTTATGGGACACGACTACTGCTTCTGTAGACATACTTGGTAACTTGGAAGCTGTTTATGACCATGTCGTGCAAATATATCCAAAGTTGGGGTTTGCGTAAATTCCTAGTGATCAAAATTGAAACATCCCTGTTGGCATTTTAAATCATTTTATAATCCTTTGAATAAATAATGTGTGTTTAAGATTAAGTGGTAGTGTGGTTAAGATCATATTTTTTGTCGATATAGTAGAAGTTCAAGCTGTCTTATAACTTTTATAAATTAACTGTATGACATTATCGAATGCAATATTTATCAAAAAATTAATTATGACAAAGTTTACATAGTTGCTAAAACTGGCTGGACAACGCCCTGCTACGAGTATAGCTGCTATCTTTTGATTTACGTCATCACAGTTTTAAAGTATATAATAACGCTTCTCTTCCGCCACTATTTTAATCATGTTGTATATGCAAAATTGGTTGGCGTGCATATAAAAATCGTTTAAAGATGATTGATTATTGATTGATTACTGATTGGATTACATAGGAGAGATACCATTTCAATCATGTTTTCAGTGCACATAACGATCTAGCCTCGTGTGATTGCAGTTAAACAGATGAGCTTCATTAAGATTCGTGCCAGACATATTGCTAGGCGCGATGTGAGATATTACTACCCGTTAAGAATTGCGAACCGAGATACAACTTATTACACGACTGTTGTCGGCTTATAATTGTCTATCCATAACTATGTATCATGGGAAAAGTTCCCTAGCGCATCGGTGTAATATATCTAATTAAAATATTTAATAAAAAAGATGCCTGTGGCGTATATAGTCCGCTACTGTTTACAGGTTTTTATTAAGAATAAATTCTGTTCAAACGAATAGGCAACGATTAAATAATTATTCCAAGACTTAATTACTTAATATTATGTAAATATAAGAGTGTTATTCATATGTATGCTATTCACATATCGGCGAAAAAAGTGAGATGATTTATATAAAATCAAATACATATGATTAGCGTATTAAAATATTGCGGCTACGGTGATCAGCGTGGGCTCCAATCTGAATTTATTATCTATATTATTAAATGAAATTCATGCAGCGCGCAGCGACTGCATTCGATTTGGCAACATGCTAATCGCGAACGAAAAGAAACTGTATGTTTTATTAATGCATATCATTATTTATATTGAGCGTTTTAAAATTGGGTAATTCACAGCTTGGTTACTTAAGTTTTTTAATCATATGAAAGCCTTTGTTGAAAATATATTTTACGGTTTAAGCTAACTGGAGATATCCTGAATTTCAATTAGGTACCTATTTACAGAAAAAATATGGGTCCGGGAAATCCCTAACGCAAAAGTTTTCATCATTACAACAAGTACGCATGTACGTAGTGTTGTACTTACGTACATACGAGTATATTGTTGGTATCTGGTCATTATACATTAAAATTATATGTGTATGGAGTTCGTATAAACATTAGCGCTTATGCACGCTATAATTTTACTTCCCGAATGGCAAGTAACAAGTTGCAACAACTCGTTTATTTATACCGAGATCAATACGTGAACGAGTAATTACATTGACTTATGCTCTCGGTTATTTTAAAATAACAAAATCCGGAATTACTTTATAGCATGGTATTGAGTAAATGAACGTGGTTTTCTTTTATTTGTAGACAAATTTGCGAACAAAATTTGTAAACAATTAGCGTATAAATTCCCCACTGCGACACAGGCCTCCTGTCTTCGAGAGAGAGTGGGCTCTAATCCAACACACGGGCCGAGTGCGGGTTGGTAGATGTCACAAGTCTTCGAATTTTTGGTTCTAGGACTTGCCGGTTTCCTCACGATGTTTTCCTTCACCGTTTTGAGAGGAGTGGTGATGAAATAATTTACAGAAAATAAAGCGCCTGCCTGCATGGGTTATTATTGTTGCTAGTTCACCGTTTTCTTAATTTCGTAATGTCGGCTCCTTAGCACTAATTCGTACATACATCTTCTCATAGATTAAGCACAGACAATCGCGGTTGCATTGCTTAGTCAGACGTAACCCTGATTACCTATCAGGGATATGTACACTCATCAGAACCAATAGTTAAGAAATCTAACAAAAATAGAAATCTGCTTGATATCCGGTTCGGTAGTAGGTACTTCACACTTTCTTAAACTAACTGCATTGCGTGTAAAAATCTAAACTTACCTTTACTGGTGGGACGTCGTATGTACGAGTATGTACTGTTAAAATTGTTAAGCAAAAAAGAATGCTCACTGACGTGCAAAAAGGTATCAAAGTGAACCGTGACATCCAAGCCCGACCGGGTAATTTAATATTCGTAAAACTATCCAATAAAAATAACAAAGCAAAACTGCACCAGGTGCTACTTTCGTTTTCCAACCACTTCTTGACCCGCCTGTCAAAAGCTTAACGCCAATTTGCCTCTGTATTATATTAGCACGCTTCCAACATAATCGAACTTGCATGTTAACTACCAATTAGTCAGTATCTTCATTTATTTTCTCTATACAAAAGAAGCTGTGTCTGTCAAACGCTAACTGAGTTTTTGTCTGGACATCAAATGTCGTTGCTTCAACATCTTTTCAACTCGACCTTTTCATTCCAAACAGTTTTTTTGTTCTAAATTGATATATCAGGTGAGCGCCGAATTACATTTATATACCTTATGATTCATAAATATTAAGAATATTTATAAACGTCATCTAGAGATAGTATCTACGTGAAGATGTGTATTGAACGTCTGTCATTGTTTCCTTGTTTAGTTTAATTGCATAATACTTTTGGTGAAGGTACATTTTAATTTAACGAGACATGTTTGACTTCGTGTGCCCTTATTATTATTTGGGCAAAATAGGTAACGATATATCTTAAACGCATACCTACCTGTAATTTTAACTGACTGAGACAAAAACTGTGTGCATTCCAGAGTAGTTTAAAAAAAGAGGAAGCTTAAATTGAACGAAAGCGGTTTCGTTTTATTTACTTAACAATATCGATTTTTGCTCTGATAATGTCTGCGGAGGAACCCACTCACGTAAATAACAGTGATTAAAACACCATAAGAGAGCGAACGTAGGTTCGCACGAAACCAGATCGAACCGGATCCAAATCGGAGGGAGCGTTTTCTGTAACTGGAGCAGACGGCCGTCTCGAATATCGCCCCTTATGTCGATAATAAGATTTTCTTTCGTACGCCGCAATACTGCAGTTTCTCTTTTTTGTGAGTGCACCTGTGATGTAGGCCAATCATGGCTTATTTCAACACGAACTCGTGATTGACGCTTATCCCACACAGCATTGTCCTATGCAGTATGCAGATGAATACCAAGAACGTTTGTTTACATCTTTGATTCTTGTAGGTAAATAGTTTGTACCTATGATGTCGCTAATATGAATGATTATTCCAAATATCGTGCCTTTGTGATATATTGTTATTAAATTAAGGAAACAAATCTTAATAAAAGGTAATTCAGACCTTTTATTAAGATTTTTGTCTTTGGTAATTAATGGGTGTTATACAGAATTAAAGTTCATCGCAGGAGAGTTCACGTTAGTTTTATCTTGTTTACAAACTAAAAATGCGACGTTGAGTTGTTTTCTTTTTAACTTAATAAATGTTATGTGACCATTTTTAGAAGACTAAACGTTTATCTAATTATACAGTACTAATTTGTTATCGGTATTACTGGCTATTTATTTAACGACGCCAGAATTGATGAGCTAATTAAGTTCGTGAATCGAATCCACAAAATCAGCTACATTACCTAACGTAATCTGGTCATGTGTCCAATTAGGTTGAGCCGCTGAGCTATTCTCTAGGACAAAGCGGTCATCTAAGTATAATTTTGGTTCCTAAACGAGCTAAACCTGCACGACAGGTCGGCACACCCGCTCATAAAAATGCAGAATCAAACAGTTTAATTCATTATACCTAGCGATTATATACATCAATAAAACATCTCTTATTTGGTAACACATAAATAAGATACTTAATAGAAAGCTAGATTGTTTTTATTGTATTCAAAATTTTAATAAATATAGGTTTTATTCAAATAGACAACACAAACCAACGGGACTAGTTATGATTTCTCTAAAACATTTGTTGTATTGCTACTCTCTTCTGCATATCTGAATAGATGTCCTAAGTTGTAGACGTCTGCAGTAAAAGGGCACTGCTCTGACTGTGCTGTCAATAAGTGATATGTATCTACGAGTTACTGTAACATCACAGTGCATTAAATATTCTCAATCATTGAAATCTATCTTAGCAACATTAGCATGTGTCCAATCATTTGAGTCGGTGTCGGCGCGGGCACAGTTTTCGCGCCGCGTGGGAACTCGAGCACCACTATCCGATGTAAATACTAACCATATTTTACGTCAGAATTCGACGCACTCTAGTTGCGCGTAAGTAAGTAATCTCCGCCATTAATGTCACGACTAGATTGTGCATCCTTGCGTAGCCACCGGTCTCCCAGTTGCCATAAATCAGTGTGTAAACCGCAATCGACCTATATTGGCATTTATAGCAGCCATATAGGTACATACTACTGACTCGTACATAGTACCGCCACGTTTATTATCTACCAAATTAATTGTTTAACTACTAGGGGTATTCAATAAAAAGTGATAATGAGTATGAAGCTGTATATTATTATTTATTGTTATTTTATTTTTGGACCTTTGAGGTTTAGGTATACACTTGGTATATCATTTTTCTAATTGTAAGATATCCTTCTTGAAAAAATATTCATCTTGATCGCTTAAAAAATCATGTACGGCAGCAATCACTTCCTCATCATTGCCATATCTGTGACCTCCCAGTTGTATTTTTAACCGCGGGAACAGGTAGAAATCACTAGGCGTAAGGTCAGGTGAGTATGGAGGATGTTCCATCAATTCAAATCCAGCATCTTGGATAGCAGTCATCGCAACTCGGGACTTGTGTGCGTTATCTTGGTGAAACAACACAACTTTAGCAAATTTGGCCGCGGCGATTTTCGCGTATTTCCTGACGCTTTATTTGTTCTGCGTATAAGGGCCCCGTAACAGTGGCTCCATGATTGAAGTATTCAATCATTATCACCCCCTGGCTGTCCCAGAAAAGAGAGCCCATAATCGTACCGGCGGCGGCGGATGGAATTGCCTTAAAGTTCTTAGGCGTTGGAGATGACGGCCTCTTCCAAGTCATGGACTGTTGTTTCGTTTCAGGATCATAATGGTAGAGCCATGTTTCATCCATAGTTACGAAACGAGCCAAAAATAGGTCAGGATCTTGTTGTAACAATACCAAATTGTTTTGAGAAATCCGCAGTCTTGTTTGTTTATGCTCATCTATAAGCATTCTAGGCACCCAGCGCGCTGATACTTTTTTCATGCTCAAATGTTCATGTATATGATGGATACTTCCTATCGAAATCTTTAGTTCTTCAGCTACAAAACGAACAATAACACGACGATCTGCCAAAACACTATTTTTTCAACTTTTTTTATCACTTGTTCGGTAACTGCCGTCGTAGGGCGTCCCGAGCGCGGGTCGTTTTTAGTTAAAGTTCTTCCTCTCTTAAACTCGGCACACCACCGCGCAACCGTAGAATACGGAGGAGCATTAACCCTTAATGTTCCTTTCAAGTCTAGATTTACTTGCTCAGTAGTATTTTTTTTCAGGCAGAGCTATTTTATTACGACACGACGAAAACAAATGACTTCTATTTTTAAAATAAGAAAAGAAAATCAATATTTTTTTTATTTTTATTTTATCAAATGTCTGGGCTTTACCTGCCAGTATTTACTTTTTTGTTGTTCAAGGAGTTCATATGCCATTATTACTTTTTATTGAACACCCCTCGTAGATTTGAGCATAATAAGCACCGGTGTAGGTAATTGAATTACAAAAATATTTCATCGACCCTAACTTGCCTATTTAAATTAGAGTTCATTCGTGTGTGAAAAATCAAACGCGTTTTCAATAAAATTATGCCTTTGATAAAGGAGTGCTTAGAAACATTAACTCGGCTGGTTAAGGAGAATCTCAGGAACTTAGAAACACGCTCGTGGCGAACCCTTTAATTGCATGAACCGCAATTAACCGCGAATCATTCGAGTTTATAGTAACGCCCGCCAACAGATCAGTACGCAACGTTAATTTCACTTTTACTGGTATCCGACTCGTTATAATAATCTGGCATAAAATTGCAACAGTATTAGAGATCAAAGGCTGTTCGTACGCAGCAAGCGGTCATCTTTTGCTCAAATGTCAGAGGTCGCGCCGCCGGCGACGCGCTCTGGTATGCGGCCGAGCTGCAACCAGCTCCCATTTACGGCTGCCTTGCTAATACAAATTGATATGAAACAGAGCAACCATAATACAAATTATTCCTATCATTATGGTTTCTTATGTTATTAAAGTAAAAGTTCAAAGCTATTAAAAATGTTAAAATGTCAGCTGATGATAAGTAATTTATGTCATAAAGTAAATTATACGTTTTACGAATTACCGGTGACCTGTCAATCCCGGCTATATAACACGGTGAGATAACATTTAATTTTCTAAATTAATTAAATGTCACAATAATATGGAGATAAATAACCTACTCAAGTTAACTTCTTGTTTGGTTACTTATTACTCGATAATAACATTTGAAGTGCTTTAGGATTCAAAGCGTTACTTTCAAAAATAATTCCTGGCTAACTAATTAATTGAGTATTTCTTTGTGTTCAAACAGTTTTCATTGTAAAAATAACAACGTAATCAATTCGCAGTCACACACAATCATAACATCGTGCTGCACGTCGAACGTCGCCTTGAATTGCAGAGAATGACCAGCGGCATGTTCAGGTTTATTTCGAATCAATTCTATGTAAAACGTCCAATTAAAACCGTCACAATGTGGTCGCGGCTATCGCAGTCCGATCTGTGTCGGGCACAGACTCTCGGACCGCGCTGGTCGCTCCGCGTAACACTTGGATCATGCGCTGGATCAGTCCCGGCTAGCGGCTCCCCGACTAGTCATTATCGTCACATCGGAACTTCACAGTTAATTGTCCGCGTATTTTTGTTGAAAATACGACGCAATTTGTAGACATCGTTCGATAGCTCGCGGAGATAAAGTCGGCCATTGTAGTTGCGATATCGAGGCCGCTTATTCGTGTTAATTAAAGATATCGAACTAGATCTATGATACCGATATGAAGTGGACTATTTTATAAAACGACATGCATTATTTTCGTTTATAATAAACATAAAATATTGTCATTCCAGAATCGGCAGAGCTATTGTATAAGTAAAGTTGTAACTGAACATAATACAAAGCTTATTACGCCATCATGTCCAGTGCGTCTATAATAATATATTCTTTAATTAATTTAAGAATGCTATAAATAGATATCGGTTCATAAATCTTTTAGCAGCATTAATTACTTGCCTGAGATGGCATGAAGGTAGAAATAATACAAATGGGTATAAAATGTAATGGGCATTCGCGCTAACGAACATCGCAATTTAAGATTTCTAGATATATAAGAGAGGTAAGGTTTCTCCGCAACTCTACCTTATTGGTCGCATCAATAGGCAATAGAAATGTTATTAGTAACTTGTGTAGGTATACGTCGCCGGGTCTACTGACCACATTCCTGACTATTGGTAAAAACTCGAATTAGCTTACGAGAACTAATTAGAAAATATATCGTGTGCCTTTTTCTACATAAGCTTATTTCCTGTGAAAAATATTCTTATGAACAAAAAAAAATTGAGAGTAACAATATAAAAGATATAACGTTTGTATAGCAGTTAATGTTTGTTGGTATCGCTGGTCGGCGTCGGCGCGGGCGCAGCGTGCGTGGCGCAACCGCGCTCGTTAACCCACATGCACCGCGCCGCGCTGCCACTGCTCAATACAAAGTCATCAAATTCACATCCTTGCTTGTCGATAATACTTGTTTTAAATAATTACTCAATTAGTTGAACAACCAACTTGATTACTATTGTTTTGTATCAATCAGGTTAGATTTACGTCAACCTTCGAAATCAAATAACAACTTTAACACAGGTAGGCACCATAACAAACTAGGTCAAATATATGAATTTTCCATTAACTAACTTCATGCAGCTGGTGTTTTCTGAGAAGATACCTATTCTTGATGTAAACAGAGAGAACCTATATAAATTTCAATGAGAAAACCCGTGTAGGTACCTATTTCGCTAAAAGGTGACCAAATTTTTTAATTATGCAAACACATTATGCCTACAATGGCTCGCTAAACTATTTGTTGCCGTGTTGCGAACACGAACCCGAACCAATGGCAATAATCGACGCTTATCGGTAAAGTTAATAGCGTACGATGCTATTACGAGACCAGATTCTCAGAAAAACCACTGCGGCGACCTTAGCGCAGCCAACTATAATGGTTACCTGCACCTTTACCTACCAAAGTCTGGGATTACCCACTACGAAACTAAACGTAGACTTACCAGCAATTTAACCCAATATTTTTACCTTTATGATAGATACTTAAGCCTCAAGAACCATCGACAATGTTTCCTATAAGCAATTTAAAGTTAATCCGCCGCTCGGAACGTTCCACGATTGTGAAATAGGGTTTAAGTAATGTCAAAAGCACTATTTTTAACAGTGTTAGTTGCACAACAATTTCGCATGTTAACTTAGTGTTTCGTTTAAACTAATGACGGGCAGTACACAATTTAGTACAGTTAAAATATGTTTGTGATGCAATGACGTAAAGTACTGATTGAATTTTGAATTTTACGAGCCACTCACTACAGAGTAAATATATTAATTTATGATCATCACTAAGCTTAGCTTACCTACTGCTTACTTCATTGTCCAGCGCTGATAGTCTGCAAGTTAATCAACAAAATAATAGGAAATCATCCGAAATTAAAACTTAATAGATGTAGTGTAATATCCATTACAGTATCTATTGTATTTTTGTGCCACATAAAAAAGCTCCTGCAAACCGGCGCGACGCACAATGCAACGCGACCCTACTACAACAATTTCTATGAAAAGTTCATGGAAAATGATCTACAAGACCAGCGTCGCGCTTTCGTGTCGCGCCGGTCTGCGGGGAGGGAAGCGTTAAAGCATGTAAACCTAGTTGCATGAAACATAATTTATAAATTGTAATTCCATACATCATTACATATTGTAGCAAAATACACAAGACCGAACAACTACAAACATTCAAACAAAAATAACGTCATTGTTCTTAATTAAAGATTCGTTACAGAACTTTTTATTGCTCACAAGTATTACATTCCGTTTTAGAGTTAACAACAGTTATTAAGCGCATTCGAAGACGTCACGATATGTTATTTGTTTTTTTTTATCAGAATGTATGTTTAGTAGGTAAAGAATTCAATTAATAGTTACTGTTCCACCTACGTATTAAATTATCTACTACAAATTCGTTATTATCAAACAAAGACTTTTGTAAATATGTGTATTTTGTACATGTGTATACCTATGTGTCTACATAGTTTACACAGTTTTCTTGATAAAGGATCAAATCGTAGGTACACGTTAATCACATAGTAATAACATGAGAATTAATACCAGCAATACGTACCTGCACATATCTAGTATATTATTGGTGTCTGTAAACTATACAGCAAGTAAATAATATTTCGTCAAATATCAACGAGTTACCATTGTATCAGCTGTCAGATGAAACTTAATATCTTGTGTTTCGGTCCCTCGCGCTTGCTCCAATTCATCGTGTCGTTTGACAGACCTTTCTCATTTTACGACATGTTTATCGAACACGTACGGAAACCTCCAACGTTAAATATAACAGAACAAAACAATTACACATTTTAAACACTTTAAAATACGATATAAACAACGAAGGATGTGGAAATGAGTATGATAATGTAGAAAGTAAAAATATTTAGACAACCACTAGAATTACATGCCGTGTGATGATCTCAATTCTGCTTTCATTTTAATAAAATTTAATGTTCAGTTTTATTATTTGATTTTGACGCTGAAAGCCGGCTTGGCTCAGAAAGCACCGTGCAGGCGGCGCGGGCCCAGCGCGCAGGCGCTGCGTGATGCCTGATAGGCGCGACGCGTGACTTGCTCGCCCTGGTTTTGTACAGGATCTAAAGACTCGAGCTTATTAATTAAACATTTAGATACGGATATATTCTGCTTTATGATATGCGTTGCCGACGCGGTATAGTTTCGTTACAACAACATTCCCAGTACTCCACTAGATAATATGTAGATATAGCTATAATAATGTTGTCTTTGTTAATTGAGTAATGTTATTAAACTTTCTTTTTCCTTTTTCCAGATTGACTTCGCTCCTTGACTTCGGACACCTTCAAACATCATGGATATTATGGTCAATTGCACTTACTTTGCCAAAAGCCTGGCTAATTAAGTTCTCGACCAACAAGGATAGGGTTGGGGTGAATAATGGGAAAAAGGAACGTACGGATCAAGTTCACACACTGGATTGGTCCGCCGATTGACTCGAGCACGTTGGGCACGTCCGAGTAGCACCCCAGCCCGCGCCCCGCACTCCCGCACTCTCAGTTACCGACGCTCTAGCGACTGCCAATAAAGTACAAGTCATACCGGGTTATTCACTTATTTAAATTTAGATATATTTATTGTAGTACAAAGATAAACTGAACACAAACATTGCAAGTTTGATGTAACAAAACTGACAGGAGAACGAACCGAGTTGTCGTCCTCGGTTGTAAATGAAACGGTAGTCATGACGGCCACTGCCCCAGAACTGTCAAAGTCGGATTTCTTTGATTTCGTGACGTCCAACGAGGTTACTGATGCCCAGTACAAACAACAGATGCGTTCTGTAAATGTGTTCATGGAATCACCCGACTCGAGGTCGAACCCACTGCTCTCAGAGGAGCCCAAAGAACAGAACAATAATAGCTTGCTGAGCGTGGGTGGAGCGCAAATCGGCGCCAACAGTGGCATGGCCACAGCCACCACTTCCACTACGCTACAGAGTTTCGACTCCATTTGGAACGTGGACCGCGAACGTGATCGCTTAGATACTACCATGTTAGAGGATCTCAACAAGTTTTACTGGAACCAGGAAAGCGATATTAGTGGCACGCATCCCTGCACAGACACGGCAATTTCAAATAAATTAATTAACAACACGGACGGACAAATTTACACACTGACTGTATTAAATCATGACATGACGGAAACCAGTTCGAATCGATACTGGGCTAAAGAAGAAGACGTGTCTATGTCTAGTCCAACTGACATAGAGCCGCACAACTCCTTAGATCTCGAATCCATATTAAATATGAACGGATTCCCCAATGACTTCAACCAAGATTTACCAAAAGTAGAGGGTTTCACTTACGAGGATGGAGACTCAGAAAGCCAGCACGCTGATTTGAGTACTAGTGACTTAGTGAAAGTGGAACCCTACAGTTACGAAGAAGGTGATTTTCAGAGTAATGACAAAAAAGATGACTCTCATAGTTCATCTATTCTCGTAACACCAGCCTTATTAGAAAGTCAAGTAGAATTTAATAACAATAACAATGATTGGAAAATAACGGATCAAAATACAGAGTCGAATGAATCTTTGCTCAGAAGCGCATTACAGGGAAAAGCCTTTATTAGATATAGTACTATACAAAAAAATCCTGCAAAAGTCGATGTTAGTAGTGAACTGAAAAGAGTAATCGCGACCAACAACAACAAACCTGATGTACCATCAATGTACCAAGACAGCAAAGATGCACTTTTGATGGCGATTACACCACCTAATCGTTTAAATATTTCAATATTATTAGAAGACCCCAGCAACTCAGTTGTTTCAAATGGGGAAAATCCATCATCGACGCAAAGTGTAGACGACATTTTATTGTCACGACTAGATACCAACTACCCGGAAGACTACGAAAAGTTGAAAAGTATAGCAACGGAACTCGGAGAATCGATGCAACCGTTTTGTACCGTAGAACCTATTGACCCGACGCGAAATATCTATAACATACATCACGTCAATGGCGAACTAGTGACCATGATCCCCGCCGGGGAGGTCCAGCTGAACCAGCATTTGCAAATAGTGACAGCATCGCCCACCGTGACGAGCACAAAGCCGGGAAATAGAAGATACAAGAAACCGCAGAATAAGAACACGGCGCCGACGCCGCAAGCGCAGTCGGGGACGGCCATTCAAGCGGCTACCTCTACGTCGAATGGAGTGAGGAAAGAGAGATCTCTCCACTACTGCTCCATTTGTTCGAAAGGATTTAAGGACAAATACTCAGTGAACGTGCACGTGCGAACGCACACGGGTGAGAAGCCGTTCACGTGTTCGCTGTGCGGCAAGAGCTTCAGGCAAAAGGCGCACCTCGCCAAGCACTACCAGACGCACATCGCGCAGAAGACCGCCGCCGCCAACGGCGCAGTCAAGCCCAACAAGCAGAGGTAACGCGCGCCCGCGTACCGCACACCGCTCACACCCCATTGATAGTCAATTGAACTTTATCATGGTGATATAATAACAAATGTATTTTCTAACAATCGATACTTAAAGGCTGAAAATATCACAGATGAATTTGGTAAGGTGCTAATAAAGTAATAATTTATAGAGAAATAAGACAGTTACGAAAGAGAGATGTGAACGTTCTCGGCCGTTAATCTTATTTGTTAATTTGTATGTAATTCCGCCCGTTACCGTATACATTTTAGCTTTAGCTAAGAACAGATACTTTTAAGTGTTTTACAAGATTATATAAAATCAACTTACATTGCATATTTATTAGTCATAAATACTAGTTTACGTTAGAAGTCATATTTGTAAACAACGTTATGCATTTTGGTATAAGTAGGTAGATATCTGACGCTAGTTCCTTGCTATACATAAGTAATTGCACCCCAACACGCCGCTGGCTCCTACTGTGGTTCGTTAAAGTGTTTGCCTAAACGGTGGATTATCGACAATGTGTCTCAAAGTAACATCAGATAAATAGTGAACAATGATGAGCACCGCTGGTGTTACTGGTCGCCGCGGCGCCGTAGTAATTTCTCCCGCTGTGCGACCGACTGAACTTTCTAAAAATAAAAATAAAAAAAGACTAAAAGAACGAGTATTCAGAACCCAGCATCTTTCACCGCTCAACTATCGCATCTCTTCACAGTGCTCCTCTCGGTTTGAACAGTGATTTTTATTTTTTCGAGTACGGCTGCGCTATCATTTTCGACATTTCTATTTACTTAGAGTTACTCTGCGATGTTTAAGATAAAGCTTTGTACAAAAAGTTGCATACTTGCGCTATTATTATAATGTACTCCTCGGAAATTGGAACGTAATAGCTTGTTCGGGACGGGAGGGACCATTATTCGAGTGTCCATATTGGACGATGCGTCGCAGTGAACGGTTTCTCATTCCCAATATTACATCTTTCGCCTTATACTGGGAGAGGCCTGATTGCCCTGAGATTGCTATAAATTATAAATACAAGCGCTGTTTCAATCGCGGTCTTTAAAATGTGCTCCCTTTCTCGTCTAACAAATTGGCCTTTCTTTGTTCCGTCTGTGTTTATAGCACAGGGCCTCGCCCTGTCATTATTTATATATACGTACCTAGATAGTCTCTTAGACATTGTTTACCGTCGAACACCTATGTAAGAGAACATTTTATGTCTTCCCATTATTACCTGCCAGTTATTAGCCATGAAACAGTAATCTTGAGTATGAAAGTGCATGAAAGTACTGTGCATGCTTACCTTCCACTTAGTGAAAGTAATTACCTAATACGAGTATAGACATCACTCTAATCTGTTTCACTGACATTTTCAGATAACTTTCTGCATGCAGTCAGGTTGTTTGTGCTCAACTTGTTTTTTCTTTAATGTAGAACTGAATGTTATCGTTATTTCGTGAGGATGTGAAAGAATGGTTTTTCTTTTTATTTTCATTTGAGACTCTTTCATAGCAATCATGCGAAATGTAGTGAATAGCCAGAAAGTTTTGTGAAAGCGCTTTCAGAGCACATGAATTTAAAAACACGTCATTAAGCCTAATTTGCTAATCGCAGCCTCACAATAGGGGGAACCAGTGTGCTAAATAATTATTATCATCTAATAACGATGAATACTCAGTATCATTACGAATATTAGTTAAATTAGTGTAATTTAGCTACTTGTGCAACGTGATAATAATATAATCAACATATTTTCTAAGAAACAGTTTTCTTTAGTAGTGGCAGTTAGTTCAATTTGATGCCTATTTAGTACAACTGAATGTTTTTTTTTTCTAGAAAGGAATACTTACATGGTCACAGCTACATACTTATACAGACATAACTATAAGAGAAAATAAACAGAAGTTAACTCAAGATATACTTTACTTAGTAGTCGCAGTATTGTTAGGCCATTACGTGCTCACTGATCAATGTATCAACGCAGTACAATAAATACGTTAATAGGTTATACCATGCAGTGTCTATTACAATAGTTCAATTATGTACCGTGATTGAAATTAAACCACCGGAATTAAGGTCAAGTTATAATATTTCGGCCTCCGCACGTCAGGCGCGAGGTATCACACACAATGTCATGCGCCACGACCTAGTCATTTTTTTCTATTAAACTATTCCATTAGAATTCTATTGAAAATAATTTAGCTATGCTTAAACTGCCTATCTAACGACTAACTTGTGAATATAAAATACCTGACCATATGGTTTTACCTGGTTTACGTCTAAATTTATCATCTAGTTAGAGTTTTTTCATTGAGCATTTTCTTAAAGTCGTTTCGTCACTCGACCCTTCCGTCCACAAGCTAAATGGATTACTTACATACCTAAATATCTACCTACGTCTATACCGATTTGTTAATTTTAGAAACAGCTCCGATAGTGGCAACATATTTAATTATTTACACTCACCTGGGTACAAGAAGCCTTTAAAACAAACTGGCAATTTCTAAAACCCTATTATTGGGCAGGAAGACATTAATAAAACAATATTGTAAATCAACAAATTAATTGAACTCACCAGTTCGTTAATTATAGATAGAGATACCAATGTTGAATTTATTTGTATCTTATTTTACAGTCTCTAAAATAATTGTATGTAGGAATTAACGTTGAACTAATTATTAGTTTGACAACATCTCTCATATTCTGTTTTGAAACTGCCACTGTTAGCTTCTCTACTTACTTATAAATGCTAAGTTGCCGTTATAAATATGCATCTTGCCAGTAGCAATACAATACTAATGAACAAGGAATGTTCAGTATTGAGCTATTTGTAAACGAACACTGCCCCTCGACGCTCCTGTGTGACTGTGACACTGCAAAATTAAATATAAGTGTTTGCGTGAGAGTTACTTAAGTTTTTATAGTTCTGAGTCTCAACCCTTTAAGTACTTCGATTTTTTTTTACAATAATTTTGTATGAACGCTTTATAAGTACCTAGTTGATACGATTAAAGATTAAAGTTCTACAAGAACGCCTTTGTCTATTAGGAACTACTAAATTATCATACTGTTATATACAGAACAAATGATATTGCATCGCAGTTCATGCGGCACATTTTCTAAAATGATTTTCAGACTGAATTTTGTACCTACACCGTCTTCTCGGTTAGTACGTGCATGTTAAGAGGAGGTACTTTGAAGCTTTCTATTGAGATTGTCGTAAATATGTTTAAAAGTATAGTTTTAAAGCCAGAGGAAACTCTTTAACAATACTCATTATCTTGTAAATATGTATCATGAATGAATTTTATAGAAAAGTTGACTTTGGAAGTAAATTTTATACTCTACCACTTGTATCTCATTAGATGGTATTTGAATTACTAGCGAATTTATAGTTTTAATAAGTACCTAAATAAGAAACATTGAGAGATTTACCAGATTACTTTAAGATACTATGGATACCTTCATAAATTATGTGAGTGCATATAAATGGTTGTTAATATATTCGTGTAATATATTAAATTATGTTGGTTTTTGAGTACATTATTTTGAAAAGGTTTATTATTGAAAAGGATTATATTGATCGATTTTTATTGCATTTGTTCCTGAGTTGATTATTAGATTTTATTGATAATTATGTCTTGTTTATAAGGATCTATGAGTAATTATTGCATGAATAATTTAATTTTATATAGTATCGGAGTTGTTGTAAGGGAGACGTGGATGACTCGCTATCGACGATGATTTGTAATGTTCAATACTTTGTAAATACTGTTTATTTATTGAAGGTCCTCTCTCGATTCATGTTGGCGTCGCTGTCGGCTCTTATTTTTAATTCAATTAACATTATTTTAATTCATCTTAACTACTCCACTTTAACATAAATTTTGTTTTTATTCCACTCACCCAAACTGAAATTCTTAATAAATTAATAGTTGTAAGTAAGTTTTGTCCTGTTTTATAAATATTATAAACATTGAAAAGGTTTATCTACGTCGCCCTTAAGCTGAGCCGTCCTGTACAATACTTCATTATTTATTTTTAGAATTATATTTTAAGGTGAAGAAAATATGAAAACAAAAACATAATTGTATTTTGATTAACCGGAGCTGTGATTTTTTGCTTATCTGTATATCTATTAGACAGTGTGAGTGTGGTGCTCGCAAGCAGCTCACTGCACTGATTCAATCACTGAGGTCTTCCGAACACGAGGCAACACGTGCACTGCGCCTGCGCCGCCTGCTCCACCTCTGACGAAAGAGACACGTTTTTTATAAGAACCTGTTATTGTACCGCGAGTATATTTAGACATACCTAACAAGACTATAAAGGCCTACGAATATTGACAAAATGGCAAAATAAAATTTTGCATGTTGATCGACTGTATCGGGTTTTTTTCCATCAACCATTAAACCGAAAATGTGAAAGACAAATCATGTTTTAGTGTTTCACAAACATGTTACCAATTAACTTCCTGAAAGTGACAACAACGGTATGGAAATAACATATAACTGAAAAAATAAACGCATTAAAATTACGCAATGAATTATTTTATAAAATTTGACAAGAAAACTCATAGATAAGTAACTTTGTAACGCAAGGTGCAAGAGCATAGCGCGTGGAAGCCAAGTGTCAGACATAAAGTCAGATTAGATCTGATCACGTTAAATCAGTATCACACCGTAAGGTACGTGTAATATAATAAATGTAGCTACCATAATTTTTTACAACATTTACAGTTTTATAATGAATTTCTTATATTTTTACTTTCCTATGTTAGTTTGCTAATAAAATGTTTTTTTTTTATATAATATGACATTTTGTTTTTTTTTCCTTAATCAACATCACGGATTATTCCGAACCTGACCCGAAATCCTAACCCGGTCGCGGGTTGGATTAGGAACTTGAAAAAAAAATATAATGTTTGTTCCGAACGCCACCCTATTCCTAACCTGACCCGAAGTATCGTTCCTATCATAACCCGAATTGCGATATAGATACGTTTTCCCCTCTCAGCGGAGAGAGAACGACAGAACGGAAAGAACATTTCTATTATATGTCATACTTTGAACTTACTTTTTAAACATGTGTCAAATTAGAAACTCTTATTTGACACATAGGTACTTTTTATTTTAAGAAAGAGGAGAGGTGAATACCTATATCGCAATTCGGGTTATGATAGGAATGATACGTCGGGTCAGGTTAGGAATAGGGTTACGTTCGGAACAAATATTCTGATTTTTTTCAAGTTCCTAACCTAACCCGCGACCGAGTTAGGATGTCTATAACCGTCCACAGCTGGGCAAAGGCTTCTCCAATCGGACGCCATTTTACCCTAGGCTATTCACATCCACCTGCTACCAGCTAACGACATTAAATGGATATTATTGGCCTCTTCACACAATCTGAAGAGAGAACCGAGTACCTTTAATGCAGCTTGTATTGTAAACAATGAGCTGGCATTCACTGCATACCTATTTACTTTTACGATTGTAATCCAGTCGTGAACACCTCATGCAGATTTTGAAACGTATTTTAAAGTCTAAAAGAATGAGTCATTTTCGTGGAAACTTTAGAATATTTAAATTATGAAACTCGCACCACAACTGCGAATGGTTTAATTAAGACCATCCTATTTGGAAAAAAATCTGTATGAGGAAAGGCCTAAGTTAAGAGGAAAACTGAACGTTGAGCTGCCTGACTGCTTCGTTGGTCACTGATACTAGGCATATGGCCGTGGGTTCGATCCCCAGGGAGGGTAGGCAGGCTACAAGGGTTAGTTAGCCTATTGTGAACTTCTTAGTAGAAGCCCGTAGTCTGGATTTGTGCCTGGTTAACTGCAAGAGGCAAACGCCTTCTATTTAGGACATCCATACTCACACATAGGGCATTTAAACAGAACTGGCGAAAAGTGGGTGTACTTTAGGTACTTATGCATCAATGTGTGGGCCTTTGGGGAACACAGACGTGGAGTTACGTTATGTAATCAGCCTATAGTGTTCCCACTGCTGGGACACAGGCCTCCTCTCTTCGAGAGGGAGTGGGCTGCAATCCACCACGCAGGTTGGTAGATGTCTCATGTCTTCCAAAATTGTCAGTTTCCTCACGATGTTTTTCTTCACCATTTTGAGAGCAGTGGTGATGAAATAATTTACACAAAGTGAAGCAGTCTGGGTTCGAACCTTCGACCTACCACTGGGCCACCACTGCTGCAGTTACGTTAACTAATAGCCAATTAATTTGGTAGATAATTGTCAATATTCAGTGATGCGGAAAGTAAAAATAAGTCGTCAAGAGCACTCACAAATGTTTACCTACTTGGTTGAAACAGCTTCCTTTCCGAGCTTTTCTCTTAGCTATAGAAGTAAGTAACTGCACTCATGATCAACTACTTTTAAATAATACGTAGAAATAAATAATTTGCACTAACCAGGAAAAAATGCGAAGTTATTTTTAACTCAAATTATATCTCGGCCAGGGGTTTTCCGGTAAAACCGCAAAACCCAAAAACAAAATAAAAATGCAGTGATTTATAATACGAATTGGCACTTTCAGCATTATTTCTGGGTTTATAAACGTAGGCACACATTAATATATCCGTACACTTCAGATAAACCTAGTTAAGTAGTTTCCTGATGACAGCGATGCGGAGGAATACTTCGACGCCTTAATAAGTGTCCTTTTGTTTTTGTATTTATTTTGTATATCGTAGTATAAAATTAGATATTAACTATTTTATAATAACTTACAGAAAGTTAAGTAGGTAAGTCCTGAACGTTATTTCAAATAGGTATGGTCGGCATTGGAGTACTAAAGTACTGCAAAACGGAAAAAAGTACTCGTCAAATATCTAGGGTACGTCCAGTCGTTGCAGAATAATCTAAAAGATAGCGGGGTTGATACTTGAAGGGGTCTTAGGATGATTGTGTTATAGATGCTCTTTAACCGTTTTTGATTATTAATTAGATACGTAATCTTAAAAAACAAGAACATTAATTAAGTAACGAATAATGCCCCAGATTAAGTGTTAATTCCAAACATTTTACCAAGTTTAGGGCCTGACCGAAGCCATTGTGATAACGTTAGATGAGTTAACAAAAGGCATACCTATATAAATAGTTGGCGGGTAGTCGACGGGCATTGTTTCCCGCGGTTCCGGCGCACACGCACCGACCTAAGGCGGTAATTAGTTCTATTGTGGACGGACCGATGCTATCGACGCCACAAATACTTCCGATGGATTTACGTACCTGCTTTCCACTCATTGTTTACTTATGTGCTCTTTATTAATCGTCCGTCGGTCTGTCCCGCCGACCGGCACAAAGAACATCGCGCCCAATTAATTTCAGTCCAACCATCACTTTGTATAAAAGATGTTAAACAAGAAACAACATCTTTATAAGGTCATTATAGCATATTAAATTATAAAAAGGTGAAGAAACAATTTTAGATAAATGGTGTAGATAAACACCTCCCTTATTCATATACAGAACATACGCTCAATAAAAATGGAAAAAAAACTGGATTCGTATCAATAGCAACAGGGAAAAGCGATGCATATGGGCAGACAACAATCCTTATAAAGTAAACAGAGCGATCGTACGAATTCAAAATAACTAAGTTATGAGCTCAAGAAAGCGGACAGCAAAACGGAAGTATAGCGGACGACCTTCCTTCATATAAACATAGGTATATATGTTGACGCGCGCTCCAACGACTAATAAAAAAACAAGCGCATATAAAGTCCAACATAAGTCGTGCCCGTATGATATGTTATCGCATGAAAGGAAAATATACAAATGCTGTAGCATACTTAATGTAAACAGACTTGTGAATATTGTGAGGCACTTCAACTTTCTCCGAGTGATGGGCCGTCAATCATCATAAATTAGAGACGATTTTCCAGTTATCACTTTAATATAACTTAATGCATAAGTTCACATAGCCTCTAAATTCAAACATATAAGGATTGATTGCTTTACCGTTGAAAAACTGTTTAATTTTTACCAAATAACATGTTGATTTACCGGTCCTTATGCAATAGATAGAGGGATTGGAGGTTTACTGGATTATACATTATACATAGATAACCATATCGATGAAAGCTATAAAAGCCGTCTAATGGTGTGCTGCGCTTCAAGGATTTTCGTATACAATGAGTTTTATTTTTTAACGTGTACGTACCTTTTCGGAATCACTTGCAATTACTTGCAATCGATACAGAACGTGGGAGAAAAGTTGCAAAATTCGACAATTACTAACTAGTGAATTAAATAAAATGATTCACAGTTAAATAAATAAAAAATCTTGACCGCAGTTATCCGGTTAACACTATTACCTACTTTGTACGGCTAAACCGCAGTTAAAGCAAAAATAACCATTATTATTTCCAAAATGTAATATTGAAAGCACTGTAGGAAACGAACGAATCTTTAAAATAATAAATGATACGCGGAGTGAAAACAACAGACGCAGTACACAACGTAACCAGACGTCATTAGTTGGCGCGCTTACAGGAAATCGTACATTATGAGTGAAAACTGAGCATTCTGCATTTTCAACTGAACGGTGAGGATACTCATGTCTAGTCACATGAACAGTTAGTAGTAACAGATCAGTAATTGTCTATATATTATCAGCGGCAGTAATGCAACGGCGGCGGCCGCGAATGTTGTTTGGGCGGCAGCCGTATTGTCCGTAATCACTATATCTGCACCCTAATTGCGTAACACGCGATTAATCATAATCGGTTTCATTTTGACAGTTCAACAATATTCATTGCGTTATTTACGTTGTTGAGCAGACACATTTTTCGAACATATGAAGCTATGGTTTAGCCATCTGTTTCAAAACGAAACAAATTATGATGAATCGTGAGTTACGCAATTAGGGTGCTGATGCTCATCCTGCTATTAGGCACGGAACCGAATTGGATTTTTTTAAAGGTCTCAATCAGACGTTGAGGCTGGCCAGTGCCTTTTGCTGGTTTAGCAATATTGTGTGATTCCTAACTGTACTTATTCAGGGAAAACTGATCGAAAAGCGTTAACAATTGTTTTGACCTTTAACCGTTAAGTCTAAAATCTGAAATGTTACAATTTCAAAAGTTGGTACTTAATTAAAAACAACAGTAAAAGAAGGATTATGTTTATTGAATGACTGACAATTATTTATAGAGTAAGTAGCATCTAACATGTTCACCTCATGTTGACTCGACGTCGGGACTGACGATCTCTAATTCGCTTTTTAATCCGCCTGTTACCCAGATACCTATCTATCATAAACATCGTGTCAGACGTATAAATATACTTAAATAAGTAGGTAGTTCCATTTGACTTGAACTCACGCGTCATCTCCAATCAAAAGGGTTACCTTTTCACAGCGATTAGAAAACCGCTAAAGCTGATTTGTAAAAAATCAACTACCAAAATGAAGCTTTCATTAACCGCTCTAACTTTCTACTATAGATCTTACACGGAAGTTACATAGAGCAGAGATAAGTGGACAGTGCGCGATAACATCGCGTCGATGTAGACTCCATAACAACGTTAATTTATTGTAGTTACAGGAGACCCACGAACACTAAACTTACTTGACAATGTAATGAAATTGCAAATTTAGCGCTGAAACGGACACAATCAGTTTTAGTACAGAGAGGTTCGATTAAACAACGTCACTTCAATATATGCAATAAGTGGCAAACGTATTATTGCGTTTCTGTCAATCAAATCAAATTAATAAAAACAAAATGACGTTTCATTATGTTTACTGCTAATTGTTTTAGTGACCGTATTTGCCCGTAGGTGCAATAATAGATTACTTCTGAAAATTGCTTTCCTTATTGTGCCCATCGATTGTTTGCTGTGTAGCACTCGATGGACCACCCAAAAACGCATTCATAAGCGATGCCACTTCGTTCCCTGAATCTTCGAGTATCGGTTATTAAGAGGTTAGCAGCACGCAGCATCGTTTACTCTCATGGTTAGAGATCTCAGTCAACTCAGCATATTCACTGTCAAATACGACACGCGGTCAGTGATCGCATCATAAATACGTTTATTTTTTGTAAACGTACATTTATTTTATACATATGAGCGAAAAATGCATCGCCATTTAATTCTACATCACTGACTTTTATGAGCTTCTTGAAGAATTATACGACACACGCCGCTGCAGTTGACGCCATTATCAAAAATAACCTAATGTGGTATTCTAATTCAGTTGATTTGTATTCCGTTCACAACCAGGCTGACAATGGAACTGAGTTTTTTTTTTCAAAATTGCTGTCTGAAGACGATACTTTGTTGTCTAGACGTTGAACAATATTTTTTTTCAGAAAATATTTAGAACAAATTAGTCATTCGCAGTCCGTGTACATTTTAATTTACATAATGTTGAGTCATTAATCGATCGAGCCTTTTAATCAAAGTAGTTTGTGCAAAGTTGGTCATCCGTGCGAAATGTGTATGGCATTTTTATTGTCATTTTACTCATTTTATGGAAGCTGCTGTTTTGATAATGAGAGACAGGAAGTAATCATGAGACAACTAAGGTTAAACTTATAAAGTTAAACACATTATACGATTATAATTGCTTTACTGAAGACTCCGCTATACGTCCTACCTACATGGAAATCTCAACGCACTTTGCAGACCATTGACGTAGTTATCTATAAGATTATATTTTTAACCAGCTTCGCCCGCGTTTTATGTCGAATAAAAGTAGCCTATGTCCTTTCCTAGGGTTTAGAGTATCCTCATACCAAATTTCATCAAAATCGTTCCAACAGTTTCGGAGATTAGCTGGAACAAACAGACACATAGACAAAAATTTTAAAAATAGTTTTATCGCTTTATGGAGGTACATACCTACCGTACCTATATACTTCCATATGCATTTAGTAAAAGACTGTTATTATGACATTACAAATAGACACTTCAATTTTATTTATTTGTATATGATGTATGATGTAGATATTGCTGTAACTTAATTTGCTGTATGCTATGACTAGCGTTAGGTATCAGCTGGCCTCTTATTCTATTAAAACTCCGTAGGTAGATACTACGCTAGGCCAGCTCAAGGTACAAGTGTTCCCACTGAGGAGTGGCCTACTATACTAACATAGTACGCTATTTTCATCTCCTTACGTATCACGTACCTTACGTACCTTTTACTTTCATCCTTTCCTTAACCTCCACTTCTTAGGTACTACTTTTATAAATCTGCTCTGTAGAATTTTCTGAGTACACAACCTTTTCGACCGAAACTGCTTCCAGCAGGCTTAGCATGACGCTTTCTATTTCTATTCTACTGTTTTTTGAATAGAAATCGGTTGTCTACATTTCTCGGTGAAAAACTGTTTATACGGAAACGTAATTTTTGTCTACTCATCCGACGAAAAAACACTTGTCTACGGTACTTGTGCTAAGCCTGCAGTAAGCGATCGCTAAACGGTTTAAAAACTTCATCACCATTTTTTACCGACTTCATGAAGAAGGAGGTTCTCAATTGGTTGATTTCAAGTTTTTTTTTTATGGATAGGTTGTCCCTCAGGGGAAATTTTAGTAATTATGGGGAAAATATTAGTAAAATTTATATGGTGGACCCATATAAATTTTACTAATTTTGCTAGGGTCGTTTTTGCGTTAGTTTTGATAATAGATTTTTAATCCACTTTGTGTATCTTTGAAAATGTTGTGTTTGTCGTTGTCTTTGTTATGTTGTTGTTGTGTTGTTTTGATGTTGTGTAGTTGTTGTTTGTTGTTGTCGTTGGTTACATGGGCTTGCGGACGGCGAGTAATGGGTAGCTCGCTGTCCGGTAAGGACCAAGCCCGGGTCGATGGCGCGTTGTGTTCCACGCGCGCCTCAAAGAGATGTCACCAGCTGGTGGAGTCAGAAAGGGCCGATGCCTGCCAGGGGTGCGGGTTGTTCGAAAGAGATACCGCGGCCCCTGGCACACAGGCAACTGAGGGAACACGGGTGGGTTTTAGTCAGTAAAAGTCTGACACGCCCTCCTGCTCCACCCAGAGCGGGAGAAGTTATTTGATGATTTCCCACCCAACAAAAAAAAAGCGTTAGTTACATAGCAAGTAGTATAAAAATTGGTGTGAGGTAGGTATGGTACCTTTCCCACACCAATTTATCACAACTAAAAGGTGAAAATAAAACCACCGACTTAGAGTTTCGGAAGTCGGTGTCTATGGATCAGTATTTTAGGTTTGTGCCACCGACTTCTGAAATTTATGTTATTTTTCACTTTTTAGTTTTTTTTTAGGAAGTCGGTTGTTTATGTTGGTCAAAAAGTTTTTTTTTATGTTTTCTTCATTCATGATGAGAGAATGTGTGTGAAAACATTCACAGGGTTCAAATAAAATAAGATTTGTTGGATTATGCCACGTAGACATAGCTCAGTTTAATGTCCTTAATCACGTATTATTAAATGTTACCTTAGTAAAAAAACATACCTACTACGTCATTACAAAAATACCTAACCTATTTTAACACTGCGGGATACTAAACGCCTGTCGACGTCATAACAATTAATTTAACTTTTATTGTGTCTCGTTCAGTTTCCTACAATGGGTTAAATGGAATAATTTCAACGACGTTAAACAAGATCTTGCATTAAAATGTCTTAGAACAAAAATAAATAAATACATAACTACTCTAAATTACTTTTAACTTATCCAGTAGGTAGCTAAAACTGTGCACCGCCGACCGCCTCTGGGTTAAGTTCACCCTTAAGTTATCACAAAAGTAGGTACATAATCATTATCGCAGTACATTTTACATAAATACACAAAATGATGATCTTAACAAGTGTCCAAAATTGTGAATTTTATCGTCTATGAATCTATGTATACCTAAACATTGTCTTATTTAATGAGTTAAAATGAGGTGAACTTAATAACTAAAAAACGAGTTACATTTGATGTATTAAACATATTACTTATCTTTTATTACTTGTATAAAAACAGTATTAAAAGATAATCTAACGAAATTGGAATGATTAAATATTTTGCTGAACATTTAGCGAAACAAAATTATTTTCTTTAATTGGTAACCAACGTAATGTCATATTCCGGATGTGTCAAAGAGTCTTTATTAACATAAGTCGTCATGTACGTAATTATTTTCATGAATCTTCAATCACTTTGCTACATCAACAGATCACTATTAATACTAATACTACATAAGCAGTTTATAAAATGTCATACATGTTGTAAAAAAATTCTTTAAACACTACTTATAGACTTCAGTCCTTCGAAGCTTACTTCTTGGGGTCTCTGTAGACGCCCATGAAGAGGATGGAGTTGGTTGGGCGTTCGTAGATGAGGTACACGAAGGGGAAGTTGGCAACGAAGCGGCTTGGCTCCGCCGGCCGGGACGATCGGAAGCCGAAGATCGCTGTTGCTGCTGCTGCTACTGTGCCTGCAAACGAACACATACTTTAATAACGAGGCATTAAGAGTCAAAAACTGCAAAATGAAAAAGTGCACGCAGAAGAAAACTTCTCCTTCGATTGATTGTCTGTTTAATTTTTTTAAAGATTAATTTAACGTAGGTGCCACACTTGTTCAGCTAAAACGTCAAAATGAAATACTAAAAAGCTATAGTTAAATTGTTTTCCATATAGCCTTCCTTTTTGCAGAATAGTGAAAGTCCCTAACTCGTTAAGCGCCGTGTGATTCAGAATTTTATGAGAACGGGCTTTAGCATAATGATGAGTCGAATTACGAGTAATATTTCGACAATGACTTGTCGATTGTAGCTGTTAACCCCTAATTGATTTGCGGTTTCTTACCTTCCTCGTCGTTCTGAATCTTCGCCTTGTGAACGGCGTCGTCGAAGAGAATGCCGCGCTGTTCCGTCAGCGTGGTGAAGTCTGCGGTCTCGTTGAACAAGTCACCTACTCCTAATCTTTCCAACACCTGAAACAAATGAAGCCCTTATTAGTTTGCATCTTCCTTGGAATAGACGCACCTTTTCGTTATAAACACAAAGTTATTTCTGCGATTGTACCCGAAAATATCAAAGTCACTTAGAAACATCATAATCTCTTAAACTATGGGATCCATCATTATCAAACATTATACTATTTCATCCTTGGGTTACACGCGTGTAGAGTGTAACCGCTATTTTTTTCCCTCTATTTTACTACACCATTGTTTAACGGTGCACATAATACCTACACCTTTTAAATTTTCATAGAAATAGTGCAAATAGTCTTCGAGCAAAATGTCTGTGTGGCATCAGGACGTACGAACAGACGGACATGTCAAAATTATAGGGGTTTTGTTTTGCCGTTTAAAAAGTACCATAGCTAACCACTGTATTAACACAAAAAGCGTTATACCCCCAACTTCCGACATCCAAAAGATTGTCCCATTTCCATACTTCTGCTGAAGCATGAAGTTTTCCTAACTATCTACCATATTCTCTGTGTCTGGTGGATTAAAATATACAGGTTCAACTGCAGCAACATCGTCCCTAATAGGTGGAGGCAGCAATCTTCTTTTTTAATTCTACGAAGCAATAAATTTCTTGCACTTACGTCTCTCATGGGAAGGCTCCTCTCGACAGTGAATTTGGGAATTTCGACGATCACCTCACGACCCATGTAGCCTTCTTCAACAACGGCTGCCAGGCGCTCAGGAGTTAAGTTCGCGATAATGTTGGTTACACCTGTTGACAAAGCACCATGTAAGCATATAATAAGAAATTTATTCTTCGTTATATACTGTTACTTAATTCTATCCCTTCAATAATATTAAATAAGTTTAATTACTAAAGCATATCGACTAGTTACAACCAGGAGTCACACGAGTAATAGTAGCAGTGGTAGCACGTAAAGTATGATTGATGAAACCTCGAGAGCAACAGGTCAAATAAAGCAAGAAATAATCCATAAGACTTAAATTGGAATGTACCGTTATCAACCGAGTGAACTAGAAAGCACGGCTAACAGTAAGTACCATCATTCATATCAGATTAAGCGCTCAGATTTGTATCAAACACAAACGAGAGGTGATAGGATCGAAAGTGTTTTTTGACTTTAAAACAAAGATTGTAATCGTCTTCAAAGACGTACTCAATACGACTGTATTTTCTTTTGTAATATATTTCCACATATTGATAGAATTTTACAACCGACTAGCTGACCCGACAGACGTTGTCCTGTCTTAACTATGAATATGTTATGTTACGCGCAACGTTTTAATTTTTTTCTGTCAAAAGAACCTTTTCCTGACAATAAAAATCAACAAAAAAAGAATTAGCAAAATTGGTCCAGCCGTTCACGTGTGGTGCCGTGACCAAGGGAAATACGGATTCATTTTTATATAATAGATAATATATAAATAATAACAATAATATATATAGACGTATAACATCAACTGCCTAGCGTCGGCTTTTTTATATACAAGGTGTAACTTAAATAACGCACAACCTCTGAAGTGGTTATTGTATTCCTCATTATCAAAAACTTTTACTATGGGGCCAAACCTGAAATCGCGAAAAAAACATCAGCTGTTCCATACACTTGTATTCACATAACTCGTCAAAATGTATGGAACAGCTGATTTTTTTTTTTCGCGATTTCAGCTTCATATGTTCGAAAAATGTGTCTGCTCAACAACGTTAATAACGCAATGAATATTGTTGAACTGTCAAAATGAAACAAATTATGATTAATCGTATGCTACGCAATTAGGGTGCTGGTATATCGATCAGTGTGAAAGCTCCAGAGTAACCCGTGAAGGTCAAATGTTCTTTTAATAGTCTGTTGAATGACTTATTGGATGAAAAAGTCATTCAATGAAATTAAATGAACTTATTGGTGATTTGAATGATTAATTGATTATAATAATGTAATGCCATATTTGTCACGGGTGCGAATCATATTTTGTTCAACATACAGCCTGAAACTTTGAAACTGCAAAAAAAGGATTTGTTTTTTCTTTTAAGCAATTTAAAGATAGAAAAAGAAAATTATGAATTCATCCAGCGAATCACCAAAGCGATTGTTCTAATGTTTTTTACTTATATTTATTTAATTAAACGTACACAGGCATGACCGTCTTCTTGGCAGACTTGGTAGCTACCAATCTGAGTTACGAGATTTACTGTTAAGAGCGTTCTCCCCGCGAAGGCTGGCAACAACGCATTTATAGTAGTTTTTCATGATTATTTAATTAAATACAAACAAAAGTACTAAATTTCTTCAGCCAAGCGCTAGATCGGTGGTATTTATAATATTTTCTAACATTTACTCTTTAATAAAAACATTTAATCGTACTGAGTAGATAATGCAAATAGAAAATAATTGACGTTATGTCGATTTTTATAAGTAAATACCAAAATTACTGTAAAAAAATTAGCATAAAACTTGAAAATACCAACGATCTAGTGCATGGCTGAAAAAAATGTTTACTTCTGTTTGTATTAATTCAATGAAGTAATCCCGAAAAACCGCCATAAATGCGCCATTGCCAGCCCGCGTGGGGAGAACGCTCTTAAGTACGGCAAATAAAATCACCGAGTTGGTGCTATTAAATAAAACAAAATGGACAAGTCGACTAACCTTCCTTCATGGAGTAAGGGGGCAGCAAAATGTACATGCTGATGTCGTTGCCTTTGTACGGCAGCTCCAGGATCTGGGCTCCGAGCTCATCGCTTACCACTGGAAAGGAAAATTAACATTAAATATGAAATTATGATAGATTTCGTTAATAAACTTGGACTAGGATAGGAGGTAAGATCATATGCATTTTTTTGTGAAAAAAAGCAGGTTTAAAATAAATCTTGACGCTATTCTGCGTATCTTTATGACTTGAACAACATTAGAGTACACAAGTTGACCTTGACTCGTCTAGACATGACGACTTTGTGTAACATAATCACTTACTGTAGTGGAAAGTTCCCTTCTGCTTCATGAACGGCACGAGCGTCTGACGAGTCTCGGACACAAAGAAAGCCTCTTTCTTCGTCCTCTCCTTGGGGAACTTGGAGGCCCACACGCCCTTGAAGTAGGCCGCATTGGCAAGCACCAGTTTAGTAGACTGGGAGACTCCGTCTTCGGGTAACAGGTCCTTGATGTTGTTCTTGGTGACGCGGCTGACCCAATCGTTGATGTAATCGCGAGCAGCTTCGGGGTTGTCACGGAAGTTCTGCAAATAACATTAATTTATTTTATTTTATTATAGACTTAATACTTTTGTTTTATAACGCGTAGACTCCATTTTCCTTGTCATTGTTTCTGTGTAGAAAAATTTGCGTCTACGCAGTAGGTAATTAAACTGTAGAGACTACTGAAAAGCTATAACACGTACATGGCCTAAAACTAGAGTAAACGTTGCCCGTTGACTTCATATTTTTTTACAGAATGGCAACTAAAGACACGTAGGCTATAATTGGTTATCGATGATGAAACTTTCTGCAGGTTGAAAGCTGTGGCCAGTAAACACTTTGGATTTAGTTTCGTCTAACAGTCTGTAGCAAATAACAGAACAGTGGAGATAGTTACCAGCGTCTCCAGCTCTTCGCCGAACAGGTCCAGCATGCACTGGCGCACCTGCAGCCCGTTGTCCGTGAACAACTTGTTGGCGCTCGTGAACTCATAGCTGTCACTATTGTTGTTATTCGCCCGTGATCGCTGGTCCACCTTGTATGCTGTCATCAGGTTGATCTTGTCCTAGAAGACAATACATGCTCTTTAGATTCTGTTCAATAGCAATCACATATCTATTCGTTTATCAGTCTTCGATGATTCACATAACGCTCATTTCACAACAAACCAATTGCGTTTCTACCAAATAATTATATCTACGAATGACAAATTATTTCCTGAATCGAATAAACCGGTAGATACAGTTCTTAATTTCCTCTTCAAATAGGTAGGTACATTGATGCATTAATAGGTTGTTTTTGTTGATCAAGAAAAATCACAAACAATAATAGCTATCATTAGAAATAGAAACCAAACGTGTTACTTACCATAGTTTCAGCAATCCTCAAGGATTCCTTCAATGAGTGTTCAGTTTGTCCACCAGCGGAGAAGTAAGCTAGGACCAACGCGTGGTACACGGAGAAAGGAGAGAAGAAGATGTTGTCGTCAGGAACTGCCTTGTTGATGGCACTGAACAAGTTGAGAGTGAACTCCAGCTGTCCTCGGTACAATGAGGTGCGAGCTTCAGGGTCCAACTTCTTTGACGTGTCATCTTTGTAGAAACACTGGCTGTTGACGGTCGCAAGGACCAGCAGGCCTACCGCCACTACTTTCAACATGGTGGCACTGGAACAATAAGGCAACATATTTCAGAAACAGTTTCCTCAAGGACTGTTAAAGTGTAGGGAAAAATCTAAGTGACAGATACCTAAACTGCTGCGCGTTTAACATCCTAATATGTATTGACTACTTCTGTTCGCGATCATAGAGTTATATATACTATGTTTAGGTACATATAATTATAGCTACCTATCAATAATGACTCATAATTACTATCAGCTCGTGCTATCAGCAAAAAAAATACTTTGCAGGGGAAAATGTTTTTATACACATCATTTCTTAGATTATAATTGGGCCATATATAAAATTATTGCGCCAAGATTGCCATTGTTTTCACTGGTCTGGTCTGACAAGTAGGGATGAGTTTAGTTGGAAATACTTAAATACACGCGGAACAATAGGGTTTTTCGAGTAAATATCATTTGACGTATGTTAGAAAATTACAAAGCAATAAATTTTTAGATGATTTCATAGTGGTCTGCAGTCGCTATGTTGCATGTAGATATACCTACATTTCCAAAACATGCATTAGTCACTGTTAGAGATTGTTTTGTATTTTGGGCAAATTGGGCATATTTTCTATGAAAAATACCCAAAATACCTGAGCATAAATCTACATATACAACCTAGGTAAGCATTTAAGATATTATTAAGATATACTTAAATGCTTTGGTACGTCTTGCTTAACTTAAATACCGTAACTTGTACCTAAAAATATCAAAAATACTACCAGATTCAGCCTCATTACATTTGTTATGCTCAGAAGGTTGGTATTGTCAAACATGACGTAACGAGCCTACACGGTTCAATGGTTCCGACTATGATAAAAAGCGCTTAGCTAAGGCAGACAGAATATATTTTATCTGTGGGCATTATTTTCACCGCGCTTTCTCCTCGGTGCAGAGGTGGGGTAGTGCGGTCAGCTACCTACGAAAAATAAAGCATGCCATTACCTACGATTCGTCTCGAGTTTTAAATTCCGCTCATTCGAGATATTTATGTCTCATTGTCAGTACCTATAGTTATATTAGTACTTATAGCCATCGTAATTTGTTTTATAGTTGTACCATACAGCAGAATAAGAACATTGGGAAGCAAAAAACTATCTGATTATCTTCTTTGTTAGAATATTCTAAGATGGTACACACGTACCTATGATGTGCCTACGTATATGATTTTTAAATTAATTTCGATTATTTTAACCTTTCAAACAAGTTTTAGCGTTTCATCCAAATTGATTTCTTCAAAGCAATACAAAACTGGAATTTGACTGCACCATACCCGCTTTAGTTATTTTGGCAATAAACTTGACTGATAGGTTGACCAATTACCTACCTGTATGTATATACAACTTGTGAAATCTATAGTCAATTATCGTGTATCAGATCTCTATACCTAATTAAATAATCTAGGTTCAAAAATGAGGGTCATATCTGTTAGCTGCTCAATCATGTCCGGCAATGGCGTGTGATTGATTAATGGCCTCGAATCTACCACACTCAGCGTCGTCCGGGGCTTGTTACTTGTACCTATCATCTGTCCCCACTATGTTCTGGAATGCCATGAATATACGGATGGGAAAACCCCAGCCATATTGTATGTAACGCTTGTTAAAGCTTGACCTGATAACCGACACGCGTCTACATAAAGCAATCAAGTACTACGTACGTATACATGCTTCGAACAAACGTGTTATAACGTTTTATACATAACGTGCACATTCAATGTGTTGCCTAGTGCACAAATGCTGCCAATGACATAATTCACCCAACTCTGTTCATATTCAGAAAACCTTCAAGGATCATTAGTAGATTCTCAGACTTGTTTTACCTCTTATATTCTGACGCTAATTACAGAAAATATTTAAGATGTAACCTCCATAATCTTAAGAGTGACTCATACAAAAGGATATGACATGTATGTTCAAGAAATAACACCGTCTTATGTAAACGAAAGTGGGACGTAAAGTGTACCGTTTCCGAGAAATTATGAGTTGTTGAGTTGTTTCATTTCGAGAGCAGTGTTGGCGCAGTGGTAACTGACGCGACTTACGACATGTAGGTCGTAGGTTCAAACCCAGACAAGCGCTTTACTTTGTGTAAATTATTTCATCACCACTGCTCTCAAAACGGTAAAGGAAAACATCGTGAGGAAACCGGCATGTCCTAGAACCAAAAATTCGAAGAAATGTGACATCTACCAACCCGCACCGGGCCCGCGTGGTGGATTGTGGCCCACTCCCTCTCACAGAGAGAAGGCCTGTGTCCCAGCAGTGGGAACATTATAGGCTGATTATATCCCATTTTACATTCCTTTTTTTATTTTTCTTGAATATTTTATGTAGAACAGCTTTCGACTTACTGGCAAGTAGAGCCAATAGACATTCAATCACGGATCATTCAATGGATAGGACTACCGTTGCAATGGCTTTTCGGCGAAACGGACTCCCTATCTTACGGCTATTCGAAGTTGTGGTATATCAATGCTATGGAATTTTGGCAATTCGGACGTAGAATCTGTTGACTTCGTGGAATTTGCCTTCGGGTGTATTACTTTCGAAATCAAGCAATAAACCCTAAGTAGTTAGTGCACATTAGATTTGATTTCTTTGTAATTTTAAAACAACGTAGCAACAACATTTGAATCGCCATATTTATTACCCAACTATAACACTGTCTGGTTTTACCTAATGCCCCTCAGAATATAAATAAATTGTGATTACGCACGGACCTTTATCATAAGGTTACTGACAGGGTCATTTGATTTTAACCGACAGAAGGGTCAAAACTCCGCGGTGAAATTATATTATCAGTAATTCAGATGGTGCATAAGTGCACTGAGAGTTCGAGAGCTCAGCAGAGTGACGTCACAGGGAATCCCAGCCTCCCGCGAGTCGTGAGTAGGTCATACAGTGGCGCCACCGCCACTCGGTACCGCTCAATACTTGGATTTCCCTTTGAAATCAATGCTGCAGCGAAAGTCAGGCAACACGTCATCCTCGACACATTTGTTACACAACCGGACAGAAAAACCGTGTCATTACGGTATTGACAATATTTAAAAATATCTGCCTCAAAAACAATGATTGATTGGAACACAATGTTATGACAACAATGGTTTTTTGTATGGAATCACGTATTTGAAAAGGAGAAACTAGGTTTCAGAATAGGTTCGGATGACAGTAAGTCTATTGTATTTCCAATTTTGTGTTCTGTGACGGCAAACTGTTTTCGAAACACCACATTGTGCTCTATTGTTTTAAATGTGGATATTGATTTCACCTGAACAAATAATTTATATCTAATATATGGTTTCGATAAAGTGTAAAACAAAGTCCGTTTATCTATTCTATTATGACGGAATTATTACATGAGTTCGTAGGTAGGTACATTTAAGTAGTAGTAATTTTGTGCATGGAAGGAACCTATTTCCTAGATTATTAGAATTAGGCAAGTTACACAATAAAGCGGTGACATGTGAGTGTACTATGTCTATAGGTACCTCTGCCTAACCCTTCTGGGCAATCGGGCGTGATGTTATGTAATGTGTTAACAATAAAGCGGTTGGTATATCATTTAAGTAGTACTTACCTACATAACACAGAACACCATATTCAAAACCCTACTGAAAAAATAGTTATTCTGCATTTATAACATACTAGCTTTTGCCAGCGGCTTCGCCCGCGCAATTTATCCCACGGGAACGTACTACCGAGATCAAAAGTATTGTATAGTTTATTCCAGGTTATATAAGCTATCTGTTTGCCAAATTGTATCCAAAAATCGTTCGACCGAGCTTGCGTAATTGAGTAACAAACATTAAAACTTTTAATTTTTTTATATTAGTAGGATTACTTATAATCAAAATATGCGTCTTCTAGTAGCATATTAAAAAAAAAAGAAATTCACGCGCATTTAAAATACCATACCTGCGACTCTAGAGACCTATATAGGTACTTAGGAAAAATAAAACACAAACTCGCTGGTATGTGACCAACCCCCATAAAACGACTTAGGTATCTACTACATTTTGTATTATACTCCATAGGTTTACGTAGTTAAGTAAAGGTAAACAAATCGTAAATAGGGTTTTTTATAGTTGACACTTTCTCGTTTAAAAATATGATGTAATAAAATTTAATTTATTTTAGATTTATACCATAGTTTCTTCTATTATTTATGTATATTAAACTTTATCATTTATTCTAAAGCTACTCTTCCTAGATGTAATTACTTGAGCACAATTTTTTGTTAGATTTTTTATAACAATATACTATTTTGTAATCTGCCTATTGTAAAGAGCCCAAAATTAAAGGTTCCTTTAACCTTTTAGAAAATACAATGAATTAGATAACGTTGCTAAATTTAAAAGTACAAATATGATATAGTATGGCAACTGAAGTGGCAGGTATGACGTTTAGTCGATTAACCAGACACCTTTGACAGCGCTCTCGACATTTACGATTTTCCGAGTGTGTTTAAATTTTCTTAAATTGTGTTATTTATTATAGCTAGCAAAATAATTGATAATACAAATGACAGATTTATTACTAATGTGACAGATAAGTTCATCAGATTCTGTTTCATATTCAGAACAGAGTCCATTATTATATGACTATAAATAATATGATTTTAACATTAGAAATAAAAGGTTTCGTATCTATGAGTCACGTGTTTTTTTTTTGTTTACCTTTATTTAACTACCTAAACCAATGGAGTATAGGTAGATATGTCATACTTATAAAGTACTTAATTTATTTTTCCGCCTTTTATTTTTGTCATGTAGGTTATGTTTTCCGGTTTAATAACGACAATAATGTACCGCAACTTAATATACCTACATCATTAAATTAATTAATAAAACGCTTTTGAAGCATTACGCTAGAGCGGTAACAGTAAAAAGATTACAAAAACGCTCGCGTCTTTAAATTACATTTTCAGGTGCGATTGCAAGAAGACATTGCTCAAACAAATATGGAAAACTGTACAAAACCTTTAGTTTACTTTTTATTTACTAACAAAATGTATGATTGATGTAGAATTTTATTAACATGGACCTAAAACTCAAAGCAATGACTTGACGAGCTTGCATCTGCTCATCGAGTCACCGCGCGCAGTAACAATTTCACGGATTTTCATTGTTCCAATTGAAAAGGCCTCGGGTTTCCCGCAAGACGTTATTGTGGTTTCTCCCACAATTCAATAACACCCAGCATCCATCATTGTCTCATAAATATTTGCAATGCAGATATTATATCTGCAATGCATAGGGGAAGTACGTCCAAAATGACATGCGGTTTTGTTTTTTAATCATTTATGTTTAATTATTATCTTTGATTCATTCGTTTTAACCTACGTTAACTTGTAATTGACTAGGAACCATGTAAAAAATATAATTTAAATTAATCGCAGCCTTTAAGAAAATTCATTTTATCCATGTAGTACGGACAAAATGACATAGGTACATCATAAACACGAAAATTATGAAGTACATATTTCACAGACGAAGCTTTTGGTCTTCTTGGGTATATCAGTACATGATATATGTGTACAAAGAGAACAATTGTTGTACCGTAGTCAGCACTCACCGGGCTTCTAAATGCACGCGCAGACATCATGACACAGCAAAGAAATTGTCTATATTTGGCTCCTCATCGTAAGGAGTCTTCTGTATCTGTCTTCACCTTTTTCCTGATTGCTTTTAAAGATCATTTTCGTAGTCTGAGTTATGATCGAAAAAAGATATGTCGTTTTGCCCCGAAAGTATTAAGTATGCCAGTTTGCCCCACAGGTTGGTTATCAAAACATTAACTTAGTCATAATTTCTATAAATACGAGATTTATAAATTGATACTTATAAATAATGCAGTGTAATGCTACACTTTTTGAATTGACATCAAAAGATGTAATAAAATCCACGCAAAACTGACCAAAAACGAGACGAAATCCATCAAAATAAAAACTTTTATACGCACAAAACGCATTCGTACCCGTTACACCGGTCTGACCGAGTCAATGGCGCTAAAAACTTGACAGATATGCGACCATGGCTGGCGTCACGTAATGATATGAGAATTGCAGCATTATAGCCCGCCAATTTCGAAAAAAGCCCGGTGTGTAATTTTGTCCGTATATGGTATTTTGGACGTACTTCCCCTTGATTTATCCGCAACAGAGCAAAGATTAAATTATCTTCTGATATTATTTCGATAATTCATGATTGTTCAAGTGAAAAGGTACAAATCCCAGCATCGCTTATGTATTAGAACGAGTTCGATTATTATCTATAGCAGTATTCGGCTCATATCGCATTTTATGTGTTAGCCGTCCGCCACAAGCTCCGCCGTATGCTCATCGCGTATTGCTGAACTTATAACGGTTGTATTAAATGAGCAGCGAACCTCAGGCTTTTTATTGAATGTTTTATGGCAACACTCAGCTTTCGAGATTAAAGTTAAATGCAGTGACTTGATTGATCGCACATTCGCACATCGTTTGTGTTTAAGAAAGGTACGATAAAACGTATTTAAGTATAGAAAACTGAAAGGAAAAGTTTAAGAAAAATCTGAAGATGCTTAGTGAAAGTGTGAAACTGCCAGAAAGCCTAATAATATATAGTATACAAGCTTTTGCACGTGGCTCCGCCCGCGTGGATGTCAGTTATCGCGTAAAATGTAGCGTATGTCTTTCTCCATATCCCAAGCCTATATCTCTGCCAAATTTCATGACTATCGGTTCAGCGGTTTAGGCGTGAAAGCATAACAGACAGACAGACAGAATTACTTTCGCATTTATAAAGAAAGAAGAAATAAATATCTTAAGAAATAAATAGTACCTTTGTTCTCCAATTGTAACTATATCGTATCCCTATGTATGTATTTTATTGTGTGTATAAATAAAAATTAAAGAACATAAATATTGTTTCATTTAAAGCTGTTGACATACTTATGAGCTTGGAAAAAAAACATACAAAGCACTGTGGTAAAATATTGTGAATCCTTATGGTATCAATCAACGGAAAATCATAAACTAGAACTCACCATCCCAATTTCGAGCAGACTCGGAAATCTGTGCATTACACCGATAATGATACCCAGCCTACTCAGAAAAGTGGTAACTGAAAATCGAAATTGTTGTCGAGATATAAAAAACCTTTCTAGTGACCATTATGAAGAAGATTCCTAAAAGACTCCGAAGTTCTTCTTCTCCCCAGTTGTTCGTCCCTGTTCACGGGAACAGAGACAAACAAGAAACGGGAAGGAGAAGAAGATTTGATGACAATACAACGGTATTTGCCATCCAATCTTCCCATCTTTCTACATCGAGCTAAAACCTATCTTTGTTTTCCAGGTGGAAGCTTGAGGTGTCTTTTATTTTTGGTCTAAGCTCATTTTACTTCCAATTAAAGCGTACTTTAATTTGAAGTAAAATGAGCTTAGAACAAATCTACATACTTAGGTATTCGTTTTTACACGTAGTTCCCCCGTAATGTCAGCCACCATTATACCAATAATACAGACTTTGTCCTCCAAAACTGTTTGCCTGTGCCTTTTTCGAACAATATTATGAGTGTTTCTGGTGACCTCGGCTCGTTTGGTCCATTTTTCGGAAACATTAAGGCCACCACACACCGCATTGCACGCGTAACGTTTGCATAAGATCCTCGAACAGAACCGGCACGCTGACGGAATAACAATTGACCGTCGATTATAACTGTATACAGATTGAGTATTTGAGTGTTCTATTGAAGAAAATATTTTGAAGTATTTATAAGTGATTTCGTAGAATAATTTGAAGAAGTCTTTGAGAAAGTGCAATCATTTTAAGCTTTATATTTAGCTTTGTTCCGTGTTACCAAAATCTATTTTTTAATACCTATTCCTCTGAAAACTATTGAACCTATCATAATTATAGTAGTGGATAACATTAATTACGTCTTATCACTGTTTTTTTTAAATCCTCTAAGCATTAGTGAAAATCTTAAAGCTCATCTTGCTTTAAGATTTTCTTATAAGCTTTAGAAATTTTGACTCATATTTCACCTCCACACAAGTATTGGAAGAAAAAGAAATCTTTTAAAGAAATAGAGAAAACAAGTTTCTATTTTTGCCATTATATGATGATGATCATTAGTAGTTTACTCCATTGTGTAGATATAACAAGAACTTTCTATTCAGTTTCACGGCCGCTCTTTAACTGATGTTAATGTTCGAACCTTTGTTGGCTTGTTGGGTTTCATTTTCTTTTATATACCTTTTGCCTGAACATAAAACGGAAACCGATTCTGCAGAACAGATCTTTTATATACCTGATAATGCTAAGGCGGGAGAAATTGGCCCTTGTAAAAATGGGAGTTAACGAAATAATTACAAGAAGAAACTAGGTAAAAAAGCTAAGAAAGTCTTGTTAGTTTGTCTTCTTCCAACATGTGATACTATAAGTATATCAAGCAAGACTGTGCCCATACCTACGGTAGCTATATGCATAAACAATAATACTCTAACACATGTGAGCTCATTACGCATACGCAATGGGAAGGGCTCCTAGAACATTCGTTCATGAAATAATGGTAAATTACTTAGAATTATTTAGATAAGCAACAAAATATATCTACTATAAATATCTGCATAATAATACGTGGTTTTACATATTATTAAAAATTAAAATCTATTCTACAATTTTCCAAGAAAACGTAAAACATGAGTGATTCTTACCTCTAAGAAAATAATTGGTAATGCATACCATCAGCATGATTAATAAAGTAGGTACTTACATAATAGTAATGTTTTTTTTCTAAGCGTACCCACAATTAGTTATCACATGAGGACCTAATCTTACTAGGTTAGGTACCTGATAATATTAATTATTATCTAAATTCTCTGAAGTGCATGATTAAACCAGTCGCACCAACGCATCGGTATCATAGTCATAAAGATAGTATCGTTTAAGGGCCACAGATAAGACAAAAGTACAGTCAAAAAGAGAGTTATCATTCAGGGAGGATAATTCTTACGTCTACCTCCGCATTCGAAGAATGATTTGTACCTATTCTAAGTAGGCAAGACCTTGTTAACGCTTGTCTTATACTCAAAAAGCTATACTGCTTTCAGGAACTAACACTGAGTGTTTCTTGTGTGTGTTCCTTTGTTTCTTGATTCCGTACAAACTATGAGTGCCAATAGGCCGTACCAATTAGGGTGCTGCAAAGTTTTATAACCAAGAAGGATTTTTGAAACTTTGGTCTGATCTTTCTTATGTCTAATTTTACGAAAATGGTATTTCTATCGACGTTAATGTCTGAAGTTTCAGTTAAGTAGAATGTGGACTATGTCCAGACACCAGAAAGTATAGGTACTAGTAAAGACACAAACTAATTCCAAAAGAGAAACGTGCTATTAATTTTTATTAAAGTACCTACATACCTACATAAAGTTCCTGAAAACGTCATTTTGATTAAGCAGCCATAAACAGGTATGTATCTAGTAATGTGCAACGAATTAAAGCGACATGGATGTTTATGTGCGCGAACTGTTGCGAAAATTCGTCACAGTAAATTAGAAAGCGTGCATGATAATCTGCCAGGCGGTGACGGACCTGTGTTGTGTGTTGATACACACGCTGGCGCTGCACAGTTACACAAGATTTGTAAGAACCTGTCTGTTTGATTACTGAACAACAATTGTCAAGTAATTATACGGAAACTGTTTGACAGTTTGTATCTAGGTATGACATCGATCTAAAGAAAAGTTAAATCTTAAACCATTCTAAAGCAAACATAAATCCTTCCTAAAATTACTGCAACCATCCAAAACAAACAACAAGTATGAACTAAAAATGAAACAAAACAAATAACTCACCAAGTGATGTTTTTATGATGCACGAAGGTTTTCCAATTTTTTTTTTTTAATTTATTTAAAATATTTAATAACTGAAGCGTCTCACAATAATATACCGGTTTAATACAAATTGTATGCACGGTACATTGGTATATAAAATAACATGCGGAGCGTAACGTTGCACTGCAGCGACACTCGGAGACAGACTGAGTGAATGAGGGCCGCTCGCTATCCTCTTTTATGTTAGTATTGCAAACTAACTGCGTTAGCTCACCAGCCGATGTCAACGGGAGGTATTAAAAGAATACTTTTTATTAAATCGCCCACACAATACAAATCGGATCAAAAGCGTGCTAAATGAGATATAATCTCTGATAAATTAATCGTTGCGCGTAACCGTTAACTGTATTGGTCACATAACTGTAAGAATTCGTGTGTGTGTCAACAATGTCCGCAGCAGGGGCAGCGTTTATCGGCAGGTCCCTTGACTGTCACACCTAAAACTAATACGATTACAAAATAAGAAGTACCTAGCAACCTACCAATACAAACACAATTTTGTTAACAACCACCCACTGCCAATTTAAGGCCATTAAAGTAAGTAGCAATTATTTGTGTGAGGGTCGCTTGATGAGGTACCTACACGTACCTAGACTGCAAGTAATTTTATGAAAACATCTGAACTCGCTATGCTTCATCTAAATATTCTTTAGCTTAGCTATCATCCCTAAATGTCTCTCTCCTTCTCTACACATAATTTGGATCATCTAAAAGTTAGGTTTTTTTTTCGAGCCTCCAAGAGTTGCTCGTGACGATCGTAGCTCAGTCACGGTCAACCTCCTTTTATTCAATATGTAAATACTATATAATGTATGTATTACTACTCGGTATGGATAAAGCTTGAGAGACCGTGCCATTGACCTACTCGAGTTTGGTGCGATACCTAGTTTTGAATGGTCATCCCCGCCTTCAGATGATATGATCGGACAACAATAGAATGATCGACGAAATGTCGAGTTGTCGGGACTTTCTATTGGAATATATGTTTTTTAATCTTCACTCTTTTTTTTTTCAACATGCTTTGTAAAGAACCATGAATTCAGTAGGTAAGTAAGTACATGATTTTAAACTGATTTTTTATTTAAAAACCTACGAAGAATTTCAAATCGAGGGTTTCAGAATCATCTACTGCATCTATGGTTAAAGGTTGCGCGTCGATTTTCCTGCCACCCTGTAGAATAGTTTAGATAAGTGCACACTCGTAAGTGTAGCTTGAAGAAGAAGCAGACGTCAGGGTGAAAACGGAAAATATATAAAACACCTAAAGCGGTAACAGGAACGGTGGAAAACCCTAAAACCTTTATCAATTGCAATTGCTTGCGAGTGCAGGGGCAGTTGAGTGTATTCTATCCTATCTAACTACATCTATCTATTATAGCCACCCAAATAATATGCGCTCATCGTTCTACTGACTTAGCGTAGCCGTATCTGTAGTCTTACAGAAGCGTAGCTGTGGCGTAGAAGTACTGTAGTAGTGGCGTAGCAGCAGCGTAGCAGCATCGTAGCAGTGCGTAGTGCGTAACTGTAGCGCGGCCTCACAGTGCTGTTTCTATACATTTTTACACGCTTTATATTAGCTTCACTTGTATGTTTGTTTGTTTGTTTGTATGTAACCGACTCCTTTGAGCGCGATTTTGACCCACTTTAAACGGTCAGATTTCATTGAAACTTTGTAAACTTGTCGAGGACCGATGACAATTCAATAATTTAAAAAAAATCAGAAAAAAAACCACGTTTTTGTAGTTAGCAGAACTAAAAAATAGAAAATAAATAATAGTTTAAAAAACTAAAAAACACGCTTTAAAAACTAAACTAAAAAAGGAGAAAATAATTTAATTCAATTAAAAAGCGTGGGGTGGTTGACATTAATTGATTATAAAAATACCTCAAAAAGCACCCCACGCTTTTTAATTGAATTAAATTATTTTCTCCTTTTTTAGTTTGGTTTTTAAAGCGTGTTTTTTAGTTTTTTAAACTATTATTTTTAAAGTCTGCGCCCCACAAACTTACACACAACCAGTCAAAACCAGAAAAATCTGGCAATCGTATTATTATTAATATTTGTTTCATGCAGGAATTGAACCCGCGACACGTCACGGCCAATCGCTAAACCAATGCTTCAACCATGTCATCAAATTATGACGGTATTGAAAGCAGATTTCAGCCAGATCATACACCTAGCACCGATTAATTTCTGTTACCTAGGTAATACAGGTTTTGTGGAAAAGCTACTTCATGCACCAGATCGCACAATGTGAATTATTTAAAAACTGTTAAGTGCTTTATAACCATTGTGAGAGAAAATAAATAATCTTTATTGTTCTTATTATTTCTGTTATGCTCGTAATTTAAGATTTGTTTTGCTTCAGGTACCTACCTACTGCTCATTTTCCATTCTTTTACACAACAGATAAAAGAAACAGATTCATCTTAGATCGATAAGCGTGACTATATGCCTTATGTTCAACAAAAGCCTGCAGATAGACCACGAGTTGAGAAATCCCCAGAACAATATAATAATTATGTTTTATTACCTATACCTATGTAATTTCTTCTTCTTTTCCTTATCGAGTACTTCCTACTCTGACCCTTTATCTAATCTAAGTCTAGTGCAAAGTACGACACTACTTATTGAAGTATTTGTTTATTGCGTTCTTTCTAGAAGATATATCAAAAGTAGTATTGTTAGAATATTTTAGTTTTTATCAGTACGGTGTACTATAATAATAATAATATAAAACGTTTATTCTCTCTCTGCACAAGTTATGAACTTAACGCTAAACTTAGACAGTAGTGCACGAAAAAAGTACTGATCACGTTTATGAGAATTGGTCCTTCAATACCGGTACCGTAACGGTAGGAGCAAGCCCAGCGGTAATACTCGCATACAATCGACCAGGATTTTATTAATAGTTCTAAAAAAAGGGACGGGTTCGCTTCTTTTTCGTCTGCTAATAACTGCAATTAGTAATTAACATCTCGCACGTAACCTGAATGGTGTACGACGGCCCACTCTTACCCACAGGGAGAAGGTCAGTTGGCTAGACACAGTAGAGACCTCTTACTTAGTATGTACCCTTACGTGAGGTTTTCTATTATCAAAGTTTTCCAGATTTACTAAACACCGACCTTATCTACACTACACATCGTCATTATCAGACCGTAATTTCTATAACCTCGCAATGACCGTCACTGTGAATGAACATTCAAAAACATATGGTAGATAGATTAGTGATTAGTTTGTTGTAAGTGTCAGGCAGAATAAATTATCGATCTGCCTAGCCTTTTTCCAACCATATTTGGGTCAGTTTCCAGTCTTACCGGATGCAGTTGAAGACTTCAAATTTCCATAGAGCGACTGCCTATCTCACCTCCACAACCCAGTTACTGGTTAACTATACCCCTAATATACTATACCCCTTGGACATACTGGTTGCCAGACTTTTCCAGCCGGCCAGACGTTTCGGGCTTCTGACTACCCGTAACGACTGTCAAAGATCCACGAATGCCAGGCGAGACCAACGGTTTAACTTGATCTACTCTACACATCGTCATTATCAGACCGTAATTTCTATAACCACGCAATGACCGTCATTATCAATGAACATTCAAAACCATGTGGTAGACAGATTAGTGATTATAGTTTGTTGTAAGGGTCAGCTCAGATTTTTTATTCAATCGGCCTAGCCTTTTTCAACTACATTTTCACTACATTTCTAACCGGATGCAATTGAAGACCAGTATTTTCCATAGAGCGACTGCCTATCTGACCTCCACAATCCAGTTACTGGTTAACTTAATACCCCTTGGTAAGACTGGTTGTCAGACTTTCGGGCTTCTGACTTTCCATAGCGCTGTCTATGATCCACGAATGCCAGCAGGGACCAACGGCTTAACTTTATCTAGATATACATCCACATTATCATACCGTAATTTCTCTATCCTTACAATAACCGTCATTATGAATGAACATTCAAAACCATACAACCAACCAGGGCCCAGGGTTAAGTCTGCTATTACAATAGTGTCAGAATGGTCTATCATTGATTTCATCATTGTTGATTTTGACAAGTTTGGTAATCTACTAAATAAATGGCGTCATTATGACTTTCCAATTTCCTACACTTTACATTGCTTATAAAACTAATAAATAATATGTAAAAATATATATAAATGAAACTCGTTAGTAGAAATGATAAAACTACAACTAATTGTAGTTTTTCGAAAATCATTTCTACTAACGAGTTTTATAATAATAGCAATACGAAAATGCCATTATGACACAATTCTATTATGACACCATTGACCGATCAATGATCGACCATTATGAATTTAGCAGATTATGAACTTTTAGCAAAATGACAGTGGGATCGTGTTGGAATGACGAATTTATAAAAATAGCAGACTTGGGCCCCAGGAACAGCGCAGACAAAGCAACAAAATACTAGATCAAGCTCCAACGTGTGCGTTTCAATGGCGCGGCTACAGCGATATAAAAAAAAACCGATACGTATTGCGATACAGTAGTACTTACAGCTCCTAAAATATAAACCTATGATTTTTTTCTTTATTAAAAAAAAATACAAATTCAATCTAATAGATTTACCTAAATTTCAGGTAGGTATCTGCAACGCTTAGTTATAACGATCTCTCCGTGGCCGCGCAATTCTCCGCGTTTCAATGACGCGGCCACGTTCAAACCCTTATAACTTTTTAACCATAACTTTGACATACTCGTATTTATGATTTTGGGAATCAACTTTTACGGCACGGTTGGCGCAGTGGTTCAGCGATCGACTGCTGCGCTGCGTGTCGCGGGTTCGATTCCCGCACGGAACAAATATTTGTATGATCTGCAAGTAGTTGTTCTGGGTCTGGCTGTTTGTGTATGTGAGTTTAAATGTTTGTAAACGCACCCACGATACAGGAGAAATTCCTAGTGTGGGGCAACGTTTTTAAAACAAAAAGAAAAAAAAAGAAAAAGGACAAATTTTAAAAATCTTGGCAAAGTTTTTTTTAGAAATATCGCCGTAGCCGCGCCATTGAAACGGACACAGCTCGAACACAGCACCGGGAATCATCTCTTACGCGCAATTTCTAACTATAGTACAGAACATATTTAACCAATTAATATCAATAACCAGCTTATGCCCGCCACTTACACACCACACGCGTGCAATGTCATCCTCCGACCCACCGCGTCACATTCCAGAATTATTTTTCTTTTTGCTCGATTCCTGAGGGTCGGAGCGTGATGTTAAATAGCTCATAAACTTCCCCAAGAATTGGGCTGACAAATGTAAAAATATTTGTTCAAATCCGACTGGTTCCAGAGATTATCCAATACATTTGTATGTATCGGATAATCTCTGGAACCAGTCGGTAAGTTTGTACTTACAAAGTTTACGTATATATAACATAGTATACATAGATGAACTGCATTTTGCTGTTGTCTGCCCTGATCCTATTGAGATTGAAGCGCAGCGCAGGAATGTCTATATTCTTGACGTTGCGGCATTACCAGTATATAATATATTATTGTACTCTGTGAGCATTTACAAACTGCTTTAGGCCTTACATGCTCCGTTGTTCATTGCATCTTGACTGGTCCACTGATTGACAGCTGACGGTGTTTTTATAGGTAAGCTCAGTAGGTAAGGTAGAATTTTATTATAACGGGTGGACGGTTACGACGCGCACACTGTAACCATGAATTCAGGTTATGATTCTCTAGAATCATTCATGGCTAAAACCAGCAAAAAAAACTACGCTATTATTACTATTATGCCTCGGTTATAAAAAAAAATCTGCTGTTTCATAGAAAAGTGCAATACCTACGTCGTCAAAATGTATTGAAAAGCAATAAAAAAAATTAACAGGCGTGGAACACAACGCGCCGTCGTCGACCCGGGCTTGGTCCTTACCGGATAGCGAGCTACCCATTACTCGCAAGCCCGCGCCTACGGTGGCCGGTAATCCGCCTGGGATTGCCGACGCCCAGGGCGTCTCCCGCGGCGGCTAGGGCCGTGAGGGCGCATATACTGCCTCTCCCTCACGTGCGCCGCCTCCCTCTTCGCAAGCATTACTGCTTCGCAGAAGGAGGTGATGGCTACCCATGCACTCTCGCTCCGAACCATGGCCTGGACCAGGGCCGGACGCGAGAGATCGCCGCCGCCGATCGCCTCCACGAGGACACGGCGATGCTCAGCCCAAGCCGGGCAGGCCTCCACCGTATGCTCTACCGTGTCCTCAGGGCGATCTTCGCTATCCGAAAGGATAAGGCTGCTTTTGATAATAACAAAAACACAAACTGCGACTACCAGTCCGTCAGTTGCACGTCGGCGTCGTCGTGATTATGGGTAGATTACAGATTCGACGATGACGAGACGATGAAAGGCGTGTAGCATCACAATGTTGATTAATTGGAGTTAAATAAAAATTTCAAATAATATATGAAAACTTTATTATGCAAAATATTTTACACAATACAGGCAAACAAAGCAAAACAAATAAAATTACATAATACAAAACTGAACTTAATCTGCGTAATATAAAAATTAAGAATAGATTATGATATGTAAAAAAGTAAAATAATTCAGTACACCAGTCCCAAGTATACGAATAAGGCACAGAGATATATTATGCGAGATAGATCTTACATATTTATAATTATGCAATATGTGTACTTAACGGTAGGAATGCAGACAATCCCTCTTGAACATACCGCTCGTCGTACAAACGTTCTTGCGTCCAAAGTCACAAAATATACTTATGTTAAACGTTTTACTTGCATTGCTTTGGGAGTTTGCTAACCTCGTGGAAGTAAGCCGCGAACAACTTTATCTGTAACAATAATTTAATTAATTATAGCGAGCAGTTAAAAAGGGGGTATCGTGTTACCCTGGGTTGTAGCGGTCAGATAAGTAGTCACTTCATGTGAAGTACCTATTGGTATTCAGATTTGTCTGGTACGACTGGATCCCGACTCCAAAATAGTTGGGAAAAGGTAATGCAAATGATGAGTTAAAAAAAACTGTTGTAGTCAATATATCGACTGAATAGTTACGTACTTGGTAATTAGATAAATTAACCGAAAATAATGTTAAGCATTTCGGTTGCTCATAGCATTGGAAATTCCAGAGCACATGTTAGCCGAAACGCTGATGGAGCTATTCGAAATTGGAATTTCACAATTTAAAGCCCATTGCAACACAATACCAGACGTCTTTTTTTAATATGTTTTCTTTAAATATTAGGTCTCATTGTATACCTAAAAAGTCCGCTTTTGAGATCGATGAGTCACGGATCTTTCACTACAGTAAAACTAGTCTCTATCAGAATTATTTCATACTGATTCAACATCAATGAAAAATAAAAGTAAATTCATATGTTTTGTTAGAAAAGTCACTCCGATTAATCTAGTAACTATTAAAATTATACAGGTAAATATAAAGGTTTTTTTTGAGGAAATTCCACTTACACAGGTACAGTAGGTAAACTAGTTGTTTCGAAAAAAAAAACAATTGGTTTCAATACCAGGAAAATTATGGATTTATCTTTAAAATTCATCCAATTGTTGGCTGGCAACATGTCTACAAGTCAATTAAGCACAAACCTTGCAAGGTCAAGGCGTCCAAAATAATACAATTATAGTGATAAAATTATAATTATAACTACGCTTATAGGACTATGTACTAAGTCAACAATTATTTTTGTGCGTACATTACCGAAAATAAGTTTGACCTTTTAAACCAGTTTCTAGTGGCAAATAGCAAAACAAAGGACATACACGTTAAAGACCCCTGTTAAAAATAAAAAAGCTTTAAAACCATTTTAAAGCATTCCTACATTTAGGCAAAAGTTAAGTTCACAGAATCACTACATAATAATAATATGTAACTAAATAGCTGCAAAGTTAAAAAAATTGTGATTTAAGATTTAAATACCTAAATACATTTATACCTAGTAAAGAAGAGGAAATCGATTTATTTCATTATTTTTGTACGATTCGGGAATTTTTGATATACGTGATAAGAGTCACGATGCCGAGCCCACCTTTTTGGACGGGAAAATAAACGGGTTTTTACCGGATGGATTTTGTTTACAAACACACGAACGCGTCAGAATTTTGCGATATCACACGTCATGTCTTTGTTGTTTGAATGATATCACAATATTGTCGGAATTGTTCAGCCCTGCAAAGATGCTGAATTGTGGTGACGTAAAATTGTGACAAACTTGACAGATTTATATACACATATACAGGCCGTGGCTGATGGGATTTCACACACACACAACATCACAATAAGCCTATAATGTTCCCACTGATGGGACACAGGCCTCTTCTCTATGAGAGGGAGTGGGCCGAAATCCAGCACGCGAGCCCAGTGCGGGGTGGTGAATGTCACATGTCTTGAATTTTTCGCTCTAGGACATCGCTCGGTTTTGGTTCTAGGCCGTTTCCTCACGATGTTTTCTTTTGCCGTTTTATGAGCAGTCATAATGAAGTGAGTCAGTCAGAGTGAAGTGAATTGAAAGGATTTCCCATTGGCTAAAATAAGAAACTTCTCCGCAAACTTTCATCCCCTATTTAACCCCTTTAGGAGAAGCATGCTTCTAGACTCAGCGATTTAGGTTGTGCGTTGTCTGTCAGTGAATGAATTTAAGTAGTCGAAAATAGGTTACTGCCTTGTACTAGTCCTGAATTCGATCCTCAGGTCGGGTAAAGTGTAACTTTGTTGCAGGTCGTAGTCCAGATCTGTGCCCGGTTAACGGCAATAGCATCGGCTCATTACCTGGGACTAATAACATACCTAGATGGCGATATCTGGGTGTGCTTTACTGCTCTGACTACCCCGTGGGTTGACAAAGACGTTATGTTATAATTCCACACATTTCAACATCCCTGCAAAAGTGCAAAGTAGTGGTGTCATAAGAATTGCGTTACGACACCAATTATCATTTATGTCCGTAATGACTTAACAATTACGTGATGTTACATATTTATCCACTTTTCCGTATTGTTTTGCATATTCGATGTTGCATAGTATGACACAAGAACAAGTTGTAACGCAAGGCCTCACCCGCCTTCAAACAATAATCACTCCTCTTTTGCCTTCTTATGTTTGATGGCCAATTAATAGATATTTCTTTAATACCTAATATGAACAAGCACAGCCAGCTTGCCTAGCTTGACAGTGAAAGAAGTTCGGAATAAGTCTAAATGACATCGCTGTTTAAGCAGAACTTAACAGTATTACCAGGGGACTATTTGATATAACTGACGGTTATAATTATAATCAGCCTATAATGTTCCCACTGCTGGAACAGAGACCTCTCTGTGAGAGGGAGTGGGTCACTAGTCGGAGGCAATAAAGCTCTTAATTGTGAATTTTTAGAAGATGCCTCCGAATCCATGAGATTGCATAAAGTATTCAGTTTAATAGTCAATATCTTAAAACAAAACTTCCTTGTTTCCTTCTTATTTAAAGTTCACTTTTTACGCAGTCAGGTTTTATATGGCCTTGGTGATTTGGAGATGACGAATAGTATCTGTAAAATCATAGAGTATTAAACCACTATAGAGTGTATAGGCCGATTTCTTTGAAGTACATGATTCACTACTGTGGGCCGGGGGACGAGGAAGAATGCGCGGCTGCAATTGGTCAGTTCAAGGTCAAGTTGCGTAGGTATGCCTGGTTAGGGATTGCTCTACTTGTTTAAGGGAAAATAGTCGATATCGATAAAATGGATTTTAACATTATAAAAAATACTCAATAAAAATCAAAATTAATCATATTTAATCAAAATCAGTCAATTACAAAAAGAAAAACATGTATCCTGTTATTATTGATTTTTTAAATGAATTAATTTGGTATAACTTTTTCGAATGAAAGTTTTAGGGTCCTGATTGTTCTTGGTAACAAATGATAAATAGGTATCGCTGAACTAAATAAACGTCGACGTTGTTTTAAATATTAAAAACAATCGGGGGTGAAGTGCCTTGAACCACGGAAGAGAAAAAACATGGAATTGCAAAGTAGGCGTGGCACGCGTGCCACAATTAAGCGTTGTTACGCTAACTTGGTCCCAGTCGTGTTCTGACATCGCGTCGAGTTGCTAGTCTCGCGACAAATTTATTTTTCCGTAGCTATACCGTATTGTTCCATTTTGGAGCGCAAAAATGATAGTAGGAGAATAAATCTTAAAAATTGAGGTGTTTCGTACCATCGATATGTACGGTTTTATTTGTTTTCTAATAAAATCTTAGTTAATTTCAATTTACTAATAATTTAATATAACGTCTGGTTAAAATCAACCTTACATGATTAAAATAAAGTTTATTTTAGATTGATTGTATTCTCTATTTCATTCTGGAAAGTACTTCGCTACTCAATTAGTGATGCAGTCGGGTCGGATGTTGGTTTTATCGATGGATATCGATAAAAGAAAATTAGTCATTTAATATTTATTGCAAAATAACATTACAATACCACTATAGGTCGCTTAACATTCATACACGAAATTTATTTTAAGAAGTGTATTATGTTGCATAGATGCTTTATAGCAAAAATGTAATCAAACTTTTACATAATAACGTAATTATTATAATTTTAATGATGCCTGAGACGTTGCATTGCATTGACTAATCGGTCATTCGGTGTGTAAGATCATTCAGTCATCAAACCGCCTCAATGACAGTACAACAAATATTTCAACGCCACTCCAGTGCCACTGAACAGTTCACCGTTTTCGAAAATCATTAAGTTTTTTAATCAAGTCAGTTATCATGTTTTATTATTATCACTTAAAAATATGGATTGAATTGAAATTAAATTAAACACAGCAATATTTTTCTCCTGTTCATTGTTTTATTGGTATTGTTTTCAATAGTATTATTTTTATTTCAGTTATTTATTTTATTTTCAAATAACACTACGTTATTCTTCCTACAGTTTTATTACTGAACTCTCAACAAGACACCCAATATTTTGTTTAATTAAAAAAAAATATCTATCGATATCGATAATGTAATTAAAATTCAATGCATGTGCGGCATTGATCGAGTAGCAATAGATATCGACCTATGACGCGAATGTCGACCTTATTTTTATGCTAATTAAGTTTAAAATTGGGACTACTGAAAATACTGCCATCTATGGTCGAGTAGCGGAATTTACTCGGCAATCGAATCTAGTTTGACTTTAGATTACAAAACGTTGTAAATACTTTCTGAGCTAAAGTAAAATAAATCCTATCTAAAGAGCCTGAAGGTTTATTTCCAGATGAAGGATCTATGGCTTATGCTAGTTTTGACTAAATCTAAAACGACAAATCAAACGAATTGTTTATTTGTAGTGCATTATATGATTATCGGATTATGTGTGTGAGTTTGGCGACAACGGTTCCTATAGTAATTTTGTTGCATTGCAGTTCCACCTGTTTTTTCTCTTCCGTGCCTTGAACAAACAGCGCTGTATTTTGTTGGAAACCAAGTTTCCCTATTAACCTTATCTATCCACTTTTCTTTTAATTCCGGAATCTTCGGAAATCTAAAATGGAAACATGTATGTCAAAGTTGTCAAACACACAGAAGAAAAAACTGATAACCTCCTCTTTTTTTTAAGACAGTTAAAAGTAGATAGGTATTTAATGACAGTATCTGAATTGAATAAAATTGTATAACGTTTAATTTTATTATTATCGATACCGACTTCAACCATAGGTAACATCACAAATTATTACGATAAAAATACAAAGGGAAAGAAAGGGATAAAATAATTAGAATTTCTTAATGAAAGAAAGGGACTTTTCCAAACGACATCAACGCGTGCGACAAATCCGGTTGCTCGTTCACCCAACCACCATTTTAAATAGACCCCTGCGATGGCTCATATTCCGATTAAATCAAAAATACTTTTCGTAGTTTTTATTTACCGATGAAAAGTTATGCCATCCTTTTTATAACTAGATGACTTGGAATGTTTTCCACACGATTTCACCGCGCATGAAGGCATTTTTATGCGTTATAATTGCATTAAAATTTAAAACAATTTGTAATTATTTAGCGTGCACACAGGTCTAACACTTGGTCACAACTAAAATTGTTACTAGTACCGTAGCCAATATATAGGCGACCAAATACTAATAGTTTTCGTGCGTCGGGGCACTGTATGCGCAGTCAAGTGGTTTTATAGTCTTTGTGTAAAATCATCGCAAAGGTCTCCGAAAATGTTCGTAACATTCAGTCGCTCCCCGAATTCGTTTTGACCGGAATAAGTTTCCACTAAAACGCAAACTACTCAGGTAAACACCAAATATGGCCAAACTAAAAACAATATACACTAGTCGGTTACCAAAGCCAGGTGACCCAATTACAATTATCACTTTTCTGTTACCACAAACAGGTAAGACCCAACTGAAAATAAGCCATGACCTGCTTATGACGACTCCAGGTGAGTTTAAGTCTGAAGCAAGTCATGTAATTCCGATAAAAAGTACATGAGTAAAGCTGTAACCTTAAATACTAATAATGGTAAGTCCCTATTCATGTTTTGAAGGTGCCAATCGTGTGGTGTAGTGGTTGTCATCGGTAGACATCCGATATGACCTTTTCTGTCCCTCGGGTAGACCGGCAATCATCAGGATTTTCATGAGAATCCGCTGATTACGATAAGGCCGTCTATTTTTTAACCCTATGTTTCTTTTTGTTTTTATTCTTTTGTTCTGTTTGCGATTAAAAGGTCCCAGTCATATTAATGAAAGTCGCTTTTAATGTCTGAGTGACCACGTTGGTCTCCTGACCAACGCGGTCACTCAGACAGCAGGTCAACCACGCAATATATAGTGCAGAATTGCATATGTAAGCGGGCATGCCCTTTAGGGTGCATTTCCACTGAAGCGGAGCTGGGCGGAGCGGAGCGGAGACGACCAATCACAATGGTTGAAATTCTCATCGCATCCACTCGCTCGTCTGTGATTGGACGATTCCTGCACGTCTTTGGTCCGCTCCGCCCAGCTCCGCTTCAGTGGAAACGCAGCCTTATGCCTGGAGGCTTTTATTTAGATTGTAAGTTCTGTTTACGTTTTAAATAAAAAAAAACATTTTTTTTTAGTTTTCAATGTGTGCTAGCTGACTTATGGCAAATTTAATGGTTTGTTTTTGTTTCGTAATTTTAATTACCTACTATTGTATAGAATCAAGTTCTTCTAACTTAACAGACAGCTGTGCTGCTGGGGAGTTTGTTGCGCTACTTCTTCTTCCCAGCTAAAGCACTAGGAAGTGCTGAAGGGCGGGCGTAATGGGGGGACTGTCTTATGTAATTTTGACGTTCAAGAAGAGCTGACTGTCAGCCTAGTTTGAATAAATGACTTTTGATTTTTTTGATTTGAATGGATTTTGATGCAGTATTCATCATCATTTAGAGCGTTTATCCGGAATGTTTATGTGTATAATACATTAATATTAAACTTAGATATTCAGACTAATATGATAACTTGATTAGGCTGAAGAGTTTTTGTTTGTTTGAATGCGCTAATCTCTGGAACTACTAATCGGATTTGATAAATTATGTTTGTTTATGATAGCCACATTAATGTGGAAGGCTATAGGCTATAGGTCTTTTCTTTTCTTTTCTTTTTTGATGCCGATGGGCCACTATTTTTTATATTTTTAAATGTTTTTTATAAGGTTATTTTAGAAAAATATTTAAAAATGTAACTTAATATGTATTTAAATGAATAAACGAAATTATAATAACAGCCAATGGTTTGATAGCCAAGAGCCTCGGTCAACAACTAAGTAGGCTCTCGTAGGGCAGCTGGATCAAGGGCTTGATCCAGAAAGCGGTACTCCTAGACACGGCTCGCATTGTTAGGAGATTCCTCTCTCTGGAGCCCTGACCAGTCCAGGTAGCTTGGATCCTGTTCCGGAGACCAGTGGGCCACTATTTTTATATTTTTAAATGTTTTATATATTTTATAGTTTAATTTATATGTATTTAATGGACTATAGGAGATAATAATCATTTTATTATCAGGTAACTAACGCCCGTAGATAAAATATATAAATTTTCCTACTATTACTAATATATATTTTATTATCTATATAAATAAAAAGAAAAGTCCTGACTGACTGACTGACTGACTCATCAACGCCCAGCCCAAACCCTTGGACCTAGAAAGCTGAAATTTTGCGCAGAGGTTCCCTTTATAATGTAGACAAGGAATAAGGAAGGATTTTTCGAAATTCAACCCCTAAGGGAGTTAAATATGGGATGAAAGTTCCGCGCGGGCGAAGCCGCTTGCAAAAGCTAGTTATAAAATAATCTACATTTGTTGTCAAGTTATGACAACCGTGCAAAGCAGGGGGGGTCGCTAGTAATGTAGTAAGTGTATACTCACGCCCTCGATGTAGTTGCGCACGTTGATCTTCTCGTTCTGCGAGTGCGCCATGTCGTCGCCCGCGCCCATGGGCAGCAGCAGCACGTTGCGGCCGCTGGCCTCCTGCAGCGTGATGGTCACCGGGATGGAGCCGCCCTCGCGGGACATGTCGGGCTCCGTCTAAAGCAAAAAACACACGTCAATCATATTTTTTTTTCTAGATGAGGTCGGTCTCTGAGAAGAAAGGTCGAAACAAACTCCGAGGTCACAGTCTCTTTTAAAGACCAGACATAATCTTGGTCAGTCCATAAGCACGAAATCCATAATCTCGGTCGAAGTTACGGGCGTTTCCTACTCCGTATCATTTACGGACCTATGATTAGTTTGGGACCCTAACTATGAATTAATTACTACACGATTTGACAGTTGTCCCTACTCCCTATATGGTTATACCCGTCCAAAAAAGTTAATTAATCAGCTGTAGGAGTCACTTTGAAGTTTCGAACTATTTTCGGACGGGCCCGTATTTTCGTTGACGGAGTTAGAGAGTAGCCCCTCTGGACACGCTGGACAAGATATTAAGTGCCCTATTGTTTGTGGGACAGCACCACATTGACACTCCAGGGCGGAGTTATATTTGAATCTCCACCTGCAGGCTTAGCACTAGAACCGTAGACAAGCGTTTTGTCGTAGGAAGAATAGACAAAAATGAAATTTCCGTATAGACAGTTGACAGTTTTGTACCGAGAAATGTAAACAAGCGATTTCTATTCTACAGTAGAGTGGAAATAGAAAGCGTCATGCTAAGGCCTGCTGAGCAGATTTTCATTACTTCAGCCTACCTGAGTCCGATTTTATACCATAATATCTGTGTTACTAGGACTTTCCATCAGAATTTCTCAGCCTGAAGTCTAAAATAATGCCCAATTGTTGGCAATAGGCTCATGATTACATGGGATTTAAATATAACTGCCAAAAAGTGTGTTTAAGTGTCCTTCGAGGATTACAGGCGTGATGCTTATGTGTGTTTTAATTAACAGAAGTACAATAAACAAATCCTTCTATCCCTTAATATTACAAATGTGAAAGTTTGTATGTTTGTTATTCAATCACGCAAAACGCGAGCGGATTTGGATGAAATTTGGCACACAGATAGTCTATAACCTGGATTTCCCACGGGAACGTATTACCGGGATGGAAAGTATCCTTTGTCCAGGTTATTCAAATCCGTTCAGCCATTTTTGTAATACAAACTTTCACATTTATTATAGTATAACTAGGTATTTCCCAAACCATATGATTAAGTGTTCTGAAGGGAAATTATAGACTGCACTAGCCTATAATGTATTTAGGCTTTGCAGCAATTAAGCAGTGGGCTCAAAAGGCCTTACTAGATAGATCATCCTGGTTGCGCGCGCCGCAGCTTGGTAGTGAGGGTGGTCAGGGTTCTCTGTCCACGCCCGCCCGCTCTGCGCCGTGATGCGCATTCTGTTAGGGGAACCACGAGCTGCCCACTGGAAAAAAAATACAATCACTTGAGTTATACTAAAAACATTCATTATGAATTGCAATAAATAAAATCTAAATACTGAATATTTCATTTTCGGTGTAAAAAAGCACTTGGAACCCTTCCTAACATCTTCCATACAGGGTCATTATTTGTGTGCGTTTTGGGAATAATTTCATAATCGTATGAACATACATGAAATAAGATGCTTCTCTTTATTGTGGTAAAATCCCTGAGTCATCTCTTGCCAAATCTGCCCATTACTTTTGTCATTAGGCATTTAAATATCACAATTATTCAAACCATTGTGTAAAACTATGACAGTCTTGTTATCGCTCACAGAGGCATTCGTGGAAATCCCGTACCATAAATATATTGTGTGACTAAGCTATTTATAAAAAGAAGTTCTAATTTCAATTCTAACCTTCTTGTTGATGAAATCAAAGACTAGTTTCTCTATTTCTTCGGGTTCCTGGTTTGGTACAATTCTTATGGAGAATTTGCCAATAACTTTTCCTGGAATTACAGTCTTCGCTCCCGGTTGGAAAGCAGCTCCTAAAAAGGCATTTACATGACAAATTAGTACATGAAATAATTAAACATTACGCATATTAGTCTATCATTAAATAAAAGTTAATACAATTAAATATACCTTCAATGCCGTGTAGTGAAAGGCTTGGGTATCTCCAGCGGTGCATGAGTATTTGTTCCTTGTCGCCATTGTGAGCCAATTTAGGAGCACCGATGGATTTTCTACAAAGAAGAAATAATTATCGTTAGTAGAGAACTCGTAACAACTGGATCCATATTTTATTGATTGATATTAGCAATCATTCTGGATAGTCTGATACCTCTAGTGCCCTGATCAGTCATATATTCACTTGCCAAGGATATTGTTCAGTATCCATTAGGTCCCCAGTTTGTTAGATACTTCGATCATTAGTGTCTTCCTTACTGATAAAAACATAGGCACTATTGATACCTATAATATAATACTAGGAAACCATTTCAACGATTACAAATAGGTACGGAATATAGATGATGAATCAGCATTGGGTTCAAGTTACCACAATGTAAAAAATACATAATGTCTAATATGTAGTAAGGACTGCACTTTGTGTAATACGAATCAAAAGACTAGGGTTCAAAGACCGCAATATTGTAAACAATGAGATAAATCAATATTGACTCATTCCGCAAACAGCATTCAGATACCGTATCAATTTACATTTACAACAGCTGGCACAAATATTTGTCTCTACTTATATCACAATGTATTGGTAATTTTGCTGGACTTCTGCTTTTAGTACCAAATTATTTTTTCCTTCTTTCCTATTTAATGCGCAGAGTAGATACTATACTTACAGTAGGTAGAGCGCGTTTCTAGGAAATGATCTAGGTTTATCTACTATCCATACCTTATTCAGGGAAACCAGGGATCTAATGGAAGAATATAATCATTCCATCTTAAAATAATTACATTATCGCCACTGTATTTTTAGGCTTTTGTCGCACTGAATAAGGTATACTATCCAGTACTCTATTGTTTAGGCAAGATGATACGATTCTAATTTCTACATGCTTTGAAGACATAGGAACCTGATCATGATTGTTCGATCTATTGAAGATGCTTATAAAAAAAGGTAGAAAACTTTTGATTTCAACAATCCAATACCTGAAAAAGAAAATTACCCTTCTGACGCAGTCAAGCAAAAAAGAAGAAATGTGAGAACATCGTACCTGTAGCCATCGGTATCAAAATCAATGTTCGTATACAGTTTCTTCTCAGTCTCTGTCAGTGGCGCGACCGAGTCGTAGATACCGTCGATATGAATCTTGCCATTCTTGTCCACAAGCTCATTCATCAGATAAATTAGATCAGTCATCGCTGTAAATTGCACAATCATTCTCAATTGACGGCGTCGGCATTAGTTCTTTGTGACGCTAAATTGTTGATCACATTTTACAATTGATCATTCAAATTCAAAAACATACAAAAATTTTAAGCATTAGATTTTTTATCAGAGGCGATCAATTTTAATGTAGATTCAAATCCATAATTAGGTATGTATAATCAAAATTCAGTGGCCAAATAACTGTTTCATAACTCATCATGAAATCTTTGTATTACTTATTGAGATATGTGTTGCGTTGATAGTCTGAAGTTCCATAGTAACTAGCTTTCGTAATGAGACAAGGTATGCATTTATCAACAAGATAAAAGTATTGTGAAAGGATAATTGAATGTTTATCAGTTTTATGTACCTATCTATATTGTAGGTAGCATAACATCTAAAGACGTTGGCAAGCAAATGTGAAGAGGAAAAACAGATTATAAAAAAATATTTTAACAAACAATGAATAGGTACTAACTACTAGTTGACATTTGTCTTGATTTATACTATGTATATGAAAACTGTTTTAATAGTCAGATAATATACCATTGTTCATGTTGTACTACAGCGATATTCTCATCACAGGCGGTATGCATCATAAAATGTATGTTTGTATTAGTTTTCTATTGTATTTTTACGTTTTGTTATATTAGATTTATCGTGTAACTCTCGGAATGTACTGACGACTCGATGAGCGCAGTGGGTAAGTGGTTAGTATTGTGCACGGGTTCAACTCTAGGAAGTATTAAAACAAGAAACTCTTGAGATATATCCAATCAAATAATACCTTCATGTACAGTTCCGCCGTAGACACCACTGTGTAAATCCATCTGAGCGCATTCAATTTCCAAGAAATAGTAGCTGATACCACGCAGGCCATATGTGATGCAGGGCTTAGTGGTGCCAAGCCAGTAGTTATCTGATATGCAAACATAGTCTACATCTTTAAAGAATCCCTCTGGTTTTAATTTCTCTAAGAGTAGAGCATCTAGGCCTTCTGAACCAGACTCTTCCATACATTCAAGCACAAACTTCAAATTCACAGGCAGCTGAAAATAGATTAAAGACTAGATTAGCTAGTTGGCTAGTTTAGCTTTAATTCTTTGAAGCTAATCTACACTAGCATTATAAAGAAGTAAAGTTTGTAAGTTTGCTTGTAAGAACTAATCTCTAGAACTACCAGTCAGATTTGAAAATGTATTATTGCATTTGATAGCCCAATTATTGAGGAAGGCTATAGGCTATTTAACATCACGCTACGACGCTTAGGAGACAAGCAAAATGAAAAAAAGTCGGAAAGAACGCTAAGTGTAAACGACGTAATAGCACTGCCGGGAGATGGGCAACGACGTGACGGGACGGGGACCAAATTTTACGTGAACGAAGTCACGAGCAGAAGCTAGTATAATATACTTAAAGAAAATTATCATTACAGCAGGCTTAGCACGAGAACTGTAGAGAAGCGTGTTGTCGACGGAAGAGTATACAAAAATGACGTTTCCGTGTGACAATTGCCAGTTTTGAAGCGATATCTATTCTACGGTATAGTAGAAATAGAAAGCGTCATGCTAAGCCTCCAGACTGATACACCTTCTCAGTTATGTTTGTACTGTAGGAGATAATAAGAGATTATATATTAAGATAAATAATGCAGCAATGTTCCCTGCACCAACAGTAGAAAGGACGTAAATTCTGATCATAAAATACAACTTAAATGATTCAAACGCAAACTCAAAGCATTTATTTCAATTAAACCATTTACAGGCACTTTTGAATTGTCAAAAAGTCGACCAGTTGGAAAGTTGAAGCTAGTTGCCCATTCCAAAACATAGATCTCTATGGAGAAGAACGGGCAAGAAACTCCATGGACACTCTTTTTAATCATGTTAAGTATTACAAAAACTTGAAACATTATTCTTGTTGCTTCTATATGTGAGAACAATGTAAAAAAAACAATTCTAAATATAAGATTTAAAATAAGCCATGGAACTTAGGAGATGACCAGTCTCAACCGACGGCGCCCGTTCACGAACGTGATTGAATATAATGATAAGTTATGTTTACCTCTTCACCAACAGCTTTGTAAGCATTAATAGCATGAACCCAGCCAAGTACTGGGCCCTTATCATCAGTCGAGCCACGACCAAACAGCTTGCCTTCACGTTCCACAAGCTCAAACGGTTCTGTAGCCCACCCATCCGATTTCAATGCTGGTTGAACATCTAAATGTCCATAAATGCAAATAGTTTGCTTTCTGGGGTCCTAAAATTAAAAAAGTCTATTAGTACAGGAAAAGTTTTTATTCAGTGTGCAAACTTTAACCATGAATTCAGCATACCATTCTAGACTCTCAGCGAAGAAATTTTTCGTCGGTTTTACAAAAAAAAATCATGGTTACAGTTTGCGCACAGGATAAAAACTTTTCCTGTACATATAAATAAAACATATTAAACCTATTTATTATTTAAGAAAGGTGTAGGAACAGTTTAAGTATTCATGATTGTAAATTAAATTATCTGTAACTGTAATAAACAAGCATCAAATCTTTGATGCTTGTTTATTACAGTTACAGATAATTTAATAGGTATCTACCTATTTTACCGGATAAGTACCTAACATTGTTAATGAAGCAAAAGTTAATTAAGGTGAATGCGCAGTGGTAGACCGCGAAATTCAAATTTTCTTACGTTTTTGCAATTTTCAGGTCAGTATCAGGTTGTATCCTGATCAAAATGTGATTTGCGAATATAACAGGTACGTGTTTACAGAATTTAGTCATTAGAATGTCTAATATATCTCTTATAAGTTAGATTTCTTCCACAAGCACTTTTCCATAAGAAATTTGTTCTTATGTAACAAATCTAACTTAGAAAGATGTATTATTGATTCTAATGATTATAAATCTGTAAATACGTACATGTTATAATCGCAAATCATATTTTGGTCAAGTAACAAGCTGACACTCACCTGAAAATTGCAAAAAACGTAACAAAATTTGAATTTCGCGCTCTACCACTGCGCATTCACCTTAAAGTAAAACTATTTGATTTTATGGCTTCTATCTATATTTATCAGAATAAGCGCAAATCCTGATTGAAGTAATGTGTTCAAAATTGGCTAGTGAATCGATTTCAGTGAATTTTAATATAAATACCTAGATTTTATTTTCAAAAATTACTCATTTTGCCATACTCACCGCCGATTCAGCGAAAGATAATTAAATCTTATTTTAAGGCAATAAGACTCTATTTTATATGCATAAAGTAATCCTGGGATCAACGTTATTTTCTTAATAATAAGTTTTGGTCATTGTATTATGCTTTTAACGCAATTCTTTAATTGGGGTGTTTGAGGTCTTACGTTAATTATGTTACACATTATGTATATACAATTTGAATCAATTGCCGTGCGGTAGTCTCCGCAAAATGGCTCGACCAATTGTGATGAAACCTTGGTACGGAAGATGTGTGCACGAGAAGAATCCTACCAAAAATAATAAAATGAAAAGGCATTGCAATGCAGGGCATTACCTTAATATTATAAATGAAACTCGCTTTTTGCGTATGTCTGTATTACTTGCATTGTTCTTCTAAACTAGGCAACGCATTTTTATGAAGTGTTCATCCATCATTTAGAGAATTTATTTATTGAACATCTATGTATAGGTACTCAAGTATTTATAGCGGCATATAATACCGGAACTCACATTATGCAAAGTTTATTGTTCCTTAGAGTATAAAACACAATAGCAAGTTGTTATAGCAATAAGTTGAAAACAATGCAAAAAAAAAAACAATAAAAATGTGATATGATTATGAAAAAATCTATTTTCATATAACTATTACTATAGGGTACTATAGTACAGACGCCAGCACATCAAGCTACCCCAATCTGTCAAATTTCTTTCATAGATTTATTGCAAAAATATAAGGTCCATGTTCAATTGACCAAAATTTGACAGTTTGAGATATCTTGATATGCTGGCGTCTGTATAATGGCTTTAAGTTTTATGGCAGAAGCCTTTATGGATCAACGGGGTAATTGATTAACACAAAACCTCACTCCCAGACTCAGGGCATCACATAAAACCAGTTTCACCCAATCAAATGGTTCTAAACTAGTTTTAAGTAATGCTTGAGTCTTAAGTGATTCAATAATAGGGGTGGATCTGTAATAGGGGCCCAAAAGCAGGAATGGCTTTCATTTTGACAGTACAACAACATTAATTGCGTTATTTACATTGTTGAGAAGACAAATTTTTCAAAGTTAGGAAGCAATGGATTAGCAATATCCTTCAAAATGATTAAGATTGTGATTGATCGTGTGTTACGCAATCAAGTAGCACCATGGCTATTCACAATCATCTGAAACGCTTCCAAACCCAATCGAACATCAATCAATGTTATCGTAGGCATCCTCTAAATGCTGTTCACAAATCCAAAACCTGAAAATGTTGCGAGTTTAAAATTAATTGAAAATGTTTCCACCAGACGAATAAAGAGTCTAATAACTTTATTCTTCAGGTAGCTATTGATACTTTTATCTGGGAATAGAAAAATCGGCCCTAAATCAAATTGACAACTGCTATTCTTCTGATAGTTATTTGCTGTACGGGGCATTACAAATCAGGGTATTGAATTGTGTCATTTTCAAAACGATAGCCTGTCAAATGTTTGTTATTAGCTATGCAGATCAACCCATAAACTGGCTAACAGACTGATTGTTAATAGCTGTTATGCTACATATTCAATCCAATTTTGCATGTTTTCCTATGACGTTTTGCAGAGATTGGAGACTACTTTTAGTACTATCTTCTGCATGTTCTATGTAACCAATGTTTCAAAGATATATAATTATGAACATGGTATATTTCGAACAGAAATAAGATAGGTACATACAGCTGTCTGTTTATGTAATGAGTATACCCAAAAAGCTTAACCCAAAAAGATATCCAAAAAGCACTTCTGTTTCAGGAATTTGAAATAAATGAGTGACAAGCTAAAATTACAATTTTTATTCAATTGATGTATAGTGTAAAGTCTATTTATAAAATTTCTTTCGTTACAACATAAAATTTCCAATAACTCTGAAAAAATACATAATAAATATTTTATTGTTACAATATTTCATACATTGATACTCTTTATAGTGCAGAGGTATTATTTCTTAAAAATACGTTCATATTTAGACACCAGTAAATATAAATATGTTACCAATTTACAAAAGGCTCCAACTAAAACCAGGTACCGGTATTGCTAAGAAAGTCATGTGGGGTTGTATACAGCCTGCTTTTGTTATTAGTTATAGCTTAGAACTGTGACATTACATTTGGTTTGCATTGTCGTTAGGAATGTTGGCCCTTATCATACATATGTAGATATATATCATACATATGGAGATAATACAAAACAAATACTGGCATAGCAGAAAAACTCACATGAAGATAACAGGCAGACGGAGAAATATTATGTAATTTAGAATAATTTAATTACATATTGAAAAAAAACAAAAGTATTGTGATTCCTATTTGGTAGTTTCTCTTTCTTCATTACTAACTATTCATCATTAATAACAAATACTTGATAATGAAAAAGTGCTCAGTCCCTTGAGTCTGCTAAATAGTTAAAAGTATTTTCATTATAAATAGTTTACACTTCACTGATAGTTAATTTAATCAAGGGTCCCCGAAATTCCACCTTTATTTGCCAGTATTTAATAAAACTACTAGCCATATACTAAGAAGTAGGCAAATGTGGACTGAATTGATAAATTATTAGGTATAATAAGGGTAATACTTACATTTCCCAATACTCCTACTAAAACGGGGGGCAGTTTGACTTCCTGTCCATCAATAGTCTGATAACCTACATCTCTGAGCTCAGTGGTCGCGCCAACTTCCTTTAACTTCTCTTTCATCCACTCCACCATTCGGACGCAGTCATTGCGGTACTTGATGTCACACGACACCGATGGAATAGCAACCGCTTCCTTTAAAAGTTGCTTGAAAGTTTCTACATTATCATCTACATACTTAAATATTTGAGGCAATGTCCTATCTGCCATCTTAGGGTTCTGCTTGTGCGAATAATGTCGATATGCAGGACAATTTATAAAATTATTTGCAATAGATGATGCTCTTGCGGCCGGGAACTTTAAAGCACTAGTAATGCATTTCGCCGTTCTAATCAAAGACGAAGTCATGATGATGATGGTGATAGCAACATGACAGCTAGCTGTCACTTTGACATTGACACCGGCCTCGTGAAACGAGAAACGAAACGTAAGTTTACATGCATGCATGATGAAAGTAACTACTACTACTAGTAGTAGTAGTAGTAGTCTAGTAGTACTACTAGTAGTTACTTTTCTTAATCTTTACTTCCATGTCATTCTTACTATGAAATAGACCATGACCTTGGTTAGGACATGGGATACTTTTTATCCCGGTTGTACGTTCCCGTGGGACAATTTCCGACCTCCGCGCCGCGCCGGCAAAACCCTAGTATTGTATAAATTACCGAAAATATTTCTAATTTATAAATATATATATATATAAATATTTTTGTGAAATAATTAAAAAACTATAAGCGCAACAAATTTAAAAATGTGCGCAACAATTACAGAAGCCGCAAAACTAATTATCTATGAGATTCAAATTACCATTTTCGACAACATCTGGCTGGGGTAACGCACACGTCTGACTCGCGTGCGTTTCGCGTCTGCATCGCTACAAACGCGCGTTTAAAAAACGTGGTGTGCACGGGCCCCTAACTAAATATCGGAGTAATTGTCACAGTAACCTACGAGTTACGGAAACAGCTTCAGAACTGTGTTCAGAACAGAAGTAGGCCTTAGGGTCGATGAGTACTAGGATCGCAGGATCGGCACGGGAAATAGGGGCATATTAATACAAATTAGCAAATAAAAAATCACATATATTAGAAACAACTTTTATTTCTATTGTCATTTAAAAACTTGAGTTGGGGTGTGGTCAATATAAATAAAAATGAGTAAACTAAATCTATTTAAACGTCTTATGGTTCACCGGATAGGCTCTGAGCAGGTTTGCGTGGGCATGTCGACTACACCTCGTAGCGTTTATGGTATGCCCACGGATATGCCAGACTCTTCAGTTCTCTTCGCTTTTCAGTGTGTTGATAGAACGGATTTTCGATTTTGCGCCGTTTCTCTGCAACACTTCAAAACCTGGACAGGTCTATTCTAATACTGGTTTACCTGCGCAGTAGACCGTAAGGCGTATGGCCACCATAATACATTTATGGTTTCTGAGTTTAGCTGATGACGTTATTACATACTGTGAGTGTTATATTATTGATTATTTCTAATTCGATTAGGATATAAACAGGGAACGTATATTAGCAAAACGTGAACTTATTCAAATAAACTTCCTAGTTTACTTATTCTAATAATCATGGTGAAGAGGGCTTTGACTTTAACCTTTATTTGGTAGTGTTCATTTCACTACACCGGCGTGGAATGTTTTCTTATTAAAATACCTCCGAAGCTCCGACTGCTTCATATGTAACCCTCACAAACAACAGTCTTCATTCCTAATACTTCGTTTGGTGTTGTTCTCAACAGTTGACAGTCCTCAGTATGCTGGAACAAAATCATCACAGAATTAACTTATTTGGCATAGAGTTCTTGATGTCAGCCACATCTGTCAGATCAGACCAAACTCTGGAGTATGTAATACTATGTGTGCATGTCTGTATGTATGTTCATGCATTTGGTCAGACCGATCTGGCGCAAATCGATTTGGTCAACAACATAGAGCACAGAGCACAATTATTTTTTTATAACAATACCAGCCTATTATAATCCCGCTGCGGAGCAAAAGCCTCTCCTCATACAGAGAAGGCAAGAGCATTGATCACCAGGCTTGTTCAAGACCAGTTGGCGATTTCAGATTTATATTAAATAAGTCCACATTTCCTCCCGATTTTATGCCTTGCCCGGATTTGAACCCAGAGCATCAACTCTGGGCCATCAGGACACATACATACGCCATACTCTCGCGTTTTTCCGATGGGGGTAGGCAGAAACTACAGAACACCACCTCCTACAATCCTTACATAGTCCTTTTGCCTCGTTTACGTCATACATCTGGTTATACACGCACGCCGGTTGCGAGTACTACGCACCTGTTCTTTCTGAAGACGCAATCAGGTCTCAATATTTCTTGAATGTCTGTGAAAAAGTATTTACCCAGAAGCGGCATCGTCGTTGACTATGGAGTGCGCGGGGGCGTCAGTGAATACCCGCGCGGCGTGTCTCTGCAGCCAGTACGTGAGCAGCGCGGCCAGCAGCGTGGCCGCGGCGCCGGCGCCGGCCGCCAGGCGCGCGCCCGCGCCGCTGGCCGACACGAACAGGCGCGCCGACATCGCCTGCCACACTGACTCCGTCCACGTCGAGTATTCGCCCGACTTTAGGTCGTAGCCTGGAGTAAACATTATTTTATTTACATTTGATTTTATTAACATTAATGTAGAACACCAAAAGAATTGCTGGGAAGATCCTGAGCAATTTGCAGCCGTCTGATTCGACAAATTACCATTTATTTAGAACCTCAATAAAAAACGGCAAAAGAGAATAAATAAGTCAGGTAACAAGCGAGGATTAAAATAATTTCTATTATTGTATAGGTAAAACATAAATAAGGCATCTTTTGCCGTGTGGAATCTTCATAGGTATCTTTTGCAAGACTGTAAAGAAGGGTTTGATACCTATTCGTTTTTTAATAATTACACGTTGCATTGCATTAAAACTTATAGAAATACAGTATTTTAACTGTAAAATTTAACTGTAAAACAATATTTTAACTGTAAATCAGAGAAATCGGAAATATTTCGTATACGGCCTCTAAAAGGCTCCCGCAGGCGTGTGCCTTAGTGCAGGCATTTGCGACACAATTGTTGTAGAACCATTTCTATTCAGTTTCATATACATTGTTTTACAAGCAAGAGATGCGTCGCGCCTGTATCTCGTAACAAATTTTATTACAATAAGCAATAATGGACTAACCTGGGATAGTAAATGCAGGGCTTAGTGCAGCGCTGATATTCATTGTCGTCTGTATACAAACTCCACTATGATTCCAACCTCTAAGATAGTATTGTGAGAAACCCTGAAACATCAGACATATTCTATGGAAGACACACAAACAAGTGGTTGATAATGGTATGGTTCCGATTTATAGAAACAGCAGTACTTACAGGCGCATTCATATCGTAGCAATCGGTGCGGTTGACAGGCAGGGATGTGCCAGTGAGCAGAGCCAGCAGGTGTCCGGCGAACACGGGCGCGGTGGACGACCAGGCGGCCACGCTCACGTACAGTGGCGCCGGCCGCTCCGGCGGGTTGTCTTCGGTCCCGCTCGAAGCATATTCCGCCGCTTGTATCAAGCGACACGCCTGACTCCGCAGGAAACAGTACAGCATCTCGTCTACCTACAATGAAACAGTCAGGCTTTTCAGTGTAAGTCAACTTTATTTTTTGGTGAGCACGGGTCTTTTTTTTTTGAGGGTGGGAAATCATCAAATAACTTCTCCCGCTCTGGGTGGAGCAGGAGGGCGTGTCAGACTTTTACTGACTAAAACCCACCCGTGTTCCCTCAGTTGCCTGTGTGCCAGGGGCGACGGTATCTCTTTCGAACAACCCGCACCCCTGGCAGGCATCGCCCTTGCGGACCTCACCAGTCCGGCGTACCAGGACACATGGCGGGCCGTGACCACCCTAGGAACCAAGTAGCAGAAGGGCCCCTGACTACCCTGGCACTCTTGGTCCCCCTGCGACGGGTCAGCGCAGTGGCCCCGCTGCCTACCACTTCTCGGCCGCAGGGGATAGGGAGAGCGGCCAACGCTATACCGACACTCCTCTTCCCCTGTGGCCCCACCGCGTCCGCCATCAAACTGTGGCGGCCCCGTCCAGGCCACGGAAGGGAAGAGCGCTACTCAGAAGTACCGGCACTCCTCCTCCGCCGCAGCCTGTAACCCTCAGCCGCGAAGCCTCCCACTCGACATCGCGGCCCGCCTCAGTTGCGGTGCACCTCACCGCAACCTACTTTTTGGCCGCTACGTCGTCGACTTGGAGACAAAAGCCCTGACGAGCGGCCCCACCTTGGGGTTCCTCTTTGGTTCACCGTGGGAGCGGACCACGGCTATTGAGCCCCCCCGCAACGACAATGCGGGTACCCACTTGGTGAGCACGGGTTAGGATTTTTCATCTTTTGCTGCATTAAGAAAATATTTTTATTTTATTTTATTCGGGAAACTTACATCTAACTTAAACAATGTTTTACACAATATGAAGCTGTAGTAGTTTAGTATAGTACATGTTATTATTTCCTTTATTTCACTACACTCTAAATTATAACTACACTTATAAATTATATTTTGAAATATAAAAAATGCACCGGTATCGGAAACAGGGTCCAAGCTACCGGCGATCAGGGCTCCAGAGAGAGGAACCTCCTAACAATGCGAGCCATGTCCAGGAGTACCGCTTTCTGAATCCAACCCTTGATTCAGCTGCCCAACTACAGCCACCGCAGGTGTTGGTTGAGGCTTCAAGTCCTACATGTTGGTTCTTTGAGAGTAATCGTATATTTTCAGAAGAGACAGTTGGCTTTAGAAAGACTAAATCTAGCTTAGATAGTCTAACACGTCTGGTTTCCCGTGTCCAATCAGGATTTTCAAAGAATCTTAATACCGTTGCATGCTTCCTTGATGTAGACAATGCCTATAATAATGTTGACTTAAAAAAACTTTTATCAATTTTAGATACATTGGGAGTTGGCTCAAAAATATGTACTTATTTGTGGAACTTTCTAAGCCTAAGATTTCTTAAAATTAAATTAGATAACTTGGATGTCACAAGAAGTACCGGTCGTGGTTTGGCTCAAGGTGACCCTTTATCTCCCTTGTTATTCAATGTGGCAACACATGATATTTGTAATGCAATAAATAATGCGTTTGTTTCACAATATGCAGATGATTTCGCTATTTATGTTATAGATAAAAATATTGAATCCGCTTGTAATGTACTCCAATCAGCTATAAATATAATGGTTAAGTTATTGGAAGAATTGGGTTTAAATGTCTCACCATCTAAAAGTAAAATTTGTGTTTTTAAGAAAGGTTCAAATAGATCTCAAGTCAACGTTATGATTAATGGTGTACAGTTACAAGAAGAAGTAAGTGTTAAATACTTGGGCATTTGGCTTGACCGGTCTTTACGGTGGGGAAAGCATATAAATGAGACATCAGAAAAAACGATGAAATTTCTAAATATTTTTAAAGTATTGGCTGGTCCAGGTTGGGGAGTTCACCCTAAACATCTACGACGATTATATATCGCAATTTTGAGAAGTCGCTTAGACTACGGTAGTTTTTTATTTGATAATAGTTGTAATTCTAATTTATATAAGCTGGACAAATTACAAAACCAGGCTATGCGCATTATCGGGGGTTACGTAAAAAGCACCCCTATCCACGTCATGGAAAGTGACCTGTGCTTGCAGCCACTACATATTCGCAGAATGTATCTTGCTGGTAAATTTTTGCTGAAATCCAAATCTCTGACTAATAATCCTACCATTTTAGTATTGAACGAACTAAGTTCCCTTGTAGATCAAAGATACTGGAGGCGAAAAAAGATTCCTACACTTATAACGATTCACAATACGTTTAAAAACATTGTTATTCATTCTACTGATTTGTTAGACATGTACACATTAAGCTATTGGATGACGTACTATAATATCACAGACATACTAAATCCACGTATAGACTCCATCACCTGTCCAAAGAGATTTTGTGATACTACATCCTTACGCAATAAATGCATTAACTTGCTTGAACGTCAATATTCAGGATACTATAAAATTTTCACCGACGGCTCTAAAGAGGGCAATAATTTCATGGGAGTAGCTTTTTTTGACCCTCAATCTGATACCTTCATGAAATTTAATATTTCTATCAATATTTCGATCATGTATTTAGAACTTTTAGCAATTAGTGAAGCATTGGCATACATAGAATCTATTGAACACTCCAATTTTATCATTTTAACAGACTCTAAAAGTTCAGTTCAACATTTAGCTCGATGTACCTCTGGTGTCAGAGGAACACCGATAGCTTACAAAATTATAGACTGCATTATCAGATTGAGGGCCAATTCGAAAAATGTTATTATACAGTGGATCCCCTCCCACGTGGGCTTAGCAGGTAACGAAAGGGTAGACCAATTAGCAAGATTAGCTTCAAGTGACGGCTTGCCTTTACACATCCAGCCATTTTATACAGATTGCATGAGATCTATTCGGGAACATTGTTTTTTAAACTGGAGGGAACACTTTGATCGGAGGTCTGTGGATAAGGGGGTGTGGTATAAAACAATGCAAGGAGAACCATGGAAATCGCCATGGTTCGATTCATGTTTGTTAAGCAGAACAGAAATTGTAACAGCTCTCAGACTTCGCTCTGGACATATCCCTTTAAATAAATTTGCATATTTAATGAAGAAAGTTCCTTCCCCTAATTGCACAGAATGTGGGAAAGTGGAAGACGTTCTTCACATCATGGTGGAGTGTGCCCGGAACGAAGATCTCAGGGCTGAGTTATTAATACACTTCGGTGTTGATGTTAAAGAGGTAGGAAGATGCAATAATATTTTAGCATTTCCCTTGTCAGAAACAGCGAAGTTAATTTATAAACTTGTGCGGATTGGTATCCGCAGAAGATAGTTTTAAATTCATTTGTAAGACCTTTATATTTATAAAATGCTGTATTATTTTTACTATAAGAAAGCCTTACGGAGCGACTTAGTCTTGTTGACCAAGCTCCTTAAATAAAGATTAAAAAAAAAAAAAGTCCTACATGTTTATTATTACGTGCTCTCAAATGATAGAAAGCGATGGATGAGGTATACGATGGGCCGAGAGGGTCCAGAAGACGCCACTTAATTTTAAATTACTCTTGTGAAAAATAAAATCACACTTACCAAATGCGCCGATGCAGAAATATCACCAATGAAGACCTTTCCTGTAACTCTTTGGTACAATGTTCGTGCTAGGCCTGTTGCGAGCCGGGCGAGTTTAACTTGCGAGTCGGTCTCTTTCATCGTTCCGTTTGCCAAGAGGGCGTCGGTAGATATAACTGGAAATGAATTAGACGTAAGGAAATTTCGAAACATTGATTATTTTTACCCCACTGAGACGCAAAAGGATGATAAATGTTTCATTTGGAAAAAACTTTAAGTACTTAATTTCATACTCACATGTGCCATTATTATCGACTGTGATATTATGGTAACTAAAACCAATGTTCTCATAATCATCCAAGGCAGAATGGTAAAACATATTAGTGAATGTAGCGTTGAAATCAGCCAATAGAACCTCGGGTAACGCTCCACTTTCAGTTTCATTTTTAAGAATTCTTCGGAACGAATGCAGCGACGATGGCGGGAAACTATTGGAGTACTCTGTCGATAACGGCATGTTTTTCGGCAAGTTACCTAAAAATATGTTGAGGAATTCTGCTATCTGCAATAAACATTTTTGAATTTCAATATTTTGCTGAAAGTATCTTCAGTACCACTACCACTCTATGTAAAATTCCTACATTTATACCTGTTACTAGCTTCCGCCCGCGGCTTCGCTCGCGTGGAGGTCGAAAATTATTCCACTGGAACGTACCTACTACCGCACCGGGATAAAAAGTATCCTGTGTTAATCTAGGTTATTCATCTAAATCCTTTCAGCCGTTTTTGCGCGATTGAGTAACAAACATCCAAACATCTTCACAAACTGTCACATTATTATGTAGGAAGTAGGATATTTTAGTATACACAATAAAGAGTATTCTATTTAATACTTTTGGAATTCTGGTAAGAAGAGCGAGACCTTCTCCCAGAGCTGAAAAAAGTCCTTTACCTCAGGCAAATCATTAACGTACGGCACGAAGGCGTGGATGGGCCAAGTGCTGTCAAGTCTCGACAGGGAGCCGCCTATCTGGCCCACTTCCACGTGCAGGCGAATATTCTCCACCGCCAGAGGCGCGCCGGCCGGCCACTCACCCTTCCGTATGTCGTATGCGACACGTTGAGAACCAATGTAGTCAAACGCTTCACCGTTGAATAACGTCCATAGCACATTTTGCTCTGAAATAATAACAGAACCACAACACTATATTAAACGCCAACACTCGAAGCTATTGAGCATCGTGATATCTCTCTGCCGCGTTTTAGAACCGCGGTGCCCACAAATTTTAGCGAGTACTTTACTGAATATAGTTCCTTACCATACGATGGCGCATCTTTAACGGAAATCATCTGAGACAGGGTTGTGGCCGCTGTTAGTAGTGTCACCATGCCGACCACGGAGCTCGCTGCACCAGGAGATACTCCTGAGAAGATAGAATGTTGATAATAACACATGCAATATTTTTCGTATTGGAGCAAGCCTAGAACATTTAATAAATCTCTGTTCTGACTCACCATCAAATAAAGAAGCTGTGTCAATTCTTGCCGTCACTAATGTTACATTTTGAGAATTCTTATTGTTCTGTAATAATAAAACAATAATAATTATATTTTATCCTGTGCTGCCCACATTTAGTAGATTCCCGCAACCTTCACCAGGTTGGCTTGTCCACCTTGTGAATGAGGACCCTATGCTGCGCTTTACAGTAAGTGGTAGCAGCTTGAGTTGAGAACTTTTCGACCCTGGCAGGAATCTGCTGGTCCCAATTATTGATTGAAATGTATTCAGAGTTTTAAAGTTAATACAATACAGCAGTCCATAAGTTTGTGCAGGGTGAGTAGATAATCATCCTGCACAAATGTCATATGAATATGGAAATCAATACAAACCATTGTTCTAGGGAAGAGAGAATAGTAGACATTGTGATCACCCAAAGGATCACACACTTTTGTTGGTGTCAACAGCGCTGATGAGGCTGATCTGTAAATTAAAAAAAATGCATTAAATTTATGTAGAGTATTAAAATTCCACTTTCTGCAAGCTAAATATTAACTGTCGAACAAATAATTATTATTCAAACACAACATTCATTTATTTATTTGGAACGAAAAATTATGGGTACAAAACAAAGTTACAATAGTGACGTACCTTTACCTAATTGATTTAAGAACATGCAAATGCCAGTCTACCAACCTTCTTAAACAAACTTCAGTGTCAACCGCAGCAAACATAAAGGAATTCAATTGTACTGAGCAAAGTGGTCTCCCCTTCTGATTGGATTTGTCTACAAGATTATACCTGAAAATGTCAATGGCTCTTGAAACAATTTATAATATGACAAAATTAACTTCCAATTTTATTGTAGCCTGTGGCCTATATAATAATATGACATAAGCATAGTCTTGTAATATAATTGACATACTTTGTATAGCATTGATCAATTTTATCAATCTCTGATGATCTTGACCGTGGCATGTAAAATATGGGGAATGGGATGTCTTTTCGTAGGAGTCCAGTTCCTTTTTCATTCCATGAAATACCATTTGGCGCAGTGGCCGAGCAAGTACTTCCAGCAGCTGATGAATACTCATTGGGACATCTTGACTCTTGACTGAATGACCCAGCACTGTAAGACAGTAAACAATATTGATAATTATGCACTCTTGATAATCATTTATTGTGCCTTCTTTGTTCCAGAAGAGGCCTTTGGCCTGCAGTTGGCATAATAATAGCAGAAAAGGTTCTAGCAAAATACTTGGCTCATTTTAATAACAATTACCTTCCTGTAATATTGTCATGTACCACAATACCAGCAATAATGGCAGGTTGCTTCATGAGAAGTTCAATAACATCAGAAAACAGAGAAGTGCTCAAAATAACCATATAAGGCCCAGCGGTAGCATTTTGTATCAGCCAATGAGCATCATTGATTTCTTTTATCATATGGACCACACCCACTGCACCATTATCACCAGCTAAAACAACAATTTTTACCTATGTTATTTTGGACAATGTATTAGTTTGCAATGCAATTTCATCATCATCATCATTTCAACCGAAAGACGTCCACTGCTGGACATAGGCCTCCGCCAAAAGGTTTGCCATAATCGCCATTTTGAACAATATAGCCCTGAAATCTGATCAAACTAGATGCAAATTAAATATGACAATCTAAAGAAGTTAATAAAAACTCATTGTTAAAGTCACCACTTAAGGAAAATTCTTGAAAATAAAATAATTTTTCTTTTTGCGGAGTTTATTTTATTTTATTAGGTCTTTGGGTTTCTACCAGGCACTGTCCTTTTATGGTTTTGAAATAGAAAATTGCAGTCACATACATGAACACCCTGTTTGATGAGTTCCATTTAATCGTCTGAAACATGCTGCTCCTCCCTCGATTGATGAGTATATATTCTCATGAAGCCTTTGTAAGTTTCCAACTAGAAAATAACAAAGTATAACTGAACAATTTCAAACACAGAATACAGGAAGGAAAATCAAGATGTTTAAAAAAATTGAGATTCCTCACAAATAGAAGCAATTAAAGTATTTGAAGACTATTTAACGTGAATGATACGGCGATCCAATCAACGGCAATCACTACAAATGATTAACTTTTTATAAGAATAGAAACTCAGACAGCAACTTACATCTGCAAAAACTGAAAATCATTAACAAAAGCAGAAAATTTGAAGGTGCCATAGTTTTCGCAATACTATTTTACGCTGCTCCCGGTACTCCGATTAGTCGGGTAATCTGTTACTATATTTTAGAATATCTTTTATTTATTTATATTAAAATCAGGTTTTAGCAGTGAAGAGACACTCAAAAATACAAAATAAATAGTGATAGACCGTAAAAAACATGACACATTGTTCATGACACACGACAGGACGATATTTGAATGTCATGTCATGAAGAATCAGTGTTGCCAACTCCAAAAGTTCAAATTATAAAGTTCCGACCTGAAAATTATCGTATTCCGGGCAAAATTATCGTACAAAAGCAAAATCACAAAAAACCCTAAAAAAATCATTTCATTTGATAACAAACGACCAGATTAGAGTCGAAGGAGGAGTATGTGCCAAGTTTCACCAGCAGATCGAACCGTAACCGTGTTTTGTCGTAGTGTTTTTTTTATGTTTTTCACCATAAAATTAAATAAAGTAATAACATCGCTTAAGTTTTTTACGTTTAAGCCAATTTGAGGTTTTGTTTACGGCTATGTGTTTATTGCAGATGGAAACATAAGAATATTTTCAGGATTGTGCGCTAATCAATGTAAGGGAAAGAGTTGGAGAGACATTTACATGTTGACGCTTTCATTATTCATATTTCCCATTGAGATTTTGTTGATTTTTTTTCTGACTCTCCAAAGCACAAAATTATCGTACATTAGACATTCATTATCGTACATCGTACCATGGGCCAAATTATCGTACGCCCCCATAATTATCGTACGGGTTGGCAACACTGTGAAGAATGAATGAATGCACAGATGAAAGATGAAATAGTTTAATGAATGTCAAACCAAAAAGAACACAAATACAGACCAAGTTGGAGTCGGATCACAAACAGTGAAGGGTTCCGTAGTTGGGATGGTGCTTCTTGCGGCCGGTATAGGCGGCCGCAAGCAATATAGTTTATGTGTTGTTATCTCAACTATAGAGTTGAGATAACAACACATAAACCATATTGCTTTTTCGATCGCAAAAATAAGTTAGAAATTCATAGTATTAAAAAAAACGATGAATAACTGAGTTATTTCGACGGTTGTAACCGAGAATAATACTTAAATGTAATGATCCAAATAGCAAAGTCACATAGGCTACGGCTACAATGTCACGATAACGCGACTAGGTTTTGTATTTTTAAAATATAATACACATAAAGGTTGAAAATGCAATTGATAACAAAAAACAAATCTGACATTGAACTAAAATAACTGCCATCAACTGCATCAGACTGCTTAAAAAGTGAGCTTGTTCTGAACTTCTTTAGTTGTTAGCTGGGTTTGGTTTATTTTTTATTTCTGGAATCGTACAATACCCCTCGTGTCCTTGTAGCTACCCCTCAAAGCAAAACGTAAAGTTATAGTAAAGTACATTTATGTAGTTTTCAGCATAAAATTATATTTTTACACAACATTAGAAAGTGAACCACACTTCGCGGGGTCTCTCGCACACCACCCAACGTTTCGTTGTGTTGACAGTTTTCAGCTTAAATAATGTTTTTTTTCATGCAGAGATTTTTCGACTTTTCTCTGTAGCATATTAAGGAACCCTAAAAATACTTTTGTTTTATGGCTATGTCACCGTAACATTATGAACATCGTCAGTCTATCTAGCGAGATTATAAAATATCGAAAAATTGTGTACTGCAAAAGTAATTTACAATTAAACGCACTATTTTTCGATAGTTTATAATCTGTCCGTGGCAAACCGACAAATTGTAAACTGGTATCAAAGTTGCATGCGACGGATAGTGTGTATGTAACTTGCATTATTACTAAATAGCCAAGTAACTGCCACTAAATTGGAAGTAGGGTGCCCTGGCTTAGTAATCACAGACATATAAAATAGTAGCAGACCAAACATTCGCTAAAAATTGCGTACCCATTACGCACACATAGAGAGTGTGACGATACAGGGCCGGACTAGGGCCGGTTGCCGGTATTATATAACGATATTGAAACGACCGATAAATCTTACTGAAAATCTGTGAAAATCTATATTCTCTGGGTAAATGAAGTGTAGATTACTTATCAATAAAGTCTTAACGAATATAACCACCCATCTGTTCCCGTGGTTACTGTAAAAGGCAACTAAGGTAATATTTTAAGAGGACGGTGGGCGGCAGTCCTTTAGAAAGAAAAGAAAGAACCACCTCCTTTTAACGGTATATTTATACACAGACCGTTGACGGGCATCAGTATCGGATAAAAGAACTCTCCCTGCAGTCATTAACCCGCATGCCCAGCTTGGTGGGACCTAGAGTTAAGGTGTTGGTATGCCTGAAAGCTAGCTTATAAATATATCAGGAATTTTGAAATAAAACAATGAATTTAATGAATATTTACATATTTATTTTTTACTTTTTTAAAACTTTATTTATTTATATATTCTTTATTGTACACTACAAAAATACAATAAACAAAAAAATACACATAGGCGGCCTTATCGCTTTCCGCGATCTCATCCAGGCAACCATGGAATGGACAGTGATTAGCCTGGACATAAAATGGTGACGTTGTTGGTGCAAATAATGTGTTTACAATATTCTAAAATAGATACATAGATATATACATATCCTAAATAATAGATACATAAATACATATGTACATACAAAATTTAAAACGAACGAAAGTAAAAGCCTTTACAGAGATTATTACAGTTTGGTACGAGAACAAGATCACAACGACAAGTAATGTTCTTTATTTTCATAATTTAAAAACTACTGGTCCTAAAATAATAATATGTACAGGTATAAAAAAAAAAATCATAGGGCATCAAATAATACGTCCGCATCGTTGTCGATGGGAAAAGTGACCAATAAAGGCTGGCAGCATTGCCACGTGGTATGGCAATGCTGATTCTTTGGCTGAAAAATAGGCCAGCCTTTTGGTCTCGTGAAGAGTCGATCAACCGCTTGGAAATGTCTCGGAAAACTAAGTTGCCACTCGGACCCCATGGTCCTAGAGTTTCAACCCCAAACAGCTCGAACATATAGGTTCCAATAAGATTGGAATATTTGCGCCATTTGAGGTTCAGTTTCAATCCTGGAGTTTCATGTTTTCAAATCCATGCATTCCGTAAACTTACATCCTTTGGAAACCTGGAAAAATATTAGTAAGCTCAATTATTACCTGCTGAATGAAATGTTAAAATTATGTGAGTAGCCTATATCGATTTATGTCCACCATCGTTCATGTTATCCATCACACAGACAGGGTAACATAACCGGCTAATGAGACACAATTGATTTTCTATTGTAACGTATCACATGTGTACGCGCCGGGCCGGAGCGATTCTATATACACTGGCAATCTGGACTCTGCAGTATTTTCAAACTATGTCACCAAAAAAATTTTAAATATCGTAGAGTAAACCGAGTCTCTATTTGATAATTCCATGATAGGTAAATATTTTCCATACAATAAAAAAAATCGTCTTTGTTGCCAAATCCGTCCCTGACTTCACAGCATAATACAAAAACTTACCGATGAAAGGTCAATCCAGGTGTTTTGTGGTAGCTAGCACTGTCACACTGGTACGCACAGCACTTTACCATTTTATTTTGTGTAATTGTCCCAAACAATTAATTTTTCAAGTAATATTTCGCGGTTGAAACATAGAACGCGATTGAGGATAAATCTGCTTATCAATAGTAGTATATTAATCTATGCTTATCAATATGGCGGCGCGGGACAGACGGGCTACGCGTCAAATTTTGTCTATGTGTGAGTCAGTGTGACAACAGGTGACAGAACGAGATACAGCTTACGACTTGTCGCTTAGCAAAAAAAGGATAGAGAATCAAATCCATCGACTATGGATTAATGTTTGGTCTGCTACTGTTTTATATGTCTGTGTTAGTAATTGCAACCAATTCGGCTATCGTCACGATGGGCAAATCAGGGATGGTTGACAATTTAACGGGTGATAAAATCAGATTAATTGTGAACCCTGTCGGTAAGTGCGTAAACCGCGTACGTCGTTTACAATTTGACGGTTTGACATGGATTAAAACTATCGTTATTAGGGTACTTTACTCTTTATGAGAAGAAATCTAAAATTTGTTATTGAGATAGCTTAGGCAAATAGCAGTCGAAAAAGTTAGTTTTGTTCATGAAATAACAAAATATTTATGTAAAAATTAAATTCAAAGATTTCAGTTTTTTTTATTAATCTGTTTTTAAACACCATGAAATAGTAGCGGCCATGTTATTACGTCATTCCGCTGTGTAAACTAATCAACTGAACAACTTTGTACTTTTATTATTTTCGTAACTAAAGTACTTAATTTTTATTGAAATAATATCTTACATTCAGGAAATGGGTGTAATACCCTATTAAAATGTCTTATTGTAAGCAGTAAGGTATGTAGGTACAGTTCACAATTTATAGACAGTTTATAATATCGCGAGATAGATTATAAACTAACGGTTTTCACTGTCACCGTATGATTGTGAACACCGTTAGTTTATAATCTAGTTCGCGAGATTATAAACTGTCGATAAATTGTGAACTGCACCATACTGCTTACCGACCATTCGGTTAGGTTAAGTTAGAACTGCGACCAACCGCGCGCGAGTCGAACGAACGACGCGAGCGGTGCCGCGGCAGCGGCCGGCGAGCGCTACTTCCAAGTTAGTGGCAGTTACTTGACTATTTAGTAATAGCGCAAGGTACAGACGCCAGCACATCAAGCTACCCCAATCTGTCAATTTTTTTTTATTTATTTTCAACTTTATTACAATGAGATAAGGTTCATGTTCACTTGGAAAAATTTGACAGTTTGGGATGGCTTGACCTGCTGGCGTCTGTACTATCCGTCGTGATACCAGTATATTACTTTACTCTTTGATACCAGTTCACAATTTGACGGACAGATTATAAACTATCGAAAAAATAGTGCATTAAAGTGTAAATGGTTTTTTGCAGTTCACAATTTATAGGCAGTTTATAATCTCGCGAGATAGATTGTAAACTGACGATGTTCATAATGGTACGATGACAGATATACTACTTTGAGACTATTATGTCATTTGGATCGCCATCGCCTTCGTTATTTAGGAGAAGCTACTCTAACATCCAGATCGTTAGAGCAGCTTCTCTTATAATAAATTTAAAAAAGAGGACCAGGAACGGATGCACTAAAACCATAGAAGTGTGGACAAAGCCTAACTTCCTAAAGTTAGAAGTGTGCGGCAAATGTCTTGTGGTTAGGTCTGGCATTATCATTATCTTGCCCTCATTCCAAGGCATTTGGGGGTCGGCGCAATATGTATTTTTCTTCCATACTTTATATTAGTCGTCATCTCGGTAGTCACCCTCTTTCTAGAGATATCATCTTTCCCACAGTCCATCTAACGTTTCTTTGGTCTTCCCCAACTCTTACAGCCATTTACATTCATACGTTATTCATATCCACTTGTGCTAGGAGGAGTTTACTTTGTGTTCTGTGCACATCGAAAGCGGGAAGTCGCGACGCCACCGCAAGGGGGCGTAGCGAGCGGTGTCGGGGCTTCCCTCCTGACCGCGGTTACTATGTCGTGGCCTGTAACCACAGGCCCCTCTTTCTATTCGCCATTCACTGGGCTTATGGAACAGTTGGGCTAAACAAAAAAACAGCATTAAAACGAATATAATTTTGTGATTTGGCAATAGAATACCCATTAGTATTTCTGAGGGACAACCACAGAACATAAATACCTATCTACTAATCTAGTAGCTAGTAGTAGTCTGTGATATATACCTAAGAGGTGACAACACTGTACATGTAATTTTAAATGGACGCCATTTGTGAAACGACAGCTGTGTTGTAGGGTTTTGAATTTATTCAAAATTTCACTGTTCACTTGGCTAGATAAAAGCTAACTAAAGATTTAATTTCGTCATAGCTGAGAAATTAAATTCACTATGTCGGAACAGGTGGAAGTTAAGGTATGTATACAAAAATTGCTACAGTGTAATATTAACAATAAAGCTTCCATTGTTCAACCTTGTCCGTTGGTCGACTTGGTCGATATTTTTATAAAAACGATTTTCGCTCTTTGTTGCAATTGTTGACTACATATTATTCAGTTACATTCGAACTCAAGTTTTCTGATGAATAGCTTTTTAATATTTTTTATTAATATTGTTTATTGCACGGTTGCTGTACACACTAAAATTGCTCCACCATTTTATGTTTCGCAATTCTACTAAATTATTATTTGTTGCAAAGGGTAGACTAAAAACATGAAACGATCTACCATTATAACTATATAGCATTGTTCTAAACACTGCTAACCTTACCCAAAAACTACAGTATAACAAAAAAAAACGTCACCACTAATTTACACGTGTGATTTTATAAATTGCGTATAATATTTTACTACTTTCTTTACTACCTTACTATTACTACTACAAAACCTTATTCACGAATCGATGGAACGAATGGAAAATTTATTTATTTGATACCCTTTTCCTCACTAGAAGTGAAGTTCTGAAAGTTTGCTTGTGAATAATAAACATTGTGATTTACATAAATTAATTATTATTGATTTACATAGTTACAGCTTACTTTTTGAGTAAAGTTAAGACTACTTTGGAATTTTTTTTTTCTCTTACCAATGTAGGTAGTAGAATGAAATATTCGTGCCAACTGTAGCAGTAACCTGGAATCTAATTTTGCTTATTTTATGATATTAATTCCAATGAGTTAAAATAGTATAAGTACATTATAATAATTTTGAGAAATCTACCTACCTACAGCAACCTCATCCTCTTCCAAGTTTGTGTTTGTAATTATGAGAATATCAAAGGCCTACAATAAATAACAGGCATTGAGTTTGTTACTCACTTTTTATTTTACTTTTTTTTTATTACTAAAAAACCTTGCAAAAGTCACCTTGCTAAAATGACCACACAGTGGCGATTTATACACATAAAATAGAAACGAATAGATAACAAATAAGTACAGACTTATGTACATTTGAATACCTACCTTACAAAAGTAATAGTTTTATTTACCTTCAATCTTAAATCAACTGTTGTGTATGTTTGAAAAATTGTGTGCTTGCACTTAATGAAACCAAAGTATAATTATGTACAAAAAAAAATATTAATGATGATAACACATCATCTGTCTGCATCCTGGGTCACATTTCTTATACAGGTATAATTTAGAATATCCTAGAATCCAAAATTAAGTCAGTACAGATTCTATAATGTTTGAATTTTTCCAGCCTGATGCACTGCCAGATTTAGATGACCTACTTCAATGCCCTGTCTGCTATGAGATCCCATCTGGTCAAATATTTCAATGTAATGAGGGCCACCATGTATGTGGACGATGCAAAATGCGCCTTGATGTGTGTCCTGTTTGTAGAGCATTGTTTTTCGGAACTCGAAATTATGCTATGGAAGAACTCATTGCAAATGTTAGGAAACTAAGAGCTTTTGTAAGTATTCCTATTTAATATTGCTACTATTTTCCATTTCAAACCCATGTCTATCATTGATTTAATGTTTTATAAAACATACTTTCACTGAGAACCTTCAAGGCCTTTAATGATTGTCCAACTCAAATTAATCTCAAATGAAAGCATATTATTATATTGTGTGTCTAAATCAATATATAAAATTGAATTGCTGTTTGTTAGTCTCGCTAAAACTCAAAAACAGCTTAACCAATTTGAAAATGTTTTAGTTTTTCACTGTAAAACAACTGCTTCAGAGTTGTTTGAAAGAGATTTTTTCTTTAGGAAAAATGCAAAGGAACAGCGGAAAAAACGAGAGAACTGAAATTTCATTTTCAATGGAAATTTTGTACATATTATTTAAATTTGAACAGGACAGTCTGTTGTGTCAGCTAGTTATTGTATACTAAACATAATTCTGTTACATTATTTGCAATTTCAGAAGCTTGGTGGGAAAGTCACTACAGATTCTGTCTCTGAGAATAATACTCCAGCTAAAGAGAACACTACTGAAGTACCTGAAAATGACAGTGTAGGTGATGATGCAAGCGAGCAGTCTAGTGTGAGTAATAATGCATGTAATTGAAAAACTTCTAACTACTTCAACATTCATGGCAGTGACAGTCTTACTTGCATGTCTGATGTCTAACTGCTTTAGAGAGTTCTTACGCCTTTTTTAAGTATTCTCACTTTACGTTTACAGCAATCTACGCAGAGGCCTCCACCGGCTTGCAAAGGTCTCTTTCGTTGTCTCTCATGCAAGACTGTAAATGGAGTCAGGCTCCCTGCAGCTCGCTTGCTCAATCATCTACGCTATTTCCACTCTCCTGAACTTATTGAGGTAAACCAAGTTGTTTTAATCCGTCATTGTAAAATATTTAATAAAATATGTTTTTCACATTTAAATAAAATATGTCTGTCAGCACATAACATATAAATTTAACACACTATTAAATTAAACTTTGCAGGTAATTTGAACTACAATTAAAAAGTCACACTAAGAAGTGACAGCCTATCACACTTATTTTATCACAACTACTACAGTCTTATTTACTTTATTTTAGGGCAAATCTGAAAATGGTGAATATGTACAAGCGTGGCAGTTTTCTACAGTACCTGGAAGAATTGTTACTGCAGTACGAGTATCAGACATGGGAATATTCTTTTTGATAATTGAAATAACCAGTAAGCAAAAGCAATATTTATTTAAAAATGTATTGCCAATGTTATGTTTTACTAGAAACTAATTGAAACATTGATTGTTTCAGATGATAATGTATGTGCATGGCTATCCATGGCCGCATCCCCTTGGGTAGCACACGAATTTTCATACACAGTCACTATTTCTGGCAATGATCGAGAAGCAATTTTTTCTGATTGTGTAAGTACAAATATTGATTATTATGAAAAATAGTACAATACTCATAGTTTAGATAGTATAATAAGGTAATTAACTTTGAATTATTTTCAGGTATGGTCTGTAAGATCGTGTGAAGGCTCTCTAAAGAAACGTGGGCATTGCTTGGTAGTAAGTGGTATAGACGCGAGGGCATTAATTGCACCCGTATCAATAAGCGGGAAACTATCTGTTCGCCGTACGCCAACTGAACATCTGGCGACCCAAACTCAGCCTCGCGCTGTCCTACGAGTTGCCAACCGCGGCAACAATCGCGAAAGCTCGCACACACACGCTCATGAGTTAGAGCCTTTCCTGCAAGATTTACAAAACGACGTAGCCAGGCTCTCCCGAGCATTTGCTACGCTTGGACGTGAAGCAAGCGCTCTAGTGCGTTCCGAAGCAGAAATGCGAGCTAGAATTGAAAACAGGCACAACACTGGCGCGAATGAACGCACCAGCACCTCATCTGAAGAGGAGTCTCCACCTGTAATAGATAATAACCTACCATCTGTAATAGATGATAACGACAACAATGCGGAAGGCATGCAACTATCGCGTAGTGCGCGCAGACGCATGCGGCAGCGTCTTAGGACTGCCCTTAACGCCGCGCAGCCCCCTGTGCCGGCTCCCAGGGCCGTCAACGTCCCACAAAGACAGAATGGCCCCACACAAAATAATAACATGCAACAACGCCACCTTATGACTGGGCTCGCGATAGTACAGCAGCCGCCCGTGCCGCCCCCAGTGGCTCTGGTGGCTCCGGTGGCCCCGCAGCCCGCGGCTCCGCCGCCGGTAGCTCCGCCGCCGGTAGCTCCGCCGCCGGTAGCTCCGCCATCGTCCAGCGGAACGTCTAATCAACCCCAAAACGGAAATGTGCGCGTCAATAAGAAGAAGCGACGTCATCGCAGATAAATTAACATTACGTTTGTTTAGTTAGGTATCTAATAATGAATTTGTAAACTAAGTAAAAAGTTTACTTTTATTGTTAATGGTGTATGTTATCAGATTGACTGCTCGTCGAGTCTCATAACTTTCCTCTGGGGCTATCATAATGTAAATGACTCCATGTTGTAAATATTTCGTCTTTTGACAACTGCAATTTTTGCGAGTGCTGTGATAACATGTTGCAAGTTCATGCAATTTAAATGGTTAATTACTTAATGTTTTCGTTAATTGAAGTATCCCCAGAGTATTTTGTGATTTAATACAGATACCCATTAGGATAAATTGTTATATGTTAATTTCAGTTAATGAAATGCATTTTGTGAAATATATTTGACTATGATATTTCAAGAATTTTAATTTAGACAGTGTTTAAATAATAATTGGACAAATGTGCTTGTTTTAATCCTGAATGTAATCATGAATTTTGTTGTAGGACTAAAATCGCTTTTTAATTAATTACAATACTTAACTATTAATCTTCTAGACAGAATAGTTGTAATTATAAAGCATAAGAAATTGTTATAGTTTTTTTATTTAGGTTTCTTAGGGCCTAAACAGGTGAAGCGGCTGGGCGGTCGAGTCCCGGCGGCCGGCGGCCGAGCCGCTATTGAAATGATTCGATGCATATGGTCTCGTGTAATCTCACAGTACAGCGGCCGGGTCGCGCGTCCGCGCCGCTTCACCTGATTAGGCCCTTAACCTATTGACCGCCCCAGTCGGATTAATACGTGTGCTTAGTCCCACCGGAAAAATGTCGATTTTTTTCATTTCAGTTTAGCAGATATTTAGTGTATGACGTCGTATACTAGTGTATGGTAAATAAAAAATTATGCATCCAACCATTGGGGAGCTATTCAACAAAAACTTTTCGCTGGAACTATGTCATCCTAGCGGCACTTTTTTTTTCCTATGGACGTCCAAGAAAAAAAAAATACATTCAATATAGTGTGGAACGAGAGGTTAAATGTAAATGTGTATGTTTAAATGAAATTTGTGTGTCATTAAACTGCGGAGATAATCAGGTTTCCGCTGCGCTGACGGTTGGCTTTTTGATGAAAATCATATAAAACAGTTTAGTGCAGAGTTGTAATTTTTTACGCAAGTAGCTTTGAATTTGTATATAAGTGAAAACAGCACCCTAATTGCGTAAATCTGTTTCGTTTTGAAACAGAGTGCTAAACCATTGATTCATATGTTCGAAAAATGTGTCTGCACTACAACGTTAATAACGCAACGAATATTGTTGAACTGACAAAATGAAACTGATAATGTTGATCGTGAGTTACGCAATTAGGGTGCAGAACATGGAAAAAAAATACCCATCAGAAGATACACGTAAAAATAAATGCGTTACGCCAGCCGAATGCTGTCGCTTTTCAGGATTTCGGCTTGACAGATAATTAGTACCCATCTCGTGTAAATGTGCCCGAAATTTAGAATTTGTGCGTCCAGCCGATCCAAAGATATTCACGAAAAACATTCCGCTGGAGTCAGTGGCGGATTTACACATTTGCCGCCAGTAGGCTATTCAATTTTTGCCGCCCCTTATAACTCTGCAATTCAATACCTACCTTAGTTTACAATCATATTATGTAACTAGCTATGTTCGCGACTTCGTTGGCGTGCATGTCGGAAAACAATGTTGTGTCCAAAGAGTACTATAATAGGATTGTGTCGCTCAGATGGTGTAGGTACCACTCCTCCATTTAAAAGAAACAATCTTCCGATCTAGTCTGGTAGGAACCTACCACAGCTTTCGAATGCAGTCACTGCGTCTTCAGGGTCTATAATGTTAATACGACGAAGTCTCACTCAGATTTTTGAGGATAAATACAAATCAAAGCGCCTGGTCGAGGCTCATTTTATAATATAATTATGTACACTTGACGTAGATACTCAATAAATCGACTGCGCGTTCTGGTTGAGTGTGCTGAAGCGTTATTCCACGTTCCCACGGCCCGCTTTCTCACAGGCCAGACCACGCCAAGCCAGGCCGATAGGCCGTGGGAACATACGATACCGATGAGGTCTCTCCGGTGGCCAGTGGTCACCGGTGCAGGGGTGGACGCCTGCCTCGGCCCGTACAGACGCGTGTCTTTTAGCTTTGTTTATCAAATGTTGACCACTGAATAAAACCACAGCAGTGGGAATGCTCGACACGGACTGCGATAGGCCTCGACAGGTAGCAGTGCAGTAACACCTGGCGCCACCTGTCAGTTAACGGCCCTTGGGACCGCGACATTTTCACGATGAAGAAAGATCACGCTGTGAAGGTGGATACTGACCGGCGTCACCTAACATGTTAACAAGCAAGCATTCGTGCAGTCAGTACGGCAACACATGCGAGCGAGCAATGCAAAACTATTAAATTGTCAATATTATATTATTGTGATTTCTATTGTTTCTATGTATCCTTTGTTGGAGATATCAAATAGATAAATAAATTAAAAGCGATGTTGCTCGAAAGAGCACCGACATACCTACAGTTGTCCGTGTGAAAACCAACCTATTTACTCAGATCCACCAGTAGTTGGAACGTAATTTTGGATTTTTATTTCCTGATTTTCTCCACTGGACCTCCCTCGAAACCCCCTACCGCGAAAACTAACATCGCGAAAATTTGCACATTTATTTACTACTCTTTTTACTCCCAATAAATTATAAAATAATATAATACTACACACTACTTAAGGATGAATACTACTTTTATAATTATGTACCTATGTAGGTATGTGTCCATAATAGGGTATCACACCCATTTTTGAAAAAGTGTATTAATTAGATTCTAAAATGATAATAAACCACTAAAAAAAAAACAAAATTTGCATTGAATCGATTAGTGCCATAAAAATGTAATAAAATTTTACATTTCCATATTTCGCAAGTAATTTGCCGAAAACGCTGGACGCAGTGGACGCCATTACATATATTGCTCTGTGGGTATGACGTCAGTTTTCTGTGTAAACAAATGCATTGATATTTTGTATGACAATATTATTTTTCTGTTACATATTTCGTTCCAATCTTCAAATTAAAATAGTTTTTAATAAATTGGTTAATACCCCATTGTTTATAATAAAAAAATTGAGTTATTATCAATTATATCATCGTATGAAAATACAATCATAAAAAAAATCCACATTGTAAGCCGTTAAAATTCTTATGTTTTTACAGCATTTGATCGATGGATAATTTTTTTTGGTAAGTCCAGCGATCAGTGAAAAATAAATTCGTTATAATCAATAAAAATAAAAACCGTCGCGGGCGCAGGTTGACGACTTCCAGCCTCCCGAACAAGCCGGATTCCGAAAAGGCTTTAGCACCGTGGGCCACATACATACGCTGCGGCAGGTTAGAAGACCGAAGAGTATAACTTGCCTCTCTGCTTAGCGTTTGTGGACTACGAGACAGCCTTCGATTCGGAATCGAAGGCTGTCTCATATTTATTTTTCACTGATCGCTGGACTTACCAAAAAAAATAATCCATCGATCAAATGCTGTAAAAACTTAAGAATTTTAACGGCTTATAATGTGGATTTTTTATGATTGTAACTTAGGGGCCATCCGGCCCCGAAACGGGTCCCCACTACCGGTGGTTGTGTGCAGCGGGACTCAGTCCATGAACGAGAACGTCATGCGCGCATATTACGGGATTACAGAGGGGGGAACTAACCTCACTGCGTACCGCGAAAGGATGCTGTCTCTGTTCCAGGTACTGGAACCAACCGTCAACGTTTCGAGTCCTGAAGACACTGCATTCGAAAGCTGTGGTAGGTTCCTACCAGGCTAGGTCGGAAGATTCTTTCTTTTTAATGGAGGAATGGTACCTACACCATCTGAGCGACACAATATTGTTTTCCGACATGCACGCGAACGAAGTCGCCGGCACAGCTAGTAAGTAATAAAAACTTAACAATAAAATTAAAAGAATAAATAATAATTAAAAAACAAGCTTTTACTATTAGAAGTACATATTAAAACGAACTAAAAACTTAAAAATAATTAAATCTCAATTATTTAAATAAAAGCGTGTCATTTAATGACGGTTAGAAATAGGTGTAACATGTTATTAAATGTTTTTTATTTCTCCTGCCATCAAAATGTAACACGCTTTTATTTAAATAATTATGATTAAATTATTTTTAACTTTTTAATTAATTTATTATATTTTTGGCTTTGCACTATTCGTGCTTATTGCCACTAACAATAATTTATTTGATAACAAAACGTAAGAATCAAGTACTCTCGAAATTATAAAATATTAAAACGGGAAATTTGGAAATGGAAAGGAAATTACTTAGTTGTTATTACATAAAAATAATAAATTATATTAAGTTAGCAGTAGGGAAATATAATACAACAGAAAATTGTAACCATTTAACGACTAACGAACTAAGAACTACATGGTAAAAGTAAGTATTTATATACAGTTTTTTTGTGACATAAATATGACGGCGCTTTGACGTCAAAATCAAAATGACAACGTCAAGAGTGGCTTTATGGTCGCTGTCAAAGCCACTCTAGCGGAGCGTCGTGTCAATGGTAGCGGGGCAGCCATCTTTTTAAAACACACTGTTTGAGGGAACGGCGCCAGCGCACCATATCTGCGACGAATCGCTTTCCATCGCGTCAATCATAGTGATTTTTAATAAGATTTGCGAAGACTTGGAGATTACAGAATATTGTTTTATTATTAGAAGGTTAATTTAAGTGATACTGTAATCGAAGAGAAACATTATAATAGTTGATTTTCGGAGGTATTCGGTTTTATTCACCGCCTTATTTCCACGCCCTGCGAGATGAGTTCTGATGATGGCCCTCCTGCGCCTTCATCAGAAGTGGGATCTAACGGACTGCAAAGTGAAGCGAAGTCACCGGATAAAACAACCGCTGAACAGCTTTTGTGTAACATGGAAGCGTTACTTACCCGAGTTTTAGCAGCGCAACAGACACCAACAGTGAGTACTAATCAAACGCCATTTTTAAAGTTTGATCCGGATGAGTCAGACTCAGATATCGATGATTGGTGTAAACTAACAGAAGCAATTGTGCAACATAAACGCCTGGAAGGAATTAACCTACTCGTGGCTCTGACGGGTGTCCTAAAAGGCCGTGCAGCTACATGCCTTACTAAGCTAAACTTAAACGACATTACATGGAGTTCAGTTAAAGAGATTTTAATCGCAAGGTTTGCTAAACCGAGACTCGTTCAAGACTACTTCGACGATGTCTTGCGATTCCAAATAGGCGTTAAAGAGACGGCGTCTGAATCCGCTCTTCGGTTATGGAATCTCATCGAACGAATTCCTAAATCCACGATGCCTGAAGAAGTCATAACTGGATTTGTTATATCGGTGCTGTGCCAGAAAGATAGCATAATACGTCGTGAATTAAATGCACAAACAGTTACGAGTCGAGCTCAATTATTCCGAATCCTTGGTGGAATATCACTTAAGCGACGTTTGGATACTGAAGCCCAAGAACCTGAAGCCAAGCGAGCTCGTATGACGGAAAGATTCAGTGGCAGGTGCCACTTCTGTGGATTGCCTGGTCATCGTATAGCTGAGTGTAGGAAACGACGTGACGGTATTGCATCGAAATCGCAAGATATTTCAAGTTCATCACCTACTGTGGAGAAGAAGGCTACTGTGACCTGCTACACGTGCGGCAAACCTGGGCACGTGGCGACTGTTTGTCCGGACAGGAAGAATGGTGGCGGAGCTGCGGTCAAGGAAGTACATCAATGCGAGCACCGCCCATCCAGGGGTACTTTGAGGACATCTTCCGGTGAGCTAGTCTGTTTTTTATTTGATAGTGGGTCATCTTGTTCTCTTTTAAAAGAAAGCTTCTGTGACAAACTTTTGGGTACTGTGCGTAAGAGTCTCGTTTATCTAAGTGGCATAGGTGGTGATGATGTACAATGTAAAACCCAAATTCAAAGCGATGTGACAATTGACCAACTCACAGTTAATTTACTTTTTCATGTATTCCCAGATAGTCATATTTCTGATCCTATCATAATCGGGAGAGACATTTTTGAGCAAGGGCTATGCGTCAAAATTGACAATGACAATCTTAAATTTTATTCCAAGGAACAAACTCATTTTTGTGACACAAACTCTTCAAACAGACTCGAGTTTTCCAAAATTGACACGGATTTACAAGGACAGGATAGGGAATCACTAATATCATTATTAAGCAAATATTCCGACTGTTTCACCGAAGGCATTCCTACCCGCCGAGTTAAAACAGGAGAATGTGAAATTAATTTGGTAGATCCACATAAAACGGTGCAACGGTGTCCATATAGGCTAGCGCCGGCAGAAAAACAGGTAGTCAGAGATAAGGTTCAACAATTGCTAGATGCTGGGGTGATTCAGGAAAGCTCTTCCCCCTTTGCTAGCCCGATACTATTAGTCGATAAAAGGGATAACTCATATAGAATGTGCGTGGATTACCGGGAATTAAATTCCAATACACAGCCCGAGCACTATCCTCTGCCACGTATTGATGAGCAAATAGATCAGCTTGCCGGGGCTAATCATTTCTCAATATTAGATATGGCATCAGGGTTCCACCAAATAATGATGCACCCTGATTCTGTGGGAAAAACAGCATTCGTTACACCCGAGGGGCAATATGAGTACCTTTGTATGCCCTTCGGGCTGCGAAATGCTCCATCAGTTTATCAGAGGTGCATCTCTAAGGCTCTGAATCATCTTAGAGATAAGCCACTGATCTATATGGATGATGTTTTGTGCTACTCTGTTGACGTAACTGAAGGTCTGCAGCGCTTAAACACGGTTTTGGGTGCTTTAGCAAAAGCTGGGTTTACATTAAATCTCCATAAATGTAAGTTTATGAAGCGTAAAATAGAGTATCTGGGATATTCGCTTCAATCTGGTGAAGTAAGACCAAACTCTCGGAAAATACAAGCGTTGGTAGATTCTCCTCAACCAAAAACAGCCACTCAGGTACGGCAATTTCTTGGCCTTGCCTCCTACTTTCGTAAATTCATTCCCGATTTTACACGTATCGTGGGACCGCTGTATCCTCTCACGAAATTAAAAGGTCCCATTAATTGGACTCGGAGACACGAGGAAATACGTAACGCTATAATACGTATACTAACATCTGAACCGGTACTAACTATCTTTGACCCGGAACTACCAGTAGAGTTGCATACTGACGCAAGCTCAGAAGGGTATGGTGCGATTCTCATACAGAAAAAGAATAATCTACCGCATGTCGTGGAGTATTTTAGCCGACGCACGTCGGAAGTAGAATCGCGCTATCACTCGTACGAATTAGAGACGTTAGCAGTTGTACGAGCAGTAGAACATTTCCGGCATTACCTTTACGGTCGGCGTTTTGTAGTTTTTACGGACTGCAATTCCCTAAAGGCCTCAAAATCTAAAAAGGACCTCACTCCTCGCGTACATCGGTGGTGGGCTTTCTTACAAGCCTACGATTTTGATATTGTTTATCGTGAAGGACGAGGAATGGAACACGCGGACTACTTCTCGCGAAATCCTCTACCTAATATCGATGCTGCCAGTACATCTTCTGAGAGTTCACAGGCAAAGCAGGTTCAGTATATTGAGCTTCATCAAGATTGGCTTTCTGTCGAACAAAAGCGTGATAGCGAAATACAAGATCTTATCGCGAAACATAATGATAATGGCTTTCCGGACACGATAGCTGAAACATATGATGTTAGAGAAGGTATTCTCTATAGAAAAATCAACCGAAACAAAACCGTTACTTGGTTGCCAGTAGTTCCACGGTCTTTAATTTGGACACTAATTAATCACACCCATAATGAGATACAGCATTTAGGCAAGGATAAAACATTAGATAAAATTTATGAGCAGTACTGGTTTCCCGAGATGTCGAAATGCGTGCGTAAGTTTATCGACTCGTGTATTATCTGCAAAGCATCGAAGGGCGCATCGGGAGCTCAGCCCATTCAGCTCCACCCGATCCCAAAAGTTTCTGTGCCATGGCACACCATACACATCGATTTTACGGGGAAGCTTAGCGGGAAGAGTGATCGAAAAGAATACTGCTCCGTAATAATCGATGCTTTTACCAAATATGTTTTACTTGAACATACTTCTTCTCTTGACGCTAAGAGTGCGATACGTGCACTACAAAAAGCAGTTTGCCTGTTTGGAGCGCCTAAACGAATCATTGCTGATCAAGGTCGTTGTTATATTAGCTCTGATTTTAAGAACTTTTGCACTGAGCATAAGATACAACTTCATTTCATTGCGACGGGCTCTAGTAGGGCAAACGGACAAGTCGAGAGAGTTATGCGTACTCTCAAAAGCTTGTTAACCATTGTTGAAAACGATCCCAATAAAACGTGGCGCGATGAACTAGAAAACATTCAACTCGCACTCAACAGCACCAAATCTGCCGTTACAAAATACTCACCCACAGAACTTATGTTAGGGATTCGTGCACAATCGTTGGGTTTGTCCAAGCTAAACTTGGAGGTCAATGGTCAACAAGATCGCTTAGACCTCGATACTATACGGGAAGATGCGTCAGCTAATATTGAAAAAGCGGCTAAATCTGAGGTAGATCGATTTAATCGGGGCCGCGCAAAAATAAAACCGTTTACAAAAGGTGAATTTGTGTTCCTTAAAAATAGTGAACGAAGTCAAACCAAATTGGATAGAAAGTTTAGGGGTCCATTTGTCATAACTACGGTACTAGACAATGATCGGTATGAATTAAAAAGTTTGGGTGGTAGTTCTCGTCGATTGTACAAGTATGCCCACGAGAATTTGCGCTCAGTACCCCAAGGACATGATGGATTGCTTGAAATCACCACTAACCTTTTGAATTATGACGAGGCCGAGACGGCGCTAGAAGATGTAACTTTAACTGATCGAGATGACGCATTACTTTCAAACAACTGTGATACTTTGACCGTATGCTCGGATACTATTTCCGCCGACTCCCGGACAAACACAGCCGGTTCAGACACTCTCAGTGTACACTCTGATCCAGAGACATGGGATATACAAAATGAAATAGAACTTTATGCTGAACAAGATAACATGCAACTATAGGTATGTCATTACGTTTTTTATGTTATGTATGTGTTTGCTTAAGCTGTCGATCCTGGTGGATAGTGACATCCGGGTTCGCTGAACGAGGAAGGATTCACTAGTCCAGCCCAGATGTAAGGTAGTCTATCCTGGTCAAGGTGTGTCATCCGGGCCAGAAGTAAAGAAGGTTGTCTATCCTGGTCGAGGTGTGTCGTCCGGGCCGTACCTAAAAAGTTTGGTTGAAGGGATGCACTCGCTCGGTCCAGATGTATTGCGTTAGCTAACTTGTCGAAGGGACAGTGTCGTCCGGGCTAGACCCATGTGGGTTGGTTGAAGGGATGCACTCGTCCGGTCAAGTCATTGGCGACGATGGTCCTAGTTCAAGTATTATAGCGTTGATGTCGATGACGATAATCCATTCAGAGAAGTAATGTTATTAGCAGGATGATCGAGCGGATGTCCTACTGATTAGAAAATCGTTTGTTCTAGATACATATTAACGCCCGAGGACGGTCGTATGTCAGTCCGGCCGTGACGGCGCTTTGACGTCAAAATCAAAATGACAACGTCAAGAGTGGCTTTATGGTCGCTGTCAAAGCCACTCTAGCGGAGCGTCGTGTCAATGGTAGCGGGGCAGCCATCTTTTTAAAACACACTGTTTGAGGGAACGGCGCCAGCGCACCATATCTGCGACGAATCGCTTTCCATCGCGTCAATCATAGTGATTTTTAATAAGATTTGCGAAGACTTGGAGATTACAGAATATTGTTTTATTATTAGAAGGTTAATTTAAGTGATACTGTAATCGAAGAGAAACATTATAATAGTTGATTTTCGGAGGTATTCGGTTTTATTCACCGCCTTATTTCCACGCCCTGCGAGATGAGTTCTGATGATGGCCCTCCTGCGCCTTCAAATATAAAAGTTAGACATAATGCTGTCAGTGACTTTTTTTTAGGCATTATCAAGCTCTACAACTATTCTCTAGAACTCAGTCATATATATTATATATATCTCTCATCGTAATGACAGTGTTCGCAAGAAACATTTTTGTTCGACCGTTTTTTCTCCGACTTTGGAAATCCGACTACCACGAAAAAGTTTTTGACCACACCGTGGCGCTCGTGTCGATTTGTGCTGCCATCTATAGTTCGTGCAAGTTCCCTATTGTACGTCACCGTAATAGAAACGTCATTTCATAGAAGTGATCTTGTTAGAGTTTGTGCTATTGGCCGCAAGATGGCATAAACTGTGACTAATATGGAATGTTCTGGAACAATAACGCCTTGTATATTACGTTTAATGCTGAGGCGCTACTAATTTCCGGTTCATTTAACCAACCTTTAAGTAGCAAGATCTGATTTCAGATTGTTCTCTAAGTAATCTGAGCATAGTGGGTGTGCGTGTGTGAATAAATTTCTCCCGAAGCTATTTTTTAACATGCTTTTCCGCCTGATCGAGTAACTGAAGAAAGAGGTTATCCAAAGTAACATCATTGATGTAAATCTCAGATGGAAATGTGACGAGTGAGTGAAGCTTTCTGCAAAATTGATTCGTAAGTAACTAGTGTTTTTGTTTTTTCTATGGGTACTTACTTATTTTATAATTTATAGTACTAAATTTAAATACTAGAATGTACAAGTACATCCAAGAAAGAGTAATTTATTTGTTCAATTAGCGCCCTCTGTTGTAGAATTAAGTTACTCTTTACTTAACAACAGAGGGCGGTTTTGGTCTGCCATGGAGGCTTAATATCTAGTGCAATAATAACAATTTTGTTTTCTATTGATTTTTGTTCTGTTAAACAAAATGAACTTGGCAAATTAACGGTAACTTTGACTTAAGGTGAATGCGCAGTGGTAGACCTTGAAATTCAAATTTTGTTACGTTTTTTGCAATTTTCAGGTGATTGTCAGCTTGTTACTTGATCAAAATATGATTTGCGACTATAACATGTACGTATTTACAGATTTATAATCATTAGAATCAATAATACATCTTTCTAAGTTAGATTTGTTCCGTAAGAACAAATTTCTTATGGAAAAGTGCTTGTGGAAGAAATCTAACTTATAAGAGATCATTAGACATTCTAATGACTATAATTCTGTAAACACGTACCTGTTATATTCGCAAATCACATTTTGATCAGGATACAACCTGATACTGACCTGGAAATTGCAAAAACGTAAGAAAATTTGAATTTCGCGGTCTACCACTGCGCATTCACCTTAAGTATATCTTAAGTCTAAGTTACTGTTAATTTGCCACGTTCTTTATGTCTTCAGGTTCTTTTATTGTTTTTAGTAAATTGTGTATTTTTTTATACCTTTTGCGCACCTGCACATAGCAAATAAATGGGAATCCAGTTGTTTTGCAAATATATGAATATACAATATATAATTGTAGGTTTCTATAAAACCATAAGAGAAGGCTCCACAGAGAAAATATTGGAAAGTTAGTAAGTTTCGACAAAATCTGCTTTGTTATCAATTCTTTAACTCATCTTTTAATGGACCATTCTCCAAGTCGCATACATTTTTGTCGTTATATTTTAATTTCTGATTGATTGAAACTAAATTACGCAATATTGGGTAGTTAGGGAACACTCAACAGTGCTGCCATCTCACGAGTGAACAGTGAGTTTTTCACCTATTTAAGCATTTCCGTCATTACTGAGCGACAAAAAATACCTCTATGTATTAGTTTCAAATATAACGGATCAAAATTAGAAGCAGTAAATAAATTCACCCTTTTAGGCCTAGACATAGATTCACACATAGATTGGAAATCACATATTCATAAAGTAAGAACGAAATTATCCAAGTTTTCATACGCTCTCCGTGAAATTAAGAAAACAACAGACCTCAAAACAGCACTAGTAACTTATTACGCGTACGCATTTGCATGGCTCAACTATGGAGTTATTCTATGGGGAAATAGTACGGACGCGCCTATATTATTCACTCAACAGAAAAAAATGATTAGAATTTTAATGAACATCAAAGATACAGACTCCTGTAAACCCCACTTTATAGACCTAAAAATATTAACCCTGCCGTGCCTCTACATACTTGAAATGTGTAAATTTGTACGAAAATATCCGAAATTCTATACCAAAAGAGGAGATATCCAAACAAAAATTGCACTAAGACATGAAAGCAGATTAAACATACCCACTTCACGATTAAAAATGCACTCTTCTAGTACATTTGTTATGTCCATTAAAATATACAATAAGTTACCGGAACACATAAAAAACATAAATGAAAATTATATCTTTATCAATAAATTAAAACAATTTCTGATAATCAAAAGCTACTACACTATTGACGAATATTTTAGAGATAAATTCCAACAAAAATAAACACATTTTTTTTTTACCTAATACCTACATTTCAATTTAAACTTCACTTTAAAAATACCAATTTATATTATTTTTAAACACTAAAATACTTTAAATTTATTTTGAAATGTATATACTAAACAGTGCACAATTAATAATAATAACATTCTTCAAGACTGAATAAAATTGTAAATACATATTTAGTTTATTATAACTTATGGTGTTAATAATATAAATCGTGTAATAAATAATATAACAATATATAAATATAATTTAAAACCAAATATATAAATAATTACTTACTACTATAAAAACGAATGTAACTAAATGCTACTACCTATTTTAATTTAATTTTTTTTTTTTTTTTTTTTTTCTTAACAAAAAGCGCCTTCATCCTCTCTCCTATAAAAATTAACTTTGCTGTGCCCGACAGGGTCCATAATTGATTCGATGTTATAATATCATACCAACTGTTTTATGTACACATTATGGAATGCATTAAAGTATTGAGTATTGAGTATTGAGTATTGAGTTGTAAGAGTAGTAGGCGTGACAGCATAATATTGAATTTTAGTGAACTCTGGCATCATAACCTAAAAATCCACGTACCTAATTAAAACACATTCACAAACTATTTAAAATAATAAAAACACGGTTTAAAAACCAAACTAAAAATGTAGAAAATAATTGAATTCTATTAAAAAGCGTGGGGTGCTTTTTGAGGTATTTTTATAATCAATTAATATCAAGTACCCCACACTTTTTAATAGAATTAAATTATTTTCTGCTTTTTTAGTTTGTTTTTTAAAGCGTTTTTTTAGTTTTTAAACTATTATTTATTTTTTATATTTTAGTTCTGCTAATTACAAAAGCGTGATTTTTCAGCATTTTTTTATTTTTTATTATTGAATTGTCATCGGTCCTCGATAAGTCTACAAAGTTTAAGTAAATCTGACCGTTTCAAGTGGATCAAAATCAAATCCAAACAAGGAGTCGGTTACAAGCAAACAAACATACAGGTGAAGCTAATAAAAGCGTGATAATAAAAAAGGTTTTAGTTCATCACTTTAAGTCCTCTAGGTGGCTAGACGCTAGAGGACATAAAGTGGTGAACTAAAAACATATTCTTTTTCATTGATGCCGTTTTGGATATTTAGTCACATAGTATTCATACCGGAAAATACCAATATATGTGTGTTTCTTGATTTTTCAAGAGCCTTTGTCCTCGTATCATATGATATTCTATGGCATAAACTGCTTGAAGGGAGCACTGTGCTGAGGAAGCTGGTTTATTTCGCCAAATATTGGTACAGTAATCAAAACAATGCAGTCAGATTCAGATGGGTCAACGCACATAGTTAGGATCACGATCTGAAAAGCGGTGAGCTTCTGTGAGTCTGTTTAAATTTTATGTGAACCAGCTGCTTGGCAGGATTAGCAGATCATGGTCTGATGCTTAGTAGATTGTAAGATGGAAAAATGGTCAACATTATTAATTATGCGGACGACAAGGTTCTGTTGAGCTTGTCAGTTAGTGCGCTCAGGAGATTTCTGCGTATTTGTGGGATATAAGCCTTGTCACATGGAGTCAAATATAACGATAGCAAGAGTGTTCTCATGCTATACTAATCAGGGAAGAAGGCTCCCATAATTTGCCGCCACTTAAGATCGGGGGGTCGGCACTATAGAGGGTGTCTTAAGTAAAAATATCTATCCAACATGCAGATCCACTACAGGACGTTGAAGATCTAAACAGAGAAAGGAGGCCATTGGCAGTTCGCTGCAATATAATGGCCCGCAAATTCGCACGATGTACCACAGATGTAAAATTGTTACTTTTCAGAGCCTACTGTGAGTATTTTAACACGTGCAGTCTGTGTGGATAAACTTTACTTCAACGCCCTGCGTGTTCAGTACGATGCTTTGTGAGCAGTGTTGGGAAAACCCCGGTACTGCAATACTTCCACAATGTTTGTGGATGCCTCCAATTATGATTTCTTCGCCGTAATAAGGAAGAGAACTGCTTCAATAATAAGCAGGGTCCGGGGTAGTGCCAATACTCAGACCGATAGCGTGCAAATATTTTATATCTAAACTCCTCTTCACTGTATCCGGTGCCAGCGATTACAATACAATTCTTTGTCTGTAAACCTTTGTAATGTGTTGAGCTTCTGACTATCCTGATTCCTACACCGTTTCTGGGTGGCATAAAAGGAAGCTGGGAACATCGCATGTGACTTGATACTTGCGCACCGCAATTAACAGGCGTTCCCTAACGCGCTTTTCAGGGTTCTACATACATGCTAAAGACTGGGCATCCACATATTCGCACGTTGCTCCAATCTCCTACTCCTCCTAACTGCGTGCCACTGGCGTACTAAGCCCTGCTACTTACGCACGCTAACTGCGGCCTTACGAAAACCTGACCGGACTCTAAGTCCTAACTAGTTAAGCCGGTGCTGGCAAGTCCCTAACTCCTTACTAGCAGGGACGGTAACCGTCCTACCTTAAAGAGCGAGTGGTCAGATCCATCAACCTAACCCATGACCTAGCCGTGGACTACTACTATAAATATTTGGACAGTATGAAATTAATCGTTAACACCCTAAAGCACTAGCCGTTACAATTGCTTTCAAAGCATTCAGCTGCTTTATGGATTGCATTGCGCCACCTTTTTTGATTTCGAGCAAGCTCTTGCCAGCAATCCACAGGTATGCTACAAGTAAGATGACATTTGAAGCTCTTGCCAGCAATCCACGGGTCTACAAGTAAGGTGACTTTGTGGCGCGGGTATTTCCCACCCTGAGTACGTTTTCTTTGGTTGAGCTCTGAGTAGAAAGTGGTTTTTTTTTGTAGTCAACTATTATCCATGCTCTATACATTACCACACCATTGCAGTAGGGTCTTTATCAAAATCGCCGACATGTCCATCATTCCAGTGCGCCTTTGGACTTGCGTGTTGCTGGGAAAAGATCCTGCTATTTTGTGCGAAGGATAGACCGAAGACACCGTAGGTAGAAAGTGTATTAATATCACCTCTATAGAGACACAAGATTTTTACGGCGTTGTTGAGTATTGGCAGAATTAATGGCTTATACGCATATTAAACGCATAAATCTTAGTTTGTAGTTCCACATCGTGATCGTGGTCCCACACATTGGTTAATTTCCCGAAGGTAGCAGCTGCTTTAGCAATACGTGCTAGAATTTCAGATCTGTCGGCCTGTCATCCTATTGTCGATGCAGACTGGACTTCCAAGATATTTATTTTTACATATAACTAACATTTTGATTGTTATATATTTGTGTGTGTACTACTAACTAACAACCCTACTAACAACTTCTATGTATTAATTTTATCGACTGCGTGTTTGAAATAAAGATATAAAATAAATAACTAAATGCGAAAGAAACTGTCTGTCTGGACACCACTGATATTTGGGTTGCCGACGACTTAGTCAAGGGTTGAGAATATGAAGTGCTTTAGACATTAAAGTCACGCAAAAAGCAATGAAGCGAGCTGAGAGCTACGCTTGAAGTTTCCCTTCATGATCCATCTAAACAATAATTATGAGATTGCACTAAACCATGGAATTTTCAATTTAGTGGGCATGCTCGTAGAACGTGTGATGGGGCCGAAAAAAGAAAAATTAAAAGTAATTTAGGTATTCAAATTAGGCTTACAATCACCACTTTTTGGACGTCAAAATTACATATGACTTCACCACTTCCTAATGCTTCAGCTAGGAAGAAGAAGTGGCGCAACCAACTTCCTAGCAGCACTCTTAAATTAGAACTTGATTCTATACAACAGTACACAAACGATTTAACATAAAAAAAAAAAACAAAGAAATACAAAACATTATATTAATAGCACACTCCAATATTCACTCAATATAAACAGTTAATAACTACTTACTAACAATAACAAAGCCATAGTCGAGCAGACGACCAGTCACCGCAAGCAGCACCCGTTCACGAGTATACCGCAAAGATTAGCTCTTATAACCTTCGCTATATCTGAAGGAAGAAGGCTGCTCAGGTTGCTCCGATTGCTAAGGTTTTTTTTGTTGCTTAGGCGTACAATGTGTGATCAAATGTCGAGGTCGTTAGCTGACCAACATATTAGATTCAATACATCTCATTTAAAAAAAAACATTGTAATAAGTAGATTGTCCATGTCTTTTTAACATTGTCAAGTACGCCCCAGAATCGGCTAACAGTGTCGCTGACGTTCTCCTATAACAATGCCCGGTATACTGTTCACAGTTTGGTAAATTCAAATATGTTGCTATTTGCTTCGGCATACCTGACATTTTATTTTTACCGATCACTTGTTTACAGCATTTTCTCGAAAAAAGCGATCCGTTTTTATGCTTTTTTACTATTTGTGTAAACTCTTCTCGTACAACAAACGTGCGCTCAATATTTGTTTTTGTTTTAGTCAATATTACGAGTAATAACTGGCCTTGATTTTCAAAGTCGTTAATTGTTAAATTTGTAAGTTCAATGCAGGCGCCGCTTATACCGAGTATCAATACCACCTGTGAAAAACATGATTTCTTCTTTACTATTAATCTTTTAGGTACCTATGTAGATAACAAGCAGATCTCTGCTTGTTATCTTGTTATGTACAGACGTTGGATGGGCGTGCATTTCTGGAGTAAAAGATCTCTTTTACTCCAGAAATGCACGCCCATCCAACGTCTTTACTCCCAATTTACGCAATCTGGTCAGTGTGTTTGATTGATATGATTGCCTTTTTTATGCAAACCTAGATAGGTTTGCATAAAAAAGGCAATCATATCTTTACTCCGATATGTATTATAGATATAATACATATCGGAGTAAAGTCATTGGGATCAACTTTTATGTTTAGAGTAAAAGACCTCTCCCTACCTAGATAAACGTTTATAGCTTACCTTCACTGCCAAATATATCTCGTCAGGGGCTTCATTTAAAAATGTTTCCACTTCGTAAGAGGTGAAAACCTTCGATTTTTTGCTCTTGAACCCCTGATACTGTCTTTTCATAAACGATGTTAGATTATGGAATCTTTTCAAATCGATATTGTGTTTTACTTTTAGTGTACTCTTGTGCATTGAATACCTGCTCCATAGCGCAGAAGGCTTTATTTTGGCAGATAGTCCGTTGAAGTATGTAAGAAATACACTTTCGGAAAAAAAAAATATTTTCTTATCTGCTCGCCACTTCATAAAGTCATTGTATCTATTTAAGTATCTTTCCTTTGAAATTTCTGGCAAAAGATTTTCGATAACTGTATTTGCCTCGTCATTAATAGAATCAGGGGTCAACATTTCAGAATCACTTGAACTCATTTTTAACTGACTTCAAAACGGAGGAGGTTGTCAATTCGTCGGAACCTTTTTTTTATGTATGTTCCCCGATTATTCGAAGATGGCTCGACCGATTTGGATTTTTTTTGTTGTTTGAAAGGGTATACTTCTCAGGTGGTCCCATGATCATCAAGTCAAGATCTGATGATGGGATCCTGGAGAAATATAGAGAACTCTTCAAATTTTATACGCACACGAAGTGATTTAGGTATTTTTTGGAAGAGTACTTTCTCGCAGTGGTCTCATTTCAATTTGGTGAAGATCTGATGAAGAACTTTGAAGATAGGCAACGGAACTCCTCAATAAACGATAGCAAACGGACTGGGATTGCTCAAATCTCATCTCTGTCTATTGCTTACACCAGTTCATAACATAATATACTGCACAATACAACAACAACAACACTGCAATATACTGCATACTATGCTGTGAAGGGGAAAGCACATGTGAACAACTAAAAAGTGAAGAAAAAAAGCTTTTTCTTAAAGGAGGGAATTAGCATCTTCCACTCGCTATTCGGATCAAACAAACACTACTTTCCGAGTATGAGAAACGAAAATAACTAAAATAGACTAACCGAGCTGCATCAAGGTCTGTGTAATGTCTGGCTTTCCTGACGGTGGGCCGAACTGAGCCTTCCTGCTAGGCTTGATATGTGTGGGTCCCATTCAAGTTTGGCATCTACTTAATACCTAATAAGAAAAGCTATCAAGTCTACAGTTTCAAGTTTCTGTTTCAATTTTATGTTGGGTCTTAGATTTCTAACATTTGGAAAGGCGAACTATATACAGTGTACTGTTTACGTCGTCGAAATCGTCTGTTCCTGTCTACTTTAATGATAAGAGAGCATATGGTACACACGGCTACACATCAAGCTATACATTTCTTGTTTACGCTGATCTCGCACTGTACGGAAATCCTATACAATGCGATATCAGCTTATACTGAAAATGTATAGCTGGATGAGTAGCCGTGTGTACATGCAAACAGTATAACGTCACAGATACCCTTTAAATAGAATGGTAAGTAAGTCATTGATATACACCAAGAATAAGAATGGACCCAGTATTGTACCTTGAGGTACACCTAACTAAACTGGTAACACGGAAGATTTAGCACCATTAACATCTACACATTGAAACTTATTACGTAAATAGTAATCTATTACTTAGAGAGCTTTGTGTTGGACACCGTAATGCCGTAGTTTTCGCAAAAGCGTGTCATGGTAATGGTACACGCAATGAAAGGCTTTATAGAGTTCACAGAAAACTGCAATAGCATTTAGCGAGTTCATCCATGCGTTAAATATGTGTTTTAGCAGACCAATACCCGCATCTGTCTGTAGTTGAACAACCTTTTGCAATATCATATTTTTCATCATGAAGGAGGCTGTTTAATTTAAAAATGTCTAAGCGACTGCTTGAGTATTAACTTTTCAAATATTATACAAAGGAGCAATGTTTTTATGAAATATTGTATGTAAATCAATGTAGCCACACATACACTCACACACGCACTCACTCCATTTTTTCTTCAGAGAGCTCTCTACTCCCGCAGTCTTCTTCTTTTAACATCTTTGGGGAATACATCGGTCCCCACCCCCAACACCCTAATTGCGTAACACACGATCAAATATAATCTATTTCATTTTGACAGTTCATGGCGTTATTTACGTTGTTGGGCAGACACAATTTTTCGAACATATGAAGCCATGGATTAGCAATCTGTTTCAAAATTATTCAATTTATGGTTGATCGTGCGTTACGCAATTCGGCTGCTGGTTTTTGCAGTCAACAGCTGCGCATTGGGACGTAATAATTTATTATGAGTAAATGAAGTTGCTTGTTTACAAAAAAATTGTGAATAGTGACAGCTAGTTGTTAAATTCTTGGTACAATGGCAGGAGCGACATCTGAAGCGAGCAAGTGGCATTTTTTATCCTAATTACATTTTTTTTAAAATACATGTGGACTTAGTAATAACCACGGTAATAACTGTCTAATTTCTAGAGATAAAATAAACGTTATTTATTTGTATAAGCAGATATGATAGAAATAGGCCTGAAATTGCCAATGTCGTTTTTATTGTCTGATTGCAATAAAGCTCTTCATTTGGCCTCGAAAAGATCCTAATCCTAATACAGTCAAACCTGAGTAAGTGAGAACTGGATAAGTGAGAAAACTCTATAAGTGAGAGTAATAGCCAGGACCCGTCATTTTAAGCTCCCAAAACCTCTATTAGCGAGAAATAGAAACCTCTGTAAGAGAGAGTCGTTTTTCCCTCATGGACCTCCGTAAGTGAGACTGCTACTTATCCATACCTCTATAAGCGACAGTCGAGCTTTATTTATTTATATTATTTAGGAGGAACTATAGCTACAATAAAAATACATACATACATAAAAGATACACACATACAGTAACAAATGACATATTTACTACATTCGTACTTGCTGTGACGTGTTATTGCTGCGTACCTCTATAAGAGAAAAACGCTAAACATGTACCTGCATTAGCGAGAAACTCGGGTTAGTGAGAAACCTCTATAAGCGAGAATGAGATTATGCTCCCTTGAACTCTCGCTTATCCAGGTTTGACTGTAATTATCCAGTCATTATCCAGTCATTATTAAATCTTAAATGGTATTGTATTTTTTCTGAATAGCTCCATCTATTCGAATTATACTGAAACAATGTGCTAACAGAGCTTTATTCGATATGTCAGAAAGTCAGATTAGCTATACTCCAGAAGATGGCAGAGTGGTACCGTTGATGTAGTTTCGCTATTCGACAACAGATGACGTACACGGACTTGACTGTTTCCTGTTTCAGATAAAACCAGCGTAGGTACTGTCTTTGGCAAAGAGTTTAGTTTAGTACTTTAGTACTGAAGGAACATAAATACCACAAACGGGCTTAGCAAAGACTAGTATAATTATTGGGGTTGGGGTTTAGAACGTCCACAGCTCCACGGTGTGATCCACAGAGTACAATAAAAGGTTAGTAAGTCTTTGGATTGGGGTAACATGGGGTAATTGCGCGACACAGACTACATAGAGATACTACGTGTTGGGCGAGGGAATCCGAGAGTTCGAGAGTGAATTGGTGTGAAAAAAATTGCGAATCGTTTCGTGATCAGTGCATTGTTACAAAATATTGGTTCGTTTTATGATGTTTAGTAAACAATGATATACTATTGAATGTAGCAACATTAATTATTAATTTCTATATCTACGTTGAGATTGAGCTAACTACATGAACATAATTATTTAGTTTATACATAATTTATTTTGTTCTTCGTATTCGTTTTGTGTGTAGTAATCTATTTAAGTTAGTGTAACAAACATTTCACGTGATGATGATTTGAGAAACTGGAAATTATACGGTGACTTTACTGAATTTACTTGGGACTTCAGAAAAATATGAGCTGATAATCCTCTGAGTATGGATCCATAAGACGACCCACTGAGCAATCCATGACCCATGCTGATCGAGCATGCATGCTTATTGCAGGATATCCCTTGAACTTTTGACGGAATCTCTGCTAAGGCCAGACTCATTCAATGTTGTTTATTCATCGCAGTGTGTCTCCTAGTCGCCTCTCTTCTTTGAAATTCATATTGTACACCACATAATCTAATTTTCCCTTAAACATTTATATTTCTATTGAAACATATATAAACATTGTAATCTTTTGATGTATAAAAGGTCCACCAACCATTTCACCGATTACGTGTTGAATATGAAATAAGTAGGTATTGTATGTTTAACAAGCTCATCTATCCTGCCCAATGTTTATTTATTTACTGCCTATTGTAATTTTCTGTAAACCTGTTGATTAGTTAGTTGGTCTGGGTTTTTTTGAAACCGTATGGTTGTTAGTGCTTAGTAGGTATTACTAAGCTTAGATACTATGTTACTGTGCTTAGGTAATAGGGGCTAGTATCTGTAACTTCATGGCAATGCTCTTCCTTGGTGTACAGAAGGGGAAATAGATTATAAAATCCACCCTAGGTCCTCAAGGAAGGCCAGCAACACCTAGGTGTTACTGTCAATCTCATGTAGGTTACCTGATTAATCAAGATACTTTGTTATGTACATGGCTACCACCAGGCAGTTTAGAAGCTGCTGTCTCGTCATCCTTTATGCAGGCCCTGCATAACGGTCTGTCTGTGACTCCTGAGACAAATAGGTCTGAACTAAATAACCCGTGGCCAATAAAGCTGCTATAACTGTACACAGTTGTTGCTTAGTTAGGGGGAGAACCTGTTTTGTGAGGTTACCATGGTTAATCTACATATTGATGTTATTTACAGGATCAAAGTAAGCATGGATGAAAGACAAGTTGACCCAAAGCTTTTTGTCACATGCCGGTTATGTCTTGAAGATTTAGGACAGTACCAGATAGTACCCAGTGTGCAGCAGCAAATTAAATACTGCTTTGATATAGAAGTAAGAACTGTCTACTGACACTTGAATGTCCCTTATTTTTATTAATTTCTTTTAATAACTTTTTTGTGATTTTCTATGTTTAGTCCAAAATATTCTCTGAGTAAATTACTGTCTAGTAAATTTTAGCTTGAGAACAATAAGTACCTAGGTATTCCAAATAATTTTAAACTTCTAATTTCAGGTTGAGCCGTTTGATGGTCTGCCACAACTTATATGTATGAAATGTAAAGAGATTTTAAACAAGTTCCATACAGTTAAGACCACATTCTGTGTGAAGCAAGCTGACTTGAAAAACAAGGTGACAAAAAAGGAAGTAAGTTCTCATAAACTTTCAATTACTTATCATGTTTTGAGCATGTTCCTTGGGGTCACAAACGGATGCCATGCCCTATAAGGGAGATGTTAGATGTGGATTTATAATTCTTCATCTAAAATTGACACCACAATCTTATCATTCTTGATTTCATGTTATTTTATTTAATAATAATATTAATGCGACACAGGTATCGCAAGGGTTGGATCAAGGTGGATCTAGAAAAGAATGCCTAAAAGGGTTTGGGGGAGGCCTCTGCCCAGCTGTGGGACAGCGAAGGCCAATAAAAAATACTGGGTGAACTATTCTTCTAGTTTCAGAATTGATCATAAAGACCCACTCAAACTTAACCGTGTTAGTATGTAATCATTAGATATAATAGAAGCAATGATTCTGATAAGCTCTAATTGTGAAGTATAGGTTAATTTGTTATTTAGAAATTAAAAAGTTTTCAAATACTTGCTTATTGCTTTGAATTCATAGATCTTTTCTGTGACACCTGCAGAGTTGAGATGATTTAAATCAAGAGACTTATTTGAAAAAGAACACTTGACTTATATCAATTGTTTTGTGTGGCGCAACAAAACGAGAAATCAGCTAAAAATTCAATGAAAAAAAGACTGTTAGTGGCAACTTTACCAAAGCAGTGTAAAATAAATAAAGAATCAATGGGCATAGTAACGAGGATGAAAAAAATCCCTTGCTGCCACATTCAAGAACCCGTCTCTTATTTGTAACTAGCTGTGCCCGCTGCTTCGCCCACGCGGCCGTGCCATCCCAGGTTCCCACAGAAGGAGTACAAAGTTGTTAATAGAGACTTCTTGGGACTGGTTAGGTTGCCAGACTGCTTAGGTGCTACCTATGTTAGCTTTTACTAAGTGTGTGAAGTATTAGCCCAGGCGTTAGTACTTATGTTTGTGTATTATGTGATGTAGATGTGGTGCGTGTGTTATGTGATATACCTAGGTGTTGTGCGTGTGTTTTGTGATGTAGCTGTGGTGTGTTAATTAAGGGTAGGTAAAGAGGAGAGATTGTGAAGTTAGAATATATTCAGTGTCGTCATAGTTCAAACTGGTTACAAAGCGTGTTATCTGTTTTTTACACATTTTGTAAGAGGATATATATATTAGGTCTTTACCTATGAAATTGCCGTTTTGCAGTACTGGCCATTTCAAATCAAAATAATTTTTGTTTGGGTAAGAATTCTAATTTCAAATTAATTTTATTTTAAAAACATGGATTTTTTTTTCCAAAAGTAGTCATTTGTTTATTGATTAGTGTTACATTTTCATCGCATTTCAATCTTTTTCGTCATCATGGATACGTTAAAAATTCGAGTAATTATGGAATATGAGTACCGTCGTGGCAGCAACGCGGCACAAGCGGCACGCAACATCAACGACGTTTACGGAGCTAACACTACAAACCAACGCACCACCTGTTATTGGTTTGCTCGCTTCCGTTCTGGAAATTTCGACCTGAAAAATGAACCTCGCGGTCGTCCGAAGACTTTGGTCGACAATGACGAATTAAAGGCGATTGTGGAAGCTGATGATACACAATCTACGGCTGAATTAGCAGCAGCTTTCGACGTTAGCGTCAAAACAATATTGGTCCATTTGCGTCAAATTGGCAAGGTAAAAAAGCTTGACAAATGGGTGCCCCACGAACTCAATGATCGTCAGCGCGAAGTACGCGTCGAGACGTGCCTTGCACTGCTCAACAGACACACAAATGAAGGAATTTTGAACCGCATTGTTACCTGCGATGAAAAATGGATTCTGTTTGATAACCGCAAGCGCTCAGCAAGTTGGTTGGATCCTGGTTCAGCACCTAAACAATGCCCTAAACGAAAACTTACCCCTAGAAAAGTGATGGTCACTGTTTGGTGGTCTAGCGCCGGTGTGATTCATCACAGCTTCTTACCAAACGGGGTGAGCATTACTGCAGATGTGTACTGTGAAGAACTGAACACAATGATGGAGAAGCTGGCACATCTCCAACCAGCATTGGTCAATCGCTCGTCTCCGCTGCTCCTGCACGACAACGCGCGACCTCATACTGCACAGAAGACGGTCTCCAAGTTGCAAGAACTGGGGTTGGAAGCTCTCCGTCATCCGCCCTACTCACCAGACCTTGCCCCTACAGACTACTACTTTTTCCAGAATTTGGATAACTTCTTGGCGGGAAAAAAATTCAATACCCGAGAGGCAGTACAAAATGCCTTTGAAGAATTTGTTGCCTCCCGTCCAGCTGATTTCTTTAAGAAGGGCATCAATAAACTACCACTGCGATGGCAAAGATGCATTGATTGCATGGGTGATTACTTCGATTAATACAAATAAAAAATACATGAAAAAAATTCGTTTAAATTTTTTCATACAAAACGGCAATTTCATAGGTAAAGACCTATTATATACAACTTAGAATAGTGTTGATTGTACTTTACACAAGTCCATTCCACTTTGTTAGAGTCTGATATACCTACCTAAAGATATTATAAACACTTTGTTCATTTGTCACTATTATTTCTACACTAACTCAAAAGGTATTGTTCGTTTTAGTCTTCGCACTATATTTGTTTGGTGTAACAGCAGAATTGCCTCGATGTTCACATGTTGGTGGAGTCGCTGTTCATGGGCCTCAGCAAATTTTTTAAATATGTTTGTGACGGGTTCCATTTTTAGGTCACAATGGAAGTCGCCATTACTTATATACCAGGGAGCATTAACAGTAGGTACTCCTGTGTACTTTATTCTGGAATGTATGTATAATTTTAATATTGGCCGGTTTAGTATAGCCCCACAGTTGGATGCGGATGGTTGGAAGAAAATAAAACGACTAAGAGTACATAAACCATTACCGAATGCGATCCGATAATCGACGGTGGCGGAGGAATCCAAACCACCGTATATTTTAATCAAAATAAAAAAAAATCAAAATCAAAATATTTTATTTCACATAAGCCTGCATGGGCACTTATGAAACGTCAGAAGCTAGGTGCACGGTTCCAATTTGTCGTTTCCTATGGAGAAGAGCCGGCAAGAAACTCCACGGTAATGTAGGTAATAGTCATAGTTAGTAATCAATGAGTTATACCGCACGCCTGTTCTTATAATTCTATTAATGTTAATATATGAACTTTTCCGGGGTTGAACCCCAAAACCCTCCCACTGGCTACGCCCGTGCCCTGGGGATTTCTTTTTTAGGCTTATGATTTTAATTTCCTTTGCAACTTCTTTCGGGTCACAAGCTTAATTCACTGATCTTGCAGAATATTGGCAGACTGCAGGTTGTCTACAGACCCGTGGTTTAGTTGAAAGGTTACTTCTAAATGCTGTGCAAATCTTAGTGGTTTTTGCTCGTTGCATATGGCCCAGGTTATCATCTCCGATAGGGGGAATTGATGTGATTGACCTTTTCAGTGACTTTGTTGCTTTCCAAAGAGTATTGCGTTGTATGATCGCTTTTTAACTGCCGTAGGTTAGTATTGAGAGCCTCATCTTGAAAGGTTTGTATTGTTCTCTGTCTAGTCTTTTCGATAGGTTATTCAATAGTGTTTTATCTTTCGGAAATTTAGTTTACTGCCATATTCTTCTTTGATTCCTTTTTTCACCATAGAACCCTTGTCTTGTTTTTTGGTGGTTTTGATGTCTTGGATGTCTTGTCATATAATAAAAATGACTGAATAGCAAACCCTAAAAACTCTTGATATTATCTCTTTAGGCAATTGTGGGTTGCTTTTACTAGTGTTAATTTGATGATGTAATGTAAATGTACATGTAGATACAACTAGCAGCATAACACAAATCCATATACTGTTTTTATTTTGTCCTCAGGAAATATTCAGTATCCAGCCACAACAAGACACTGTCAGTTCAAGCCAACAAGCTCCTGAAACGATAGAACCATGCCTACCAACCAATCAAATAACCAATGAACCATGTAACTCTAAAAAGAAAAAGCCAAAAAGGAAAAGATTGATACTGCAAACGTCTTCATCTAGTGATGGCGAATCGGAACAATCATTCCAAACTTCAAGACCCCCAAAAAGGAAATCCTCAAGACAGAGAAGTAAAAGTCCAATGCCATGGGAGGCAGATTTCAAAAAATTTATATCATGTAAGCTGTGCCATAGTGTTTGGTTGAATAAAAGAGCTCTTGCTGTTCATAATCAGACTCATGAACACCTCAGGGAAAAATATAAACATGTATTTAACAGACAATGTACAGTAAATTTGATCAAAATCGATGATAAACCTAATATAACGGGTTTGAGGAACATGGTAGTTCACAGTAGCAACAAAATTGTTGCACCTGGTGACTCCTATTTTTATACCATTTATTCAAAAGATGTTGCTAGTACTAGCAATTTTAAGAGTTCCCTGCAAAATGAAGACAGAAACAAATGTTTTAGTCAAGAGTCTTCAGATGGCGAAGAACTAATTGGATTTAAACCAACAGAAATAAAAACGCGTCCTGTATCGAGAAGTTCCAATGAAACGGTTGTTATAGGAAGCAATAGCAAATTGTTATCTGATGACGAGGACGATAAAAGTACAGTTCGAAATAGTATTGAGGGCACAAATGATCAATGCATAAACATTGATGATTCATCTGACAGTGAATCTGACCAAGGTAAATTGGAGAAGAGTGGAAAGGTTAAGCGACTCGTAGAGGCTAAACTTGGCGATTATAAAATAATACAGGGAATAATATCCATGTGTGTTAATTCATACCATAAGAAAATTGAGTCTGCTGATGTTGATATGTTATATATGAATGTTAATCAAAAGAAAAAAAAAGCTATTGCTCACAATGAATCTCAACTAAAACATAAATTACTAAGCATTGGAAGAAAAACTATTAATAAACAGGGTTTCAATTGTACTGGTCTGCTTCGGTATATGGAGCATAAAAGGCTTGAAATTGTTTGGATTGCTAAAACTCAGTCGTTGTATCATAAAGACACAAATTATATACGGATTTTAACAAAACTACGCGGCGACCTAAACTTAGATGATGACTCTGGTTGGGTTGACGTATCTGAATTATCTCAAACGAAGCCATCTGAATCGGTACCACACAATAGTTCAATTACTATTGCTACCCCTAACAAATCTTTGAGCAATGTTCCAGTGAGTAATGATTCTACAGCAGCAAAGACTGGAAGTAGTATGCTACCGAACATTGTAACAAGTCAGCCAGAACAAATTAACAATAAGGCTAAATTGGACGCAATGCCAGCCATGTTATCATATCTGGATGGTAAAGCAAGTACTTCTGATGCTAAAAAACTGTTAAATGCCAACCCTGTAGCAAATCCTAAACAATTACCGAAGAAAGTGGGACTAGGCAATGAACCAAGATCTAATAAGACAATTGTCCAACAAAGTATAAGCCATACTACTAATGGTGATATTAACACATGTTGGCCTATCATTACTTCTACTACTTCCTTGGCAGCAATACCAAGTAAAGAACAAAACCAAGACGGTAATAAGAATAATACCGTTACTTCCGAAGATAAAAGTAAAACAGAAACAACTGTACCAAGAATTAAAGTCAAGCCAGCATCTGAGTTAATGTCGGAGAGAGTTTTAGATATAATGAAAGAACAAACAACTGTTGTTTCTACCAGTACTAACATGTTCGTCAGTCAACTTTGGCCGCAGCAACAACCGATAAATGCTTTTGTTCCGAATAACATGCTTACCAGTTCACAAATTCCACAAATGTCAACTATTAATACAAATAATGCCTTTCAACAAGTGCCTGGTTCAAATACTATACCAGAATATTTAATACTCGATACAACTGATTTACCAAACACAAAAACAGACTCACCCGTGAAGTATGTGAAGGATCTTTTGCAGTTGCACAATATATTTTTACTAGATCCTATTTTACCTTTACCAAAAACTTACAAAAATCTTGTTAAATATAAAGTTGTATTCATGCAAGATAATCTGAAAGAATTACCGGTACGACTTTGTCTGACATTAGCATGTTTAAAAAATAATATAATTCTCCAAGTTAGAAATAAAAATATGGTGATCTTAGATGTGACAAAATTTCCTGCTTATTGGCAATGGGAAATATTTCAGACATTTCGTGGAGATGTTAGCATAAAAGTGTTGCAAAATGCTCGAAAGTTTGGTCAAGCCACATATGACTTGACTAATAATTTCTTTTGCTTGCTCAAAACAATCAATTGTCGTAATCCTCTTCAGCTTCAAGGCCACAAGCCTTGAAGCCAGTAAGTTTTATTGTTTGCTGTTTTTTACTTACGAGTAATTGCTACGATGTAATGTATTTTTCCGTGATTATTAGCTTCAGATAAATAATGACTTCAGACAAAGTTTACCACAATAAAGCTAACGGCTGGCAGTCCATCAAGTGCGTGCCAACTATTTAAGTTCTATTTAATTTGTATGTACCTACATTTCGAAAACGATTGATGCAATTTTTTTTTAAATTGATGTCATTGCTTTGTATGTATTATTCATGATTTATGTATATATTTTTACCATATGAACTTGATAACTTTGTTTTTAATAAGATATTTTGGAAGAGTGCAAACCTGAAAACACTGGACAGCAAGTAAACCGGGCCACCCGCTACCTTGGAACTCTGATTCGATTTTCTCAAAAGTATAAAACTTGCACTATCCAAGTTATACCTACAGAAGTGCGTTTCATAATGATTAAAATAAATGGAAACTCGTTGGGATTAATTAATTTACTAACAGAGTCGTTTTCCAGAAATGTTAATCGTTAGTAACTATAAATGAAAAAAAAAAAAAAATAAGCCAGAACAAAGAAAACATTTAACAAAATTTGGTCAGTATTCCCTCCCCTTGCTTGGATTACTGCCAGCATCACCATATTCATCGACCCCACGCAGCTCTGGAAGCCTTGTTGGAGCAGGTGTCCAGGCTCGAACCCGAAGTTTCAGCTCGTCCCATAAGTGCTCTATCGAATTCAAGTCTGGGCTTCGAGCTGGCCAGTCCATCGTACGAATGACTTCGCTTCGATACTGGGTCACCACACATGAGCAACATGAAGCCGTGCATTATCATGCATCAACTGCATATCTGACATATACTCTCTGATACCGAAAATCTGCTGATTCGAAGTCTTCCAGCGACCTCACGTTACGCAAAGCCTGCTTGAAGTAGTGCCACAAGCTTGAGCTGCTTTCTGAGGTGTCGTATCCATTATTGACCGAAAAAAGTAGCAAACATTCACCGTGTCTAAGCAAACGATGGCCAAAAAAAGACGTTAAAAACTTTTTCCAAAAAAAAAACAACCGACTTCCAAAAAAAACACTACAATTTGAAAAATAACTTTAATTTCGGAAGCCGGTGACAATTTTTTTTAATACAGCTCCAAAGACACCGACTTCCGAAATTAAAGTTATTTTTCACTTTGTAGTGTTTTTTTGGAAGTCGGTTGAATTTTTATGGAAAGTTTTTTTTTTCACTTTAGTGGTTCACATGTGCTTACCCCTTCACAGCATACCGGCGTGGTGTTATGTTATGAACTGGTGTAAGCAATAGACAGATATGAGATTTCAGCAATCCCAGTCCATTTGCTATCATTTATTGAGGAGTTCCGTTGCCTATCTCCGAAGTTCTTCATCAGATCTTCACCAAATTGAAATGAGACCACTCCGAGCAAGTACTCTTCCAAAAATACCTAAATCGCTTCGTGTGCCTATAAAATTTGAAGAGTTCTCTCTATTTCTCCAGGATCCCATCATCAGATCCTGACTTGATGATCATGGGACCACCTGGGAAGTATACCCTTTCAAACAAAAAAAAAACCTAATCGGTCCAGCCATCTTCGAGTAATCGGGGAACATACATAAAAAAAAAAGTTCCGACGAATTGAGAACCTCCTCCTTTTTGAAGTCTATTAGAAAAAGAACGCTTATCGCGAACTCTGGTCAAAACAGAGCAAATCGTTAGCATTGTGTTTGTTGCTTGATTACAGTGTGAGTTGACGGTACTTTAGAATACATTTACAGTCATTTTATTTTAATCATAGGTATAACTTTAATAGTTAAGTGTTATACTTGAGAAAATTGATCAAGAGTTCCAAGGTAGCGGGTGGCCAGGTGTATTTGTTGTCCAGTGTAGTTTGTAGTAGTTAAGTTTGTTAGTAGTTTGTGCTTCGGCGACGACGTTATTTTCATCTCTCTTTTACATCCATTATCAACTAGTAAGGAAAACTGCTCGATCATCTTGTCTGCCTGACTCTTAGCAGACGTCGCTCATGTGCATTTCGATGGCGCGACCAGATATTAAAAAAAAATACCATGCCAGGATTTTGTAAAAATTGATCCCCAAAACCATAAATTTGTCAAAGTTTTGGTTAAAAAGTTATAAGGGTTTGAACGTGGCCGCACCATTGAAACGCGGAGAACCGCGTTGCCACGGTGATCTTCTAAAACGAAGCGTTGCAGAGACCTGAAATTTAGCTAATAATAACATTGAATTTGTAAAATTACTAGCATTTCCCTTGCGTGTACCATCGTTGTTAGTAAAAGAAACGTAGGTAACAAAAGTAAATACTAACTTAAAGAGCACTACCTCTTTTTATATGGGATTCCAAGTTTAAAACTGCCGATCTATACTCCATTTGAAATAAGATTAGACATTTAAACAAACCTTTTTTTCAGTCCGTTCAACCGATTCTGACTTCTACATCGTAGGCATAAGGATGGTATTAAAAGCCAAAAAATTAGTTACAATACCAACTGTTTACTGGAGCTGCCATTTGTCATGCCACCAACGCAATAGAAGTCAAAATCGGTTGATCGGACCGTAAAAAACTTTTAGTTAAATGTCTAATCTTATTTCAAATGGAGTATGGTTGTTTATAATATTGTTTGGCTGATAATGATAAGCCACTTGTTAGGTAGGTACTTTAAGTATTTTGTATTATTAAGATAAAACATATAATTTGTTCTAATATTTCCATTCTAGTTTTAGAAAATAAAAACTTTCTTTAAGTTCTTACATTATCCGACCCTAAGTCGGGTTAAACGAGACTGCCACCTCCGAGTTTGTTTCAGCCTTTCTTCTCAGAGTAGTCAGATAGGAAACGTTGACCTCGTCTAGTTTTTAAAATATGATTGACGTGTAAGTGTTTGTACAAACCTACTTCTCTCGAAAACAAACCAATTATCATATAGGTAGGTTCGTAATAATAGGAACTGAACGCGAGTTCAATGAAAATTCACGGTTACAACTGTGATATTATTATTTTCTATACAATAAAAGAAAAACAATTTATTTGGTTTTTTTTTCTACAACTAACTAAATTTATTCAACAACTTTAAAGTGTCCATATGGTTTGAACGTCTAACAAAACATCTTCAGGTGGCGAATGTTTGTGGAACATAAAATATCCTTGAATTTGCGCTGGGCTCACCATTTTTTTCTGCTCCAGGACCCTAAGAAACATAAAATAAAAATTATAGTATATACTAATACTTATTATAATGCCTTATTTTAAATAGCTATTAAATTTACATACTTTCTCGCAAATGTTTTTGAATGTTCTGGTGCTTTGTCTCCTTTATAAAATCTCAGAAACATAAGTTCTATTTGTTCTTGATCACAGTATCCTACAAACTCTTTCATATCTACTCTGCCCGGTCTAATCAAAGCTGGATCCAATCTGAAAAAATAATGCAAAGCAAACATTTTATCCTGACCTCTGTGGTTTTTTTTAAGGGTGGTAAATCATCAAATAACTTCTCTCGCTCTGGGCGGAGACTTGACTTTACTGACTTAAGCCCACCCGTGTTCTTTTAGTTGCCTCTGTGCCAGGGGCTACGGTATCTCTTTCGAACAACCCGCAGCCCTGGCAGGCATCGACCCTTGCTGACCTCACCAGTTGGTGAAGATATCCTTTAAGGCGCGCGTGGAACAACGCGCCGTCGACCCGGGCTTGGTCCTTACCGGACGGCGAGCTATCTATTACTCGCCGTCCGCAAGCGCGCGCCTACGGTGGCCGGCAATCGGCCTGGGATTCCCGACGCCCAGGGCGTCTCCTGCGGCAACTAGGGCCGTGAGGGCGTATAGATTCCCTCTCGCTCACGTGCGCCGCCTCCCTCTTCGCAAGCATTACTGCTTCGCAGAAGGATGTGACGACTTCCCATGCACTCTCGCTCCGTACCATGGCCTGGACCAGGGTCGGACGCGAGAGATCGCCGCCGCCGATCGCTTCCACGAGGACATGGCGGTGCTCCGCTCGAGCCGGGCAGACCCTCCACCGTATGCTCCACAGTGTCCTCCGGGCAGGGCCCGATCTAAGGGGGGGCAAGCCGGGCAAATGCCCAGAGCGGCAAAAATGAGGGGTGGTAAAATTGAGGGTGCCCTTTAACATACAAAAATTAATGAGAGTATGTTTGTAAGTATTTGCAATGTACATAAACGTGGGCGACACAAAGTTTTGCGAAAAAAAGAAAAATGTTCTATAATTTCTTTTTCGTTAAATCTTTTCAAAGTACTCTCCATTAGCCTCTATACAAAGTTTCATGCGTCTGAACCAGTTTTCGAAACACTTTCCAGAGCGCCGCAGTCACCTCGTTTACAGCCTGCTCGAACGCTGACAGCGCATCTTCTGGCGACGAAAATTGTATCCCTTTGAGCTGATTTTTTATTTGCAGGAATAATTTGAAGACACGGTGCTAGGTCAGGGCTGTAAGGAGGGTGACCCAGGAGTTTGACCAGCGTGATGTCCGAGAAGCCCCTCGTTTTGAGCGCGGTGTGCGAAGGCGCGTTGTCGTGGTGGAGCAGTAGCCCGCGGAGCCGTGTTCGTTCGCTTGGTGCTCACAACAGAGTAAACTTCTGCCAAGCATTTGGTAGTATACCATTCAGCGTTCTTGGTTGCTTCTTTGGTTCCGTAAAGGAATTTACACCAAGTAGCCAGTCAAATTGAAAAACCTCGCGATCAAAATCTTCCCCCTGCTTCTAGATCGCTTCACTTTGGTAGGCGTTGATTCATTTTGAAACCCCCTAACTGTCGACTGGCGCTTCGTTAAAATCTTCGATAAATCCAAGACCTGTTATGATGTCGTAAACACGCAGAGACGAGCCTGCTTCAAATTTGTTTATCATATCACGGCAACGGCACCATTCCACCCGGGCTTGCTTCTGAGCATCGGTGAGGTTGTGCGGCACCCAGCGTGAAACTATCCTTCTCACGCGAAGATGCACGTGTAGAATTTCGTGAAGGCCTCCCGATCCAACCTGCAGTATGTGCTGAATCTCTTGATACGTAACTCGCCTATTGTCTTGGATTAAATTTTTCACTGCTAGCACGTTTTCTTCCGTAACAGCCGTCAAAGGGCGACCACTTCTTCATCCCCAAAGTTAGTCGACCGCGCTTGAATTCGTTATACCAACGATACACGGTTGCCTTAGAAGGGCCTTCATCCATGAATGCCATTTGAAGTCTATCGTACGATTCGACCGGTTTCAGGCGGCACTTGAAATCGTAAAAAATCATAGCGCGAAAATGCTGCCGGCGCAGATCCATTTTTAACCCCGACGCAAAAACGTCGGGGTGTTATAAGTTTGACGTGTCTGTGTGTCCGTCTGTGGCATCGTAGCTCCCGAACGGATGAACCAATTTTGATTTTGTTTTTTTTTTGTTTGAAAGATGAATTAGGCAGGAGTGTTCTTAGACATGTTTCACAAAAATCGGTTCAGTTGTTTGAAAGTTATTAGCTTTTTTATGCTTGATGAAGGGATTTGAGCATCTTCCACGGGTCTGATCAAGTCGAAATTTGGTACTAAAAGAATATTGGCCTTTTAAGTTTTAGGTAATATTTTGATCAAGGCATGTCAAGTCGGGGGACGGTTAATGAAAACGCCAAACCGCGGAGGTTAGCATTTTCATTAGGCGTCCCCCGACTTGACAATGCCTTGATCAAAATATTATCTACAACCTAAAACGCGAATAAATATTTTTTTTTTACTTAGAGTTTTTTTTGGGTCGGGGGTTTCTTAAATTTTTATTTCACTTTTTACTTACAAATAATCATATTTTAAAAATAGATTATAACTGGCCAGTCTCTCATACATAAAAACTTTTTTTCGCAATACTTTCTGAGTGGCCTGGTAGGTACCTATGTCTATACATACCGAGCTACCGAGTTTACGAGTATGTTTGTAAGTATTTACAAACATACTCATGATTTTTTGTATGTTTGTTCAGAAGCCGTAATAGACTAACGTATGTGAATATTAAACAATTAAAACAAATATAAATCATCCCATCTTTGGAATAGCAACCTCATGAAGTTATGACTAATATGGTGTTAGTGTAAAGGGCGGCGAATATGATTTTTGTCCGGAGCGGTTTCATAATAATGGTTTCGCCAGAGATTAACAGAACTACATAAAGACAAATAGTCCCGGGCGGGGACAAGGGTGGACAATGGAGTCTACTTACGACTACTAACTACCACACTTTATAGTACACACGTGGTTAATTTATAAACGTTGATTAAAGTTTAAACGTCAATAACGTATGGTTAAACAGTCGCCAATCATTACTTAACTTCAAGCAGTGTTTAATAAAGGAGACAGTGCATAGGTGTATCATGCGTAGATCTTACCTTTCTAGATAATTTGTAGTCATAAAAACTATTCTGGCTTCTGTAGAAGCAACACCGTCAAGGCAATTGAGGAGTCCACTAAACGTTACGCGATTAAGACCTTCATACGCCGACTTTTGTGCAGCTGTGTCTTCTCGGGAAATAAAGGCAGCATCTACGTCTTCTAATAATATTATTGACTGCTGTGGTGCAACACTGAAAACAATAATTATAAAATGAAATGCATTACGCATTTAAATCCGTCATGGATTTAATTTCATAATTTTTTGTTAATAAACTGGGTGGATTTTTAAGATGGGGACTTCAAAACAAAAAACAAGCAACAACAACTTATTGCCAACAAATGTTTGAACGCGACTGTACGGACGTTGTTGTTTAATACGTCCAAAAAAGAGGGTTATCGAAGTGTATGATTCCGTCGCTTTTTTGGTGTTTCAATGGCGCGGCCACGGCGATATTTAAAAATTAAAACTGCCAAGATTTTGTAAAAATTTGTAAAAGTTGATTCCCAAAAAGATATATATAATATCATCATATATATCATATAATAAAACTTTTATTTAAGATAACTTAGATCCAATTTGTTAGTAGTATAATAACTTATAACTAATATTAGTAATACAATCTTAATCTACTCGCCCCCTGCCTGACCCATGAATCGAGGTACCTATCAATACTTACTCGTTATGGTTAAAAAGTTATAGGGGCTTGAACGTGAAAAAAATATCGCCGTTGGCCGCGCCATTGAAACCGCCGTTTCAGTGGAGCGGCCAACGGCGATATTTTTTTAAAAAATTACCAAGATTTTGTAAGAAATTGTAAAAGATAAAGGGGTTTGAACGTAGCCGTACCATTTGAAACCCGTTTCAATGGCGCGGCCACAGCGATATAAAAAAAATCTTGAAACGGTGTTCGTTTGAAAGGCGCGGCCAAACCGATATAAAAAAAATTACCAATATTTTGTAAAAATTTGTAAAAGTTGATTCCCTGTCAAAGTTATGGTTAAAAAGTTATAAGGGTTTGAATTCAACGTGGCCGCGCCATTGAAACGCGGAGACCCGCGCGGCCACAGAGATTTTTAAAACTAAGCGTTGCAGAGACCGGAAAAATAGGTAAATGATAGAATGAATGTGTAAAAATATAGAATAAAATCTTAGGTTTATATTTTAGGAGCTGTAAGACTATATACCCCATGGCTGAGCAATTGAAACTGTGAAAAAGACTATATCGCCGATATCTCGCTGAAAAAGAATCGCAGACGTCTGAAGTTTTTTGTACAACCCAGATTTGAATTCGTCAAAATTATTAAAAAATACAACAAAATATCCTAGGTATAAATTTCAGGAGCTGCAAGACGAAAATCACATGGCCGCGCCATTAAAGCTGTGAAAAACGCATTATCGCCGATATCTCGCTGAAAACTATCGACTGAAAAAGCAATGCAGATGTCTGAAGTTTTTTTATAAAACCTAGATTTGAATTTGTAAACATTTTTTAAAATACACCAAAATATCCTAGGTTTATATTTTAAGAACTTGTAGTACGTTATCGCAATACGTTTTAAATGTTTCGAGAATGGCCATGGCTTATTTTTTACAGAAAACCTTCCACCTATTGTGTTAGAAATTATATTAATAATTGTTAGAAATTATATCTCAAGAATTCAAAATTAAATTAAAATGAAACGATAAGATACAAAACATAATCCCCCTTATTACAAAATAAGGTTTTTCTTTAGGTATGGTTTAAACCATCGAACCTGTTTCTGAAATAAGAACCTAACTGAAATCGAAATACAGCTCCTTTTACGAAACTGACACTTAGTACAGTGCTAAATTGTATTTTTTGTATTTAGAACTTTTTTACCCCGGCCCGCTCCTGTCTGGGAGCCAAACGTCGAAAATGCTACGCGAAGTTCTACCGGCCGTCGAGGACGAGTCCCTTGTACACACATCTTGGGTTGAGCCGGTTTCTTGTATTTTGCCGTCAAAGTTATGACACCGTCGTTTTGACTTTTAGCAATATTATTCAGTATCGCATGCATGTACACTTCTGAAACTTTTTACGGCGGTTATAAGCGTCAAGAAGGACAGAATACAGTTTTCAGCGAGCTTATACTTCTCATTTAGGCGCTGCGAATTTTTATTGGGTTTTAAAAAAACGCAATTACTTGAAAATTAGAAATATTTTCTTAAATCTAATTCAGTCACAAATAAAGAGCTACTCGTGTATGTTTGTTCTATGTTTTTAGAGATATACGATTCTACAAAACGTTACTCCAGCAGGAAATGCAATATCTCGAAAACAAAACCTGAAGAATAAGCACAAATTATATTTTCGGCGCACATTTTTGCACAAGTATAAGCTCTCTGCCCATGTACAATATTTTTCTCTCGGATCATTCATTTAGTATTTTCCTGCTGGAACAACGTTACTCCAGCAGGAATAGTTTTTTCGGTGTTTTTCCAAAACAACAAAGCGCACAACTTTTTATGTGGCGCACATTCACAGCAGTTTATGCACTAATTATACCATCCACTCATCACTCTTGAAGCCACTTTCCTGCTGGAGTAACGTACACACCCAGCGCTACTGGTAAGGAGTCATGTAAATTTTTTGTTGCCCTTTTTTGCACTTCTTACCTGTGGTCCCGGTGGGATCACACATTACCGGGTCCGTGGTTCCGTGGCATTAGGGATTGTAACCGGACTTCTGACTATAAATTGATAAAAGAAAACCATAATTTCCATACAATAAAGTTTACTCATTCATAAGCAAATAAAATAATTCTATCTTTGGGAACAAAAACATACTCATACCAGATCTAAATTGGAAATGACGAATTCATAACCGATTCACTTCAATTACTCGTGAGTATGACTCATAAACTATCTTAGCATTTCTAATGCGTATCCAAATGATATTTCGCCAGTAATTACACTTACAGTAATTCACTATTTTCAATTTAGTTCTGGTATGAATGTTTTTGTTCCCAAGAATGGAATATTTTTTTTGTTCCCAAGCATAGAATTATTTTTTTTGCTTATGCATGAGTAAACTTTATTGTTTGTAACTGATGGTTTTCAGTTTCTATTAATATAGTCAGAAGTCCGGGAACTATCTCTAATTCCATGGAACCACGGGTAAATAAAATTACCAATGGACCTGGTAATGGGTCGACCCACCGGGACCATGGATAACAAGTGCTTTTTTGTAGTTGTATAAAAAAATAATTTAAAACAATACCTAAGAAGGTGATTTAGCCTGTCATCAGTGAGTCCTCTTTCAGATAGATTCAGTACACATATGTTGTATTCCAATTCACCTGCCAATGCCATTATAAATGAAGATTTTCCACATCCTGGTGGACCATATAGCAAATAACCTGAAATTCAATAAGACAAACCTTTTAGACATTTCCACATACCTACTTAGCAGAGTTTTACGTTTTTTATTAGTGACTAGTCGGCCCATTTTTACTCCTATTAATATTATGCTTAAAAATTTAAAAGACGTTGATTGAAATGGAATTAAAATCTTTACGGTTATTATTTTTATAATAGAATCAGTTTTAGTTTACTTTCAGTGCAATCTAGAATAGGATAGGAAATTGCATAGGGAGAATCGCCGGCTCATACGTAAACAATGATAGAATACATTTTAATGCAAAGTACCTAAATAAAAACATGTCCCGACAATTCCGCCTGGTCTCCGGGCTCCGCACACCTACGAGGCGAAAGCGTAGTCACGAACATTCCCGATGTCATCAGGGCCCCAATTCAGGGCCTGAATTCACCATGACCACTTAACGATTCCTTACTCGTAACCACGTCAGTCACACACGAAATCTACTAATATCGTATTACTAATATCGACAAATTGTCTTGGAATATACAGATTAATTCACATTTCGATTCGTTACCGTTACATTGGTTTCTAAAAAACACGATATTGACGAAGTTTGAACGTAGTAAGATTCCGCGGGGAATCATTATAACCACAGAATTGGGGCCCTGTATGGTTTTAATGATTCCCCGCGGAATCTGACTACGTTCAAACTACGTCAATATTGTGTTTTTATTGACACGCTTTTATTAGCTTCACCTGTACATTTGTTTGTAACCGACTCCTTTGGACTTGATTTTGACTCACTTCAAACGGTCAGTTTCAATTTAAACTTTGTAGACTTATCGAGGACCAATGCCATTTCAATAATAAAAAAAAACACGCTTCTGAAGTTAGAAGAACTAAAAAATTGAAAATAAATAATAGTTTAATAAAAAGCGTGGGGTGCTTGACATTAATTGATTATAAAAATACCTCAAAAAGCACCCCACGCTTTTATGAAATTATTTTCTGCTTTTTTAGTTTGTTTTTTTTTTTTAGAAACCAATGTATGCGTATTGTGTGCATTCCAAGACAATTAGTCGATATCATTAATACGATATTAGCAGATTTCGTGTGATTGACGTGGTTACAAGTAAGGAATCGTTAAGTGGTCATAGTGAATTCAGGCCCATAAATCAACCGAAAGCAATGATGGGCTTGGCCGACTAGTCGGCCATTCTGCAGCAGACTAGTCAGCCAAAGTCATAGTCGGCCCATCTCTAATTTTTATGTATATTTGGAGGATAAAATATATGTACTGTGACATAATTAATTAGTCAGCAACAGTTTTAGGTGAGAGCTAACAAAATATTTTCTGCATTGTGTAATATTTTGAACATTTACCTCTCCGATATGGGATTCCTCTGTCAGTATACCAGTGGGGACTGTTGATGAAGTCTAAGCAGTCATCAAGGATTTTGTCTGCCAAGCCAGCACGGAGCACCACACTGGGAAGGGGACGACGTCGTCTGGGATGACCAAATGGGCGCCATTCCGACCCCATGGCTGTGTACATAACTGTCATCCCTTCATGCTGCTTTAGAGCCATTGTTCTTGCTGGAATCCAAAATTCATACATTATTATCAGAAAAATCCCTACTAGGGTATGACAAGAGTTATCTGAAAAAAATAAAATTATGTAATAGGTAGGCAATTTAACTATTAAATTAAAGTAAAATATCTTACCCTCTTCTAAAATGTTAAAATACAACTCCTTGTTTCTTCCAAATGCTGTTAGGGTTACGGTTTCCCATGGAACACCCATATGAAGATCTAAAGTATGTTGTTCTCTTGTGCGGTCTACTTTGATCCATGTGCCACCATACCTGAAATATACCAGATTAATTTTGTCACCCTAAAATTCAAAAAGACTGTTGTGGAACTTGAAGGCTTACCTAAAAAAATGTTGACCTACACTGGGAATGAAGTCATATTTAGTTTTTATTTGGCCAGTGTCTTTTTGGAGGAAAGACGTTTCTACACTCAAGTGCTGAGTTTTTCTGGCACCTTTGTGCGTTATCCACTGCAGCAACCATTGGTAGGACTTGTCTCTACATGGAACTTCGAGAGTGATCATACAATGCCTCCGAAATAGTATGATAGACGTCTGCACACCTCTCCGTAATATTGCTGCACCAGCACCGATTCCAAATAAACCAAAACCGGCCCCAAAATAAGGATTTTGCGCAAGAGACGCTATATATTCTGCGATAGCCATATTTTCTATATTAAAATGATGTCTTTAATTTTGTTAAAATAAAGTTTTCAACGAAATAAATCGTATTTTTATTAATTTGACTTGTGACATATGTGTAACAGTCAGGACAGCTGATGAGCTGTCATAAGTGACAATTGACATACCAGTTGTCATTTTTGACAATCAGCAGTTTCAAATGTTACTATCACGAAAACTATAATGATTTTTACCAGACTGTGCGACACAAAGGAGGCTAATGTAATTACACACGGCTACACATCAAGCTATATATACGAGTATTTCCAGTATAAACTGATCTCGCATTGTATTATAGGATTTCCACACAGTGCAAAATCAGCGTAAACTGTAAATATATAGTTTGATGTGTAGCCGTGTGTACACCATTAAAAAAGTGACTTGGGTTGGGATCAAGGTATTAAAAAAAATAGAAAATAAATAATAGTTTAAAAAACTAAAAATGTCTATTTAGATTGTAAAATGTTTTTCACATATGTGTAGATCGACTATCTACTCTCTGCTGCAGTAATAAAGACGTTTCGCGATTTTTGCGTTTGCTTCATTCAAATCACGTTGCGGAATGGCCACCCACGTCCGTTGCAATAAGCGAAAAAGATTTTCCCACCAGAGATTCTGAAGAGCTCTGCCAAATATGGATTTGGCAGAGCTCTTCAGAATCTAGGGGGGGTGCTAGGGGTGCATTTGCACCGGGTGGCAAAGATGGGGGCAGCCAGCAAGTTTATTCAGACTTCGAAAAGAAGGAGGCTCTCAATTCGTCTGTACCTGTACCTATGTATTTTCCCCGATATTTCCGACAATTGAGGATCGATCAAAAAAAACTTTTTAAATTGATAGCGGTAGGTATACTCATACAAACACTAACTTTGTTTGGGCAGTTTTTGCATTATTTTCGATAGGTAATACGTATTTAATCCATAAATTGATGACATTCTGCTACTTCCTGTCACTGTTGTTTACATAGCAAGTAGTGGTATACGAATTGGTGTGGGATAGGTACCGGTAAATCGGGGCTATTTGTCTTCGTCTTTTTTCTAATTAGATAAAATAATTCGCCAATAATGATTTAAATGATTCCAACTCGGCTGGGCAGCGTTCGAGAGGCTTCGCAATATCTTCTCGTCCCAAATACCGCAGTGTCTCAAGACGAAAGTCTTTGACCAGTGTGTGTTGCCAGCGATGACCTATGGCACAGAAACGTGGTCTGTCACGATGGGCCTTATCAGAAGGCTTAAAGTCGCCGCGGGAATCCTCTGGATGTGGGAAGCACAAGACCGGTCTAAATGGAGGAGCCTGGGGGAGGCCTATGTCCAGCAGTGGACGTCTTTCGGCTGAAATGATGATGATGAATGATTCAAAGGAACGAAAAAGGCAACATCAAGAGGCTGCAGAATGTGTGTGGCCTTTGGTGATAAGCACACAGACGTAATGTTGTATTTTCCACAATATTCCAATAGTTTTTTTTTAGAGGGTGGGAAATCATCAAATAACTTGTCCCGCTCTGGATGGAGCAGGAGGGCGTGAAGACGTTTACTGACTAAAACCCACCCGTGTTTACTCAGTTACCTATGTGCCAGGGGCCACGGTACCTCTTCGAACAATCCGCACCCTGGCAGGTATCGGCCCTTGCGGGCCCCTTCAGTTGGTGCTGACATCTCTTTGAGGCGCGCGAGGAACACAACGCGCCGTCGACCCGGGCTTGGTCCTTACTGGACAGCGAGCTACCCATTACTCGCCGTCCGCAAGCCCGCAATCTTCTAATACTTTAGACGAGAAATTCGACGATAGATTATATCTCCCATAGGCACAATCTTTTTTACACGCTTTATATTAGCTTCACTTGTATGTTTGTTTGTATGTTTGTATGTAACCGACTCCTTTGAGCGCGATTTTGACCCACTTTAAACGGTCAGATTTCATTGAAACTTTGTAAACTTGTCGAGGACCGATGACAATTCAATAATTTAAAAAAAATTGAGAAAAAAAAACACGTTTTTGTAGTTAGCAGAACTAAAAAATAGAAAATAAATAATAGTTTAAAAAACTAAAAAACACGCTTTAAAAACCAAACTAAAAAAGGAGAAAATAATTTAATTCAATTAAAAAGCGTGGGGTGCTTGACATTAATTGGTTATAAAATACCTCAAAAAGCACCCCACGCTTTTTAATTGAATTAAATTATTTTCTCCTTTTTTAGTTTAGTTTTTAAAGCGTGTTTTTTAGTTTTTAAACTATTATTTTTCCCTCTTTCGTTTTTGCATATGGAATGATGATCATCTGGAACCAATTTTAAAAACATAACGAGTCAAACCACCTGCTTTTGGATTTTTGGACGCTGTCCCAAAAAGCTCCGCATCGTTGTCCCAAAAAGCAACAGACACATTTTCAATCATAAATCAAAATTATAAGCATAACAGAATTTATAATTAGCAAGGAAACAATGATAATATACAGGGTGATTGGAAGATGGGTGCAAAGCTTTAAGGCGAAGATAGTACAGACAATTTAGAACCATTTAAGCCCACCACCACCACCACCACCACCACCACCACCATACCACCACCACCACCACCACCACCACCACCACCACCACCATACCATTTTTTTACTTCGTCTAAGACAACCATGGCTTAAATGGTTCTAAATTGTCTATACTATCTTCACCTTAAAGCTTTGCACCCATCTTCCAATCACCCTGTATATTAGAAATTTAAAAACAACAACAGTCTTACCCACGTACCATTCAGGATTAAGCGCTGCGGGAGAAAGGAGATGGATAAAGTGTGCCCCGCAGAGTACAAACATAAATTTATTGCAGTTAATTTGAATAAAAAAATGAAGAATTTTGAATAACTTTTTATGCCTTATCTGGTATAAGGCATAAAAAGTGGAAAAATAATGTTAAAAGTATTTTGGATGATTTTGGTCTATTGCTCTAAATCACCTTTTAATGTTGGCATATTATATTAACAAAGATCAGAACAGGGGAAAAATAATGCTTTAACGCTTAAAAAAAACAAAACAATACGCATAGCAGGCCTAAAATATACTCGTAAGTTATTCGTAACCTAAATGTATAAAATATAACTTTTGTATGTTTTCTTATAATTATATTTATATAATTATAAGAAAACATACAAAAGTTCGATTAGTTCGATTTATCGAACTATCTGTAATTTAATTTGTATATGTTAGTGCAGTTACGAATAGAATAATTTCACGTTACAACTGGCAGCACCGCCGACAAATGTCTATTGTCACCATAATGACAATTTGTTATTTAACCCTTAACTACCTACCCCTTAATGAAGGCACATCAAGTTTGAGCAACCTAGGAAAATAGATTATTTGTATCGAAAACACTAGTATTAGGTTTTGCGTTTCTTTTTGTGATGACACACAGAGCATGTCTTGCAGCTCTCTAGCCTATCTGCTCCGAGTCGCGTCGAGTTGCAATAGCCTGAGACGCAATCGCCTGAGAATAATTGAGACTCAATGTGCCTCTTACCAAACGGTGATCACTACCAGTTTTCAACGCGTTGATCACAGATACATCATTGAATACTTGTTTCTTCGTCGACATAATTAAGTCAATCTAATTTTTGGTTGCACCATCAGGGCTCTGCCAGGTCCACTTCCTGTGCTCCCGTTTTTTGAAGAAGGAGTTCATCATAAAGAGGCCTTTCTTCTCCATAAAACTAGCCAGAAGGTGACCCCGGTGGTTCCTACCATCTATCGAACAACCGACGCGTATGCTACTGAGCTCGACGATGAGGTCATTTACATACAGGTTGAAGAGCTTGGGAGATGAAAATTTATCTCCAAATTATTTTTAAATTTAGAGTTTTTTTTTGCAGAATAGCTTTAAGACTCTCATAGCCTACATTAAACAAACGAACTATACTATCACTTAGTTAGTTAAGTTCGGTGTACTTACAAGAGAATCGGCACCAATATTGTATATACGCCGAAGGTAGTCATTCATGGTTTTAGTTTCCACGTTGATGGCCCTGTTTATTATAATTTTCTGCAGCACTGAAACAATATTGTAATCACGCCGAAAGGAACAATAGTCGCACTTTCGGCGTGTATATCATATTGTTTCTGTATACACACCGAAATATGCTAGTCTCCCCACCGCCATAGTTAGGAAAGAGATAGACGTATAAATTACAGGTATAATAATACTTTTACCGATAGTAATACTGGTAATTTTGATAACGTTAACTGACTTTGGGTATCGGTATTATTACCGTTACTTTCTTATCGTTAACATAACGGTAATTGGTAACGTTATAGAAAAAATACCAGTAATTCGGTCCCTAGTCGGCCAAAGTCATAGTCAGCCCATCTCTACAACAAAGTGAAAAATAACTTTAATTTCGGAAGGCGGTGACAGAAAAATTAAATACAGCTCCAAAGACACCGACCGCTGAAATTAAAGTTATTTTTCACTTTGTAGTGTTTTTTTGGAAGTCGGTTGTTTTTTTTTTATCGGTAGGTATTTCTACCATGTTCATTTTATATCACGCACCAACCTATAGACTGCCCGATTGCCCTTTCTAATATTATTTTGTTATAAAAAATGGAGTGGCGTGACGCCGCTATACGTCGGCAGGGACAATGATAGGGGTCGCGTGACCCGCACCACATCACATCAGAGCAGTTTAAAAGCGCAAGGGAGACTATATAGGTACCTACCCGCAACTTCATAAACCATATTCAGATTCATATCAGATGTAAGTCTGGTTATTGTATTATTTCCTTATACAAGATTTTGGTATTTACTTGCTTGAAAACCTGTAAAGTAAAAACTTGTAAAAGAAAACGTGTGGCACCGACCCCAAGTTATACCTATTGTAGGTACAGACGCCAGCACATCAAGTTACCCTAATCTGTCAAATTTCTTTGATAGATTTTCAACTTTAAAACTTAAGCCTATGGTTCATGTTCAATTGGGAAAATTTGACAGTTTGGAGCACCTTGATGTGCTGGCGTCTGTACAAGGGCAGCAAAATAGGTGTTATAGTCAACGGTCGATACGTAGGCTCTTCGTGGAATGACTAGTATGTCCTAGGTTTGACTAACCGCCTTTCGGCAAACCCCGAAATGGATTCCAATTTCTGCCATGGACGAATGTATTTTTAGGAAAACGAAGCTTACCTAGAACCTACCCAACTTTTAAGTCAAACGTCGCGCGTCGTAAGCAAAACAATCTGTTTCGGCCTTCACATTCAGCACATTCCTGTAGGTACGGTACAGGAATCTGTTAGTTTGTGTTTGGTTTGGGGAAAACCCCGACTTGATTGTATTGAGTTTCAGCATTTGACTGTAAACGTTGGTTTTTCCTAGAAATTAGTTAGTCAAAGGCCAAAACAAGCTATTGTTTTGGAATTTCTTGGCCTTCGATACTCGAGTTAGGTAGGTAGGTATTACATAAACTCATAATATAGTTTAAAAACGTTTTAAATAAGTAGGTAGGTAACTAATTTAATTCGGTAAGTAATATTCATTCTCACGGCAAGTGGGTAAGGTACCTTTACCTACTTAGGTACCTACCTACTGCTGCTTCGTCATTGATTCGTTGTTTTTGAATTAGTTTCTAATGCATGTATCTACAGGGCTATGCCACCTTTGAACTATGGCGAAATAGTATATGTCGAATAATAACAAACATGACGTATTGTTTGAGACTGTTCTTGCTGCTATTATTGTTTGTAAAGCAAGAAGCGGATTTAGCAATAGCTGTTCGCAAGTTTGTCTATCAGAAGGATATGTCAGAGTATTGCCGGCGGCGCGTCATGCCTTCAGTGTTCCTCGGTAGACAAGTCATCGATGCTTACTCACAAATACTACACTTCTCGCGATTGGAACTACCTTATAGTTGCTTTGTTAGTATTAGGTTTGTATAAAATGCAAGTATCTTCTTAGTAAGTGAATGTTGATGCGTCGAATTTTTCATTCAGCTTTATAGATTAAAACCACCATCACTCATAACGCCGGGTAGGTAATGTTCCAAAACATACTTTCGAAAACGACGTAGTTTCTATCTAATTATTAACTAGATTGAGCTCCGCTGCAAGCATTTTCAGTTACGTTAAAGTCAACCGAAACTAGCAAAAAACACGACATTACGCCTGTGCCCTGTAACTAGCTGTTGCAGGGATAGGCAGACGTGTATAACACTAAGTACCACATTTTGCGGTTATGTTTAAATCCGATGCATGTCATAGGTTGCGGGTGAGCCTTTTGCTATCAGCCAGGCACTGCTGCTACTGATCTAACCTAGGACGGGCTAGGATCCCATTATCAGCAGTCACGCTTGCTACCACTGCACGCAATGAGGCACGCATTGCACGAATAATAATAAATACATTATTGACAGGACAGAATCAGGCAGTAACATAATATTGGTGATCCAGCTTATGTCTGACAAGAGCCTGATAGACTCCTGTCGTGACAGTAAAAATCAGCTGCTAGTGTACGAAATAGGGGAGACCTTCGGCGGGTATTGGGGCGCCTTGCCGGATAATGTGATGAAGTCGGAACCACCCCCAAACGAGAACCGGTATACTTTGAAAACAACACAGCCAACGACCACCACAACTACTACGAGGAGGTACGTAACAGACAGATAATAATAATGATAAATTTCGACTTAGCTCACGAGGTTGTCGACATGTGGGACGGGTTGACGTGGACTCTGCAATCATTGTACCGATAATCGTTACAGTAAATAGCGAAGAGCCTTGACCAACACCTCAGGAGGCTCACATTGCGTGGCTGGATCAAGGGCTTGATTCAGAAAGCAGTTAGTACTCCTGGACTCTAGAGAGAGTGAAACCTCCTGAGTATGCGTCGTCAGGGCTCTAGCCCTGACCACCGGCATCCCTGGACCCTGCTCCTGAAGCCGGTGGGCCACTATTTTTTATTTTTTTTAAACCGTCGTGACTCGTGCGTCTAATTAGCAGACACAATAGAAATTCTATTGTTATCGGAACACATGGTATGCACTTGACGTGCGTAGAGTTAAATGTTTTTGTATGATTTTTGTAAAAATATTAATAAAAATGCTTAATACCTTTGTAAAAAAAATAATGATAATTTAAAAAATCAAAAATACCGACTACAAATAAAAAGTTTAAACAAGCTTACTTTTCAAGCAGTCTAATGCAGTTGGCACCGGCAACTGCATTGACGTCCGTTACGTCATCACATCTGAGCTTTAATAACTGCCACCACCGGATCGGGTTTTCAAAGAGGTCCTTCTTAAAATAGTAATATCCTAGTAAGTCAGTAATAGCAGCATGCTTATAGTACGGTCTCGTGGGATAAGTTCCGACTCCTACGCGGGCAAAGCCGCTGGCAAAAGCTAGTACCTTCTTAATAAATACATATTCATTGCTCATAAGTTTTTTGAGCTTATACGTTTTATTTAGGCGCTACGATATTTTTTCGGATTATCAAAAAAGCCCGATAACTTGAAAATTATTAATATTTTCATATAGATATCTAATTCGGTCACAAATACGCACCAATTATGAGCTACTCGTGTATTATTCTACAGATGCACATACAATGGTTTTCGAGATACGCGATTCTGCAAAACGTTACTCCAGCAGGAAGTGCAATTACTCGAAAACCTGAAGACGCACAAATAAATTATATTTTTAGCAATTTCAGCGCACATTTTTGCACAAATATAAGCTCTCTGCTCATGCACAATATTTCTTCCTCCAATCATTTGTTTAGAATTTTCCTGCTGGAACAACTTTAGATACCTACTCCAGCAGGAATCGTTTTTTCCGTTTTTTTCCAAAACCAAAAAGCACACAAATTTTTAATTTGGCGCACTTTTTCAGCAGATTACGCACTAATTATACGTTCGATAACTCTAACTCTAGGAAAACTCTAGGAGTCACTTTACAGCTGGAGTAACGTAGGTACACGTCTTTGTCTGTGACCCCTCCCAAAGTTTTTGGCTGCGACCGCGCCTGGCCATTGCTTGTCCAGCTCAGTTGAAATTATCGTATTCAGAATCAGCTATATACGGCAAAGTCGTCATTATAATGTGAATTCTCTGCTTTATAGAACTACTCGACGGAGGACAACGCCTTCTTCAACGGAGAATTTGGAGGACGTGTTGAAGAAGAAATCTACGAATCCGGTAGATGATTTAGTCGTGGAGGTGCCGCTAGTCAACGTGTCTGCTATCGCGGTGCCTGGCGACCTACCCAGCGGCACTTTTTTTGACTACGAGGAGTCATTTGATACTATGGTTGACGTCAAACCTAAGTAATTGAAAATGTCTCTATTGCACTGACTGGTCTGTAGTACCTCAGCCCACGGTCCCTGGGACGTAATAAAATCGCGGTGGGATTTTGTCGTGCCGAGAGTTGAAAATCAAACACTGTGTTTATCGACGCGCTGAGACTCACTTCCGCTGCAGTCCTTTGGATTTTCAATTCTCGGTTCAACACAGAGAGTTGAAAATCAAGAGCACGAAAAAATCCCCCCGCGATTTTATTACGTCCGTCTGAATATCGACTGGCAGTACTGATTGAACTACGAAAACTCTCCTTAGTTCTCGTAATTAAAGTGATAGGTAGGTACTGTAACTACTACTGAGCTGCGGTTGATCTAATGGGTCCGTCACGCTGTTACCAATTTCCATAAATTCCGTCTCAGGCCTCCACCTAACACGTACCTACCTATAAAGATCCTCTCTACCTACGTTAGAAAAACGATTTGGATTTCGGTAAACACAGCTTTAAAGCAAAGCTGTAAAGACAATATTAAAATAGATGGCAATTAATTGGTGACTGTAACCTTATGGGGAACTACAGTTTTGAGCCGTTTGGGGTCGAAACGCTCGGGTTATGGGGCCCGAGTGCACGTCTCCTTTTTAACCGACTTCAAAAAGGAGGAGGTTATCAATTCGTCGGAACCTTTTTTTTTTTATGTATGATCCCCGATTACTCGAAGATGGTTGGACCGATTTAGATTTTGTTTTTTTTGTTTGAAAGGGTATACTTCCCAGGTGGTCCCATGATCAAGTCAGGATCTGATGATGGGATCCTGGAGAAATAGAGAGAACTCTTAAAATTTTATAGGCACACGAAGCGATTTAGCTATTTTTTGGAAGAGTACTTTCTCGTAGTGGTCTCATTTCAATTTGGTGAAGATCTGATGAAGAACTTTGGAGATAGGCAACGGAACTCCTCAATAAATAATAGCAAATGGACTGGGATTGCTGAAATCTCATGTCTGTCTATTGCTTACACCAGTTCATAACATAACATCACGCCGGTATGCTGTGAAGGGGTAAGCACATGTGTACCACTAAAAAGTGAAAAATAAAAACTTTTTCCAAAAAAAAAAACAACCGACTTCCAAAAAAACACTACAAAGTGAAAAATAACTTTAATTTCGGAAGGCGGTGACAAAAAATTCAAATACAGGTCCAAAGACACCGACTTCCGAAATTAAAGTTATTTTTCACTTTGTAGTGTTTTTTTGGAAGTCGGTTGTTTTTTTTTTAAGGAAATTTCTCGCCGGCTGGTCGACACTTCACGTGACCAGAGGGCTGGGTCGTTCTTTGGCCAAAGAATTAGCATTGCCATTCAACGTGGCAATGCTGCCAGTCTTCTGGGCACGTTTCCTGATGACAGCGATGCGGAGGAATACTTCGACGCCTAAGTGTCCTTTTGTTTTTTGTTATTATTTTGTATATCGCAGTTTTAATTATTATGTACTTTTCATAAATAAAGATAGAATGATTGGTGACTTATTTTACTTTACTTTTTAATTTTTACATGTAGGTTCGCATCTATTGTATGTCAAGTTTATATTTGCCTTAAATTCTTTTAAAATGATCATTTTAGAAAAAATATGAACTGAACAAGTTGATTGTAGCTTTTGTAAAATCGTAACTAAGCTATTAACCATTTTTATGAAGCAATTACCGAGTGTAAGTGATGAATGTGGCTATCACATACAAAAAAAAAATCGACTGGTAGATACAGAGATTAGCGCGTTCAAACAAACTGTTCAGCTTTATATATACAGATTTCCAATTTACCTACATTTGTGTCATTAATTACTTGAGCCATCCAGAAGCCCGACAGGTACTCGCAGTTTCAGTAAAAAAGAAGAAAACTGATGTTTAGATCAGCACCCACCCTAATCTGATCGCAGTGGCAAGGCATATTCTCTTTGAATAAAGTGAAGCGATCGTTCAGAGTTGTGGCATTGAAGGGCCTAAAAGGGCAACTTGGCGGCGGTGACCTGGGGTGACCTGGCGAAGCGCAACACAGCGCGATTTCCACTGCCTGACAAATATACCTAAACATTGCTTTTAACTTAAAATAAAGTGGAAACAAATAAAGTGTAATCAGATAAAATAATTAACCTATGTCGCTAATAGTGTCTACAAAAGTTGATTGTTTGAGATTAAAATCTGTGTTATGTAAATATCAATTACCGTGCGTTAGTCTCACAAAAACTCGAAAAAGGCTCGAACGATCAAGATGAAACTTCGGCAAGTGGTTGTGTGCGCGCCGGAGGAGGTACCTACTAACAAAAAAAACAGTGGCACTCCAGAAGTGCCGACAGAAGTCAGAACTTGAACAATTACGTGTGTATTCTTTGAATCGTCAGGAAATATTTTTTGAATCGTCAGATTAAACAACATTCAACGTACGTTCAACGTTGTTCGTTCGTACGTTCGTGTTGTCAGTGCTTGGTGTCGGTAACAGTGTCGCGAGTTCAATATTTTTTTCCATCTTAAAAAATGCCCAACGCGCCTTAAAGAAGTTTTCCCTTCAAAAAAAGGTATAGCAACGCATTAGCTGGTCTATATTTATAAGTTATCAAATATTTGTACTATCGGAAGGAACAGGGGATAGTAGAAAAAAGACCTGCGTCACAGAAAGTTCCATGTTTTATGTATTTCTCGGACTCCCACAAACACTTACGTTACCAGACGTAAGTGTTTACCCTAATTTCTATAGCTTCAATCGTTACAGAAACTTAAAATACAATAATGAATGGATCGGAATTTTCGAAGGGTCGCATTTCCGCTAGCATACCAAATGACTTGCTTGGGGAAAACAACAATGCCTATTCCAACATAACGTATAGAATCTTCTTCGTAAAATTGGAATAGCTTCAACCGTGGTTATTAGCCAGTCAGTAGAGTGTCTTGTTTTTGTTTTTTTTTTGAGTGTGGGTAATCATCAAATAAATTCTACCGCTCTGGGAAGAGGCAGGAGGGCGAGTCAGACTTTTACTGACTAAAAGCCACCCGGGTTCCTTCAGTTGCCTGTGTTCCAGGGGCCACGGTATCTCTTTCGAACTTTATGGAATTTTATGGTGTTAGGTAGGTACGTGCATAGTATTATCAAAACTGTATATGAAATAGGTTGTCTCTTTTCTCAAAACCGCTTTTGAGTGTTGCATAAGTGTAAGGTATTGGTAAAGGTATTTGTTCGTGACTGTGCTTACATTTAAGTATTACCACTCGTGGAGAATACCTACTTACTTGAACAATTAGAACAGAATCGTCCTACTGATATAATTTAATAGCAGGACAGTTCTTGTTCTTAGCGCTTCGGTGGCAATCAGAGCCGGCCCAGGAGGGTCGGTCGATAGGTCGTTGATCAGTCTTAAATGTTTATTAGGCCTGGCCTGAGCTATAAGACGAAGGTTCTGCCTCTAGTCCAGTTCGCGATATCAGACGAGGTGAGCGGGCGGCGCACTAGCGACGCAGACGAGGGAGGCGCTCCGCGGTACGAGGTCGAACTGAATGCTGACCTGTTCACACCAGACCCTAGGTAATTTAGTATTATATTAAGGTATAATTCTTCGTAGGATTCATCGTGCATACAGGCAGACGAACGGCAGCTAGAGTTGGTTGACCTCGAGTAGGGTTGACTTGTGATGAGCTATAAGTTATATATGATCATTTTATGGCTGACTTTTGACTAAAGACCTTCTTTATTTATACCTACATTCCACTACTGAATAAATCGTATTACCCAGTACATGGGTTGTGGAGGTAAGATAGGTAGTCGCTCTATGTTTACTGCTGATATTCAGCTGCATCCGGTTAGACTGGAAGCCAACCCCAACATAATTGGGAAAAAGTTTAGGAAGAATTGTGATTCAGTCCACTTATGATTAATGAGACTTTCAAAAATGGATTGGATGATGGGTGATAACTCCTCGTCTGTTAGGCAGACTCATTGAGTGTGATAACAATAGAAAAGTAATTGTGTTAATTACTTGATACTTAACAGTAAAAAAAAATTTACTTAACAGTAAATCATGTGAAATCTTATGAATTAATTGATAGAATCTGACAACATCCCAGACAATTTGAGACAAACTGGATGCGGAAGGCGGAGAAAAAGGTTTCGTGACGAAATTTGGGAGAGGCCTATCTCAAGAGTGGACTGATGCTGTGCTGAATTAGTTGAAACCATTAAGTACTTAATTGAAAAAATATTTCAATTCTTGCAGATTATCATATCCTTTACTTCGCCTATCTCCTAGGAGTAAACAACGTGGGAAATATAAATACAATGTTTTCAGCAGACTCGATTTTAAGAAAAACAAGAAATTGATGGCTGAAAAGGCAGCTTTGTTCCAGGAGACGTAATTATTTAAATTACTACTTACAACCTATATTCGCATGTGTTTTATTTACCTACCTGAATTAAACAGAATTAATCACCTAATAGGCGCCACCCTATATTACATTTTCAGTTCACAAGCGCCACTTGAAAAAACCACATATTTTGACGCTCAAGCAAGTGATTTATTATTAAACAGCAAGAAAGAAACAGAACAAGGTTCAAATCCTTTTGAAATAGTGGATGCCATCTTAAAAAACCTCAGCAAAACTAAAGACGAAGATCCAAAAACGAATATGAAAATTGACAAAGATGTTGCTAATCTTTTGCAAGGGCTTGCTAAAACAGGACATAATGAAAGTGGTCAGTATTATTTATTGGCAGGACGTTGTCTTGTATCCTTTATGCTTATTTTCCTCGTTAAAGATGATATTATGGTTAGGAAGGAAGTGATTTATGAGATGACGAAATAAAAAATTAAAAGAAACAAAAGTAATTTATTCAAACTAGGCTGAGAATCAGCACATTTTTTACGTAAAAATTACATAAGACAGTCTCCCAAAACCCTTGCCCTTCAACACTTCCTAGTACTGGCAAGAAGCTAGACGGCTAATATGGCCTCCAAATAAATTAGAATAAGAGCAGGAGGGTGGAGATTATGGAACTTCTTAGAGTATAGAAAGAGTTTAAAGCTTTTACAATACTAAGCGTTGATTTGATCATAACATAACATTCATACAACCAAATCGAGAGTTTAGGGTGCTACAGACCGAAGGAGGAGGCAGAGAGCGTAAGGGAATGGCAATCCTTGCGCTCTCGCACTCCTAGCCGCCGCAAGAGTCGCCCTGGGCGTCGGGAGTCCATAGCCGACTCCCGGCCACCGAAGGCACGGGCTTGCGGACGGCGAGTAATGGGTAGCTCGCTGTCTGGTAAGGACCAGGCCCTGATCGACGGCGCGATGTGTTCCACGCGCGCCTCAAAGAGATGTCAGCAATAATTGAAGGGGTCCGCAAGGGCCGATGCCTGCCAGGGTCGTGAATTTGTTTGAAAGAGTTACCGTGGCCCTGGCACAGGCCACTGAAGGAACACGGGTGGGTTTTAGTCAGTAAAAGTCTGACACGCCCTCCCGCTCCACCCAGAGCGGGAGAAGTCATTTGATGATTAACCATTAAAAAAAAGGCTGCTACAGACAAAGAACCACTTTCCGCAAAACGAACCCAGGTGCCCAAAGTCCCACACTCAACAGACATCGATCGTGATCTGATCGTGTACATTTTCAAAATAGGTAAAGTCAGATCATGTCAGATTTTATTGGAATCAGCCTACGGAATCAGCCTTGAAGTCACTTCATCGCGTAGCCCACAGATTATTTTATTATATCTAATGCGTCCGTTCATTCACATGAAGTTCATAAGAAGGTACCTAGATTCATTCATAATATGAATGACTTTTTAATTGATACAGTCATTCTTGTAATATCTGCTGGCACCAGTTAGTACTTACTCATTTGGTTGGTACAGTGTTATTACTCAGATGTTTTATGTGTAGCTACCAGGATCCCTCTGATGTGCATATACATATAAACGAAGCTACTTACCAACTTACCGTTATTAATTTTCTTTTAATTGTGAATGATTCTGAATACTGAGGTGGCAGAACTAACTGTAATACCAGTATCTAAAAGGTATTCTGAAAACTTCTTATTTCTAGTATTTATCTATTTTCTAATTACCATGTCCCGAAAATTCGGGACATTAAAAGTTTCATTCTGAAATTAAGGCTAGCTGAACCATCCATGCCCAGGCACATGCACGATGTTCTAGGAAGTAGCTTAACTTTTTATTTAGGTATAGCTCTAGATATCACTGAAAACTGTATATTCATATACTTATTTTTGTTGGACAGTAAGAAGTATTTAAGAGTGAATAACAATATGTACACAGTAAACAGTATTTTAGAGAGAAAACAGTATAATGGGCAACCCTACCTACATAGCAACTCGCTCTACCATCTCTATCGAGTAAGAGATGAAAATAAAAATGTCAATGTTTCGTATCCTGCAGTGTTCTTAGTGCCAAATGCTTCATGGTACACGCGACGTCCGGCGAGCACGACCCGGCTCATCTCTACCAAGTACAGAACCGACTCTATCACTTGGAGACAACCGTCTGCCAGCTACAGGTATTTTCGTATCACGTCTTGACATGAGTAACTCCCTGCCGTTGTGTAAAGATTCAGGGAGTCTCTGTGTTCCTAGGGATGTTGTAAGTTGAAATAAGTACACTAGGTTAAGGGTAGGCATGTAGGTGTGATGTGTAAGGAGGAGGATTTGAAATAATTAATTTAATTTGATTTGAACTCTTTTATTAGCTGCCCCATAATAACTTGTTTACTGATCAGTTACATTACCCACATTATAGTAGCATTGGTATAGCCATTTGCAGGAATGTTACGTTTTATACCATTTAAAGCTGAATTTAGGTATTGTTTAAATGAAAATCAAACTATTAAATAAAAAGTAGTTTATTTCATAAAATTTTGCACACAATATTTCCAGAACAAATTATCTAGAAGAAGATGACACATCAAATGCGGAGGGTTTGTCACAAGACGCTAATAAATTGTACAATTCAATGCAGACTATGAATAACAATGATTCTATGAATGATCATAGAATCATTGTCGATGTTGGGAGTGGACCTCTACTGCCCCCAGATCTAGACGTCGACCGAGTTATATTAAACGGTATTGATTCTTAATGACCAAGTATGTATAAACAATCATGCTAAATAAACATTTTACAACTAGTCCTCATTATTCTATAAATACAGGAAAAGTTTTTATTCAGTGCGCAAACTTTAACCATGAATTCAGCATACCATTCTAGACCCTTCAGCGAAGAAATTTTTCGTCGGTTTTTCAAAAAAAAAATCAGCTGTTTCACAGAAAAGTGCAATACCTACGCGGTCAAAATGTATGGAACAGCTGTTTTTTTTTGTATAACCGACGATTTTTTTTTGCGCTGGGGGTTCTAGAATGATATGCTGAATTCATGGATATAGTTTGCGCACTGGATAAAAAACTTTTCCTGTATTTTCACATAATTATAATAAAAAAGTAATTAAATTATTTCATTATGTAGATAAGTAAACATGTAAGTCAAAACAAAATAGACATACTTATAAGTTACCTTAATTTAAAATTTAAAATATTTGCCATCTTAATTTTTCAGTTACACGACAAAATAATGATATCGAGAAAAGTATTATAATGACGTATCCAGAAACATTGGTTTCTGAAGTGAGCGGCACTACCACTACTGCTACTACGCCTGCAACGTATGTTTTTATATCATTTGCTTTGCTATATTTCTCTCAAATGATGCGCACAAGCGCACAATCTTTAGATATATTACCTACACAGTTTACCTAAAACTATGGGCCTAGTACCTATTGGCGGAAAATTGTGTAAATAGTTTTATTGAAAATATTTATGCTTTAGTTAGGTAGGCATGTATCAACCCAAATAGAGGTCTGAACACGGACACCCATTTAGAACAAGTTAAAATTACTAGATAATTTATAGGAGTGAACATAGTTACCTAATAAGAAAGAAATAGTGCAAGAAATAATCATTGATAAGCGATCGCCTACTCGTATGATAATGGCCTATTTCCTTTGGCCGAAGCGGAACTCTATGCCTTGCAAAGGATTCAGAAAATTGAATATATTTTTATATATTGTTGGTAGGGATTGTTATTTTCATAAAATACTAAAACTGCATCCTTATTGCGTAACACGCGATTGATCATAATCGGTTTCATTTTGACAGTTCAACAATATTCATTGCGTTATTTACGTTGTTGAGCAAACACAATTTTCGAACATATGAAGCAATGGTTTAGCACTCTCAAAACGAAACAGATTATGATTAATCGTGAGTTAAGCAATTAGGGTGCTGGTAGCTTTAATTAGCTTAACTCGTGAACAAAATACAGTTCACATCTATTAGGGGCACTTTTGCATTTCATTCTGCGGTCCTATTACATTTTCTTCTTGAAATAAATAAAATATATTTAGGGACAAATAATTTAAATATTTACGTAATTAAGAAATTATCAGATTTAAAATAATAATATGTACTAAGTAAGTGTATAAAGAGAAAAGATTCAAAGGGCATCGAAAAATACGTCCACATCGTTATCAACTGGAAAAGCGCCCAAAAGGTTGGGTTGCATTGCCACGTTGTATGGCAATGCTGATTCTTTGGCAAAAAAATAGGTCAGCCCTCTGGTCACGTGAAGAATCGACCAACCGCTTGGCAATGTCTCGGACAATTTAGTGGGCACTCAGACCCCACGGCCCTAGAGTTTTAACCCCAAATGGCTCGAATATATTATGTATAAGATCCAATAAGATTGGAATATCTGCGCCATTTGAGGTTTTCCACACCTGCAGCAAATGCAGCCGCCGTCCCGGCACAGCCCGCCATGCTAGGAAGATGGAATATATGGCGCAAGGGTGTTGACCCGTGCTGTATCCCACATTTACTGTCATATTATTTGATTGTATCAACATGTAGGTAGTTACGTCAAACAGATTTTTTATCCTATTTTAATAAATCTGGTCGAATCGGAATGACAAAGTTGTATCTTCTAGCGTGAAACCTATGACTCTAGTAGATCACGAATCGTGGGAGAACATGGTGCAAGCGGCATCTTTAATGGCTGTCATGCTGAACCATTCCGTCACGTCAAGTGTGAATGAAGAAAAGCCAGGAATTAACGTAACATTATTGCCAGCAAGGTTAGTTAGTGTAGTTTTCTTTACGTACTTACGTAACGTAACAATTATTGGGTTAGTTCGTGTATCTTTAGCTTGCTTACTTACGTGGTTGCGGGTTGTAAAGAACAGTAAATCAGGAACGTACCTTAAAGAGACAGATTAAAGAAAAGATGTGTGCTTTCTGCGAAAGTTAACATGGCTAGAGATGTGCCAGCAGAGATAGGAATGGATACAGAAAAAGATTTTATGCATTTAAGGACATGGTCCACAATGTATGAACCCAAAACCTAGAATCGATCCTAAATGGGTACCAGTACTTTCATTATAATGCCCAATTTACTACACCGAAAGGGTATTATATGAAAAATCTTGACTAACAGGTTTTTTACCAGTTTTTACAATATCAGTAATATATTAAAGACTAGCTTTTGCCCGTGGCTTTGCTCGCGTTTTTCTGTCCCTCAGGAACAGTATTTTTTTCTGAATGAATGGTACCTTATGTCCTTTTCTATAGGTACACCTGGGCCTCAAGTCTGCTATTACAATAGTGTCAGAATGGTCTATCATTGATTTCATATTTGTTGATTTTGACAAGTTTGGTAATCTACTAATAAAATGGCGTCATTATGACTTTTCAATGGTCAGCCACTGACACTCCATTGAAAGAAATGGCATTTATTGGTAATCTCGTACATAATGTAATGACAAATGAATGACTGACTTAATTTACAAACTTCCTACTACTTTAGATTGCTTGTAACACTAATATGTAAAAATATATATAAATGAAATCTGGCATGAATAAATGTTCAAATTTAGTAGTAGTTTCCGAAAATCATTTCTAAAAACGAGTTTTATAATAATGGCAATACGAAAATGCCATTATGACACAATTCTATTACGACACCATTGACCGACCAATGATCGACCATTATGAATTTAGCAGATTACGAACTTTTAGAAAAATTACAATGGGATCGTGTTGGAATGACGAATTTATAAAAATAGCAGACTTAGGCCCCGGACAACGTGTATGCAAAACGTCATGATGATCGGTTTGAGTAATTAAGTCGTGAATGCGTAACAAATGAATTAACAAACAAACTCACTTTCGTATTTATTATAGTTAGGATAATAATGACAGGATTACTGTAGTATTGATTACTATTTATTGCGGTCACCCGAGCTTGCTAACTGATTGATAAGACAAGAAAATTACAGTAGAACACATGAAAATTAAAAAAAAATAATAGCTGTTATTTTATGACGTTCTTTATATAAAGTAAGTCAGTTTATTTAGGCAGCGAGTATTTGCCGTTTCACAGCAGTTACTTGGTTTTAGTCAGTTAAAGTCTGACACGCCCTCCTGCCCCACCCAGAGCGGGAGAAGTTATTTGATGATTTCCCAACCAAAAAAAAAAAAGTCTCCCCATTGATTTCGGCTCTACTCTTTCGGTGGGTTAAATTGTGTAACGCACAATTTAACCCACCGAAAGAAATGAAAAAAAAATGAACCTTAATAGGTTCATTTTTTTTTCATGCTAATGATAATTTTCGTGCTAATGCACCCAGTTTCTCCCAATCGATTCTGGGTATTTTTTGGATCATCTCCTTTCTCTTACTCTAAATAAATCGGAATAACGGTAAATAGGATATAATGACATTCAATTGAGATAGTCTGTAAATGGTGATTCGTATACACGTGTAACATGCTTACGTCTTATAAGTAGTAATGTGATGAGACGTAAGAAGCGATTCATGCACGCGATCCCCATCGAGCACGTCAGGCCGCACCACCTGCCGGTCGACATCGAGATCCTCTCCTCCACCGTGCACACTGACAAGATAGCAGATGCGCAGGAGTTTCAGCGCCTTATTGAACTGCAAGACGATGAGGTTTGTTTTGTTGTTTTTGTTCTTCAAAAGTTTTCCAACTTATAAAAGTTGTAATTTCATACAAAGTAGTTATTTATAAATTCTATCCGAAACGTAATGAAACGAAAGCAGGGCAAAATTGTAACACCATATAGATATTTATGAATAAGGTCGTAAGTATTGTATTGAGGCAGATAGTTGTTTCCACGAAAACTGGAAACCCTGGAACTCCCTGATTGGAAAATGTAATTATTATTATTGCAAGTTGAATAATAGTTTTATGGATAAATGATTGTTAATATACTATATTGATCTTTATTGAGTTAATATAGATCCACGACCGCGTGGCGCTTCGTTACCTACGTCAGTATGTGGGGCCGGCACTCTTCAACATCTGTGACTTCGACGAGGCGGCTGCCAGACACGTCTACCTGTTCAACTCTTCCAGACTAGTGCTCGCTATAACCAACTTTACTGTTAGTTATCAATTTATCATACTTAATTAATTAATTTCTGTTTTTACGTGATGGGTATAGTTAAAATGATGACAACAGCTGGAACTCTGACTACAGTCTGAAAAATATGACAATATATATAATAATAATAATATATACCTGCATACAATTCAGTTCATCTGAAAATGTGACATGACATTGAAACAAGAAAATTACAGACTATTCGTACACACGGCTACACATCAAGCTATACATTTCCAGTTCACGCTGATCTCGCACTGAACGGAAATCCTATACAATGCGAGATCAGCTTATACTGGAAATGTATAGCTTGATGTGTAGCCGTGCGTACCTAATGTTTAATAGAAATGTTAACTTCATTTTACTTGAATAATGAACCAGTTAACCTTTCTAACTAAATCAAGATTGTGCTAGAAGTAGGTTCATGGCAGAACTTACTTCTAGAACAATCTCAGTGTAAAACGAGAGGTTCTAACCCATGTTCTCACTTAGAACACTCGTTGCATTTACAGTAAGGCTATTGCCGGTTGATTTGGACACTGTCCGATAGGTGAATCTGCAATCTACGAGAAAGAACTAGAAAAAACTAAAGATGTGTGTATACAGTTGGAGCGCATGACGGTGGTAATGACACCTGCGCGCACGCTGCTGACGAGTGACTCGCGCTGCGCGACCGCGCACCTCGAGTGCCAGGTGTCTGGCGCGCGTGTCTGCATCGACTCGCTCAGCGCCTGTGACGGCGTGCCAAACTGTGGATCATATGGTACATAACCTATCTTTCAGACTATATTATTCCCTTGTAATTTAGCCCACTGCTGGTAGGTACTTACTACCTTGTGTTTCTTGCCTTTAGATGTTCTTATCCATGTACACTTCGAGTGTCAGCCGATGTTGGCAAAAGAACAAAGTTCAGCTGATTCTTTAGTCTTGTTTTAAACAAAGGACAATTTACGGATGGCTACCATAAAAAAAAAGATTTTCCATACAGACATATACGATGAAGATCGCCTGACATGCGGGGGCTCGGCAGGGCTCCAGCACAACGTTTGTCTCGCAGCCATAACGTTTTTGGCGGTGCTACTTACCATCCTGTACACCGTGCACTACTGGCTTAAGCGATGTGTACCCAAAGTGTCTGATGCTTTCTTCATATACACCGACGCTGCTGAGAATGTGTGAGTTGTATTCAATACTGAGATGTCAGAGTTGTCTATGATTTTACGTGGAATAAGTCTGGGCAAAAACTGGCATATCTTTAGGCAAGATTTTATCCAGGAGCTTGTATGCAGCTTGCATCTAAAAAACATAATCGTCATTTAGTTCCTAAAAGCGAACTCCACACGCGATAGCTACAGCCTCTTCGGAACTACCAACTTGGTTTGTTCAGACTTACTATGGTGGCTAACTTTCTGTATAACACGGAGCTTACTATTGTATCTTAATTTTGCTCTGGTTGTCAACTGTGTAGTGGCTAGTGGTAGGTACGCATGTATTCATAACATGTAGGTATGTGTGCCAATTTATAGGATCGAGTGTTTATCGTGTCAATGACGATTTTCAAATCAAATGATCGTATTTTAACCATTTAAATTCAGATTTGGATTTGTTTTCAGTTTGTATTTGGACCCTATTATGCGTTCTCCACATGATACTGAAGATCCAAAAGACATTTTTCGCAACGCTGTCATGCAAGATTATATGGAGTGCACGGATATACGAATACATAAAAAGACTGTCGGATCCTTTTTTGGTAGATTTTCCCGATTATTCAGATGCTTTCGTAAGAAAAAAATGTCACAAATTTTAGGCGATCAAATAATTGAAGAAGAATATGATGCAATGGACCCCGGAGACCGACGGTTTTTTTCGTTTGCCGAAGTAGAATTAGGTAAGATGGGATCTTCTTTTGTGACCGAAGCCGCAGTACAAACAGGATCAAGTTTAGAAATGCAAGTAATCGATAATACCACAATAAACAAGCGAAGGACTCAATTTGATTCAGACAGTGAAGATATAGTGGCTCACTACGAAGGTAGACGAAGATCGGTGGACAGAAGGTCAATTTTAGATTTAGAAATGACATGCAAAGAACCTTCGGATGAATTAAGTATGTTACATTTTTTCAGACGTGCTAGATCAGTTTCCAGGCAAATGTCATCATCTCATGTGGTACAAAATGTTGAAAACCAAGCTAAGTACCTACCTAATTCAGAAGAGAAAGAAATTCAATGTCATGAATTTGACCACAGCCTCATTACACCTGAGACTGTTAGTGTAATAGCAACCACTAGCGCATTAAGTGATAAAAAGCCAGAAGCTGGCCTTGTTCGAAAGAAATTAAGATTTGAGGAAGATATGACGACGATACACGTTAGTGATGATGATGTAGTTGAAGAAGAAGTTGTAAATGATCAGCGGCTTCGGCGGAGTGTTGTATATGGAGGCGGTAAAAATGTCCACTTAGATGACACGGACTTAAATAGTAATGGTGATGAACCAAGCACTAGTACGGGAAACAGGGAATTCAAATCGTACTTTTGGGGCAGCGGTAAAAATAAACCTAAAAAGCTAACTAAAAAGAAAACACAGCAGCTTTTTTTGCGTTGAAGTATACATTTCAGGTTTTTATTTATAGTTTATGTTCTTTTTAAATAATTTTAGACGTGAACTATGATGTAGCGACTACATCTTATTTTATTTTACAGGAAAGGTAGTAGTTATTGTATCTACTGAACAGAAACTAACGTAGTGAATAGTTGTTTATTTTATTGAATTTAATAAAAACGTTTTGATGTAGGTATATTGATAATTATTTACGAGTACTGACGTCGCGCGTCGGTTGAAGATGGTCGGCACAGCGGCGTCTGCGCCCGCGCCGCTATTTCCTAATTAAGACCAATTGTGCACCGGATAGAACACGTGCCAAAATGTGTGATGTCTTTTTAATGTCATACCGTCATCGTGTATACCTACGGTCATTATTTTGAATTTGAATTATGAGTTTTAAAAATATTTAATTATTTAACATGTTTAACAAGGACTGGCTGTTTTGGAGTTAGAATATTTTTTTTAAGATGTACCTACGCTGGTCACTGGTCTAAAAGTATTTTGTAATTTTTCATAGATCACTGATACTTACTATTTTTATCATACTTCCTACCCTTCTAATATTATAAATGTGAAAGTCTGTATGTTTAGATGATTCGATTTTAGATGGTTGGAATTTTGGATGTTTGTTACTCAATCACGCTAAAACGCCGGAACGGATTTGGATGAAATTTGGCACACAGATAGGTTATAACCTGGATTAACACAAAGGATACTTTTTATCCCGGTAGTACGTTCCCACAGGATGATTTTCGACCTCCACGTGAGTGATGCTGCTGACAAAACCTAGTAATCAATTGGGAAAGTTTTAGTAGGTAATAGGCTTGTCACCATAGATATAAAAGCGCGTTAGGTCGCAAACAATTGCACTGCACTGATTTTTGGGATGTTGTTAGGATAGATACCAGTACCTACTGTAGCACTGGTTGCTGCTTCGAAAATCCTGTGCTAACTGCGTGTGTTTAAGATGTTTTAAATGACTGGATGACTCGCCTATAAGTTAATTGTTTTTTTTTTTTCATAAAACAAAGATCATAATGCGCATGGTTCAAAATGGGATCTGTTTAGTAAATTCTCTACTAAAAAACGAATATTCGAGGAAGTTTGAAATATCTTAAAAATAGTCAACATGTTTATTTAATTTTGGTGTTTTTGATCCAATTGAACAAAAAAACATGTTCTGTAGGTAAAGTACTCTCCACTAGCCTCAATACAAAGTTTCATGCGTCTGAACCAGTTTTCGAAACAAGTTTTTCCAGTCCGCCGCAGACACCTCGTTTACAGCCTGCTCGAACGCTGCAGCGCAGCACAACAGAGAAAACTTCTGCCAAGCATTTGGTAGTATACCATTCAGCGTTGATGCTTCTTTGGTTCCGTAAAGGAATTGACACCAAGTAGCCAGTCAAATTGAAAAAGATCGCGATCTTTTTTTTTTTCTCTTCGTTTCTAGATCGCTTCACTTTGGTAGGCGATAATTCGTTTTGAAACACCCAAACCGTCGACTGGCGCTTCGTTTCTGGATCGTATTGATAAATCCAAGACTCATCTCACCTGTAATGATGTCGTAATGACGCCGAGACGGGCCTGCTTCAAATTTGTTTATCATATCACGGCACCATTCCACCCAGGCGGTTCTGAGCATCGGTGAGGTTGTGCAGCACCCAGAGTGAAACTATCCTTTACCTATTTTTACTTACAAATAATCATATTTGACCAGTCTCTCCTACATAAAAAACTCTTTTTCGCAATACTTTCTGATTGGCCTGGTATGGTACAACCAACACGATGATTTAAAAAAAAATTGAAATATCTGTTTCAATTGTGAAACACTAGGTACAGAAAATAACCGTTAAAAGTTAAAGTGATAAGTTTATTGAAGTCTGTTATTACTTCAATACATAGACACAAACACAAAATGTACAGGATATTGCAGTGACAAACGAATGGCTCGTTTTATTGGGGGCAATGAAATTTATCTTAGAGCTTTTATGTCAGTTCCAAAAAAGATAGATGTAAAAGTGTCAGACTAGGAGCGGGAGCCGTGAGCCGGTGCGCGAGGTCATTTCAATTGAAATCAATTAAAGCAATTGAGTCCAATTGAGCGGGCGGCAGATTCTGCGTCGTGCAGCGTGCTCCGTCGCTAGAGAGATTTTATGTGAAGCGCCTACGCGCCGACCGTCACATGACTCACTTGCACATCATCTGGCCTTTTCCTAACATGCTCCTATTTAACTAGAATATTTACATAATAATTGAGTACATAAACTGTGTGGTTTCAAAATTAAATGAAGGATTCGTGGGTTAGACACATATACCTACATTATATAATCATCGCGGCAGTATGTAGATTGTGTTGTCATGGAAAAGTTTTAGTTTGGTGCTATAGTATCTACATACTGAGGACCTTATTACTTGAGGTATCTTGGGCATGCCGCCGACGGGTAAACTCAGTTTAGCCGTCGGCTATGTAATATTACAACAAAATATTCGAATGGAAATTGAAAATCATTATTATTTCAGACTAGCTTCTTCGATCGCGTCGCGGCTTCGATCGCGTGGAAGTCGTAAGACACTACCTGTTTTTTTTATTTATATAGGTATATGATAATGCAATGAACGAAAGTAACAGCTACGATATTTATAAAACTTCCCTGTCTGTATAGTAAGTTTTTAGTTATCGTCTCCAGCAGCCAAAATATATAGAGAGTCAGGACTGCATGGTGACGCGGGGGCAAACAACGTTCAGTTTTCTGTGTGAGAAACAGCTCGTCCAGAGTTTGACACCCGCAGCCATCAATAACAATTTTCCCAAAGTGAGTCAAAACCACAAAACATCATGTTTTTCTGTGTAGGCACGTTCTGCGAACCAATCATATTGTAGTACCTACTTACTTATTTTTTTATACGAAAAAAAGAATCTCAAAAAATATCCGGATTAAACTTACCAAATATCATCGCAGGTTTGATATTTTGCGATTTCTGACTTTTCTAGTAGGTACTTAAATCTCAGTTCTTGCGTTACAGTTTTTTGATTCTATAAAGTTATAAGAAACAGGATCGATTCGCATCAAAAAAAGTTTTTGTTAAAATTGCCCATTTTATTGCAGACTGTACTTAAATTTTTTTCAAAAACTGTGAATGCAGATCAAATTTTCTCATAAAGTTATTAAGAGGCGTTACGACATTTTGTCGATTTCGCTTATTTACTTGATTTTAAAGACGTGCTTTTACAGTTAAAATACTACATTTTCATAAGCTTTAATGCACAACATGAAAGATCGTTTCAACAAGGGATGATTCTCATTAGACCGGGCCGTGCCGTGTCCGTGGCCCGGACGGGGCACGGATTTGAAACGTTACATACATTTTGTATGAAGTAGTTTATATTACACAGTGCATGATCCGTGTCTCGTCCGGGCCCGGACGACGCTCGTCTACACCACGGTTTTTGCACGGACACGCCCCGTCCCCCGTCCACGTTTTATAACCCGGTGTAATATAAACGTGTAGCACGGACGGGCTCCGCTCCGGCCCCGGCCCGGCCCTGACAGGGCACGGTGTAATGAGAATCATCCCTTATTATATTCTAATGATGAGCTCCTTTTTATATTTTTGTCTGTTTTGCGAAATTTAGGTTATTTTGAAAGATTATTTACTGCCAATTCTGTTTAATTTTTTGTATTTTTTATATAGCATTTAAATACCCCATAGATTGACCAGACATTTTTATGCAAAATTTGAACTGAATCTATCTGGTACTATTTGCGTGATGCTACATTCAGACAAACAGATAAACACACAATCTGGCAAACGAATGTAGAATTAAAAACTATATTTTTGCCATAGGTAACAATCGTTCTCTGACCTCGTAGCAATAACGTTTTACACCAATATTTAATGTACAGGTTTGAGTCCGCTACGATTTTATTACACCTATAGTAGGCATGTATTAATTCAATCAAAACCATTTTTTCTAATTTGGTATATAAGTATGTGAGAGCACTTGAAATTTAAAGAGACTACATTAAATGAAAAGCGATGAACAAGTATAAAATGTAACGACTTTATTTAGTTTGTAATTCTTCGTTAACTATTGTTACTTCTTTCATCAAAAGCGTGACGTGAGGAGTAGATATAGTGGGTGGTCGTAAGCACGACCCCTAAGCTTCACGCAGTGCGATCCCCGGGTTGGGCAAAGTGTTATCGAGTTTTCCATTCGATAATTCTGAATAAACAGCAGCTTGGAGTGTGGATTTGTACCCGGTTGATGACAAACTAGAGCAAAACTAACAAGACTTCACTTATACATGACTTATAGAACTGGTGAAATGTGGGGGTATAGTGTAATTTGTGGACCTTTATGTTGATTGACCTCAAACGTTTGATAGAGGGGAAACAAGTATTCTGTAACATACTCGTACATATACTTGCCATAAATTACTATGAAGTAAAATTAAACAATTTGTTCTTGTCTTACCAACTAAGGGATGAATTTGTATTGCGATACATCATCATTCAGCCTAAATGATCTAGTTTTCCTAAATAGACGTTTCAAGAGTTTAGCTAAGTCTGAATAAAAGGTAAGATTTTTTTTAATCAATGGGTAGGTAGTGATAGACGCTGACATTCTAGTTTATACGACGCCTGCGAATAAATGACCGAGATTTATGTTTTCTTTTTCCGGGACGAGCTATGTTCCAGCACAGTCTTTTCTTCTATCGTCACGGTCAGGTGGAAGTCAATTCTAAGCAGTTGGCAAAGGTTTATGTGAAAACTAGCGACACCCCTGCTCGCACAGTTTTTTACGACTTGAAAAAACTTCCAGATTTCTTTATCATAATGTAAGTTTAATAATAATGTATTCTATACGTATCCTTCCGGATTTAATTACCTAAGTGATGATTACAACCACATCAAAGCCGTTGCGTAAGTAAGAACAACACAAGACAGACAGATACTAAGAGCAACTTAATTTATAATATGTGTACATAGCATACCATTGAGAAATAAGATGATCACTTTTGATTCGTTTGACATGGTTGGGTCCCTAGCACAATAATTAACTAAAATTTTAATATTATAAACTACCAGCTTTTGCTCGCTACTTTGCTACGTTAATGTCAGAAAATATTCCATGGGAACGTACTACAATTGTTTTCATATAACTCTATTGGTTTACGCGGCGCATGCCAGTAAAGATATCAGTCGGCATGATTTTTTCCGACATCGTCCACAATCATTGTCATATTTCAGCCAATTTACACGAAAACCTAATTAATTATACACCTACACCTTCCTCATGAATCACTACGTCCATTGGTGACAACTGCTCGCGTTCAGATATAAGCCAGACAGACGCGGCAGGATCTCTTTGTTTTATATGATAGTGTTTTTGTAGTTTATTTTAAAATCTCCTGTAATAATGAATTATTCAATGAAAATTTCTTCGTGGTCCTTTCGAAGGGGTTTGAAAACGATCCATGCACCAATATTATGCAACCTAGGTTCCCGAATAGGTTACTAATAAGAATAAGTATAAGTATTGAAGTAGGTATTGATATGATTAAAAAACTTTTTACAAACTAAAAGCAGCGAAATCCTATCCTATTCAAAACGGTAAAGGGAGTATTTCAACCGTTTATTACCTATCGTTTTTGTTTTGTTTTTACCGTACCTATTTATTTTATCCAATTATTATATGAATTACATAATGGAACTCGTAGGTAATCGTCGATAAAACTTTAAGCTACGCTTGCCGCAGTCTGTTCGTGGCATCATATTCCGAGACCGCCGTTGTCCCGGCTGTTATTTGTACATCTTTGGCAGGCGTTACGCGGGTGGTCAGAAAACCTGAACAACCAATCTTACCAAGGGGTATCGTATTACCCAGTAACTGGTAGACTGGAAGCCGACCCTAACATAGTTGGGAAAAGGGACTAGATGATGCGAAGGAAGGGATACAATATATAGGATATTGAGAAGAATTATAAGTTTCTACAATATGAGTACTGCAGTTCTGCTGTGAAAAAGATTCTACAGCCAGCTAGGCCAGTTTATGGTTCAGGTTTTATTGAAATTGTCTTATGCCGATATCAGACGGTTCTTTCCACTTGATTGAATGAATTATTTGAGTGAATTTTGTTAATTTTTGTTTCACTCCGCGTTCTCATAACACTGACCAAATAATGTAGGAATGAACGTTCATCTGCTCCTTAGAAGATGATTTTTGCAATGTTCGAAATTAGTCAAAGTTATTTCATTGACGTAATACCAGAATTTTAAAAAAATAATCCATTGTATACCTACATTTAGAGCTCAGCAGCTACTACCTACTGACAAAACATCTGGAGAAGTTGACATAATTTAAGAAATATTCTCTTTGAAGATATATATCCATTTGCCACATCTTTACGTTATTGGACGTTATGACAGATTATCCCAATCTTAAAGTAGAATAAAAACTTGAATAAAGGTTTTTTTTAACGTGATTTTAATATTTATTATGAGGGGTGTCAAAGCACGGGTCTTTCAAACATATTTTAAGAACGTCATAAAAAATTAGATTCAGGGATCCGTTTGCTGAATACTTATTAAGCTTTTAAGTCCTAATTTTTGTATTTGTTAAAATTATTCACGATGGTGGGACCTATGTAAAACGTAGTTATAAGGGAAACTATCACAATAAAGTAGGGTCTACAAGTTAACGAGTAATTTAAAAATAACGTTAAATCTCTATCGAAAATGAGTTAAAACTATGTGCATTATAACTTTATAATGTTATAGGTAATAAAATATGAAAAATAAAAATTGTGGGTATTATAATTATGAAAACTACATAAAGTACCTAACTATACAAGATACATATTGATATTTGATTATTTGTGGATATATTTTCGGCGAAAACCACTGAAACAACTTTATTTTACATGGCTTTCTACTATGACACAAACTTATTATTGCAGGCGATAAAACACTAGGTATTGTGCATGTAAATATTTATCGCACCTACGATACTACCCTTCACTGTGCTTGGTTTGACACGCACTTGGTCGGTTTTTCACTTTTGATTCGTTTTGCGTTCAGATTTTTTAAACAAAATGAACAAAAACTGAAGCGTCTGATATCGGTTTTATGGTCTAGTACCACCTATGGAAATCCCCTCCTCTCTTGTAGATTAGTATTTAGCATTGAGCCTTTTATGTTACCAATCGATACCTACTTGCACGGTTATCAACTTCAGCTGATACTGATACAAATGTCATTTTATCCTAGGGTGTGTCATTTATCTTGCGAAGTAAGCGTCACTTAATTTTCATACACTGAGTAAGTATAGAAATAATAACTGAATTCTGATATGTATAAACAAGTTTCGTCTTATAATAAAACTGGACTTGAACAGCGTTCTTAACAAGTTAAATAATTAAAAAAACACTTTAAACTGTATTGCTTCGACATACATTTTACTAAGAGTAAAATTACTTACCGGTAAAAATGTACCATGGCTTAAGCTCACCGTTTTTAAGGTATAAATTCGCTAAAGTTTTTACGCTGACTATTCTGGCGCCTACGTAAGTAGCGCTTAATTTCAGGCGGCACGGAATGTTCCGATGCGGACAACACAGAATTCCCGAACAGAGCACGCAACAACACTTGCTACTTCGGTTTCCGCACTACACAATCATCACTGTTTTGTGGCACAAAACACAATCCATCTTTAGCAAAATCCTTTTAGCAGACCAATGCACTAGAACAAAATACTATGAACACACGGGACTCACTAAGAATGTGTTTGACCGTGACCCATTTGTTTCAAAGCACAAAAACTGCAAATGCGATGAGAAGTGCATCAGCGAGTGCAATTCGTGTTGTCTGAAAGTCACCAATAAGCCCAATGAAGCAGAGATCCCGCTGGCGAGCGCCAGCACCAACCTAAATAGACTCTGATCATCTAAATTGACTTCAATTAAATAACAACCGAAATTGTTGAAATGCGCCATTACTCCCTCGACGCTAATCTAAGTGCCAATAGTCAGGGCGAATGTTTTATTAATAATAGCCAGCAATAACTGTTAATTAATAATTAAGCGATGGTGTCGTCGGTCGGTATTACTGCGCCGTGTCGCTGTCTCGACGTAGCGCGCATTCTAACAGCTGCATCCGTGCGAGCCTTGTTCTACCGGTGATACAGTATCGCGAGCTCTGGTGCATTGGTTTCGGTTTAGCATTTTATGTTATTGTTGAGTTGGGTTAGTGTACATAACATCAAACAGGCTATTACTTGCCAAACCTTAATTTCAACTAGTAGTACCTATCGAAAACAATCTCCACACTAGTAGATGATACAGGTAGGTTTACATAATAGGATAGTGAAAGTGATTATAGGATTATTATTTGCAATGGATGTGATTCTTTTCCCACGGCTATAAATCATGTGAGAGACATATGAGTGGTGTTGATACGGATTTACAATAAAGTACTATGGACTTTCAAAATAATGATGTGGGCGTTTGCGCCCTACAATAGCACCGATACAAACAAATATTGGGAGAGTTTGTGGGAATCCCGCATAGCGCGCCGACGACGGCGGTGCGGCCGCGCGCGCCCGCAGCCACCGCGCGAGGGGGGCCCGCAGTGCCGCGCCGCGCCGTGCCGTGGGAGTGGCTGCACTGCGCTGCGATTGGCTTTCCGGCACATTCGCGTCACTGTCCTAAGCGCCCGCTTCACGTAGTCGAATCTGTCCCCTCCGGCCCCACACTATGAGCGAGAATAGCACTTGCACCCGCGCTCTCGCCTGTCTCGGTCGCGCTACTCATTGGTTAAAAACCTACGTCGAGTGACGTATTATGGTAATATAAATTGACCAACCGTAGAGCAAATTCGGTTAGTTCGTTAAAGTTGATTAAAGCCATTTAACCGGGACGGACACGAGGATACGAACGGCGCGAGCGTTCGTCGATCCCGGGGGTTTGGTTAAATGAAGTCAAATTGTTTAATATCGGAGTAGATAGATAAATCTGTGTGTCGGGTTCGGTTCGGTGGTCGAGCTGAGCAGCGGCGCGACGGAGCCGAGCGAGGTGCGCGCCGAGGTAGCGGGCCCACCGCCGCCCGCCACCGACGGCTACATGTACGTGTGCGAAGGGCCCGGGGCCGCGCCGCGCTACGAGTGCGCCTTCGAGCCGGGGCCGCACATGGAGCAGGGGCCTTTCGACGAGCACATGTTCGGCGAGTTCGGCAAGGAGCGGCATGTGGCGGTGGTGGTGGGCGACATCGGCGAGCTGTATCGCGACGAGCTGCCGGGCTTCGCGCCCGCCGCCACCGATCACAAGCGCAAAGACGAGCCGCTGCTGCTGCAGGCGCCGGAGCCCAGCCCCGCGCCGCATCCGCACCCGCCGCCACCGCCCACCACCTCCAAGAAAAGCGACAAGAAGAAGAGCGACAACAACGGAATCAAGAAGAAGAAAACTAGGTGAGTGTTTATTCTGATGTTTATTTTCTCCTCCACTTTAATGTAAAGAATAATAAAAAAAATACATTTACTTTTAATCCTGCCGACAAACTGTCACGCAGTTTGGCAGGTTTATAAAAAATTGTACAAGTTTTGGTACAAATAAATGTTTTATTTATTTTATTATTTACTTAGTAATTAAAGCAGTAAGAAAATCATACTACAACAGAACTTGCCTACGCGGTTACGTATTTTCTATTTGCTACGAAGACAGTCAGTCTTGTAGCAGTTTTGCGCGTAGCAAGTCGGTTACGAATAATCTTCGTAGAGCTTTCGTAGCGGAACGCTACGTAGAAGTCCGTAGCTTTTAATAAGACGTTTCCTGAGTGTATAATATGAAAAAATGTGTATTTGCACAGTTTGACTGTCTGATAGATACCGAGGATATTTACGGTGTTACGCGAATGGATGAAATATTTGTTATTAACAAATTAAACATTTATTTAGTAATTAAAGCAGTAAGAAAATCTTACTACAAATAATTGTACAGAACTTGCCTACGCGGCTACGAACTTTCTATTTGCTGCGAAGATGACTGTCTTGTAGCAGTCTTGTGCGTAGCAAGTCGGCTACGAATAATCTTCGTAGAGCTTTCGTAGCGCAACGCTAAGTAGAATTTGGTAGCTTTTAATAAGACGTTTTCTAAGTGTATAATAATATGAAAATGATGCCCATTTGCACAGTTTGACTGTCTGATAGATACCGAATGATATTTACGGTGTTCCGCAAATGGATGAAACGAAGATTGTAGAAATAAGTGGGAAAGCCCGCAAGTGATTCAGTAGGAATGTGATGCGGAGGAATGAGGAACATGCCGTAAGGAAAGTTTTGAGTATGAATGTGGATGGCTTTGTGCTGGGGAAGGCCATATTAACGATGGATGGATTGTGAGAAAGATATGGTTATAAAGGGGCTGAAACTGAGATTATGGCTAATAGAGATGTTTGGAAGAGGAAAACATGCTGCGCCGCCCTCAAATGTTTTGGGATAGTGGCAGGAGGACGAGGATGGTGGACGGAAGTGTCATAGGTACCATAGGAATGGCGAATGGTGGCTTTATAAAATTACTACATATTTTAACCTCGTGAGTTGTTTATTTTTATCAACAGACTAGCTGACCCGACAGACGTTGTCCTTTTTTTACGAGGGAAAATCCTCGTGGATGTCGTCCGCTCTGGGGAGGGGTCTGTCAGACTCTTTCTTACTAAAACCACCCCGGTGTTCCATCCCACACTTGCACCTGTAATCACAGGATCTAATGCGATTTCTGCGATTCCCGGCTAGTGCTGGCCCGCCTCTGCGGGCCACCTCGAGTTTGGGGGGGAGTGAGGTGTTAAACTCCCCCTTAAATCATAGAGAGACGCGCGTGGAACACTACGCGCCGCCATCTCGGGTCCTAAGGAGTAGGAAGCGACGGATTTCCCCAGATCCGTCGCCTCTGGACCCATTTAGAGGAGCTGGAAGAGGGCATTGTCTGCCATCCACAGACGGCCGGTGCGTCTGCTGCGGATCGGGTTAGCGGAAGCGATCTCCCGCTCTCTTTCCGCAGCCTCCTTCTGCGAAATGACTGTTTCGTAGAAGGATACCACCGCGTCCCAGGACTCCTCGCTGCCGAACATCGAGTCGACAACGGTCGGGTTCCTAAAATGAGGGCACGGTGCGGCTCCTTCCAAGGACAGACGTTGTCCTGTCTTAACTATGAATATTGAATTCGCATTGTATATATATAATGTTACGCGCTACTTTCTTATTTTTTTCTTGCATGAGAACCGTCTCCTGTCAAACAAATACAACAAAAAAAATGTTTTATCAAAATTGGTCCAACCGTTCACGTGTGATGCCGTGACCAAGGGAAATAGAGATTCACTTTTATATAGGGTGTAACAGAAACCCTATTACCATCCTTAAACACTAATGATAACAGCTGGTATATAATCACTATAAATAGTTTCAGTTCAAAATAAAATACTCTAAGAATTGATACCAAATTTTCGGTTTCATATGTTTCTTAAATTCAAATCATAACAAACGTGTCACCGCACTACGTAGGTCAATAACTTTCCACGTTCCTTGCCAATATCACGATAAATCTCTTCCAAGTGATGTGTTTATTTCAATTTGTAAAGTTCGGTTTCTGGTATCAATGTATTAAAAATTCTCATAACTTCCGAACATGTAGAGATAGGATTAAAAAACCCTTCAAATATCGTTTGATATCATCCAAAGAAGCCGTGCCCTTGGTGTGTATATACCCTTTCCGTTACACGTTGTATATACAGATATAGATATAGATAGAAATATAATAATAGATAGATATATATAATAATAGATAAAATAGATAACCCGATAGGTGATATTCAATTCAAATTTATTATAAAAAAACTTTTTCCAAAAAAAAACAACCGACTTCCAAAAAAACACTACAAAGTGAAAAATAACTTTAATTTCGGAAGTCGGTGTCTTTGGAGCTGTATTTGAATTTTTTGTCACCGCCTTCCGAAATTAAAGTTATTTTTCACTTTGTAGTGTTTTTTTGGAAGTCGGTTGTTTTTTTTTGGAAAAAGTTTTTATTTTTCACTTTTTAGTGGTTCACATGTGCTTACCCCTTCACAGCATACCGGCGTGATGTTATGTTATGAACTGGTGTAAGCAATAGACAGAGATGAGATTTCAGCAATCCCAGTCCATTTGCTATCATTTATTGAGGAGTTCCGTTGCCTATCTCCAAAGTTCTTCATCAGATCTTCACCAAATTGAAATGGAACCACTCCGAGAAAGTACTCTTCCAAAAAATACCTAAATCGCTTTGTGTGCCTATAAAATTTGAAGAGTTCTCTCAATTTCTCCAGGATCCCATCATCAGATCCTGACTTGATGATCATGGGACCACCTGGGAAGTATACCCTTTCAAACAAAAAAAACAAAATCCAAATCGGTCCAGCCATCTTCGAGTAATCGGGGAACATACATAAAAAAAAATAAAAAAAAAAAAAAAAAAAAAAAAAAAGGTTCCGACGAATTGATAACCTCCTCCTTTTTGAAGTCGGTTAAAAATAAAAGAAAAATGCCCGTACAACGGTTTCTCTTGCACCCAGGCTGTTTTTTAAGCATAATAAAACATCTAGACTTACAACAGCTATTCCATACAAATATTTGTTGCACACAAGAATCGAACCCGCGACCTACTCGCTAATTGCGCAATGTATTAGGAATGGCAATGGCTTTCATTTCAACACTCTTCAATTAATACCCTTGCGTTTTACTACAACGCCACATGCGAACTACGCATGAAAGACTTGACGTCACACAAATCCTGCATCGCGCAAGCTGAGTTTACCGCGCGACTAGTATATATACCCCCAACATCAACCGTCGGGCAGTTGCCCACCAGACACAACACCCGTCTGGTCGAAGGATCCTCCCTTTTCCATAGAGTATAAGTTGACTTTTGCACCCAGTTCCTCATACCTCTATAATTTGTTCTGTAAGATTTTTTTTAAACATAAGTAGTAATATTTATTATTTTTCGGCAGCCGAGCCGATGTCGATTATTCTGCCAGCGAAAGTTGCGCTATACGATTAGTAACACATGGGCTGACTGGACTGGCCCTGAATTGGACTTTGTCTGGACATATGAATGTTCACCATAATCAGGCTATAATGTTCCCATTCCCACTGCTGGGACACAAGAATCCACTCTGTGATAGGTCTATAATCCACCAAGCGGGTCAGTGCAGGTTGGTTACTATAGCTACCATGGACCAGGCTACACATGTATGTTCACACCAACGCAATGAAGACACCAAGGCTTCTTTGAGTTTGTCTCAGTGTTTCTTCTCAGAGTACTCGTATAGGAAACGACGAACTCATATAGTTTCAAAATATGTTTTTTTTTACGTGTTTAAATAAAAAATGTAAATGTTTGTTAAAATAAATTTATAGAAATAAATATAATTTATCGTCATATTTCAAACATACGTTTTGAAGCAACTCATTTTGTATTATCAAAAGGAAAGTGATAAGATTGTATGTCTTTTATATTGACAATAAAAACTACTCTTCAAATCTTTTGTTTCGAAAGGTATCATTTCCACATGCATCGGCACGCGCCGCTATCACAGGTGGCGCAGGCGCACCCTCCCTGAACTGTATGGTATCGTCGCGAACCACCCCCGTCCTATTATTTAATTATTTGCATAACTAATACGATGATTCTTAATACGTGATAAAAACCATATGGCTGGATGTTGGTTTATTAGATGTTTATGGTTTTAGAAATATTAGTTGGTTCATATTTTGTGAAAGTTTAAAAATATCATCATCTGCCTAGCCTTTTTATTTTAACTATGTTGGGGTTGGCTTCAAGTCTAACCGGATGCAGCTGGAACGACTGCCTATCTGACCTCCACAACCCAGTTACTGGGTAACACGATACCTCTTGGTAAGACTGGTTAAGAAAGTTCTATAATATATATTTGAATAAAGTTCGTAGTTTTTGCGGCAATTTTTTTTTCTCTATGCTAATGTAAACAGGATGGGCGGAACTCCTAATATAGCGAACAATAATTTGTATACTAAGTGTGGTCATTGTGGAAATAATAGCAACACATTATTATAAATGAGCAATGAATCTAAGATGATTAAACCCAAATTGTATTTCAGTTATAAATATCGATATTGCGTCACTTTTTCTGTCAAGAACCCAAAACACTTTTGGGAATAATAGCCACCTAGGTACATACGGGATAAAAAGATTATATTATATTACTTCTATTAATAAGTTAAAAAATAACTTTAAGATTTTTCAGATAAGATAAAATCGCGTGAAAATAATAATTCATAACGGCTCGACACCCTTATGATGTAGACAAAACCTCTAGCGGCACCCTTTTCTAAGTTCACTTTATATAGACGTCTTGCAATAACTGCTATGAAACTACAAAGGCGACATGTTTCGTTCAGATTAATTACCCGTATGACCGCGGGGAGTCAATTGCCTTATCTCACCATCTCTTGAATGGAGGGTACAGCGCTTAATGAATGTAGTTGCAACACCAGCTCAGTGATCGCTTCGTACATAGCGTACGGGAACAATTATGTAGTTCGTCTCTAAATATTTACAACGCGAATTAAATAGTTGGTACTGTAGCTATGCCTACAATGTAGGTATTTTTTAAATTGAGTAGTAGTGATCTAGTTGCGTACATATTAGTTTATAGGTAAGTGACAAACACCTCAAATCGCAGAACGCATTATGGATTAAGCATAAGCTACCTACAAAAAAAAGTTTAGGGTACCTAATGACGTGTCCACTCTAGCAACTATTTTTTAAAGACAGCGTTGATAGGCACAATGATGTGTCGTAATAAAGTATCAAATAAAATGTGGTGTAACAATTAATAACACGATGCCGCTATAAGTTTAAAGTCAATTGGCAGGCAATTAGAGGTGCTCGCGCGCAACGGGGGTGAATTTCATTTCACGCTCAATCAATTTCTGCGCGTGCGGCCCGCAGCCATATTGCACGCGTCAGATGGTAGATGTGTGCTCGGGAATGATAGATAAGAATTTTGTTTGTGAATGCATAATTGAGAGTATAACAAGTTACCTACTTTACAATCGGGGGGTTGTTTATTGTTTGAAGTCGAAGCTCACGGTAGTCCCAACGACTACACCTGCCTGCACCAAACGATACAGTTATCTTCCCTGTGCAGTGTGAGGTTTCAAAAAAGGCTTGGTTTATTTTACTTCTTAGGTATCTTGTTAAGTTTTTAAACATATATTTTCATCCTCAGAACTACTTTCACGGCGTATCAACTGGAGGAACTAGAGCGAGCATTCGAGCGCGCGCCATACCCCGACGTGTTCGCAAGAGAAGAACTGGCTCTTAAACTTAACTTGTCCGAATCACGAGTGCAGGTTGGTAAACAAATTTCTTCATATATTAACATGTTGCTGGAGCTACGTCAGCGCAGTGTAATAATTAATATGCTTTTCAATAGGTTTGGTTCCAAAACCGAAGAGCAAAATGGCGTAAACGAGAGCCTCCACGCAAAACAGGGTACATCGGTTCCAGTTCACCGAGTTCAACAACATTAGGTGGTGGCTTCTCCGGCATCGGTGGCAACTTGCCAGCCTTCCCGCAGAACGGCCTACCCACCCCCTCAGACTCCTGGTCGTACCAGCATTCCTACGAACTCTCCTCGCATCATTTACTGTCATCTAGCAGCGGTGGATACCCCGGCTTCAACGCACAGCCAGCTGCGTATTCTTACACGACCGTCCTCAATGGCCACGACGGGCAGATGTTCGCGCCGCGGCACTCTTACGAGTACGGGGAGGGTAGCCCACCTCCGCTGGGCGTGCGCGACTACCCGATGATGGCGGCGCACTCACCGCAGATGGAGGCGCACTCGCACGATGAGAAGTTGGAGTATCGCTCGCACGAGCACGAGGACAAGTACGCAGCGTGCGCGCTGCAAGACGAGCCGCCGCGGTACGCCGCGCCGCCCGAAGAGTACGACAAGTGCGCGCTCGCGGCGCACGACAAGCACTACGACATGGAGCGCCACGCCGACCTGACACAGCCCGTCGTCGTCAAAATGGAGCCCAGCACCGGGCAGGCGTACACCACGCTGCCTCCTTTTTTGAATTGAAATACTCCTTTTCGAAATTATCCTAGCGTTAGTGTTCTAAGCCAGAGTAATTTCGAAAGGGAGTATTAGTTAGGAATGTTGCGGATGGTAGGAAATGACCAGAAAGCTCATCTACCGTTGTTTTGTTCTCATTGATTAAAAGTAGTGTAGGTATGCTTGATGCTATCTACCTTTCATATGAATTAATTTACTGATTAGGTAGGTATATTTATTCAGTAATGAGTTCATATAAAGTGGATAATAATTAGATTATTATGTATACTATATAGGTATAGGTAGGTACTATCTAGGTATTAAAATATAAATTCCATAATTGGTATCTAAATATTGAAGTAAGTAAGTAGATATTTTTTTTATATTTTTATAGTTATAAAATTATGAAGCGTTTAAAGTTTTGCAATAATGTAAATATTTACTTATTTAAATTTAATTAGACATAAACAAATGTGCCTCTTTAAAGTTTAACTTATTTGTAGGTTTTGTGTAATTTATAAGCTTACCTACTATGTTTATTAGTACAACTCTCACCAAAGTTTATAGCCGCTCTCAAACTGGCGTTTATTGCACGGTAGACAATCAGAGGGGAGTGTTAGTGCTCATACACGAGCGGCATGCGTCAACGGCAGAGACACAGACGGTTGACAATCGGATTTGAGGACGGTGCTCAAATACACGAGCGGCACGTTGTCGATGGTAGCCGTAAACGTGTCAGCGGCGGCCGTCGACGAGATTCGAGAGCTGCCGTCGACGAGTGTCGGTGGTTGCAGTTGCCTCTGCTGCTGACGCATGCCGTTCGTGTGTCTGAGCCCATAGGACGTTCGTGCGTGCACAGGGGTGCGGGATGCAAGAAAGCGGTTACTTCAGAGCGATCTAAAATATTGGTGAGAGTTATAATTTCGAATAGTATGTACTATCCGTTAAACTGCTATTGAGATCGAGAACTCTTAGAATTAGTAGTATGTGACAGTGCTAGACTGAAAGCTGACTCGAAGTAACCTTCGTGGCTTCACAATACATTTCTGAGAGCTCCGTTTTATTAGCATTTTGTCGAGTAGTTGAAACTATTATCTAATTGAGTAAAATACTCGTAGACTTCGCTTCTCGTGCATTCCTTGTGCCTTATCTTGATAGTGCTTGTTATCGTTGATACATGCATCTTTTTATATTAATAAGTTCTCTAATTAGTCGTATACTTTTTTATTCAAGAAAATATAGTAACGTATAGAACATTACCTACAATATTTTCTCGTATCAAAATTTAATTAAGTGATAGATGATACGTTAGATATGTAACACTTTGTAAATAAGTTTTTAAAACGTGAACAGTTTGTGCCAAAAATTAATTAAGAAGTAAGTCGCCCAGACAAGGGCGCAGCATCCAATAGGTGCTTATTTAGAGATCGAGTTTTAGATACTTTAGATTAGTTATAATTGTATTTATTTTAATAACAAAATATTCTGGTTTCTATTCGTCGTTTTACAGAGTGAGAGTTTTACCCCACAGGGTGGAATGGTAAAATAAACCGGATTCTTATCAATACCGTTTTATATTGAGCGCAGAGTAGGTCAAATGTAAGACCCTAGAATCGATATACGGACTTAGTAAGTTAGTCGGTTTTCAATCCCAAACCCAATTTAACCCAAATAATTCTCGTTTCATTAATGTTACGTCTAAATCACTGGCCCCGCGTGGTGAGTTATGGCTAACTACTTCTCACAGGGAGCATGTGTCCCAGCAGTGGGAACAGGCCGATTATGCTATGCTGATGCTTCTACGTCTAAGAAATACGTTTAGGTACTTCAACACAAGACAAGTGACGCCATATAAGCTTATGTATACACCGATCAATTTTAATGGTTGTTTTCCCGCAGCCAAATGGTTTTGTCTTGGTAATACAATCGTTTTATAAACAAATAAAATATTAGAAACAAAAAATGGCAGATTAACCATTGTGAAAAATCACCACGTGCGAGAGTTTATTTTGCTTTGAACATTTATCTATGCATCGCTGTTCCGTTTGTCGGCGGCGCGTGCGATTCGAGTAGTACCTAGAAGTTACCTCTAGTGTTACTATTGATTCTCAGTTTCTCACGTTTTCGAGTTGATGAATATTTTGTTAATTATTTTAAAACAAAAACATCTTTATTTTTTACTTTTACTCTATGCTTCGAAAGTACTCCTTATGGCAAGTTCTTCTGCCGCGGGAAAACAACCATTAAAATTTCTCGGTGTATACAGAATCTGTGCATACAGAATAAGAACCTTCCTTCGTCTTGCCACGAACTGGGGTCAGCGGGTCAATGACACGACGAGGGCATTGTATTACGTACTCGTTGCACTCAGGATAATTCGTAGCATCGGACCCAACTATACGAGACGGTGACTCTACTCCAGTTACTTAATGATCCAGAATCTAGTAAGCTAAAGGCATAAAACCTACAGTCACGTAGTGTTCTGGCTTCATTGGGTGTTGAATATTATTATGACGACAGTTATCGATAGGGTATTGAATTTTAAATGGTCTACAAGTGGGTTTTTCATGGTGAATGCTTTAATTAATATTCTATTGAAGAAATAATATTCTGTAGCTCTTAGCCCTTGTTTTTATGCCATCAGGTAGTTTCATCATTAACCATTCCTTTATCATTTTATGTATTTAGGATAAGTGATTATTATTTTAATATTTGGGACACGTTATCGCAAATTATTTTGCTTAATTTGGTTAATTGTTAGTAAAAAATGTAAATTATATTTTTTAACAAATTATTTAACTACTAAGGTATTAGCGACATCTTGAATTGTCACCGAAGATCGATAATGTGGCCCAGTATAAATATAGTTATTTTGTATTATTAGGACAAAAATCAATATCTATATTTATGTTCTCATGAAAAGGGCCAAAGATTATACAAAATATAAATATACACATAAAAAAATATAACACGTGTATCCCACATTTCGTTAGTTATGTTTAAGTCACATTTAATAGGGGTGAGCCTATTGCCAACAATATAAACCGGCAATATAAATATCTGCTAACATTTTACAGTTTTTACAAAATGATATGGCAGGGTATATCTATAAATAGTTAAATAAAATTTGATTAGTGTCCTCTGCATGTGTATTGTTAAATAGAGCATTTATATAAGTTATGTTAAGTTAAGAGAGCAATAAGCTAGATATTTTGTAATATTTAATTATAAGGAAGACGAGAAATTATAATACAAATGTGCTTAAAGTGAGTTTATTATTTAATTGTGTACCACTATCCTTTACTTACATTTATACATATGTACACGCAAGTCAATACACATTTTCATAATGTACAAAACCTACATAATAAACATCTTAAAATCATTCAATAACAGGCAACGAACAGTGTAAACTGCTGGTTCTAGAGGCCATAATTTAGCACAAGAATTCCTTAAGTAACGAAGGTGAGCAATAAGGAAGGTTTTTGTTTAATAACGGATAAAATTCTGTGAAATGAATGGCCCATTCATATACCTCTCGAACGAGTGCAGTTTTCGAAACGGCGCGGGCGTTCAATTCAAGGTTACAGTGTTCCACAGAAAAGATTCTTACTAAATATTGTAAAATTAAGTGATAAGTACCTATTCAGAGACCCACCTGCCGGCAGGCTGGCCAACTATTAAATCACTGGACCCTTCCAATAAATAAATATACCTCTAGTATAAATTTGCGTTCAACGCAGTTTGAAGTTTGAACTTTCTCATCGCGTGACCTCTTAATAGCGTCCGCGAGTCACAATACCGTCAGTTTGTTTGCGTAACATCCCAAACACCATCCTGGCGTGCCCAAATACCATCACCACTAAAGTGGTATTTCTTTTCAATGGTATACAGCACTAAGCTCAGAATCTGATCATCAGTGACGCTGTTAAAATGCACGTTGTAGTTTAGATCGTCTTTCAATTGTTCATTTGTATCTCGTCCTTCGCGCATGCTTAGCAGGCTGTCTATGTAGTATTTTACTTCGGAACTGGAAATAAAAAGTGTGTAATTAATCAAATGCCTACGAAATTATATTTACGGGTAATGGTCTAATAAAATGTGAGTTTTTAACTAAGTTCGACAAATAGAGAAGTAATGGAAGCAAAAGTCATGTTCCGCCGATCCCAAAATAAATTGGTATAAGAGCAAGAGAATCTCATGATTCTCTTGCTCTTATACCAATTTATTTTAGTGTTGGAAGAAATTTAAGAGTATAAAATGGCGCTGACCACTGGCCATGCTCTTTTATGTGAATAGGCGTTATCACGATACGTCCTGCCTTGGCGTAGACAGCTTTACAATAGAACTATGTTGAATGTATATAAAGCAACATTGCATTTTGCATTCCAGATACATACGGAATTCAAAACAATACTCACACAGGATACAGGAGTATCAAACAATTATTAAAAATGATTTGGTCATCGAATTTCTTCTTGAGAAACTGTATATTTTCATCAATAACGTTCATGGCGACATGCAGCCAGTACTTGTGTCGTCTCAGTTGACTCAACACATTTCTGACGAGCACTCCTTGGCTGCCATCGCTGTGGGCCGGCAAGTTGCTGAGAGACGAAGATATTAGTATTGCTATGTCTCTGCCGCATACTTTGTCGCCGAAACTGTTGATGTAACTACGGAAAGAAGAATAATCAATAAACGCTTTATTAAAGAAAGATTTTTATTTAAATAGGTACATTGTTCGTTTGCCTAATAAGGTTCGCTTGCAAGATTCTTTTAATTCGTTTAACGTTACACGTTTTTAGTGATGTGGTGCAAGTTGGCCTCGATCCGTGGACAAGTTTTTAGTTCCAGAATAGTTTTATTCAACATCTTTATATCGATGTTTAATATGTATATGTGTGTTTGTGTGTGTGTTTAATGTGTATTGTTGTGTGTGTATGTTTGATGTGTGTGTGTTGTTTATTCTGTAACTAAAAAAGTATCAACGAATCGATCACATAAAGCAGTGCCTGCCACGCTCATATAAATTGTGCCCCTGCAAATTATGTAAATTTCCTAAAAATGGATTGAGAATTGTCAGGGCAGTCGGCAGCTCGAAACTGTGCTTACCGGTGCATTATTATTTACTCATCCATCAACCAATCGGCAAGGTTATGATTATCGTTGGGCAAGCGAGTTGTCGACAACAATACAGTCCGGTTCAAACTGCGGCTCGGAATATGAGGCGACTCGCTGCGCACAGTAACAAATTCACGCTTCAGCGGGGGTAAGGGGTTTTTTTTAGGGTGGGAAATCATCAAAAATGGTCCTTACCGGACAGCGAGCTACCCATTACTCGCCGTCCACAAGCCCACGCTTACGGTGGCCGGGAATCAGCTTGGGATTCTCGACGCCCAGGGCGTCTCCTGCGGCGACTAAGGCCGTGAGGGCGCATATACTGCCTCTTTCTCATGTGCACCGCCTCCCTCTTCGCGGGCATTACTGCTTCGCAGAAGGAGGTGACGGCTACCCATGAACTCCATGCTCCGTACCATGGCTTGGACCAGGGCCGGACGCTAGAGATCGCCTCCACGAGGACACGGCGGTGCTCCGTCCAAGCCGGGCAGACCTCCACCGTATGCTCCACCGTGTCCTCAGGGCGATCTACGCAGTGGAAACACCCAGGTGTTTCCTTCCGCCTTATACGAAACAGGGACCTCCCAAAATAACCGTAGCCGGTGAGGACCTGCGTCAGGCGGAAGGTGAGGACGCCGTGGCACCTCTCAATCCACTCCTCAAAGAGGGGACTTACCGCCGCAATCGTGGCGTGCCCAAGGGGTGGGGGGTGAGGTACTGCGCAGCGAGTAGCGTACTTCAGAGCTGCCATAAAGTTGTAGTGGCTTGTTGTGGCTGTACCAATCAAATCAAGGTATCTTTCTTCGAAAGCATTATGTTTTATATTAAATGCATAACTCACTTGTTGAACACTTTTGTGGAGGACACTAAATGATTCAGACTATAGCATTGTTTTTTTGCAGACTCTATCTTGGTTAGACGGCTCAGCATTTTCTTCTTGTGTATTACGAGTAGGAGGATCTAGAGATTGAAAGACAACAACATTAATATTGTGAATATAAATAATTGCTAATTTATTTTGTATTATTGTGCTTTGGGATATGAGCAAACTTATATCGGTTACATTGAGTACACTTTCTACTGCCACTATTTGCTGCCTCAACAATAATTTTGTCAATTTGAAATTAACTTTGCACCCGTAATATACATAAGTTCCAATTTCCAATAACACGTTAGTATCAAGCATTTCTCACCCTAGGATTTGTGGACAGTACTTGGTACTCTTTTGAGCTCCTGAGCTCCTCTAGTCGCTCGCGGACTGTCTCTGGTCGCATACAATATACCTTCAAACACCGCCTTTGAGCTTCCAATGATATTCTGTACTCCTTAAAAAAAAACAGTCCCATTTAGGAAATGTTCATAGTAAAGAAAAAAGATTATGAACTAATTTAAACATTAAAGTAACTGATGAAACTTCACGGTAATAAAGTCTGTACAGTTTCGCCAATCAATTTAATCTGATCTTGTATAACAGATGGTGACTGTCTACTTAAGTCCATATCATAATTTGTATTAGGTACCTCTAAAACATCTCGAACTTGTATTACAGAATTATAATTATTCTTCAATATAGCAGGTTCTATTTTCAAAGCATCTCGAATGTCCATACCAGCCAGGGTACCAACATTCTCTAATATAAGTTTAGTATGTAAAGGATCTGCAGATATGACAAAGCCATTTCTTCTAATGCCTGCATTGTCAAACTTGATTTCATTAAGTGCGATGTTGATTGCTTCTTCAATGTCCGACATTGGCTTGTGTCTTAGTGGTAGGTAGTTTTTACAGTATTTCTGAAATTCTTCTGGTGTCACCGAGAGCTTCCAGTGAAGAAATCTTTCTAGCACACTCATACGGATTGTTACTGAAATCATAATATTATCTGTTGGTACTTCTATTTACAAAAAAAAAAACATTAGTCTTTGCAATAAATAGTCAAAAAAGTATTTTAATAGAGAGTAGTTTATTATAGAGGATTTTGCTTTATCGTCCAGGGTAACAGTATTTATATGAAAAGTAGGCAACTGATCCATATAACCACGGAGGAATGAAAGAAGCGGAGATGCTGCAAAGCAAAATCTCTTTAGAAAGTAGCGTCGGCAGAATGCGGGTGAGAGGAGGACGGGGTATGACGTTTCCGCCCAGTTTTTGTAAGTCCATCTGAGGGGAAGGGATTTATGACAATAAAACTAAACTAGCTATTTGTCATTTTAGTTCGTCCACTGGCCACTATGGCGTTACAAAGTATGACGCTTTGTTCCAGAACATTCTATGTACGTTAGTATGGCGGGAACACATTATTTATTACCCAACTGAAAGGGAAATGTTTTTCCTGTTTGAAATGTTTTTTTTTTTAATAATGTCATGTGTGGTATCGGATATATAGGGTATGATAGGTAGGTAGCAGTGGCAAAGGGTGATTTCATGGAAGTGGTAAGCCAGAGGCAAAAAAAAAGAAAAAAAAAGACAGTTCCCGAATATTTTCAAGGGATCGGCTAAATACTAAATTTTATATATGAGCGTAACATGGGACGAACATTGCCATAGGGCGGGCATGCATCGCGAATTTTAGTTTGTATTCCACCGTGCTCACCAGACACTAATGCCGCGCCGTCGTAAGATTGACTAACTTATTCCTACGATACTGGTCAAGTATTTCCAACAACTGTTTGGATAAAACTTCAGCGGTTGACCTCCACTAACATCGTAAAATCCCAGGGATCGTTCTTTGATTCCAGTTTCAGATAAATATCGAAAAATAACAGTTAATTGCTCACTATAAGTGTGCAATTTTCATATAATTATTCACTCAAAACTAAGGTTTTCGGCTCCGCCCACAGTGACGTCATGGCTGTACTGAAGGCCTAATTGCCCTGCGGCATCTCCGCTTTTTTCATTACTCCGTGTATATAACTAACATAATTATTGTGAATAATAAGAAAATAAGGCCTCCCACAAGGTGGACCGATGACCTTGTGAGGGCCGCAGGAGTCCGCTGGATGCGGGAAGCACAGAACCGGTCGAAGTGGCGGAGCTTGGGGGAGGCCTATGTCCAGCAGTGGACGTCTTTCGGCTGAAATGATGATGATAAGAAAATGGTAGCATTTTACGTACATATAGATGCATCAGTATCAGAGAAGTTTTGTAAAGTTTTACTACTGGCAGGCCATTCTTGGAACTTGTCTAATATTGTTTGTTCCAATTCAAAGTCTGTAGGAAGCAAGCCTTCTTTTTTCAGCCGAGCTAATGTTCTTGATCTTACAAGTGTGTGGTATCTGAAAGTCAGTGCAAAATTATGATACTTAAGTGTTTTGTGTCTCGAATACTTCAATCTTTTGTCACGCATTACTTGTTTTATTTATTTATTTATTCAGGGACAATAAACAGCTACAATATGTGTTGAAACAAAGAAAAAAAAAAATACAAAATATTAACAATATTGCAGCCCACTACATTATCCGCATATTAACAAGAGAAAATTCATAATGAATTTGAACCCACTACTCACTTTATGATATGTTTAGCAGAGACACTGACAAAACCACACTCTTTAAGTATTTCCCCGTAGTTGTCCATTGTAATTGGGTTCATACTAAACACATGCAGATTACGGCAAGCCTCTTCAGGTGTGATACCAAACTTTTCTAATATCTGTAGAGTGCACTGCAAGCGGTCATCAGTTACCTCATCAATGTGTGGGTGTTTCTTCTTCAATAGGGTTAGGTAGTCGTTTGATATTGTTTCACCTATAGAATGAATAAAAGTATTTTTATCATCATCATCTGCATAGCATTTTCCCAACTATGTTAGAGTCGGCTTCCATTCTAACCGGATGCAGCTGAATATCAGTTTTTACATGGAGCGACTTGTTTTAAACTGAAAGATGTGGTCTGTGATAGTACTACCAAAAGTTACGTTATACCCATTTATAACAAACTATATCCCATTCACAATGAGATTAGACATTTAAACAAAACTTTTTACAATCCGTTCAACCGATTTTTACTTCTATTCCGTAGGCATAAGGATGGCATTATAGGCAAAAACGTGATTATAATACCAATTGTTTACTGCAGCTGCCATTTGTCATGCTACTAACGCAATAGAAGTAAAAATCGGTAGAACGGACTGTAAAAAAGGTTGATTTAAATGTCTAATCTTATTGTGAATGGGATATAGGTTCTATTAAAAACATAACCTTGTTATTGGTTTATTCAATTAAGTAATCATTATAAGATTCACAATCACAGCCACTTTTAGCTAAATGATATTATATGATAACAAATAAACTTAAATCACCTGTAGTTTTCTTGTAAAAATCCAAAATCGGTAAGTTGTGATGGAATTTTCGCGATGAAACTTGAGAAAAATAAGAGAAATGTAAACCACCACCGCTTAAATATCTCAATCTTTTAATAAACGACCGCATATTATAGTATGTTACTCTTTTATCTAATTATTTTAGTTTTAATTTATAGTTTTCGTAGCGTTTCGCGAATGTAAATAATAACAAACACGCACGGCTTCTTGTTGTCAATATGACATTGACATTGACAGATCATTTGCTGATAAGGGAAACCTTAGACGATCCATACGGTAAAACTGTCGTAAATCATTATACTTTTTATTGTTTGTCCCACCCAACCCCAACACGTTTAGGAATAGGCTAGGCAGATGATGAATGCGGTAACTAACCCTTTATTGACGTGAAAACGACTTTTCGCTCGGAGTAGTAGTAAGTTCGATATTTTTGACCTACGATTTCAACCGCTAATAACTAAGAGAGTTTTAGCATGTTGTACTAGAGTAATGGTTGATCATTCAAAAGATACCTAGGTCATATTTATAAAAAAAATAAGCATGATATAATTTGCCTGTGACGTCACACTGCGTGTGCATGCTCTTGCGCGCGACCCTCTATTTTTTACTATGAGTCGAAATTCCAATTAGTAAAAACACTAATTGGAGTTTCGACTCATCTCTCTTTTTAGTTAGAACATTCTGGTATCGTTGTCAAGAGTTGATAATGTACAGCTAGGGCAAAGACAGAATTAACAAAAATATTAGCCGAAGATCGAAGGATGTTGACAATAGCAAAATAACTCCATACATCGTATAATTATGCTCTGAAATGAACAAAAAAAAACCATTTGTAGAAAGCTTGCATCAAAACTAAAGGAATGCAATGACCATAAAATATATAGTGCCGAGCAAATACAATAGCTACGGTAGTGACGGCAACCGTAAGAAAATCTGTCTGTCAATTTAATGTATTTTGAAATTAAATAATTGCATACCACATGTAATGGTAGAATGTAAATGGGCCACCTTTATAATAACATCATACTACTTTGTACACCTACATTTTGGCAAATAAATTACAAATAAATAAATAGTTTAAGATGTCGTCTAATATTGGCTGTAAATCTGCTAAAAACTTAAAAAAAAAACATCATAATCAGTGAGATCGTCTCTAATCTAATGAGTCACGTCCGGAAGGGCACCAACAGGTGCCCACACAGTAGAAAATTAATTGTGTCTCATTGGCCGGAATCTAGTACGTATCGGTCAGATACAATGGCTACAGCAGTTTATGGAACCATAGGAACATATGTTACAAAACCCAATGACATAATATTTCGCCTCGTATCGGCTGTATATCTTTTCATAATTGTAAACAAAAACGACAATCGAAGAAAGTTTATGTCTTACAGAACACAATAATAGGTCAGATTACAGTTGTGAGTTGTGACCAAACGTTTTTACGAAAACAAACGGCGCAGACTCGGACTGTTTTCAAGGCTAAAAACTGGCCATTGACAGGGTAGGATCCAGGTGGCCCAGGAAAAGGAAGCCTGGAATTCGGGTGAGGCCTTTGTTCAGCAGTGGGACAGAGAAGGCACCTTAAAAAAAATGGCCAATTGCCTGAAAATATAATATTTTTGTTTACAACACTCCTTGTCAATCAAAAAATCTGTCAATGTTGACAGTTGAATATTGTCATTGTCAATGTCAGTTTATCACGAACAAATCAAATCGCTAAACCTTAATTTACGTGTTTTATTTCGAAATAAATTAAAAGCAAATCGGTATGTACTCCGTGAATGAAATAAGTGTTTAGTGACTTAGAATATAGGAATAATAAACAGTTTGTGGCTGAAGGTTAGTTTTGCTTACTTATTCCCGTGTTCGTATTTACTTGTTATTATTGAAACTATTCTTCATTCGCCCCTCAGATAACTCTGACCACCCTTTCTAGAACCTTAATACTATTACTCTTTTCAGATGGACTGGACAGCAGTTACAAACCAGTTCAAGCAAACATGGCTCACTACTATTCTGAGTCTCATTTTGTTTTCTGGTGTTACATATTTTCTATTATGGGCAGAGGTAAGCAACTTGTATGGCCAAAAGAGCAGCCTAGGTCTGGTATTATTTTTTAATGTATTCTTTATTGTACACCACAAAAATACACTACAAAAAAACAATTTACACTATAAAATATACAATGGGCAGCCTTATCTCTTTACGCGATCTCGCTCTCGGTTTTCGGTATATTAGTAATTGAGGAAGTATTTCTATGTATTTATTTTGTAATTTTCAGAGCCAAACAATTCAAAGTAATCTGATGCTAGAGGAACTGGTGTCGGTAGCTGAGAGTATTGACGTTCATACTAGTGATGAAGCGGCGCGCTATGAGGGCCGAGTAGTGCACATTGTGGGCCCCCTGAGAATACTAGAACCAATATCTGAGCCGGACTATAATATACAAGTACAAGCAGTTAAGTTGCGTAAAAGAGTACAAATGTATCAATGGATTGAAGAAACCACGTAAGTGAGAATGTAGCCTAGCAACAGATGACAGATGTAAAAAAATATACAGTAACAAGTTTTAATATAATTTCGTCTACACCTGCCTGGTGGTTTCGTCTGTTCATCATCATCCCAGCCCGAAATTCCCCACTGCTGGGTATAGGCCTACCCCATTTTTGCGCTATACTGCTCAGTTCTGAGCGACTTTCATCCATGTGTTTCTCGCGACTGACGATATCATCAACCCAACCCATGACCCATGTAGTGTCTGTTCTACATACATCTACTATGAAGATGTAAAAATAATATCAAGCCCATAACTACTAACTGGACTAATTCATACTAAATATACTTACTATTTTTTAGAGAACAAGAGAATTTTCTAAGTGAACCAGCTGACGAGTCTCGCAAGACATATTGGTACCACAAAGACTGGCGAGACTATGTGGTGGAGTCCTCTCTGTTTTATATCAGACCCGGGCATCACAACCCACCTTCCATGCCCATGTTCAGTGAGACTCATATTGCAGAAAATGTCAAGATTGGATGGCTTTACTTAGGTATTATATCAGAACATTTTGCTTTTTTTTAACCGACTTCAAAAAGGAGGAGGTTATCAATTCGTCGGAACCTTTTTTTTTTTTTTGTTTTTTTTTTTTTTTTTTTTATGTATGTTCCCCGATTACTCGAAGATGGCTGGACCGATTTGGATTTTGTTTTTTTTGTTTGAAAGGGTATACTTCCCAGGTGGTCCCATGATCATCAAGTCAGGATCTGATGATGGGATCCTGGAGAAATAGAGAGAACTCTTCAAATTTTATAGGCACACAAAGCGATTTAGGTATTTTTTGGAAGAGTACTTTCTCGTAGTGGTCTCATTTCAATTTGGTGAATGTTTGATGAAGAACTTTGGAGATAGGCAACGGAACTCCTTAATAAATGATAGCAAATGGACTGGGATTGCTGAAATCTCAACTCTGTCTATTGCTTACACCAGTTCATAACATAACATCACGCCGGTATGCTGTGAAGGGGTAAGCACATGTGAACCACTAAAAAGTGAAAAATAAAAACTTTTTCCAAAAAAAAAACAACCGACTTCCAAAAAAACACTACAAAGTGAAAAATAACTTTGATTTCGGAAGGCGGTGGCAAAAAATTCAAATACAGCACCAAAGACACCGACTTCCGAAATCAAAGTTATTTTTCACTTTGTAGTGTTTTTTTGGAAGTCGGTTGTTTTTTTTTTGGAAAAAGTTTTTATTTACTTGGCTGCTTATTCTGCTACTTACAGAAGATAAATTATGAAGTGAAATTATGAAGTTTGTGTAGACATTGAGTTCCTTAAGTTCTGAGTTGAGCTACACAATAGGGTATTTTCCAATTAATTAAAAACTATTTTGATTTGAAGATTGGGATGAAAAATGTAACAGATAAATAAAAATGTATTGATTTAAAACCATTTCCTCAATTAAAAAGAAATTAAATTTTCGTTGTTTTGAATTACCGCCAAAACGCTTCTTACGATGACTTTTTTTATCACGTGACCACTCGTGACGTCAGCTTTGTGTAAGCGGCACCGGTATAAAATACTTTGCGTGGCGCAGTTTTAGAAGTATTTGTTTACAGAGGCACCACACACTAGTAATACCACTTTATATCCATTAAAAATATTGTTAATTAATTATAAACTCGACATTCACTTGCTTACTAACTACTTTAGTTTAGTTGTTGTCCTAATTATCTGCAGATGAAAATCTGCATGGCCCTCATATGACCAAGATTATGTCTGGGCATAATAAGTAATACGGGCTGCTAACTGCAACTCCACGTCAAAGAGCAGCGGGAATTTAAAAGTGACTGTGACTTCTGAGTTTGTTTCGGTTCTTCTCAGAGTAGACAGTTAGGAACCTACCAAAAGTTTTAAAACATAGTTTAACTTTGACGTGGTAAAATGAATTTTTAATTAGTTCACAGAAATAAATATCATTTATTTATTGTTAACATTCTCTTCGACTTAATTTCAGGGATTGACGTGAAGCGCAAAGTAGTAGACTATTACGAGATTTGGTCAGACTCTAGACCAGAGCGTAGTGACATTAAACTACATTCAGGTTTTTACTACCATGGAGAGAGTGCTTTGGAACATGAGATAGGCGACCTTCGGATACACTTCTCATATGCAGGGCGTGAGGATGATATTGTAAGATTAATTTAAATAATATGATAATTGGTTAGGGTCCTGTTGCTCCAGACTTTGTTGAGTAACAACCTGCTGAATGAAGATAACCAACAATGTCACAAATATAAAAAATACAGAAACAGAAATTATTGGCACTGCACTTAATTTTCTCGAGAGCTGATTCACAATGAATGGTAGTGTAAAAGTTCTTAAAATATCAAGTGTTTACAAGAAAATTTTAATCTACGAATTATATTTGAAGAGAATATGCAATAAAAGCACTCCAAAATCATTATACATACATTTACCAAATGACTTTAGATCTCTATTTTCCTTTCAGTATACAGCTGTGGGTTTAGTAGAAGGTGGCAATCTGCAAGCTTACAGTCCAACAAGGTTCCCTACTGCTGATCCCATTTGTCTATTTCGCAAAGGTTCCTACAGTTTGACGCAGCTGCATGATTTAGAGAGGAGAGACGCCAATGTGCACACATGGAAATATCGACTTTTGGGATTTGTACAAGTATTTGCGTCTGCGATGACTTTGCATCCTGATTGGGTGACACTACGTAAGTTTAAACCTTTAAATTTAATAGCTAAACAAAAAACGAGCCCACACGAGCGTAGCGGGATTCCGCCGTTGATGGTTACTTTGATGCTGATACAATTTTGCACTTTATGTCACAAAATATAAGGTGTGTTATGAAATATTATTAAAAAACTAGCTACAGATGATAAATAGGTTTTATTAGACGTTCCTGTCTGGCTCCATAAGTTCGCCTTGAGACACATTTAATAAGACCTTGTACCATTTGCCGAATTAATCAATCCCATTTCGATTGCTGTCAATATAAAAATTAACACCCGCGCGGTCTTGTTTGGGCGCTATTTGAAGCTCAACTTTATGTGTATGACTATAAAATCGTCCTTTTTTCAGTTTTACAATTTCAGTGGGTATCAAGTAATTTAAGGCGGTGTACACGGTTTTGGGTGAACTTGGTCCTGTCGTTTTCGTATACGTTATTCATCGTGGCTATACCTTGGTAAGTATTATTCAGTAAAATATTTTCCTGAGATACTTTGATTTAAGTTTTCTTAGTCCATTGGTGTCATAAAACAGGTCTTTAAATAATATTCATACGATATATTATATTATTACAGGTTGGTTCACAAGCCGACATTCGGTGCCATGGTGCTGGGCGGCGCGATGGTCCCTCTCCTGCATTACTCGACGCTGCTGTCGCGGCGCGATGCCACGCCGGACCCTCCGCCTTACAACAGATGGAACAACAACCCACACTGAACAAAACTCTTGGGGCTTACCTTGACATGAATCCACTCAATTCAGCCACAAGCTAGATTCTAGCTGATAATGAGAAACAGCTTCGGCGTTCCTAAAATCGAGATTCACGTCAATGCGTAAATAACTGGCTGAATTACAAGGATGGATTTGATAGTCAATGGTATGGCCTCTATGCTCTGCGATGATCAAGTAACCACCATTTTAATATGGAAATATAACTGGCTGATAGGTTAAGGCGCGTATACGGTAAGTCACTAAAGCTAGGGTTTACTGGAAGAGGTAGCTGCCACATAGTGTCCGCAATTTACGGGCGAATGACGTCACTGAGACGTTATCTTTATTACTTTAATTAAGGTGGAAGCGCCACGGTAGCCCGCGTAATTCTTTTTTTTTTCACGTTTTTTGCAATTTGCAAGTCACTGTCAGGTTGTGTTGATTAAAATAAGATTTGCGACAAATGGCTTTACAGAACAAAAATCATCAAAACAACCTTCAAATTTCATTCAATCCCATTGAATGACTATTTCATGAAAAAAAAACATTCAAAGGGATTAAATGAACTAAGAGGGGGGGTTGTATTTATGAAGTTAATGCTAGTAATTTTATACACGTACGTGTTGTTACACACAACTACTACAACACATTTTGTTCAACATACAGTCTGACCGGTTTTGTGCTTCCCACATCCAGCGGATTTCCGCGGCCTTCACAAGGTCATCGATCCACCTTTTAGGAGGCCTTCCCACTCAAGCCGGAGGAGTCTGGACATAGGCCTCCGACGTAGACCGAAAGAGCGAAAGACGTCCACTGCTGGCAGTAGATGTCTTTTGGCTGAAACGATGATGATGATGATGATGATGACAGTCTGACATGGCCCTGTAAATTGCAAAAAACTTAAGAAAATTTGAATTTTGCGTGCTAGCCTGGCGCTTCCACCTTAATGAAAGAAGTTGGTTTGTTTTCCTTACCTCCTTGACATCGTAAACTCAAACCCCGCTACCCAAAGATATAAATCGCTAGATTTGCCCTCACCTTACTTTGTCACGCGAAAAAGTATCCACACTGGGAAGGTGACCTCACACATTATTAAATAGCGATTCCATGACAGTCAAGTATCTGCGTCAGTGTGTGTCAGAGTTTTTAATACGAAACAGCAACACGACTATCTTATGACGCGGTAAGTGAATCTAACGATTTAAATCTTTGCCGCTTTACTCATTTTCATGACGGGCCAGTAAGTGCGGCCACTGGTCTTCTATGAAATCCTAGCTTTAGGGCTGCTTTTCCAACGCCAGCCATCTTTTTCCAAGGAATCATTTTGAAATTTTGACGTCATTATCATTCATGGATAAAAGATCTGTGACATTGGAAAATAAGCATTGAACATAGAAGTATTAAGCAAAACTGGTTTCTATCATAAAGTACAAAAAGTTGAGCTGTGCTTTGATTGTGGCAAAAAGGATTTATTTTGCATAAAATTGATGATGGGTACTCATCCGTACTCATAATGTCTAGTCTGAATATTTTTAACTAAATATTAATATTGTAAGTAGACTGATTGTAACTAGACCTTCGTACTTAAAGTAGAATTGTTATTGCATTCGTACAAAATAGAAACAACCTGTAGTTAATGTATATACCTATGTATAAATTTTATCCTATTATTTACCTTTCTACAGAGATCATAATTATAACATTGTCAATTTCTGTATTTTTGTCCCCCTAGGTAATAATAAAAAACTGAATAAAAAGTGTTATAATAAAACTGTAAAATAGCAATTAATAATCTCATCATAATGAATAATGACGTATTATTTATTTTATATCTTGGCAATAAGTAAATTATTAATAATTATTTTTATCAGCCGTGAAGGTGTAGGTGTACCGTGTAGGCAAATGATTTATATTTTTAGTGTGACCTACTGTAAAAAGTTTCAAGTTTAGTATTTATTTATCTTATGTTGCTCATCAGGGTAGCCCGCTTTTCTTACGTTTTTTTAACCCCCGACGCAAAAAGAGGGGTGTTATAAGTTTGACCGCTATGTGTGTGTGTCTGTCTGTGGCACCGTACCTCTTAAACGGGTGAACCGATTTGGATGCGGTTTTTTTATTTAAAAGTAGGTTTTCTAGCGGTGGTTCTTAGACATGTTTCATCAAAGTCGGTGAAGCCGTTTGAAGATTATCAGCTCTTTTCTGGTTGATGAAGCTTGAGCATCTTCCACGGTTCTGATCGAATCGAAATTTGGTATTCTATTACTTCAATGATATTCGACGAACAAAGTAATTTTGAACTGACGCTGAAGCATCACTTGGCATTTCCAGGATACCCAAGTTACTCACCAACAAACAGCAGAAGTATCGTGTTTGGGCTCATTGAAAAGGTCTCATAGGTTATAGATAAATGGTGATCAGGACGAGGAATGAGGATAAATTAATAAAAATCTTCACTGTAGGAAACATACGTAAAGCGGCGCAGATTTAAGCGTGACATGTGTCGATCGTAGCGTGTTATTGCTATATTAAGTTTAAAAAGCACGAAATAAAAGTTAAATTTAAAATTTAAAAATCCCCCGACCCAAACAAAAACCTCTACAAAAAGTAAAAAACTAATATTTATTGGCCTTTTAAGTTGTAGGTAATATTTTGATCAAAGTATTGTCACGTCGGGAGACGGTCAATGAAAACGCCAAACAGACGATGCCCAGCAATAATGAATGTAACTATGCTATTGTAGAAAGGACAACATTTTCATTGACCGTCTCCAGACGTGACAATGCTTTGATCAAAATATTACCTACAACTTAACAGGCCAATACATATTATGTTTTATACTTTTAGAGGTTTTTGTTTGGGTCAGGGGATTTTATTTTTTTAAATTTAATTGCAATTTGTAGGTCACTATAATTTTTTATGTTTATCTAAATATGATTCGCGGCCGTAACGACGACGACGTAAATATTTATTTATATAATTATTAAAATCGTCAATACATTCTCTCTAAGATCATATAATCCTATTGACTGACTAGTTCATGAAATCATGACATTTGAGGCCAGTTCTAAATTAAGGAGTTGTATTGCTGATTCTATTCTAATACCTTCAAACGAGCAATTCTTGTATATTATGTGTATACAGGATGTAACATAAACCCTATTGCTATTCTTAAGCACTAAAGATAACAGCTGGAATAGAATCACTATACAAAGTTTCAGCTCAAAACAAAATACTCTAAGAACTGATACCAAATTTTCGGTTTCTTATGTTTCTTAAATTCAAATCATAACAAACGTGTCACCGCACTACGTAGGTCAATAACTTTCCACGTTACTTGCCCATATCACGCTATAATTCTCTTCAGAGTGATGTGTTTATTTCAATTTGATGATTTGGTTTCTGGTATCAATGTATTAAAAAATCTCATAACTTCCGAACATGTAGAGATAGGATTAAAAAACCCTTCCAATATCGTTTGATATCATCTAAAGGAGTGCCCTTGGTATGTATATACCCTTTCGGTCATCCAGATATTACTTTATAATTCTCTATAAAGCCATATTCGTGATGGTTGCGAATCATATTTTAATCAACTAACGACCTGACATTGACCTGCAAATTGCAAAAAACTAAAACGCAACGTACTATCGAGGAAACTAACATCTATACACCGTAAGTACTATTATTGCTTGCAGCGCTCAACCGCTATAGTAACGCTTGTTAACAGGTGTGGTCATTGTGTGCACGGGATTTTGTTTTCAAATTGGATAGATGTAAGTTTCCTCGATAGTACCTAAGTAAATTTGAATTTCGCTGCTACCCTAGTGGTTGCCCCTTAAAGGGTGGAATAAACCGTTTTTTTTTTTACTATGGGCGGGTCTTTTCAGTTAAGTAAGGAAAGGAACTATGGAGATAACAGGTTCTGGAGACAAGTATATTTTGAGCAGTTCAGAACTGTTCTCACTTGAATCATTATTGTATACCATCGCGACTTGTATTGTCTGGAGGTTGTATTTTTTTTAATGATTTGTACTCGTATTTGACTATGCCATATCCTGTACAAGGTACACAAGTGAACCAACTACTGAGTAAGCCTAGTTTTAAAGATTTTACCTTGTGGGTATTTTTGTAATTATCAATACTGAAGCACTGTAGAGACAAGTACCTAACTCTGTTCAAATTCATTTTACCTACCCTATTCATTTTACTACACTAAACTACTTAATATGAAATAGAATCAATCCCTCTGGTTGTGAAAAACTGCTTCTATCGGATCTGCTTAACTTATATGAAACACTATTTTGTAAATAAACTCCTGATTATTATGCATTTGTTTTACTTAACTTTCCTAATATACAATCATAACAATCATACCCCCACCGCCGTTGTCATCATGTCGCCCATCGTCGGTTGGTGCATTTCAATAAAATTGTCTAAGGGGCTTCTGCGCCTTGGTTTCGGCCCTGTACGGCTTCCAATAGACCGGGGATCCCATATGGTCCCGAGTATGTAGAAATAATCATACATCCCATGCCGATGTCGGCTACGGTGACTATTTGAATTGGCTATACTATTTTAGTGTATTGTATACACTAACAGCAACACCACTATAACTTACCAACTTATGAGCGTTCATCCGGCGCGGGCTGAAAATGTGGCATTTCAAATGGTTATTCGTGATTATCTTTTTAAGTTTAAATCAAAGTACATTTTTTTTTTCAGCCAAGCGTCGTTCGTTTTTATAAGTTTGTATGCTATTTTTTTCGTTCCGTGTGGTGCCGGACGTAAAAGAATACCACCATCCCATTTCTTCCCGTGGGTGTCGTAGAAGGAAGGGACTTACTAAAGAATGGGCAGCAGCGTTCTCTATGTATTTTACCACCATACTGCGATCGCCAACCCGCCTGCCAAGCGTGGCGATTATGGCAAAACCACCCTTTTGGGAGAGCCCTATGTCCAGCAGTGGACGTCTTTCGGGTGAAATGATGATAATAACAGCCGAATAATATATTTTTCACCTCACAGGCTCTGAAAGATTCTGTTTGTCATTCGAAATCTGCGTGCAAAAGTGCATTTTACCTACCTGCTAGCGTGGAAAGAGTTTTTGAAATTCAAGTTTCTATTCAATAATTTTCTGTACAGCTAGTCCACTGAAAATGCATTAATACTTATTTCATGTCAGTGCGCTGACCCCATTTTTAGAATAATATAACTGGTCAGCATGACGATTGCATGAAAAAAATAACAAATTTTCCGTCTCTATTCAATTCACGTTCCTTAAGTCAGATAACTTCTGGAAAACTCGCGCGAAAAGTACATAAAATCATACAATAATTTGTTCAATGCAAGTCTTATGCATGGAGACATTCTAAAGGCGTGGAAACGTTTTCGATGACGATGCAATGCTATCATACTTTATTGAACTACACTAATTTAATAGGTATAGTATTTAGGCTGTTTTCTTGCACCTAGCATTTTCCTCACTGTAGTGAGGTGAAAAATTGTGTGTTTCGCTCGGCAGCAAAGTTATTCTCATACTTTTGAAAGCCTAGCTACGCTCAGGATTCTAAATTTGAACCACTCGCTTCGCAGATAGTTCAATCCTACTAGCGCCAAAAAACAACTTTGCAGCCTTGTATAACAAATAACTAAAATTAGTGTAGTTCAATGAAGTATGATAGCATTGCCTGCCATGAAATAAGTATTAATGCATTTTAAGTGGACTGGCTGTATAGAAAATGATTGAATAGCAAGGTTCAAATTTCAAACACTCCACGCTAGCGGGAGAAATGCACTTTTGCACGCAGATTTCGAATGACAAACAGAATCTTTCCGAGGTTGTGAGGTGAAAAATATTTATCACGTATATAGGTATAACGTTCAGGTTTTTTATGAAGTCCGGTTGTGTAGTGGTAGTATATTATTTCGCATTTTTGTAACACGTTTCTCTTATTTATTATGGAGTCCTCCAGGTTTGGCGACGCCGGTAAACTTATCACAATAATAAGACAAAGGGCGCTGCGGCGTTTGCAGCCGATCGTACGCACGCGCAGTACACGCCTTATCAGCTGATCGCACTCCGCCCAACGAATACAGATTCAGCCGAAACAGTTCTCTTCTATTTTACGGTTGTGATTTTTGTATTCAAGGTTAGATAACAGTTAACTGTGTTCTTAAATCATCGTCTTATGTTGCATAGTATACCTAATCGAGCGGTTGAAATTAAATTCAGTGCGTGGTTTAACATACAACAAACATGAAAGCTGCTGCGATGTCGGTTTGGATATTTATTAACATCCTTTGCTTTGGTATGTGCGGCTACTTGTATTTAATTTGGTATCAGTACTGGATGTACGACGAAAAGCAGAGAAATTCGAGCAGGACATCAGAAAACCCACCTAAAACAATGGTTTCTGGTGTTAATTACGGAGCGGAAAAACTACAATTTAAATTACCATTTAACTCTACTTTGAGAATCGATTTCCTTCGCAAAAATCGGAGGTCGGCAGTCGGCGGTTACTGGAGCAGTGGCGGATCAAGCCAAACATCTAACAAGAGTGCTGGTTCATATGACCTTCCGTCCAATAACATAGTGAGAAAAAGTAATGGCAGTCCCAGGTTCCCCAACATACACAAGCCGTTATTGGAGTTCGACAGCGATAAATATGTTTGCAACGACTTACTATCAACAGACTGTGAACAACGAAGCGCGGAGTTCAAGGAGCTGTTGCTGAAAGAGTTTCATAGAGTCCTTATGGGGGAAAGCAAAGTGTTTACATCGGGCTTAGACGCTCACAATACATATGATGTTAAATATAACAGTAGTAATCGCAAGACAAGTTCTAGAGACGAGGTGATGTGTGCCTTGAAAGGTGTGAAGTTACGGACTGTGACAGCTGATGATGAACCGTTTGCGAGGCTCGGGTATAGGATACCGAGAGCACCACTGCAGGAGGGACGGCAATATAACTCTTGTGCGGTTGTCACAAGCGCTGGAGCCTTGCTTGGCTCAGAATTAGGAAAATTTATAGGTAAGCCACGTACCTGCTTGTTCCTATTCCTACCTACTTTCCTATGTAGAAATTAGGTCGCTCTTATTGGCGCTATCTACTAAAGAATTATTGGGGGAGGCCGGGAGGCCTATGTCCAGCTGTGGACGTCTTTCGGCTGAAACTATGACTAATAAATTATAGTCAGTTGAGCAACTGCCACAGCTGGTCTCCCAGAGTCCCAGCACAGTCAAGAAAAGAACCCACTCCGGATCCGCTATTCTGCTATTTCTTCGGCATAGGTCAAATGTCATATTCATTGGGCTTAGTGTAGTCCAGGATCACTTTATTTATAGTTACAGTTCTGGCAAATATGAATGAGTAGCTTGCTATTTGCCTAAGATGTAGGTACCTAATAGTATAAATTGATGTTACCTATTCTGAAAGCCTCTAAGGCGATGCGTACACTGCGCATGATTCACAATACACATGAGTCGGCCGGGTATGAGTGTTCTTAGCCGCACGTAGGTATGCTTACTAAGTCACTAGTCCATTTACAGTTATCGCCCCAAATGTGCTTTTAGTAACAAAAGCTTATTATTTGTTTTTCTTGTTAGCTATGTCAGAAACCGGTAATGAGCCCATTAACGTTAAATACATTTGAGATATTTTTGAGGTTGAGTGATTCAATTAGAATCTATGGCTTTGAAGATATATGAGATAAGTAGGGGTACACAAGGGTAGGTACTAGTTTTGTTCATTATACTTATAAGAAATAAGACTTGAGAAGCAGACCGCTATTTCCAATTTTTTCCTATTTCCCTTTTAATTTAAATACTAGCTCAGCCCGCGGCTTCGCCCGCGTGTAGGTATGTCGGAAAATATCTAACAGGAACGTATTACCGGGACAAAAAGCCTAGCCTTTGTTACTCCTTATAACATCGGCTATCTCCCAGTGAAAGTCCCGTCAAAATCAGTCCAGGCGTTTCGTAGATTAGCCGGAACAAAAAGAAAGACAGACAGACGGATAAAAATTAACAAAACAGTACAAATCAGTTCTTTTGTTGGCATTTAGTAAAAAGCTGTTATTTTGACATTACAAACAACAAAATTTATTTATTTGTATGTTTTAGATTAGGTAGCATTATCTTATGTAAGTATTTAATATCCATATACTCGTATAAACTTTATAATACGTGTATGTATGGTCAGTATGGGTAGGTGATCGACCGTGTATTGTGCCACTTATCGCATCAGATCTTCGCTTTGTGAAACGCATTGACATGCATAGTCCGGCCTCTTCGGCGAACGGCCCAAATCGTATGCGAATTACACGAATTATTGTCCATGGGACTTCACTGATTAGTCAGTGAAACAGATTAAATAGCTATTTTATTATGTCAGTAAGAATGCTGATGCCAATATGTATGGTAATGTTATGTACCTATGATGCAGGTGTCCACAGTATTTAATTCAATTAAACATGCGGTATGCATTATTTTACCTATATTGTTTGATTAGGTGTTGGGCAAGTGGAGCAGTGGTGACCACGTGGTATCGGCTCCGACTTAAATCGATTCAGGCACTTTACTTTGCATGTGACATTCACTAACCCGCACTGGGCCCATGTGGTCGATTATGACCCACTGCCTCTGTTAGAGAAGAGGCTTGTATCCCAGAAGTGGAAGCATTATATGCTGATTGTGATTAGGTGTTACAGAACCAGTGTACGACTAAACACCGACAGACACTACGCCGACAGACTGAACACTGACAATACTTTACTTCGACGAGACTTCGCCGACAGGGCTCATCCGGTAGGTAATAGGTTAGGTTAGGTAAGAATTGCAACCAAACGCGCGCGAACCGAGCGAGCGCTACTTCCATGTTAGTGGCAGTTACTTGACTATGTAGTAATAGCGCAAGGATGAGCCTTGTCGGCGAAGAGTCCTGTCGGCGAAGTGTCCTGTCGGCGAAGAGTCTCGTTGAAGTAAAGTCTTGTCGGTGTTCAGTCTGTCGGCATAGAGTCTGTCGGCGTTTAGTCGTACACTCTTACAGAACATAGGTACTTACCTAGTAATATACATATATGTTTGATCTAATTTAACGAGTAAGACATCAGTCGGTGTCATCGGATTTTGAAATGTGTGTCCCTACTATAGGTACCTACACCTCTGCCAACCCTTCAGGGAAAATGGATGATTATTGGTTTGTGTACATCGGTCATTTAACATATTTTCTTTGTGATTTTGCTTGTCGTAGACTTTGTCCAATATTAGTCGGAAGGAAAGAACGAAATGCCGTATGATACACCTACCTATACAAGACTTACATTTATTATGTAGGTACCTATATATTTAAGCAATTTCACATTCTAACATGTGGGTGCTACAAATAATCTCTATTTTTAAGTAGATACGTTTCATCACCTATGTCTCAATACCCATGGTATGTTAGATACTGATTTGTGAACAGAAGCAGGATCCAGAGAATTCATCATTCATCTTCGTTTACTGATGTTATGCCCTGCAGTCATGGTGAGATAGGGGGTGGACTATTGTGAGGTCTTACCTAAGGCAAGGTGTGCTGTACGTGGTATACCTATAGATAGTTTAGGAGTTATACGCCTATATGGGCTCAAATATACTCATCCAATTTCAGATTGCTTGATTTTCGTTGATTTATTGATGCGTTTATACAGACCATGTCAAAAAAATCGTAGTAGGTAATTTGGGTGTCTTCTGGTGTGGCGGTTCCCTTGGTCAACCCTAAGCTATAAGTCTAGGCTATTGTTACGCAAACGGCTACTGCTTTGCTCGTTATACACTCTGTTATCACGCTTTGATTTATTCATGTCACTATCTATGTTTTTACACAGAAACGCATGGTTTGATATGCTGATTCGATTGTGTTAACTATGATAGGTTTGCCCAGTGGCGCCGGCGCCTGCGTCGGCGCCTGCACTGCACTTCTGTAATACCAACGCGTCCGCACCGGAAAATCCAACTTATATCAGCTATGCAAATAGTCGTGTCAAAGTTGTATTGTTTAGGTATTTATTTTCATAAGTCAACATTTTTTATAATAGTCACGTAATCGCAAAATGAATCGATATATTTCTGTTTTGATGCTTATGTGATGCACAACATTCATTCACAAAATAGTATTTTTTATGATTAAATTCACCTGAATACGCATGCTAAATGTCAAAGGTAAAAAATTTGATGATTCACAATTGCAAAGAATAATATTATTTTATTGCTTTTGCGTTAGTCACTGAGTAACCACATGTCTTTGTCCTTTCTCGAAAATCTACTGATAACTTTATAGCCCAGACATGGAACAGACAATGACACATGCTTCCGAGTGGGGTGGCACGTGTAAGGACATCTTTACTTATTGTTTATTAAAGATTTGCGTACTGTTTTTCTTTACCTGTGTAGGTACATATGGCAGGATGTAAAGAACTCTACGTATCTATCAATCAATAAATCAACCCAGTTTATCACAATTCTTTTCAGGGCATCTATGTACGGAATTTAATTGAGATAAACTGTCTACCTGAAAAAGTCCTAACTTTGCCAGGTAGACTTCTTAAGACACAAGACTAGATAGGCTTTCGCTTCCAAATTAGGTACCTACCTAACTGAGCAAGCTTTTTTTACTATACCTACAGTTGTACCGTATTGTGACCAGACAAACACAATATTGTGTTTACTGTAGATATTCACTCCAACTCAGCGGTTGCAAGCCAAGTCGAACATGAGATACATACATGCAACAACTTCGCCAACAGAGCCAAACATTAATGTTTATTGACTTTCTGCAAAACAGAACAAAACATTACTTACACAGGAAAATAACAGTCTTTAACGATGTCGAGAGTTCTACGACAGTGTAAAATCGCAAGAAAGCGAGAAAGATGCATCGCATTTCAAAGAAACTTTAAGTATCGCAAGTGTAAGTAAGTAATATAAAATTAAATAGCTTGTTTCTGAGGAAAGCATTTTGCCGGAGCTTTTGACGGAACATAACTTGAAATTCGTCTTCATATCGGCTCATCTGCGGCAGGCTGTGCTAAAGAAAGGGAGTGGCGAAGGACACGGAAATGTATGGTGCCACACCCCCTCTTTCGAGCTCGATTCGTGTTCAGATATGACTTGGTTTGAGTTATTTTTCTTGTGTTGGAATAATCACTTACAGCAGTTATAGCTTGCTTCACATATTTCTTGTTATCCAGGAATTCTCATTAATGTTATGGAGTGTACCTATTGTATTATTTTATCTAGCCCATGCTAATGGAGGTCAATGATTATTATGTCTGATAGAAACCCAGATGGTTAAGGCTAAGCTAAGATTTCGTTGTATTTGCGTCAAGTTGAGGCTATCAAGGTAAAAATCGTAACTACAGTAATAACTTGTTATGTTGATACTACGTAATCGTTCATCAAATTTTTCTTGTAAATTTTGTGGTGAGCAATAAAAAAAGTACAAGACTCAGTGGGAGGTATATGATGTATTTGTATAAATGACCGGACTTCAAACGCCGAAACCGCGCTATTTTGGCAAAGTTTTGCACTCATTTTGATTTATCATTCAGAGAAAAGTTTTCTTCTAGCGAAATTGCGGTAAAGAAAAGGGTACGTAAATATTAGGTCGGCAAAACAGTTTTTTCGTATTTCTTACAAATTCAAGATTTCATTTTCATAATTTAGTTACTTACATAGGTATGTCTGTCATTTTGTTCAATAGCTTGTTACCATTTTATATGTAGTGACATAAACTCATTGCCGTACTTAAATTAGCTCTATAATCTAACGTACTCTGTAGCTATAATGTAGCTCATTTCTTCGGACAGAAAAACAATTGAAAAATGGTGGGAAAACATTTTTACTTTTTTTACAAAATCATCTCATATATGGTATCAAAACCAGCCAGATACAAACAGTACAGCCGAAAGTTTTTGTCTACAACTATAAAATACGATAGATCCCCGACCTTTTATACCGTAAGTCCGAAAGCAAGGCTGTTCTAACTATAGGTATTTTATGCAGTAATGAAAGAAAAGCTGTCCAGGATACGTGTGGTATTGTTGGCGTGGTGTCATCAACCCACACGTAAAGGGCGTGCATAATTCATGTTGTACCATTGTGCGCTTCCAACATACAATACGCCGGCAATAAGGAGCTTCCCGCGCTCTGAGCCATTATATTGCTGGTATTATATTATAATGTTGGCAGTAACGGTCCAAGGGAATGTGAGCTTATCCTTTCATATACAAACCGAGCTAGTTATTTGTATCTAATAAGTACCTAGATGTTAAGGAAGATGTGCTAAGGTACCGTAACAAATACATACTTGTTATGATCGCGAATCATTATTTAATCAACATACAAAGCTAATACAGACCTGCAAATTCCAAAAAAAGTAAGACAATATGGATTCGCTCGCTACCCTGGCGCCTTCGCCCTAATTGTTCATAATTCGGGAAGATGGAGGATATCTAGATACCTATACAAGGTGAATTTTTAGTCACCGTTAAATTTTTTCAGGGTGATAGTACCTACCCGTGAAATTGGATAACTTTATCCAAGGAACATGGGTCGAAATATGACAAAAAATCTAACCTCCCATACAAAATCGATCAGCTGACCATTGTTTTTGCATGGGAGGTCCGATAGTTTTTTTCATATTTCGACCCATGCTCCTTCGAGAAAGTTGTTCACTATCACCCTGAAAAATTTAAACGGTGACTAAAAATTCATCTCGTGTAAATACGGCTTCTTGGATAGTTTAACGAAAACAATTTTTCTTTGATTTTCCTCTGAGGATTAGAGTGGTTATTGACCAATCAGAAGGTAGGTAGGTAATTTTTGTTTCCTCTCATTTGATAAACAACAAAACAAAAGCAGTACCTACCTAAGTAGTAAAATGTAATGTAAGCATTCTGTAACCGTGCTAAACTAAAGGGCTGCGCCTCTTGCCACATAAATTATTGATCAGTTTTATTTTCCATTAAATGGTCTTGTATTGGCATTGGCATTTTCTTTCGAAGTAAGAACACGTGACAAGCCCTACTGATTTCCATTTATACAAATTAATGGCCTTAATTCTCTATGATTTAAGTCTTCAATGATCAGTTTGGTAACTGTTACTAACGTAAACAAGTACCTATCTACATAGGTACCAGTAGGTACAAACATCAGCCAATAACTCAGTGAATGGCAGAAGAAATAACCATTTACTTAATTACAGTTGAAGAATAGGTGTAATTATCAGGTCTTTCATTATCAATCTTGTTGTTTACTTCTATTGTTCCGCTTTCTTATATGTACGGACCCTCGCGTCGCCGGGCGGAGGCGCGAGGCGTGCGGAATATTGCATGTTGTAGGTATTTCTGTGGATGACTTAGTTATATTATTTTTAAGCCCAGCGTGTAACTGATTGACAGGTCCGGTTACATAATGTTGCAATTACCAAACGTCAAAGCATGTATTTCAAATACTAGGCACGAGGCAGCTTTGAACGTAAACATTAACAAGTCCCTTCCAAAACTTAGTTTCGTATGGGGAAATGCTGTTTTGAAATGTTTTACAACATTTTGTACTTAAAGGTACATTAATGATACTATTATATGTGAAGACGATGCACCTAGAAAGAAATGACTATAGGTAGGTACCACAAAAGGTAAAGAGATTGAAAAATGAAGCAATGTCAAATTCACAGATAATATGTGATAGATATATATATTATAGGTGAGTCATTATGTCTAGTATCGTCTAGTATGAAGATAATATCTTTTGCTTCAAGAAGTAGATTTTATCTAACGTTCATAATAATTTCATAACCTCTGCAATTCCTTACAGCCTTAGGCTTTGTACTATTTTAAAACAAAAATGTTTGACAAGTTTTTCTTATATATTAACAATTTCTTATAAATTAACTCCTAAGTAGTAATTTGACACTGTTGATCTCGCTAGAGAACATGACGTGTTCTGCTGACTTCTGTTTCTTATGTTAATAACACACTCGCGAATTTGGGACTGATGTTGAGAGTTATCTCAACATCACTCCCAAACTCGCGAGTGTGTTTTACAAACATGTGCACCAATATGGTTACCTACTTGATTGAGGCTCGAGTATCATTAACGGTGCACGAGTAGGCGCTACTTACCACTATACGCAGGTACTGAAACTTAGTGAACACAAAGAAAAAAGATTTCACTAATTTGTTGTCTATGAATGTTTCAAAATTGCTGAAATGGAGCGGAAACACTCCACAAGGTCTGATAACGTTATTTTATAAACGTAAAGAGTCGTTGCAATCGTTATTGTATGAGTTACAAGCGCCAAGGCCTTGTACGAATTATAATTATTATGACAATGATCTATGGTCACGATTGGCGGTCAAAAACATTTTTTTTTGTCCTACTGTTTGTCGTAGACTCTGATCCGGAAGGAAAGAACAAAATGCCGTTATGATACACCTACCTACTTATATGTAAGTTTAGTCATTGACTGGGTTGTATGGTGCTTCATAACCTATACTTACATATAGGTATTATGTGAATTACTCAGCGGGAACTGTGTATACTTATGGTTGATAGTTCTGTTAAAAATAAATTAAAAAGCCCTACTAATTTTGGTGACCTAATTAATGTAAGGCAGTCTAGCCTGACGTTAATGCACTAAAATCAGTAAGTAAGTAGGAAGATAATAAATTCACTTATTAGTTAAAATAAATTGTACTGTATTGTATGGGCTCAACGTAAGCTTTTAATTTCTATACTTATCTAAGTTTGACAGTTTACATAAGTACATGAATTTACTAGGTACTGTTTTTCGGTAGGTACAGAACTTAGCAGATGAGATACATAGGGTACTGATGAGCAAGCATACATAACAAACGTATAAATGTATGGGAATTCTCTTAAGTTATGGGTTATGGGAAAATTCAGAAAAGCCTTTGAAGCACTTCATGTCTAACCAAGTTGTAACAGCATGGAATAGGCTCCTGGAAAATATGGCTGCCACATTGAACTGTCATCGAAGGGTCATTAAATATCTCCAAGCTTTTTGATACATACGCATCAGCTAATTACCTGATAGTGTGTCTAACTAAATGATAATAAGTATAATAATTTCAACAGATTCTCACGACATGGTATTGAGATTCAACAACGCGCCCACAGAAAATTATACGGAGAGTGTTGGCTCCAAGACTACTTTCAGAGTGCTCAATTCACAGGTAGGTTGGCTATCGTACCGTTAAAATAAAATAAATAAGATTAAATTCTTTACACTACAATATTTAACTGGTGAACTAGGTACCGGCTAATGAGACACAGTTAAGTATCTATAGTAATGGCCCCTTAACTGGGCCAGCGTTACTGTACCGGTTAAATAACATTTTGTAAAACTCGAATCTAACTAAAAAGATTCACCAAAATGATTAATAAGTACCTAATAGGGAACGTGGACGAAATATAGATGGTAGCACAAATCAACACGAGAGCCACGGTGTGGTCAAGAAACAAACTTTTCAGATCTTTCATCGTGTTGCCGTCAATGTTAAGTTAATGTTTAAATTATATTTAAATCGTTTTTAACGATTAAAATTATAAAATATGGGTTCCGGCAGTTAGGAATCATGAAAATGTAGTATTATCAGGAAAAATTGTAGCTCAAACGACGATTTCTAACGTTTATGATGTCAAAATAACTGTAAAGTGTTTCCTGAACTCATTTTTCACGTAAATATTTTGTCTATATTATTATTTATGTTCATATCGCTTTCTTTTCAGCTTGATTGCAATATAAATATTTAGGCAGGTCTATCTGAAAAATGTAAGCACATCTGTGCTTTAATTTACTTTATAAATTCTCCAGATAGTGCTATATCGAAAACTAACTAAAATTATTTGACAAAACTTAGCTATTTTTACGAATAACATTACTAAATAATTTGTAAATGTTTTGAAACTCATACTTGCAAATGTTTTTGTATCCACTTTTGTCGTTTATCACGTAACCAAGAAAAGTGAGTACTATCCGTGGGAAAGTACCTAATAAAATTTGACACCATTTGATTTATTTTTATTTTTCTTTGAAGTGTTCGAGCATCCAGAAACCTAACAATACATATTCACTAAGTAATTATGTTTCTTTCACTTCCCTATTGAGATTATTTTATAACGTGAAGTGTCAATTTTGTCAAGTTGCGTAAAAACATCGTATTTACGTCACCAGATGGCAGACCCTTCGTCGTGCACGTTCCTTACAGGCCAATTTCTCTGAACGTCTTTTAACAAGAAGAATAAAAAAAAGAAACTTCAGAGCAACTTGCCAGTAATTTTAGTATGTTGTATATTTCTATAGAGGTTGCACTGCAGTGACAATAAGAGGCAGGCACAGAGGACTTTGTAATATACTGAAAGAGGCGGGCTGATTTAGAAGGAGAAAAACTAATAACTCCCTTTTTCAGTAAAGAAAAAAAACCATATTTAATGGCTTTCACAATGGTTTTCATTGCAAAAAGCCAGTAGTAGATGAAAATATTCACGAATATAACCAAATACTTAGGTTTTATTTTTGTAAATTAAATATTATTCGGCGTTTACAGAATTTTATTTCGATTTCAGGTGATAGCGAAGCCTGAATTTAACTTTTTGGCAGATCCGCTGTTTCGGAATGTGTCCATTCTCATATGGGATCCGGCGAACTACTCATCAACACTAGAAGACTGGTACCATTCTCCCGATTATCCTCTCTTCCCCGTTTATAAGAAGTAAGTTTACTTTTCGGGAGTGCGTCTGCTGCCGGCAGCAGAGGCAGCAGAGGTCGTTGCCGGCTATCCATGGCACTGCCAGTGCTACTATAGTTTAGTATCCGAATTGGCTAACAGCGCTTGTAGGTATATTAAATTAGGTACTTTACTTTTCTAAGCGATTAAATGTTTATTTGAAGATCGATATAATTGTTACTCATTACTTTTTTAAAGTTATGTCTGCCTTAGTTAGGTTGGGTTATATTATTAGTTAAGTTCACGAAACTGACCGAATTAAATTAGTTTATTTTAAGAGACAAAAATGTTTTTTTATGGTCCTCCTTAATCGTGCCCTTTCATTGTTTCAGGCTACTAGCACAGAATCACAACGCAGATGTTCATTTACTGAACCCTCAAGTGCTATGGGCATTATGGTCGGTACTACAAGACACGTCTCCCTACCGTCTACGGAGAAACCCTCCGTCATCAGGCTTTATAGGTGCGTTATTGAAAATGTGAATTGTTATCAAAGGGTTTGATTTTGTTACTGTTTACATTAAACCGATAATATCTATGCATCCCTACTAATATCAATGATAAGTTGATGTTAAAGATGAAAGTTCCTTTTCGTAGCTTCATCACGAAAGTTGAAATTACAAGATTACTAAAAATTTAAATAAAGTGACAAGATAATTAACACTAATATAATCTAGCTCATTAAACGTTCATCATCCACCGCAACCAGACATAATTTCAAGACAGTCTTTCAGTCAGAGATTCTCTTTGTCAGTCTCGTGTTAAGTAGATAGCTACCTTTCAGGTCTATGGTTCGCGCTTCACCGTTGCGCGCGCGTGCGCATGCTTGAGTACGTGCCGTCTGCGCGCGCGACTCGCCGGTGCCACTACCACGTTGCACACGACGACGCTGCGTGCACTCTCGGCGCATGGCACCCGCTCGCGCATGAGAAGACCCTCGCAGAGCGCATGCGCGACAACCAAGACGTACAGGTCTTCCAACAAGGGATTATTGATATACCTGGATTCAGTAGCATTTCTTGTCCTTGAATACTGCAACGGCAAGATTTTTAGGTATTTTTGTGAATAAATGATTGTGTGTGTAAGTTAAATATTTGCAGTTGTATGCTACATTATTTGATAATATGTTACTTTTTCACCTAATATGTATGTTGTTTTTTACAACCTCAGAATAAACTGCTACATTTGACCGAAATTCATTCAATGGGTTCTCTGATAGATTTTTAAAATCTTTATTCGTGTTGAATTATAAGGTGCAAGCCAATAGTAATGTTTAGCATCGAAACAATCATAATAGTACCTAATGTTCACGGCGTTATCGTAGCGCCTACGCAACGCTACGCAACGCTACATAACGCTACGCAACGATTCGCAGCGCTACGCAGCGCCTACGCGGCGTCTTACCTGACAACTTACTAGACCCTAGTGAGAAAACATTCGACGATCATTAGTACCGTCATCAAAAGCATATGACACACAGATAATTATGTTTTGTTACTACATAGGTTCTATATTTGATACTCTCATCTCAGACACTAGTTTGAATCACTCAATAATAAAATGGCTACATACTTAGATTTCCTATTTAGTTATGCCTGTAACGAATTGCTTTGTGTAACGTTTGTCATCCAGTGATGATGGTTGTAATATTAATTAGCTTTATAGATTTTATTGATTTGAGTTGGCAAAATGTAATTTTAATTCTTTGAACTTAGCATTTGAATGAAAGATCAATTGATTGAAATTTAGTAAACTATATTTTTTGTAGATAAATAAATGTAACTTTTTCGGTTAACTATAAAATTATTTAATATAATTAAGCAGTTGTAATATAAAATAAGATGTCTTCCTACACTGTAATTTTATTTATTGACATGGCTTAAAAAAATCACTATCGTGACCAGCATTTACTTATTTGTCAGCTAATCTGATTGGAAGTACCTTTCATTCGTGTTAAGTTTAATAATGACATAGGGTAACTATTTGCGGTGTTATAGGTGTGTATATTAATCTAACAAAGATGTTTATTTCGCAAAAAAATTGTTGAAAGAGCAGCCAGATATTATGTGTAAGTGTGTATACTATAGGTACATAAATATAGAGTTAGATAAAACATTTATACACAGTATTACAGCTGTATTTATTTTATACATTCATGTATTACCTACTACTAGCGTTATTAAGACGATTACTACAACAACTAGTAGTTTGGCTACCTCTTCGAAACACACATTTGGTTTAACGTTATATAAAGTTGAATTTGCGTTTGAAACTTCAGGAAGTAAATACGTAATTCACATAGCTGTTTTATGTGATTCAGGTAAGGTCATATTGGCCATGAAGCGCCCTTGTCCATCTTGTATTTTTAGCGATTTGCTAGCGTACGGAGCAGGTGGGCGTGCTGCCGGAATACTGATAGGGCTCGCTGCTTGCTGATGATTAGTGATTCAGTGTGAGCGCGCGGAATTAGCGCGCCATGTCCGAGATGCGGAGCAGGCAAACACACCTCGTACAAGCAAGGTTCCAACGGCCTTGCCCTGCCGGCGATTCGGTACCGGTGGATACTACTTCGATGACCCGACGTGCACCCGATTGCTATGGTCAACGTACCTACTGCATTCACAAATGACCAGACAGAGCAATGAACGACATATCACAACGATATCGACTGTCTCGAAACTAATCGACTAGTTATCGTTCGTCAACAGTTTTATGTACTGCGCGTGTCGCAGTACCGGTCATGGTCTATCGCTTCCTCCTTCGTGTTCATCTCCATCGATTCGTACAAAGTCCGCGAATTACAACACATGAATCTTAAGCGATTTGTAATTACCATGTTTATATTCCACACACTTTTGTACCAAATACCGGACATTTTAATAATGAGCGTGTGGTGGGTAGTATCTTGCATAGTTTAATTACGATGATGATGTTAAGCGGAACTTATTTTCCTCGTGCATTGTACTTTGACACTGCATGTCGGTAGCCTTCTGTGTGTTAGGTCATTGCCTCCTGTTGTTTCGCAGAATAGTGCAACAAATGTGCGGCTGGCGCGATGAGTGCTAATGTGATACATCCCTACTGCACTAAGGCACTAGGTATTCCGTAAACATATGAAGGTAATGCTGTCAGTGTACTAGGAAGCGCTGGATGTGTGCCTAGTACACCCTAGCACTGGCCGCCGTCCAGCAATAGCGAATACCACTAGTATTCATGTGCTCAATAACATATATTTACACAATTTGTTTACTTAATGCGATAGCTTGCATACCTGGCAGGTTCCAATGTTATTTGTGCAAAATAATCTTGCGTCTTCTTTGTATTTGAAAGTGCTATTACTCGCGGCTAATCCTCATGTTTTTTAGCATGGACGTTCCCAGAATATGTGAGCTCCAGTATCGAAGATCTCCGGCGAAGAACCGGTCCCTTCCACCGTTATTACTATGTTTACCGGTGACTCACTGCTTGCGTTAGTGAATGACTTTTGTCCTCACCATTTTACTCTTCGTCTAATAATATGTTTAACTGGTATAAGTGGTAGGTACAAAAAACTAGGTGATACTGCAGTATTTTATAGGAATAAACAAACAAATGATTGTAAATGAAGAATGATGTATCGTAACAATTGGCTAAACAATCAGGTACCGGTACAGTGCTGTAGCCATAAGCCAAGGAAGTGTAATTAATTATAATAATGCACAAGTACTAAGACTAAGTACATGCCCTTGGCAACTCGTGAAGGTTTCAAAGCTTTGTTCTACCGGTGACATGCGCATCTTATAATAAATAATCAACTTATGGATACGAAATTATGCGTCAGACTCATTAAAGTTTACTTTAAGAAAACAATTTATTTTTACACATGGGTTGGGTAGGTCCTTACAACCGAGTTTGGTAGTCATTATTTATGGTCTTCCTTTGTTATATCATATGGCACATGTTAAAGTATCCACACTTTTCTTACCTAAATTACTACCAAGAGTGCGAACAGCAGCAGCAGATTCGATCACACGACAACCAATGATATCACCCTGCGACAAAACCCCAAAACTACACTAAATTCAAAAACAACACAATACGAGGAGAAGATCAATATGACTCCTCAGGCCGGAAAGAGTTCCTCACCGGCCACCAGGCGGAATATACAAGCGTAGAAATGTACAAGCGGTGTACGCTATAGAATCCAGGAGAGTTTCGGACATACATATACGTATACTCTCCGACAGCAATTCAGTTCTTCAATCCTTAGGTAAAAATTATTACCTCCAGACTAACACTAGATTGACGCAATGCAATAGAACGAGCGGATCACTGGGTAACGCCGCAGCTGATGAACTAGCTGGGAGGGAATCCAATACGTCAGGCTGTGGATCCGAACCAGAGTACCCATCTCCTTCAACCAGCTACGGCAGGAGGCTGTAGGAGTTTATCAAAACACAAGAGAAGAGAACACCGGGCTGCAAGCAGTCCAGGGAAGCAATGCCATCCTTAGATGGCAGGCTAACCATCCGTTTATTACGCCTGGACAGGAACGGCTTGCGCTTGGTGACCGGGACACTAGGACCATCGCAAGATACTCCTCACTAAAGATAGACTTCCACACAATTAGCCATAACGGATAGTGCTCGGTGCAGGGCAGTGCTATTTGAATGCACAGGTGTCACGTAGCTTAGAACCGGAACCCTTAGGTCACCCAGATCTTTTGCAGATGGTCTAAACAGACCAAGAGAAGGAATCAACTTCTAGTGGGCAGTGGGCTGGTTGGAATAATCACCGACGACCACCATAGCCCACGCACAATGATTCACCTGAACGACTAAGAGCGGAAATCAAACCCAATAACATAGACCATAGTACCTACACCAACAGCACATACACATTCACAAGCTTAAAACAGAATTAAGGTATTACTTCTACTACTGTATACAGAAATTATAGGCGTATATAATCTTTTGCAGGTGGGTTAAAAGTATAAAAGAAAAACAATACCTACTTAGTTGGCATGTTAAAGTTTTTACAATACTTATTATCTATACTAATAATATTATAAAGAGGAAGGATTGGATTGTTTGTTTGCATTGAATAAGCTCCGAAACTACTGAACCGATTTGAAAAATTCTTTCACTGTGGGGAAGCTACACTATCCCCGGATGACATAGGATATATTTAATCCCCGTATTCCCACGGGAACGGGAACTACGCGGGTGAAACCGCGGAGCGCTGCTAGTACATTTTAATTTTTCTTAAAGTTCTCAAGTAAGTTAGATCCTTGTAATGTATTATCAGACTTTCCTCCCATGTGACCCGTTGCTTTGTTATGACATGTAAAGACATAAATGTTTTATCCTGTATGTACTAATGGACTTACTCCCATAACCACGTTTACGAAGATAGTCATTAATTGGGCCGAGACTGATTCATTTGCTTCAATTAGTGTGAATCACATGAGATTTTTAGGTTTTCAGGCTCGTATTGACGCACGAGACATTGGTGCTATCTACATATTACTACAAGCACTTGTGTTTCAATTTTATAGGACAGTCTTATTGGCGTCACTTTGGTTCTCGTTAATTGCAAACCACAAATCCCATAAACTATTAATTGTGAGTATCCTTATGATGGAAGGAAATGTATCTTATTGTTGTTTTAAAATATACCTAAAGGAATAAATGTAGGTCAGTACAAGAAATAGGAAAATTCTTCCAGTTATATAAAATTTTAATAGGAAAATTGTAGTAAGTATAGGCATGCAATACATGGGCTAATGGAACTGCCACTAACTAGCCCACGTTCAAACTGGATTTTCAACTATCGGTCTTGAGCCGAGCTTTGATATAATCTAACAAAGTGGGATGCACTCTATAACGTGGGCTTATAATTATAAATACAATATTTCTAGAGATGGTAGGTATACCTATAAATAAGGTAGACGTACAAATTACAGTGAAAAGTTGTATCCTTAATGCTCGGTTCAAAACCGACGAGTGTGCGACTAAACGCCGACAAACACTACGCCGACAGACTGAACACCGACAAGACTTTACTTCGACGGGACTCTTCGCCGATAGGACATTTCGCCGACAAGTCTCATAATATCCTTGCGCTATTACTAAATAGTCATGTAACTGCCACTAACATGGAAGTAGCTCTCGCCAGCCGCTGCCGCGGCACAGCTCGCTTACCCACTCGGCTCGCGCGCGATTGGTCGCTATTCTAACCTAACCTATTACCTACCTGATGAGCCCTGTCGGCGAAGAGACCCGTCGAAGTAAAGTCTTGTCGGTGTTCAGTCTGTCGGCGTAGTGTTTGTCGGCGTTTAGTCGTACACTGAAAACCGACAATTGAAAATGCAGTGCGCGATAAATTGTGGTCTTAGTTGAAATGTAGGCACGTACTTACCCATATCGTGTCCACTGGAGGCTGTCAGCACGGGACTGTCGAGGCAATCTTTAAGGGCGGTCAATGTCCAGCATTGAACGTCTTTCCGCTAAAATGATGATGATATACCGTTGATTTCTTCAACCGAGTAAGCCAGCATCTGAAGGCAGGATCTTCAAACAGGGGCGACGTCACGCTCTTAGAACAATTTCTACGAAATCTTCCTAGAAATTGTTCTACAAGTGTCGCGTCGCGCTGTCGCCTCTTTGAAGAAACCCTGATTGGAGTAGAGAGAACACCGTTCTGTAAAGCTTTACTTTATCGTTATCAATGAGATTTTGTTAGTGGTGCCATCTAGTCGATTTCGGCCACAGTGACAGTAAACAATAATCGCAACCGGCGTGCGTATATGACTAAATGTTTCAACATAATCGAGCCAAAAGGAGTACATAACTACTCCTGCGCGATCTTTACTTAAAGATCGCGTGTAGCGTTATGTAGTTTCTGCCTACCCCCAGGGGAATAATGCGTGGGTTTATGTATGTATGTATGAAATTAATCAATGGGTTTCGGTAACGGTAGTTATTAAACTCCTAAAATATGGAAATCATACAACAATAAAAAAAAAACTATAGTTGTTTAGTGCAGGTTAAATTAAAACTTTCATTTTAAATATCTACCTACCTCCCTATATATTTTTTCTACTGCTGCGTGTGTCACATCCGGATAAATACCTACTCTATAGCAAGAAGACATTCAAATGTAACTCCCCGATTCATTTCTGTAGGTATAATTAATATTCTGATTTAAAAATAGTTAATTAATCATAGATCCTCGTTGTCTATTATGTCAGAACAAAGCTGCGTAATAAATGGAAATGGAATGTGGATTTACCGGAGGAGTGACTTGATCTGCTACTTTTGAATTAAAGGTACCTAAAGTTTGTTTTTTAATCCCAGAAACTAATCTGACATTTCAAGTGTTTTGTGTTTGTTTTTTTTGTTTTAGGATTTGAGTTTGACATGAATTTTACATTACATCTGTCAAATTGTAATCTGGGTTAAAAAACCGAACATTGTTTTTTTTTTGGAGTGCAGCTGGCTTGTTACTCATACGTTAGTTAGATTACCGAAGAACATTCTGGGAAAAAATACTAGGGCCTAAGAAGCTCTAGTATAGAAGAAATGTTTCTTCTGAAAAGGAAGAGATAGGACTTTATGTGCGTGTATTTCTATATCTACTCTGGAAACTCTTTTTTTTTGGGGTTGAGAAATCATCAAATAACTACTCCCGCTTTGTGTGGAGCAGGAGGGCGTGTCAGACCTTTACAGACTAAATCTCATCCGTGTTCCTTCAGTTGCCTGTGTGCGAGGGGCCACGGTATCTCTTTCGAACAACCCGCACCCCTGGCAGGGTCTGGAAACTCTTAGATGACTCTTACAATTTAGGCAGGAAGGTGTGTCTGTCTATTTCCTTTAATATTTTTATTATGCCCGAACAGCGGAACGATGATGCATCAATCATAGTGGGGCGTGTGAGAGCAATTTATTGAATTTGGACGCTCACTTTAAGAGCAGTCACTTAGAAAGACGAAGTGACTCACTGAGTCTTGCCCTAAATAGTTTGACAGTTTATAACGAAGAGCATATCAGTAACTTTCCGGAAACATGATGACGGGGACTTTTAATATTTTAGAGTATATTAATTCATACATATTTTTTTTAGGAAAACCCAGATGTCAACTGTGTTCATCGGGTAGGTACGCACTTTGATCAGTTGAGTCATGTTTTAAACCGGTTTTTTCGTTTAGTGGAGCAGATATAAAAAAAGAAGGAAAGGAATAACATATAATTATTAATTAGTAGGATTACCTGTTCGTATGATGTAAAATATCCATAATGTTGGGTCGTTCCCCATAGTTCCGAGTATTACACCAGAGTTGTACCTACATATAACGCACACAAGTACTACATGATAAGCACAATGTTACGGCTTTTACAGCTTTAGCTAATTATTAGACAAAACATGATCTAAACGTTGAATAAAACTTACTGGTTTTTTTTTTCAGAACATATAGTTACGTATACCAAATGTGAAAATATCTGTATGACCTGCCTTCCCTAACGCGGAATTATGGACTCACCATATCCCTAAATTAAATGTGTCAATGGCGCCTAAAAATAGACATGTACGCTGTTTCCATATAGGTAGTAGATACCTCAGTACATTTCAATAAGGCATTTACTTAGTCAGGTGTGGTTGGTTGTTCGCCTAAAGTTCACTAACGGCTCCATATGATTCACGACTGCCAAACAAACCATTCTGCTCTTTATGTAACTGAACTGTTACTAACTGTACAGTTTCAGTCTTCAGCGTAATATTTTCAGTTTTCTTTGTTTCAGAAAAACACAGCAATGAAAACATACATACAAACCTTATTGTATGAAGGTTTCCAGGTCATTCATGTTTTTCGTTACCCAAGATTAACCGTAGGTATACGAAAGAAAGGAGAGCAGTGGTGGCCCAGTGGTGACCGCCGCGACTTACGAGTCGTGGATTATAGGTTCGAACCCAGACGGGCTCTTTACTTTGTGTAAATTATTTCACCACCACTGCTCTCAAAACGGTGAAGGAAAACATCGTCCGGAAACCGGCATGTCCTAGAACCAAAAATTCAAAGATATGTGATGTGACATCTATCCACCCGCACTGGGCCCGCGTGGTGGATTACGGCCCGCTCCCTCTAACAGAGAGGAGGCCTTTGTCCCAGCAGTGGGACATTATGGTTAAGTATACGAAAGATATATTTTAGTTATATTTTTACACGTGAATGCAGAAAGTTGTGATGCATCTAATCGTTGTATAAACAGCTTGCGTTAACTTAATAATCTTAATGGAAAACCTTTGATTAATGTGCGGAATAGTGCGCACGCGACAAAGCAATGCAGTTACTTAGCTCTTATTCTCTTACAGAAAAATATATCATAAATTCATGACACGTGTAGGTAAACTGCTACTTATATGAAACGAACGATGTAAATTGATCTGTCGATTCATAGCAACGCAGTGTAAGTTACGATGGCATGCTGCGATTTCGAGGAATTTAGAAGATAAATATGTATTAAGCTTAACTGGTATTTTGTCTATTTTATGAGTACACATTTTACTTACGCGATTTATTTTATTGGTATGCGGGATTTACGGGCTTTGTGATAACAATTTAAAATATTTTTCAAGTTATAAAGCATCGTTTTGTTTCACGCATTCTCGGCACACGTCGATTTGAATTCGTATGGTTGTGGCATTTACTACTATCGTTCGGTTTATGGCCGCTTCGAAAATTCACTACAAGACATCAACACATTTAAAACTGAAAGGAATGTTTGTAAAACGTGTTACTTAAAGTAAAATCTTCGTTTCTTTTCTTCTAATTGTTACGTCATTTAAAGGGTGTGGGGCATCACGTTTTAGGTAATTTGTGAGAACTTTTAAGTCGATGCAGAGCGGTGTAATGCAGGCGAAGCTTCGAGTTGAAAAACCTTCAATTCGTGCAAGAATTCGTTGAATGTGTTTTTGTTTTAACTCGACCGTTGACTAATGCAATCGATCAGAATTCCAGATCTGCGCTTTACTAAGACCATCGGAAGGCTGTTCTAGCCTCCAAAAAGCTCACTCGTATTTTAACAAAACCTCAAGCTATGAAATACCTTTTCAAGGATGACACCATTAAAAAGGGTTTTAGACAGTGAATCATAATATTATGTGGTCTGAAGGTTTTACTCACGATGCACCATATTAGGTAGGTAACTATTCCTCAAACAATGCAGTATTTTGTTCATAATTGATTTATCATTGTAAAGCAAATATTTACGGTTACATTAAAAGTGATTTAAATGGAAGTTCATCGACTTGACAGGGTAAGGTCGTTGGCAAATGTCAAGAGTGCGCGTGAATCGCATCAGTTCCGACTGGCAATAGCTTGGATCTCTTGCCAAACTGCTTCCAGTGCGAACTGAACATTGCTGTTTAATTATGGCTTGATACAGTTAAATATGAACTTGTTTTAAAGGTCAATGGGTCGAGCAATTTAATGAAGACTTTACCCGACTGCGCCAGAAGGAGGGCTATGTTTTCGAGTGTATGTATGTAGGTATGTAAGTATATTTCTTTGGCGCGCTCTGTAGCCTAAACGGCTTGATCGATTTCAGCTTTAGAGATGCCATTAGACTCATCTTAATTGTGACTGTGTATATCAAAATTGAAAAAAAAATGGCCGATTTTTGGCGCCATATTGTGTCTTAATTTTTTGTTGTTCTCAAAACCTTATTTAGTGGGGTATCAAAATAAAGAATTTCATAAATAGGTCTCAATAACGGCAAAAATAATTATGTGAACTAAAAAACTGTGAAATAAAAAAATAATTTACAAAATCAAAAAACTCGGACTGCTTGAAAAGCGAACTTTAATTAAAAAAGATGGAAACAAGAAACTTGTTTTAAAAGGATGACTATTAGACTGAATACTTACTATGAGCAATCTCATGGAGTCGGAGACATCTTCTTAAATTTAACCATAAAGACCGTTCCTGACCTTTCTTTCTTTTTTAAATATTTTTTTATTTACCAAGTGGTTTTAATCTATTTCTTTCTCGACATAGTCACTTGCTTACCGAATAATGTACCTACCGATTGATAAATTTAAAGTTAATAACATAATTTTATTATTGTAGACCTATAAGAAGGTATCGCAGATGGGTTTTACCTAAGTATAATAATATTTTTAAAAGCTTGTATGTTAATGATTAAGTTTTTTTTGGGTTTTCCTGATTTATTGAAAACCGGTAGATATACCTATATTACGTCCAAATATGCGGTTAAAAACGGTTTTTCTTTTCAATCAACTATAAGTGATTTCTATAAATATGAGTCTAGGTGTGTTATTAACTCGAAAAATCCGTCTATTTTAGTCCTAAAATAAAGAAAATTCGTGACATTTTCAATATTTTAAACGTTTGTGCAACTTCTCTTCATTTCCTTAAAGCTATCTTACGAGTGACAATTCTTCGCCAATAACACCGACAGTAGTCCTCACGATGAATGGCATTACAGTCGAGCTTACTAGCCGTCCACGGAACGCCACACACGTTCGTAATGTGTCCCACGCTGTAAGTCTAGGGCAGCCGTTAAAGAAGATAAATGAGAACGCTGCTGAGGCCACATTTATTATTGTTTATGTTTGTTTGCGAGATATGCATGCATATGTGTTATTTCTTTACTACGGCGCAGATTGATTGATAGATGACGATGCAACGATGTGGTCCTTAAGGGGAACCTAGTCGCGGGCAAGAACTCACTGGTGGGCCTGGCTAAAATTCACGCTGTCTCACCAGGCTTCGTGTCCGACAGAGATAGTATCAGTGATGAGCAGTTAGACGCTAGTCTACACGCACAACGTTATTGAGTGAGATTCAGGATCATTTAGAATAAAATCATTTATAGTTTTCGCGAAAAATTTAAGAAAAGTCCTTTGGAAGATCGAGTTTTATGAAAAAGCCAATGCATAAATGAATGACCAATAAAGTTTATTGAACTTTTCGATAATTGAACTTTGTCGGTACTGACTTGGTTTTGGAGATTTTACACTTCTTTTATTACTTAAACACGCCCAAAGTTAAGTAAAATTAACAAGAAAAGCGAATCTTTGTTGGCTCCTTACTTTTTAATGGGTTTTTATTTTAGTATTCTGTTTTCGTACAGACAATATTAATAATGAGACAAAACGATATCATATTTTACTTTAGATGTGCCATGTCAGACCGTGGAGTAAAACACTCCTGAAGTTTGTATGCAAAAAATGTGGACTAGGTTCACCTTAAGTCTAAATCTCCTTTTTTGTAGCGCATTTTAAGTTACAAATATAATACGAATAAATATCGCTCAAGACCTGAAATGTTTCTTTCAACTTTTTTAATATAGGCACCCGTTTATCATAGTAAGACACGGAAGATAAAATAGCGCTTTGCCTAATGCTTATACTCAGTTGGATTGATCATGCTAAATAGCTTAAATCCTAAAAATCGTGGATTTTGATCTACAGACAACATCACGTATTTTCATGGATCTGCAAATACAAAATTATGGAGGTATCCAAAGTTAATTTGTTTTAGTGCGGACGTAACGTTGAAGTTTCAAAAACTGTGAGCCATTCAACTAGATAGGACTTTCTGTTTGTGTAAAGACTCAGAAGCAGTACAACGTATTAGAAGAAGGTTACATGGTTACTTTGTTGTTGGAATCAATCACTGTCAGCGTCAACCATTCAATTCAATCAGAGAGAGAGCCCGGTTGTTAGAGCTTCTCTTTGATAGAACATGCGATTGAGCAACGTTGGAACTGAGCAATTATCGCCTTTTATTGAAATCGTAATTACGATATTAAACAATTATCGATTGAGGGGATTGTGATTAAGTAGTAACAGCCACACGGGTCGATCGATCGGGTTAAGCTACGCTTACCTCGGTTGGTCCGTGGATGGGTGATATTTTTACAGACTAACGGGTTAACGTGGTTTCCGAGGATCTTGGTCCTCGGAAACCACGTTAACCCGTTAGTCTCGGCTGTCTTTTGGTTATAATCGTTACGGTTCTTTTTTTTTGGTTTGGAAATCATCAAATAACTTCTCCCGCTCTGGGTGGAGCAGGAGGGCGTGGCAGATGATGATCAATCGTGTGTCGCAGGGTTTACGTACTTTAGGAAATTACATACTTAATCAGCTTATTATATTTCCACAGCTGGGACACAGGCCTCCTCTCTGTGAGAGGGAGTGGGCCGTAATCCACCATGTGGGCACAGTGCGGGTTGGTAGATTTCACATGTCTGCGAATTTTTAGTTCTAGAACATGCCGGTTTCCTCACGATGTTTTCCTTCATCGTTTTGTTAGCAAGGGAGGCCTACTCTCTAATCACAAAATCCGTAATCTCGGACGAAGTTACGGGCGTTTCCTACTCACTTACCGACCTGTGATTAGTTTGGGGCCCAAACTAAGAATTAATTACTACACGATTTGACGGCTGTCCCTACTCCCTATATATTTTTACCCGCCCAAAAAAGTTAATTAATCAGCTGTAGGAGTCACTTCGAAGTTTCGAACTATTTTCGGACGGGCCCGTATTTTCATTGATGGAGTTAGAGAGTAGCCTCTGTGGTGATTAAATAATTTACACAAAGTAAAGCAGTCTGGGTTCGAACCTATGACCTACAACTCGTGAGTCGTGGCCGTTACCACTGAGCCACCATTGCTTTAGTAACTTGGCTGTAGAAAAAAAGAACATGTATGAAAAGTATCGAGACACGTTAACTAGTCAGCACCACAGCATTGTGTAATCGTAATACCAGGCAAAGCCATAAAATTTAATGAGTATGTTTATGTCGATTACTTTAATGGTGATCTGGGAACTAAAGTAACGCTATTGTAATGTTGTTTATTATGTCACTCAAGATGAAAGAGGCAATTAGACTGATTATAAGTGTACCAGAGTACCTACTTTGATTCATGAGATGAAGTAGGTTTTATTATGTAGGTAGGTTATAGTAGGCCTTGAAGAGGAATAATCCTGGCGGGATGTACCGACAACTCAATGTCTTTGGCAGCCAGCTCTATTGAGTTATGCTCCTAGCCACGATGAATAAGTATAATGTCCGTATCCGACAACTCAGTATACATATATTATACTTACCTTCTTACTACTTATATATTGAACTCCTTGGTAACCTCGCAAGTAAGTTCTGAATGACAATTTTATTTGCATTAAAAAAAAAACCCACGCTACATCCGAGAAAACTTAATAAAATATGTTGACTTTTCGCAAGTTTCCTGGTAGAGCGCAGTGTCTTTATTATATTCAAAATGTGTATGTACAGTCGAGTTCATTAATATATTGACCCTTTCAGGCTTCAAAAATATAAGAACGTCAAAAAAATCATAATTTTGTGACAACTATAAGCATAATTAATTTGTGGTCAAGATTTAGATTCATTAATATGTGACTGCTTTTACTCATAACTTTTCATATTATTGCCTAATGCACAGCATATATTATTGAACCGTTCACATGAGGACATATTTTTGATCTATAGGTTATATAGATTTTATTGAGCTAGCCAACGCCCACAATATTTTGAATCCTTGACAGTGCCAATATATTAATGAACTCGACTGTACGTGAGGATAGATAGCTAAATCAAAGCGATTGAAAATCTCCTGAATTAGTCATTTGGAAACTCATATTGGCTTGATTTTTGCAACCGCACAAAAAAAGGTCATATAACTTAAATACAATCGAATATCTTTTGTTCGTAAGTTAAGGAAAGGAATCAAATTTTTTATTAGGAAAACCTCAAACCTAGGGTCGTAAATTACCCGTTAAGTGTATGAGTGAGCCGGGGTGGATTGAATCACCGGCCTCCATTGTAATCGGGCTCGATCGTAGATTCGTAGCCCGGTGTATTCGGCGGGCTTCCCAGAACAAACTCGTTGCTACGTTATTGTGCTCGCCTTGAGAAATTTCTACGTTTTTCATGGAAATTAGAATATTTCGTATAATGTCACAAATTTCTAGAGGCATTACGCATTGTAGGATTATTTTCCAGAACTTTGATGGCATAAGTTACGATGAACAATAAGGATTGGGTACATACATAAGGAAAAGCAATATTACGTGCAGTATAATCTTAGAAGTTTTCACCCCTTGAAATATTGCCTAACTGTGAATATCGGTGTCAGACGATTATAATATGACCTACAAACATACACTCGCATTTTCACGAATCAATCAAATAAATGAGTAATAACAAGCTTTTATTTAGTTACCCTACCAACATAAAAATTAGTCATATTTTAAAGAATTTAAAGTAAACTCTAAGAACTCCTAACTCCATGAACATTCTGAAAGAAATCATATGCAAATGTCTTCCGTATTTTCCTACAAATGCTCCTAGATAAGAACTTGCATCTCAACGATATACCGCGAGCAAAACACAAGGAAAATGTAAATAGTCTGAACTACTCGAAACGTTTGCAAAGCTAGGTGGCACAATAAACAATACCGCCACATTGTAACAAAGAAAGTTGGCACGGCAACAAACGCGGCATCGCCTGTTATGACCACGATGCCACTACAATACCGTATGTACGACCTTCACCTCACCGACTCACCGTGGCTAAGGGAAGCTACTACCAACCACCACCCCCGAGCTTTAGTCACCACACACAATAGCTTTGTCATGATAGGTCTTCCGAAGGTCGGTATTGTCATGCCCGATGAGCTAACACCACGTACCTACCCGATACTTCGTTACCCGTTTCGATGGGTGACTGATTACCGGGAAAAGGGGTACAATAAAATTGTTGTTAGTACCTAGAATGTGGTTAAGCAATGCATTTACCCATATGGGCATTCATATACTTTAGGCACGTGAATCAGTACTGGTTGTCGGAAGCTATCGCTTTTACCGTACCATTAGGACGTGCTTGGTGGTTAGAATGGGGATATCCAATCATGTTTCCTGTGTTTCCAACACGGTAAATTATTTAAATTAATCATCTTATCACTTAATACATATGTGAAGTTTTGAGCGAAAAGCTTATCTGAAAAAGAAAACTGTAGTTGCAAGAGAATGAAAACCTTTCCGCGCTAGAGATTTTCTTTTAAAACATAAAGTTATAAAGCTACGTACAAAGTTAGCTTCAAGGTAGGATATGTCGTAGTGAACCTCCAAGGTTCCGTAGTAAGGAGATCATGCAACGATACAGGGTAGGTAGTACGTCTTGGTACAGTCGAACTACACGAGTGTTGTTCTCAACAATATTGAATATTCATCTACCTATGGTGCAATAGCTTCACAATATTACAAATTGATTTAATTTCCGTTATTAAAGAGTCAATGGTCTTATTATAAGTACAGCGACACGTTTTAACGTAATTGATACGAGTAACGCGTGGCACGTAAAGGGTTTAGTACCTACATAGTGCGTAGGTACTTATAGTTAGCAAATTTATGTGTATCAGGTTCCAATTATCACTTATTACCAGTGGTGCTGGCACTGTGCCAACCACGAGTACACAGTAAACAAACAATTTAATATCAGAAAATCCCAGACACATTTTGACCGACGCAACCCTGTTTTTAACCGAGTTATCCTTGTTTTCCTATAGACCCATTAAGTAATATTAGTCGAAATATTCTTATTTTAAAAACTGGCAGTTTTGTACATCCCTTGATGCTCAAGATTTTATGCGATTTATTCATTTATTTAAATGAATTTCAAGCAGAAATTTCCCGCAAGCTTTCGTTTTAGTGCGCCTGAACATATATATCATCAATATATTATCTTATTGATATGAGACACGAGACTCCTTGCACCTTGCAGATTACTGTATTGTTTAATTAACTACTTATTAAATGCGTGCAAAAAATAGGTGGGCACCGTTTCTCTTTTCAAATGATCTATGCGTCCTCTACGCAGCGACTACGAGAGTCTACGAGCATCTACGCGACGTCTACGATGCGTCTACTACTACGCTGAACAATCCGCGCCAGTGCGAAAACACTCACTCTAAAGTTCCGTTCCTGTCCTTTCGCCAAGGTACAACACTATTCAAACTTCCTGTGACAATCTGCTACTATAATTTATTGTGTAAATATTATCAGATGTACACATACAATAACAAACACGATAAATAAATAAATTTTGTTTAGTATCGGTAGCCACTTGAAGCGCATTACTCATACCACTTGTAGGCTTACAAATGTACGCCTGGTGATTTACTATGGGTATTTCACCATTTCAATTTTATAGCAAGAATTAATCAAATAATGTTATTGTTACTAAGAACCGGCGGTTCCACTTATGTACTCATTTATTATAATAACGAATGTAATTATTGAGGTCTCATACATTAATAATCATCCTTGCTAGTTTATTTGACAGGTGATTTGACATATTCTTAGGAAATAATTTTCCACAGGAAATCTTCAGTGGGATTTGGACAATCATTTGTACCTGTTAATAGCTTTGACTGAACATTGGAGTTCCCCAAAGAACTTTATACTGTGGAGAACGTTCCCATAACAAGCAAGACACACAACTACACACACACCACACACACACACACACTTTGGTCCCTGGTTTTTGTAATGACCAGTGTATTTTTCCACATAATCTTCTAATGATAATGATGATGGGTATACGGACAACCCCTATAATTGCTTCATACTGCCTGAAAAAAATGAATATGACTCTTATCGAAGTTTTCCGAAATATGAATTGATGGAAAATGTCGATATTTCCTATAAATTATTATGAAGGAACGTGGCAAAATGATTGCACGATTCTGTCTTATGTAATTGTCTCGGAATATTTACTTGTAGTTATTTTCCTTTTAACCTGCGTCGCATGTAGCGACATGTAATTACAGCTATGTCTAACATTTTCTTTAGCCATTGTTTTCAATTAGGTGATAATTCAATTATAATTCGACCGTTTTTCTTACAGTTTTCTACAGGAAAATGTATGTATTCAATTAGTAAAATCTGCGAGGTATCTAAATGAAAAAATCAGATACAACAAAAGATTTATTCAGACTCAAAGCATTTATTTCAAATAAATCAATTACAGGCACTTTTGAATTGTCAAGGTCGGTGAGTTAGAAAGATGAAGCTAGTTGCCCATTCCAAAGCGTAGGTACCTATGGAGAAGAATGGGCAAGAAACTCCATGGACACTCTTTTAAAATCATGATATTGTTACAAAAAGTTGGTTACATCATTAAGTTGAAATTGTCAATGTGAGAACGATGTAAAAATACGTGCACATTAAAAGCGTCCGTAATTGAAACAAAAATAAAATAACAATTCAGAAATTAAAACAAGCCGTGGGAGCTAAGAGATGACCAGTCTCTACTGGCGGCGCCCGTTCACGAACATGACGTATGGATCAGCACCATTTAGCTCAACTTGATCTAATAGAGAATGCGGAATAAGTAGAGGGTGTCTGTGTTTGCGGAGGTGTGGATCTGTCCTTTTTTTTAAACTGACCTACTGTCACTAAAAGAGATCAGTAACCAGGGTTGTCGGGTATAGTTGAAGTTTAATAATAAATCGATCGATGTTTTCGAAAGTTTTTTACAATGTTTGTAAATATGTGAGCACCATGTATCTATCATAAAATTTATTTATCTGTATTGCTTCAATTTCATTCTTTTTACCTATTTTGGTATAGTAATTTAATTCTGGGTGCATCGTTTCATTTAGAAGGGAACTTAATGATCCAACACACACGCCACCACCAGCGAGACATTTGAGTGAGCATGACATACTCTCAGCTGCCAGGGCACATTCAAGTCAATGAAAGACTTACCCAGTAAATTTTAGCTTTATAGTAGGAACATAGTGCTCATACATATGCTATGCAATTATGCATGTATGCATTATTATTATATTCGCCATAAAATATTGTAATGCATTGTAAACTGAGGTTGTATATCCTTAGCCATGTCTGTGGTGAGTAGGTACCTACTCATGGCGATGCGAACCTTTTCAGGAGGATTGTTGTTACGTTTCATAGCTAAGAACGGTTTTCCGCGCGATTAGATTAGTTTTGCTTAAGCCTAATATTACGTTGGAATGATGCATATAATCGTGAGTAATACTACTCTTTAGATGTTATCGAACTTTGCGAATTCCTGTGATGCATCTTAATAATGCATGCATATCAGGTAAAATTTGAGGAAACTGGAAGCGAGTGCAAAAAAACAAGTTAAAGTATTCAACGAAAGCGCATAAAGTTTTCCTGTAAAGTTGCAGTACGTAGGGGCGGGCGGAGGCTTCGCGGCGGGCGGGAGCGGTGGGGGCGCGTACATTATAAGGAGTGCGCGGCGGCGCGGCGCACAATCTGCCAAACTCGCGGTCTGCGGTAGGTCGTGTCACGCGGTGGCGCAACGATCGCAGCCGTTCCCGCCACAGAAACGAACACATTTTCTTTGAAATTTCGTGCAATTGCAAAGAAAAAAGTGAACAAAGCGGGACATTCGGTGACTCGAGAGTGCCTTGTGATTGTTGTTTATACATGAAAAGACTCTATTTTTTATCGATATTTTACAAATTTCGGTAGTTATAGAATTACGAGACGTGATCACACTAGTGAAACGAAGACATCAACGTTTCAAGTAGTGAGGATTGCGTGAACTTCGCACTGGACCAGTCTAACAGGTTAGTTGATAAAATTTCCGTGTTTGTTTGTGCGTTAGACGGACAAAGGACAGATCGCTTGATACATTGATTACCGCACGTCATGATTGAAGTTATTTTTATCGCTCGTCACCATAACGATGGTCATGTGTTATAAAAAACTAACAAAAAAACCTGCAAGAGTTAGCATTACATGTTTATTGATTAACTATAACCACTTATGGTACCACTAAAGTCAATTTTATAACCATTCATCAATTTGATAACATTAAGTGATTAACTGGCCCATACAGATAACTTAACAGAACTAACTGCTTCACGTGATCCCTTAACCTTTCTGTAAAGTTAATTTACGAAGTCTATGAAATCTGTGCAATATTTGAAATCTGGTGATTTGGAGTATTGCCGGTTTGGTGTCACGGTCACCAGCTGACATTGTCGTAATGGTACGGTACAGTAGCTCCGGCGTAGTAAACTGTCGTCTATCCCAATAATAGGAGCACCTTTTATTTACAACTACGTTGACCCGTGCCTCTAAACTCGTGTACACTGATATCTTGGTTTCACTACCCGTCAAACTTATTGAATAACTGGCACGATGTTTGTTTATAATTAAGAAAATCTTTTGATGAAAATTCAACTCCAATTTTCCGAACGTAGCGTTGTCTATGCTTTATCACACTGTCGTGATTTGATAAGACTACTAAGATTACCTCTGACTGATGTTAAAAGTCACTTTCTTTTTAAAATATTTGCGGACGCTATAAAACATCTAACAAAACATTAAAAGATTCTAGTGTTTGAAAGAAAGAAGTGAAGCGTGCGTGCTGCTCCCCTTATCAGATAATTTTCGTGGATAAGGACGTAAACATTATCTATCTGATAACACTAAGATCTGTATGAACTCATTCTTTGAGCATTGCTTTAGTTTACTGTACTTGTTGTGTGAAGAATGTATTGATAACTTTATAAATTGAAGTATTGATAATACAGTGCAATCAGAAAACGTTTTTACAGAAGGGCCTTCGCATTATTTGGCTTACGAGTTTCCGATATGTCACTTCTGTCAATATTTAATTACTTTTTATCAGTCTCACCTGATTCTAGTTTGTTTAAAGTTCACTGTTTGTAGATAGGTACCTGTTGCAAGATTAAATTGCTTTTATGTACCTCACACTCATGACTCATGACACATTCATTTTTGGGCCAGTTGAAAGTTCGTGCTTTTCTTCATACACTTACATCTACATTAATTTGATTAAATTATTTCTGTGTTTTCTAAAATAACTTAAGCGTGTATCTTACAGTGTCAAGTTTAAACTTTCGCAGTCAAAGGTTGGCTATGCATGGTTGTCATATTTTCAATGTGACAAAATACATCTTGTAGGTAACCACAGTAGGTAACTGACCAAGTAAATCGATCTAACAGGTCCTCAATTATGACCATTAGGACCTTTTTAAATTTATTAAAGTGGATGGCAAGAGTGCCCTAAGTTGTATAGTAAACAAACATGTTCGGGTAGTTTGTTCTGCGACCGTAGTGAGTCACAGTGTAGTCACTTCGTTGTCGGGCCGCCGAACTTGACACGAAATGTTGGGAAGCACGGGCACATTAATTATGCGTGTGGTCGGTATTTAAATTCAATGTAAAAGTAGGTACAGAAACAACCTTTCTCCGTCTGTATGTAAAAAAGTTTAACCTCGGACTGCTTTCTTTGGTAACGTGTTACAGTTTATTTGTTTTGAAATATTGCGGATAAGAAATGGGACTGGATCTGGGATTGCTAGATTTGTATATACGAGTATGTACATAATTACAAAAAAAATCAAATCGCTATTAATTAATGTTTGTGTATTGGTTATAAAAAAAAATATAATAATACCGATTACTAGCGCCAGTACTTAAGCAAAAGCTCCAATTAAGTTTAATGAGGAGCTACTGCTTGTAAACTGTGTCTTTATTCACATAAAGCTTTAGGCTGTGATTCAAAGCTTTAGTATTATGTCGATATGTATCGCAAGTCACAACCCACTTATTTGTTTAACCATGAATAAAACGCAATTCTACAATAATGGAAGCCGGTGCATATAAATGTACAAGAGCTCATCGAGGAAATGATTTCCTTTATTCTAACACGATGTTAGAAAAATAGATAGAAATAGGTAATAATATGTAAATGCATTTGCATAGGAAACCACAGATTCGTTTAACAATCAGGTGTAATTATGATCTAAGCTATGGCTTAGTAATGTTCACAATGTTCTCTGTTCATAATAATTGACGTCTGTAAGGGTGATGTGGAGTCACTTGTGACCCTGAGGTTTATTCAACCAAAACATTGTTTGACTCATGCCTCGGCGGTTTCCACCATTTGTTACCGTTTTATATAACACGAATGACTAGGAAATAAGGAGGTACTTAGAGTATCATTGATACTACAGGGAATATAATTAATTCCCCTTAGTATTGGTAGGAAGCTAAGTAAAACAATTGCGTGCCTGTATTCCCCGAATGGATAGGGATAGGCATGGGCGAAAAGTTAGTATTAATTACTGTGCGAGTCCATTGCTATCCGACCGACTCTATCTTGACTCAGGGCTGCTGAGAAATTCCTGTTGGTAAAACTCAATACACTTTACCCAACCCGAGCCGCCCTGCTCACACTTCACCATCATCTGCCCTTTCCCAACTACGTTGGGTGTCAGCTTCTAGTCTAACCGGATGCAGCTTAATCCCAGTTTAGACAGCAGTCACACTTTCAACCACTAAACCGGCGGGACATTAAATATTCACTCGTCGGTTGAACATTATTATAGAGATTTTTCCATTACCACAATATTGCAAATAAACACACACACTAGTTAGTAGCATGATGTCTCGATAATGATAAGTTATTAGTATTGCCCGCGAGGATCCGGAAGCAGGAAGCGTTCCAATGCCGTGTCAATGCGAAGCGGCGCGGGCGCACGTCAGGCGGGACCACACGGTGCATGCGCTCTCATTGAGATGCATCTCAGAATCGCACCCGCCGTCATCACAGCGCATGTACAATGAACCGATGATGTCAATCACGAGCTTTAAAGGCTCTCGGGTAGGCTCGCGAAATTCCGTGTGTATTTTATGGTGGCACATAAAATGATCGGTCTGTTACCTTTTTGGCAATGAGATAAAAAATTGGGATCTCTTTGGAGTAACTTCATACCTAATCAATCAGACACGTCTTATTCTGCCTGCTTATGTTACTAGGGGTCGGCGTAGTCTCTCCCATTTTTTACCGTCAGCCATAAACGCCAAATAATGAGTAAAGCATATTTCGATTCTTAGCAAAAAATTAATTAAAAGACCTAATTTGCTAAGTTTGTACCCACCTATGAATCATTATCTTAATAAAACTAAATAAGTTGGAAAAACCATTCAATATAATTTCCAATACTACGAATGTTAAGTCAAACAGGCTTAAAAGCACTTTGTCCTACTGATTCTCTGAAATTTCTTGTTTGAAATGACGTAGGTATAGTTTGTGAAAGAATATAAGCATTTATATGTATAAAATAATATACAATTACCTGTAAATTGTGGTCAAAATAAGGAAAACAGTTAGTCTTTTACATAATATAATGTTGACCTACTACGCTGCACTGAATAGGATAAAACAACTTATTTGTAAACACAGTTCGTAGTGCTCTCAATATAATGTCTTTACTTTTTTAATTATTAATTTCACCTTTGTTTATTATTGCCTCGTTGGTCTAATGGTCTCAAAAGTGCGTAGTGCGGTCGTTCAAAAGTGCCTATTTGAAATAAATGCTATGACTTTGACTTTGACTTTGACTCAAGCACTACTGCTGAGCACGAGGTCTTGGGCTCGATTCCCAGGTCGGGCAGTGTTATTGGGTTTTCTGGAATTTCTCAGTAGCCGCCCGGAGTCTGGGCTTTTGCCCGATTGATGGCAATCGGCTCGCCCCTATTACAAGTTACTTAAACATAACTGGCGAAATATGGGCGTACTGTGTAGGTACATCTCTGTTCATCCCTTCGGGGAAACAGAGTGTAATGTTATGTACCTATGTATGTTCTTTGTTATCACTAAGATACCGTTTAAGTGTAGCAAGTGCTCTGGAACCCCTGAACTAATCTATCAATTACATGATTTAGCTTGACATCATGTTTACACAGTCCGGGTTATCGATTGCAATTTTATTGTCGGGGTCGGATCAATTAAACAGTAATTAAATATAATCAGTTTCACTAAGATAACTGAAAATATTTGAATGCAATCGTTTAGATGCTATAGAAAAAAAATGTTGGAGTAAATGATGTTAGGTAAGAGATTCGAATCCAATGTCGGTGAAACCGGCGCGGGCGCAGCGTCACCTCCGCACCGTCACGCTTCGGCGAGCGGAACATTGCTGGCGACACCTCTCATAGATCCGCGCTTTCGGTTTTGGTCGTGGAGATTGACCTGACGGTTATATCATGTCTATGCCATTGATTTATAATTAATCACATGTTTGACATCACTACATATTATAAAACGAAGTCCCACGCCGCGTCTGTCTATCTGTCTGTCTGCGCGCGATAAACTCAAAAACGATTGAACGGATTTCTATGCGGTTTTCACCAATAGACAAAGTGATTCATGAGGATGGTTTGGGTGAGTAATTTGTTAACGCGGGCGAAGCCGCTGTTAAAAGCTAGTACCTATATGTTAAAACGTAGTTTTCTATCAACATCATCACAATCTGCTTATCTTTTTGCAAACTATGCTAGAGTCCACTCTAGTCCAACCGGATGCAGTTGAGTATTTATCTGATATTCAAAGGTTGTTATTAGAAGGTAGCAATTTTTTGCCATTAATTTTTGCTTATAATTAATACCCGGAAATTTTGTTGCTGGTGCATTTAGTTATGTAGGTATGTATAGCACTTTTTTGTGGATTCTTGAAACAGAGTTGCCTATCAAGTTTCTAGTTTAATTAAGTTTATTCCAAAAAAACTCCCCTTAAAGTTCACTTATAAAAAGTTTTGAGAAGTTTATTATGGCATTTCTTGCAGTCCTTGTATTGTAGCGGTCTATGTAGTGATACTAGCGATGCATGTTAAGTAATGCAGCTGGAAACAAGTAATTGGGAGTAGTAGTTCATGAAACATGCTGAAGTATAGTTGGTAGTCTCAGGTGTGGCAGACCCACTTAAGTATTAACTCTCGAGAGGGAGATAAAGTACCGACGCTTAGAGGTCCGTGATTATAAATTATTTCACCGCGTAGTTCCCGTTCCCGTGGGAATACGGGAACAAAATATAGCCTATGTCACCCGGAGATAGTGTAGCTTCCCAACAGTGAAAGAATTTTTCAAATCAGTTCAGTAGTTTCGGAGCCTATTCAATGCAACAAACAATCATATCTTGACTCTTTATAATATTAGTATAGATATATTAGGTTGGCTTTCAGTCTTACTGGAGGCAGCTGAGTACCAGTATTTAACATGGAGTGACCGTCTACCTGACCTCCACAACCCAGTTCATCATTTCAGCCGAAAGACGTTCACTGCTGGACATAGACCTCTCTCAAAAGGGGGAGTTTTGCGATAATCGCCACGCTTGGCAGGCGGGTTGGCGATCGCAGTATGGTGGTAAAATGCATGGAGAATGCTGCTGCCCATTCTCTAGTAAGCCAGTACAACCCAGTTACTGGATACCTAATACGATAAGTACCCCTTGATAAGAATGGTTGTCAAACGTTCAAAGATGGCAAAGATTCACGAATGACAGCCGGGACCACCGGCGTAACGTGCTTTTCGAGGCGCGGAGAGGTCTTGGTATGTTAAAATGGTCATCTATCCACAAACAAACCGCGGCAAGCGTAGCTTAGCCACAAGCCCCTCAATGAAGAAAAACGATCTGTGCCTATCTTCTTAATCTTCTGCTTTGTTATAGCAAATGATTAAATCTGCGGTGAATCACAAATCTCTTGAGTATACGGGCATGCAGTACATACAGCTGAATATCTAATCAGTTCCCCACATTGTGTAGCCGCTATATACCTACTATATATCGTTGGCTACAAACAATTTATCATTTACGAAGATAATGCTAGGTGTTTGTTTGACAAGCCCTTCGCAACTCACGTCGAAAATATGTAGGTCATCTAGCGGTGTATGACTGACAGACCTATTTCTATGAATGGCTGTAGTGCAAGTGCAATTCGTTTTTATTGGTATGGTGCTATCATTCTCGGCAAAGGTGACTGCATTAGATGATGATGATCATTTTGATTTTAAGCAATGCAAATAGTTTAGTCACTTTACTAGATAAGAATGCGCTGGTTTTTTTTTAAGTTACCAAACAAGACCGTGTATTCCCGTTGTCCCAAGATTGCTGAAGAAAACTTACAGTTGTGCTTTTACAACTTTAAAAGTCTATTTGACCTTTTAAAATGTCGTATAAAACTATTTGAAATCACCAACATTTTTCTGAACTTTTTAATTCGAAATGAGTAATTTCTTTTCAAACACCTTGTATGAGTAATCTTCAATGTAGGTAGATCTGTATATTTACAAAACAAAAATAATAATTATGTATTTAGCTCATGTCTTGATAATCCAGAAAGATCTTACATAAGTGTACAGATGATGGCCACTGACTCAGAGCAATTAACGATGTCGCGGATATGACGCAGAACCGACCTCTACAAAAACCTCTAACCTAAAGATTACACCTATAAATAAAATATAAATGCCTATATTTTATGAATAATGTATATACGTTGACACATTACCGGTTTTCTTATGATATTGGGATTACGTTATCAGTCGTATATCCAAATGATCGTGAATGCATTTTTATTCCCAAGACGGTGACGTAAGCAGTTAGGTTGTTCACTTGTCGCGATAATAATTGTTACTAATTCTTTGTTTCAGATAACATATCATCGTGGTGCTCGAAGATATCGACGACTATACTTTACTATACTTACTTAAAAACCAAAATAGGTTAAGAAAACGAGACAAGAGTAATGACAATTATTCCGTCCTTTAGATAATTTTTACAAAACTATATTATAAGGAAATATCAAATGAGCATATCTAGTAGAAGATTAAGGATATCACCAGTAAACATGGCGTTCGTTAGTTTGAGGAGTAGTCTGAGGATACTGTGGACGGCGACGGTGGCGCTGGTGTTCCTGACCAGGAGTAGCGCCGCGCCGACCTTCGGCAATGCAGACAACGCGATGGTAAGTCGATTACATTTTTTTTTGCATAAAAAGAAAAACGTTCGCAAATCGAACTGTACAGTTTTTGCTTCTTCTATCGCAATAATTTAGAAATATTTGGCGTTGAAATGGATTTTTCTTTGTTACTGCATATAATTTAATATCTCGTTTAATAATTGTAGATAACGATAGTACTGAATAGACTTGACAAAGTACTTGTTAGTGTTATTAGTAAAGTATTTATTGTAATACGGATTTCCTCAACATCCTGTAAATAATCGATAATTATTATCATCGGAATCGGAAATGATACGGAGGTGCGCATAGCGGTCGCTGAGTCAACTTTTCTCAGAACGCCGTTCACCGGCGCTTCTGAATTAAATTAAATCTGAGTCCCATACAATGATACTAGGTAGAATAACACTCGTAGGCGTTTGTAGTAACGTGTTCATTCATAAATCGAGGTAGTCCGGCTGAGATAAGTGGCCCGCCTTTCGCTTCGACACTAGAACACTTTGTTTGTCATCTCATTTCGTTTGTTTAACACAGATTGTGACTCACGCGCGCCATATAAGACATGTGTGTTAAGTGTGTGTGTATGGGTGTAGCAAGATATTGGTCATTATACTTTTTCAATGGGCATTACGTCATTTTTGTAGTATTTGTAAAATACGCTAATGTTGTATATGAATCAATGGCTATAAATTAATCATGGAATTAACATCCTTTTTCCGAGTCCGGTCTGATACTACCCGCTTAAATACATTTTTAAATGTTGATTCTTTGTAAAAACATTGTAGGTTTTCCAAACACGAGATGTTTGTTGAGTTTGTTTGTCCTAATTGCTATTTTAAAAGTAGAGGAGTTATCAAGATGTCTGTTGGTGACGTATTTTAAGATAAAGTCATTTTGGTTGATAAGACGTGCCCATACATTGTGTATATAGTTTTAAATGAGACCGACGACGACTGCATTACACAGGCTTTTGTTGGTAATTCATAATGAATCAAGAAGCTGAGTTAAGCTCTGATCTTTCATTAAAAGATAAAAAAGGAGATGACTAAAAAATTGGGAGATTATTTAATAAAAGTTCAAGTAGAACTTTGTTATGAAAATACTTGAATATAGTGTTTTTATTTTAGCTTTAAATAATTTGTCACGATAGTAAAATATAGCCAAGTCTTACAAATTGGAAAACCTTTCCTATTACAAACCTACACTAGGAAGGCAATCATTTTTATGTCAATATGAGGGATCAGTTTTAACGAAAGAAAATCCCACTCTACAACATCAACAGGCTCACTGATAGAAATAAAAACAAATATTACGTTCCCATAAACCTAGCAATAAAATAATAATAATAAAATCTAGCAATCATGTCATCTGGAACTCACAGTCTGATACCATTAGGCATGCACACAATAACATCACAATACAAAAAGGAAAATCATACCAATACTATGTTTGATACCTACTCAATTAAAAGTTTACTCACAAAAGGGACAGTGCATACAAAACCTCTAATCGCGAACTGAGTCACCCACAGTGCAGCAAGAATTATTACTTCTACGGGATTCTAGAGGGTATCACGTAAATAATAAAATCTCATCGTTTCTCGGAATACGGCGCGGGCGCCTGAGTCACGAGTTGTTGAGCTCGCTAGCCGTCAAGTTCTAGGTCATAGAGCACAGCGACCGGCGAGCGCACGGCAACGCAATACCACTCTACATACTAAAGCTACGGTTATGTGGCAGCCGATAGCGTGGCGGGGATAATGACCTAAAATCGATAAGAAAATATCTGAAAAAGGAAGTAAACACAGTTAAGCCTTTAAGGACGTTTTTTCAAGAGCACTCACATAATTTTCTCAAAAAACTGTTTTTATCCTCTACCGCGACGTTTGGGCTACTGTCGTTCCTAATAGCTCATCTTACGCCAACAGCAAAGAATGATAAGGTGATAAAAAAATCGAATATCACTATAAAATTCTCAGGTAACTCTTAACTGTGATTGTTTTGCAAAAAAAACAAATACATATACATATATTCAATTAATAAATAATAATATAATATTATAGGCTAAGATTCATACATTATATGACAACACCCTGACAGGCGAATTACTTCTTGTACAATATTTTCATCACCACTGCTAGTAAAACCACTCCCTCTCACAAAGAGTAGGCCTGTGTCCCAGCAATGGGAACATTATAGGCTGATTATGCTATGATATGCCCACTCCGCTCCTCGCTGTCTACTGACTTATAACCACAGCCTTATCCGACTCACAACTTAATGCCGCATAAGTAGACATTCCTATTACAGTCATATATTGCTAATAATTTCTAGTAAGCTGTCTTGAATTAAATATCGATATTAAATAAATTACTCGTTGGAATATAAATGGGTATTATTATAATATTTATTTAATCATTATTGGTTGTGCAGGCTTATTGTTTAAATGGGAATCTTTTATAAACAAAGACAGTATTGATACAAAATATGTATTTTAAGTGCTGATAATATTAACGGAAGATCACGCTTGTATTTCCCAAAAGGTTCGGCTAAATTTCGCTAGTTCTGTTTAAGTCATAAGTATCATCAATTAATTATGAATCTTAAGGGAAATATAAAACCGGAAAAGGTAGGTACTTTTTCTAACTGCCCTAGTGAAAGATAAGTGGTGTAACCGCGGAAACCACAAGTAGGTACAATACAATAAAAAGTAATCGATTTAGGTATTTACAATGTAATAAAATAAACGATGATCTTAGCCTTTTTATTATGAATCAGCTTCATTATTTACATTCTATACAGTCATTCTCATAAATGGGAATAACTAGGAATTGTACCTATAACTATTGAGGATTGAGGCCAACAAAGGAAAGTTATAGCAGAAGATTTAACAATTTGAAAGCCAATCACATTTTCTTATGCAAGCTCGCCAAAGTCTTAGAGCATAAAGATGCATTTCCATAACATTCTTGGACAAAGCTTCACAAAGAGATAGTCTGACCTGTCTGACTATCAATCAACTCCCATCGCTACTGCTAGAGATGGACCTCTACAATGTTAACCCTTTACTCCCGGTTCTTGTCTTCCACATCCATTCTTACCCAACCGCGTTCCAGACTCGCTGGGCTATATGACGGGGGGATACGTCGCACGCCACAATTAAAAGATACCTCCAATACCTTGTGATAATAACTGAGACAGAACAGATAAAAGAGTATCTGTTCTGTGGGAACAGTCATGTAATTTCGCGGATAAATAAAATTGTGAATCGCCAAATTATAATCTAATCAATTAAACGATAACGTCTGAAAAACCGTGTAAAACAGCCGTGGTTATGTCAAGGCTAATATGCGTCCTATTAACCCGTTTCCAGTCGTATAGCGAACTTTGGGTAATTATATTCATATTTTAAATACTACTACAAAAGGCGACCGCTTTTCAGTGCCTTAGTTTATTTACATAGTTATACATAGGTATTGTAGAAATTTCGCAGCGCTTTTCTTTGCTTGTGTGAAATCGAAATTTTATGTCTGGCAAAGAAACAACACAAGTTCTCGTTAAAAATGCGAGGAAGTCTAACCGGTAAAAATATATAACAACTAATTAATTAGTTAATCTTTAAAGATTAAAACAATGAACCTTAACTTTTATTGGCATGTGCCTGTGGTGTTTGTTAATTTTGGAATTGTAATCGATCATCCAATCAAATAATATTTTATATCATATTCGTATTTTACCTTCTCATAAAGATATATAATAATTCCGTTGACAAAACAGATATTGCTATATTAAAATTGGAAATTTAATGCAAAACCTACGTTTCAGCAACAATAACAATAAATCGGTGGCTCTTGTAAAGTACAAAGCATGGCGTTTTTATTGATACGGGATTCATAGAAAGTCGACAAAGTGACTAAACGAATATCTGTAGAGCCACGTCATGGTGGCGTAACTTGGTTAAACTTTTCGCAACTGAAAAATTAGATACCAGCGATAAAAAGGCCAATATAAAACCATGTGGCTTCATTCATTTGAATCGTTAAAAGTCCTAGAAGTTATGTTCGCAATCAGCTAGCTTAATACCTATCTACCAAGTCAAGAGCAATCTGTGGTTTCATTAATTCGTTTCCATGAAGACCGGTTCGAAGCTTGATTAACAGATAGGTAAGCCCACTCTTAATTGACAGTGTAAGTACGACACTCGCTGACATGGAAAAACCATAAAATATTATATAGCATCGCCAACTCGTTGTCACGCCAGACTTGTTTACATTCTCAATTGCGCTAATAAAAATGTCATTCGTCATAATAGTTCCGTGTCAAATTATCCCATATTCAATAGAATATCAGATATATTACGTTGAAACAACATGAAACCGATTAAATTCTCGGCTGCAACGAGCGGTACAAAATATTGAAATTCTGAAATCGTTACTAGGATACGGCTCCGGACAGACAAATGTCGTGCGTTCAGCATCGAATTAAGTCACGATAAAGTATTTTTGTAAGGCAGTGTGTAATGCAGGTATTTTCGGCCAGAATTTATAGGTCGTTGTACCTTACCCATGTGATAAACCCAAGATGTTTTGGTCGGTACATTGTCATGGGCCAGGCATTTCCTGTCATTTGAAACAGGTACTGTTATGATAAACGTATCCATATAGAGAGGGTCATTCTCCTGTCTAAGGCTCCACCGGAGAACAATAGCCGAGCCAGAAAGTGCCAAGAACCTGTGATGTTCTTTGTTTTCATCATTCCTACTCGACTCGATTAATGCGATATAAAAATTCGACGCGTGTCCCACGCGTGGAGGGGAGGGACATCTCTCGGAAAATTTCCTTTGAATGTTTAGAACAATGAACTGGTGAAACATAATCTTAGACGTCCCTCATTTAGGTTTTATTGATGTTTCAATATTTATTAAAAAGATTATGCCGTTTCGTTCTATCATCTCCGCAGTAATCTATTTAGAGTATGTTGTGCTAGTTTAAATGCCGCGTGCATATCTAACCGTCAACAAGGTGTCGACCGCCTCCTTGTTATGCGTTTCGGGAAATGCGTATCTCAGTATCTCAAGATCACACCGGAGCCTGCCGACTACCGACAAGCTATTGAGATCGTGATCAAAACAAAATATTGTGAACCTACAATGCCAGCGACCTCAAGTCATTTAACCCTGGTCACGATTCAGAATCCTGGGAAATAAATATTTTTTTAGGATTTCGCAGAACTTGATGACAAAAAATACGATGAAAAACTGTGAGATGTCGCCAGATCTCTTAAAAGATCTGTATAAAGCAACTCTATTTTTAAGATTTTGAGCGGAATGAAGACAGATAATTTATAATCTAAATGCTAAGATATGTTTGTTTAACACGGTAAAGCGTGCCGATGACATAAATGAGACGTGTGTAATGCTTGGACAATAGCTTGTGTCCCGCGGAGACAAAAAACGACCGGGTCACCTCTGTATTACCGTAATCTGAACGGACTGCTTTTTGGTAACGGGATTTTTATGTGCTTTCTGCATGTATGCATTTGTGGAGATGAGTTAGTGATGAGTTAGTGGTGAGTGGTGGCTGGTGGTGGTGGTGGCAGGTCGGCGCGCATGCGCGTCACGCACACAGGAAGCGCGCGGCGACCTTCGGCACGCGCTCCACGGCCACCGTCCTCTGATCGCTTCTGCTTATTGTTCACGGCGTCGTCGTCACTACCATCTGATTACTACCACACATTTGATCTCACTATGATACCATGCCATATCCATACATTACAGATCTACCTACGTCTTGTTTACAGTCGAGAAATAGGGATTTGGGCTTCATAGTTATTCTTTGATTAATTGTTCTTTGATGTATCTGATATATAGGAAAATTGTGTTGTTTTTTTTCAAAGCATTATAATTAGCATTATAATTCATCTAACAGGTGGCTAAAGTAATAATATCCATTCAATAATAATAATTACTACCTACACGTGTCGCTTATTTATCGATAAAGTGAATTTTTCAGCCACTTATCCCGCGAAAAAGGATAATTGCTTCATTAGCTTAATGAATAAAAACAAAAAAACATCGCAAGAATTTAATAAAAGTTGCAAAGTAATGTTAGTTGAGTTATATAATTGGTGCCTAACATTATTTATTTATTTATATAACCATTTATGCACACACATATAAACAGACAAGAAGAAAGGAACAGAAAAATACGTACATAGGTAATGCTTATTTCTACAGATTTCTGTAAAAATAAGCATTACCTATGTACGTATCGCAGGTGTGCTGGAAGATATTTATCTTCCAGCACACCTGCGATAGGAGAGAAGTTAACAGAGATGTAGACAACGCGTATAATAACAGTAGAAGGAAAATCATAAAATAACTAACATTCCACAATAATATCCTATAATACCCTATCATAGGATAAGGTCGAGCATTTAAGTTGAAGCCATATAATCTATCTGTTCTAAGAATGAATTGGAATGCAGTAGGTAACGTAGGTGAAAAGAATCCTGTCCATTCGTAGTTTGACCCGATGTATTTAAAAGCCATGACTCGTTACACGTGAGGGTCGCCGATGATTGGTAAGCAATCATCAGATCAAAGTCTATTATATTTGAAAAGTAACACAATAAGCTGGTCCACGTGACAAATGCGAAGATACACACACAAAGGGCGGGCTAACTTTACCGCAAAAAACATTTTCTACATTCTACTATGGAAAAGTGGGGTTTCACACGCGATAAATTCTATTTTAATCTTTCGTCAATCGCAACGTAATTGAAACTAATTACGGGGTAATTATCCATCCTTTGCGCGTGCGCATGAATAAGTGCGGTCAGAGGGCCGCGCGCGCAGCTTTAATGCTCCTATCGCTGAACCGCAGTTTATCAATAGTCAACATTTCAGTAGGTAGGAATATAAATTCAAACGTGTATAACGACAGGTTCCGTACACCAAAGCTCAATAAGTACCTCAACTTTAATATTAGGTCTTTACCTATGAAATTGCCGTTTTGCAGTACTGGCCATTTCAAATCAAAATAATTTTTGTTTGGGTAAGAATTCTAATTTCAAATTAATTTTATTTTAAAAACATGGATTTTTTTTTCCAAAAGTAGTCATTTGTTTATTGATTAGTGTTACATTTTCATCGCATTTCAATCTTTTTCGTCATCATGGATACGTTAAAAATTCGAGTAATTATGGAATATGAGTACCGTCGTGGCAGCAACGCGGCACAAGCGCCACGCAACATCAACGACGTTTACGGAGCTAACACTACAAACCAACGCACCACCTGTTATTGGTTTGCTCGCTTCCGTTCTGGAAATTTCGACCTGAAAAATGAACCTCGCGGTCGTCCGAAGACTTTGGTCGACAATGACGAATTAAAGGCGATTGTGGAAGCTGATGATACACAATCTACGGCTGAATTAGCAGCAGCTTTCGACGTTAGCGTCAAAACAATATTGGTCCATTTGCGTCAAATTGGCAAGGTAAAAAAGCTTGACAAATGGGTGCCCCACGAACTCAATGATCGTCAGCGCGAAGTACGCGTCGAGACGTGCCTTGCACTGCTCAACAGACACACAAATGAAGGAATTTTGAACCGCATTGTTACCTGCGATGAAAAATGGATTCTGTTTGATAACCGCAAGCGCTCAGCAAGTTGGTTGGATCCTGGTTCAGCACCTAAACAATGCCCTAAACGAAAACTTACCCCTAGAAAAGTGATGGTCACTGTTTGGTGGTCTAGCGCCGGTGTGATTCATCACAGCTTCTTACCAAACGGGGTGAGCATTACTGCAGATGTGTACTGTGAAGAACTGAACACAATGATGGAGAAGCTGGCACATCTCCAACCAGCATTGGTCAATCGCTCGTCTCCGCTGCTCCTGCACGACAACGCGCGACCTCATACTGCACAGCAGACGGTCTCCAAGTTGCAAGAACTGGGGTTGGAAGCTCTCCGTCATCCGCCCTACTCACAAGACCTTGCGCCTACAGACTACTACTTTTTCCAGAATTTGGATAACTTCTTGGCGGGAAAAAAATTCAATACCCGAGAGGCAGTACAAAATGCCTTTGAAGAATTTGTTGCCTCCCGTCCAGCTGATTTCTTTAAGAAGGGCATCAATAAACTGCCACTGCGATGGCAAAGATGCATTGATTGCATGGGTGATTACTTCGATTAATACAAATAAAAAATACATGAAAAAAATTTGTTTAAATTTTTTCATACAAAACGGCAATTTCATAGGTAAAGACCTATTATTAGGTAACTGGCTTATGTTTTCCTTCAATTATTTAGCTTGTTCTTTATTAATTATATTAATTTATAGTTTACCCAGATACATAGTCATATACAGGGCGTAGGGGATATCGACGCGTGAAAAGTTACCATGAATTCAGCATTGTTGACTTGTAGACCCAGCTTAGACATTTTTCGTCCGTTATTTAAAACTAAATCTGATGTTTCATACAAAAGTGCAATATTTACAACTTAGACAGTCAAAATTTTACTACTGTTATTTCTTACTTTTCTAATTTCTATGCAATCATTATCTGAATTCTTATTAAATGGCATCTATAATAAAAAGCTAAGTTATAAAATGTCGCTTACAATATTGCTGTTGTTTACTCTGAAAAAATAAAAATATAACGCAAAAAGCAATAAAATTGCATTTTAATGTGATTGATTAACATAAACCGATGACAGGATGGACAAACAAACATGTTGTTTTAACTTATATAATAGGCATCGGTCCAAATTAATTATTCATTTTATGTTTTGCATGGGAGCCATTTATCTTCAACATGTGTATTTTTAAATCTATGTCGTATATTCATATATACATTCCTGAAACGTCTCACGTTCACAGGAAAATATATTATTCATTAATTATGGAGACGACACGTGTACAAAGCTTACCGCCATTTTATATTCATGTAAATATAAAAAAGTTTACATAATATTGTTGTAAATGCGTAGAAAAATGGAATCAAATGTGTCGGATTTGAATTGAATGGTAATTTTATTAACATCAGAAAAACCATTTTTCCCGATGCGCTTACGATGTGTAGGTACTCAGTGTTATTGTCAACATTGTGAAAGAATTAACGAGCATAGGCTGTAGTTAATTACATAATTAATATCTGTCATTTACTTCTTTGCGTCTGCGATTGAGTTTTATAGATTATTTATTAAGGGTGTTTCCAAACAATCAATCTGTATAGCCTTTTCCCAACTATGTTGGGGTCAGCTTCCAGTCTAACCGGATGCAGCTGATTACCAGTATTTTACACTGACTGCCTATCTGACCTCCATAATCCAGTAACTGGGTAATACGATACCAGATATAATAGATACGAATAACAGTCGGGATTAACGGCTTAACGTTTGTTTTAAGGCACGGAGGAGACTCGTTATGTAAGGCTGGTCACCCATCCACGGACCAACCTCGGCAAGCATAGCTTAACCTGATGGATCGACCCGTGCGGCTGTCATTACTTAGTTACGAGCCCTTCAATTAACGGTGATTCCTAATACCGTGCATAAATATTGATTTGTTTATTACATGTGACACATTTCATTACACATAAGCAATTGTGTCAAGATTAATAGGGAATAAATAACTGTAACAAGTAAACTAATTAGGCTGTGCCAACATGATATAATATTAATATAGTCCACGAGTAGTTGGTGGCGCAGTGGTGAAAACATGTCACCCTATAGGCATGTCCCCACGTGGTTTATAAAACGAGAACATCGATAATTTGTTCTAATTCATGCAATTGCGTGATACAAATACATACGTTTTATTAAATTACATGTATTCGCGATGGTGTAATGAGAAGCAAGATGCTGCGTTAAATACAATGTGTAAATTAAAGACAGATCGTGGAATCTTAACTTTCTATAAATGATAAAATGATAAATCATTTTATTTCTGTAAGTTTGTAGTTTTCCCATCTCAAAAAATACCCAACGCGCCTCAAGAAGATTTCACTTCAAAAATCGTTTTGCGCTTAAAGTATTTATTGATTGAATAGATGATAAATAGATAATATTATATACGAACACTTTTACACGTCAATCATATTTTTAAAACTAGATGAGGTCAGGGTTCCCTATCTGATTACTCTGAGAAGAAAGCACGAAGAAAACTCAGATACAAGACCTCCGCTGCCCGTCCATTCGCCCGTCTGTCTGTCAGCGGGATGTATTTTATGAACCAAAATAGGTAGACAGTTGAAATTTTCATAGAATGTGTACTTTTGTTGCTGGTAACAACAAATAAAAAAAATAAGCTACAAAAACACCGAAAACACATGTCATGTATTAATTACATGATATAATTATGTTTTTCGGCATTTTTATTGCCGTGTGGTACGGAGCCCTTCGAGTGCGAGTCCGACTCGCCCTTGGCCGGTTTTTCATAATTAATTCCTCACATTATTCCGAAATATATTTTTTTACTTTTTGTACTACCACTAAGTATTTTTGGTTGCATCTTGATTTGAATACATCCTATATAAGGTTTTCAAGCGTTATTGAAATAACAGATGGAATGTACAGAGGTGCTGCAATATAAGTGGCGCAGGCGGAGCGGGTCGTTAGCATCGTAACAAGATAAATGCACTATATTTATTGCCTGCTTAGACTTCTCAGGATTAATGCACACTATCTTATCTAGTATTTGCTTTTGATAATTTAAAATAAATCATACAAAAAACACGTTGCAATACATGACCGTAAGTAGGTCTGACACAACACAACCAAGAGTCGATTGTTTTTCTCTAGAATACCAAGCTTTTTAACAGGTTGAACTAGTTATTAATGGCTAGAGACCATCTAGAGACACGAAAAATCAATCTCGGTACAATTAGCACGTGTCGACTTCAATCTCTGTCAAAGCATAACTGCTATCACCACGCGACATAGACAACATCTCAGCATATTCGGCACATGTACAACATTACGCATACAGGGATGTGTTGACGCATACCTACACGTGTCCGATCTTCCCGGGAAGGAGGCATATCTGAGTGATCGCTGGGAGCAGATGCATTTCGTGGAACATGTTCGCGTGACAGACGAGGCATATTTATAACAACTCCTATTAAGCACTTCGGACTACTGATTATGATTAGCTCGCCATTGTGATAGCCTGTAATGAGCAACCTGTTGTATTTGTTAGAACATGTGCACTACATGCTTCTAACTCAATAAGGGGCAGGCTTTATTTGGTAGAATTGGAGATGATAGAATAACTTTCGTTCACACCTGTGAAAATCTAGTGGTCAATTATTCGTACTTCGCCCTTTTGGGTGTTGATTTTAAGACTGTTTCTGGAGTGTTTCTGTTTTCTAAACATTTACTAATTTAATTAAGTATTTTACTTCAACACAAACGGTCTTATTACAAAACAATGTTTTTCTTTAGGCACGGTTTAAACCATCAAGCCTGAATTTGAAATAAGAACCTAACAGAAATCCTAGTCGGTATAAAGTTCGAAATACAAAAACTGTCTCGAAGGTTTGGGCTCGGTTTAAAGTAAGATTGTGTTTTATAATAATTCGGAAAATGCATCAGCCGTGCCATCAGCTAGTTCAAGGCAATACTATGAGATAATTTGGTGTTATTTGTTTAAACGCATTTTCAAACTTAGATTGAGTAATATCAACATTGTTTCCCTAGACCACGATCATCATCAACATGACTCGAACGTACCTGTTCTAACATGATAAAAAGCAATTCTCATGCAAATTAAAGGTGATTTATCGTTACACAATACATTATGGCACTGTATAGACGGCTCTCAATTTTGCCATAATACCGGAGGGGCAATTTAATGATGGTTCCACGTGAATCCGAGCCAATGTCAGTGGGGTTACAATAAGTAAAGTACGTAATCATACATAGGTGTCATTAAATACCCGCATAGTTTACGTTGTAATCGCTTGGCCATAGATAATCGGCCGATGGTGTTCTCCTGCACATGTGTAGGGGAGACCGAGGGGTTTTGTAACAAAGGTGATTTGAAACAGTACCGATTTCTCGAAACTTAAAACCATCAGCGAGTTGGCAACGTCGCTTTTCAACCACTTTCCTCCGCCCGCTGACGTGTCAGTTCGTGTCGGTGGCGTAAGTCGCGCGGTTGTGGAGTTCTGCGTGCCATGTGACAAAAATCGTGAAAAGTAAGTTTTTAACGTTTTTTTACGATGCCTATATTTTGATAAGGGTTTTGTATTTTGGTTTAAGTTATATATGTTTCGAAAGCTCATTAACAAAGGATTTATTATATATAATTGGTATAATTGATTTCTGGGTATTTGCTTTTTGAAAGTGGATTAAATAAAAATTGGGAGGTTTTTTCTTACTGAGGAGATTTGAAACAAGGTGTTTCAACTCTCCTCGTTTTCAATTTTATATCAGACAGTAGTCAATAAATAACGGGCACAAAAAAAAGGTTGTCAAAAAACAAAGAGGAAACGAAGACAGTGAAGAAGAAGATGAATCCTTTTGCCTTTGTTGTTTTGAGACATATTCAAATAGCAGAGCCAAAGAAAAATGGGGGCAATGTCTGGAATACAAAACCTGGGCTCATGAGCTTGGCTGGGCTTGCACTGGTGAGAAACTTTTTTCATGTTTGCCACAACTGCTGACAAGCAGGTGACAAGCAGAAAAATAAAAATATTATGAAAATAAAATCGTCAATCTGACAAGATTGACGATTTTATTTTCATAATAATTTTATTTTTCACATTTGTGAAATTATTGTAACTTAAATATTTGAAGAAATATTGATCAAGTCTAATTGTAATACTTAAACGACTGAAAAGTTAATAAGAAAAAAATAAAAAATAAATTAAATTAATGTAAAACATTTTGTTTAACTGACTGTTATTTTAATTATTGTTACGAATAGGACGTTATGGTACTTTTGACTACTTCAGGAGTACATTATTTGTATTAAACCTGTTGTTACCTACTTAACTGATAAATATCACTACAAAATATTAATAAAAAAGTTTGTATCGTACTTGAAAAGGATTATATTAATAAATACCTTTAAATTAATCACTTTTATTTTACGGCCCTTAATACTGGTCAAAAACCATATGTTTCAACTCTCCTCGACCCCTGTTTCATCTTACCTCGGTATGAGGGGAGTTGAAACAAGTTGACTTGTAACGGTTAAGTCGATTTTTCACCACAAAATTTAACGCTTACATTTTCTTTATGTTAGTCATTCGCAAGTGTAAAGAATGACCTATCGATTGGTACTAATATCATACGATTTCTGTCTATAGTATTTGGTATATGAAACAAAATGTCAAAATTGTTTCAACTCCCCTCGGTCTCCCCTACATATTGCGCCTTTTTTGTCGTCCCTCTCTGAATACTAATAACGATTATCATACACTATTATGTTACGTAACTTCGTATGCTAATGTAATTATTATATTTGCTCTATTGCCAGTCTTTATTGTGTGTTTGCATGCGAATTTAAATACATATAAAAGTTTCGCTCTCGTTTAACAGTGAATTTAGAGGAATGAGGAATTTTGGTTTATGTGGGCGGTGTGGGTTAGTGAATGATCTGACTACTTGACACATAAGTACCGTGTGTTTATCTTGTGAGTAAGTGTTACAAGTTTATTTGTTTAGCAAAGCACAATATTTGATCATTATTTTTAGGCAGACAGTGCTGTGACTAATACACCTACCAAGGCGTTAAAGACCATGAAATTGGAAGGACATCTTCTATCTCTGATCAAATAAGCTCATATCACAAAATGTAGGGACAGTACCTAAATAATGACATACTATGTAAATAAAAGGTAGGTCAGGAACCGGAAGTGGATATTACTAACATAGTATGACTAAGATTAAGCTTTAGTAATGAGTAACTACCTTCCTATATAATTTTACAAACAGAGGAAATTATGAATCATGATATAAAATAAATAGGTCAATGACACAAGTGTTTCTTTTCAAGAAGAACTGCTTTTGTTTACACGACAATTAGCGCAGGTTGGTTTTTTTATAATCGTTTATTTACTTTCATACATATTTAGTATATTTTTAAATATTTTTACAAAATACATAGAAAAACATTTAAAAATATTAAAAGTAGTGGCCCATCAGCAGTAGGTACTGAGTCCAATGATTTATGATTATTATTATTTATTAATTTATATTATTACTAGCTTTTGCCAGCGGTTTCAGTATAATAACTAAAAACTGGTATAAAAAGTATCCTATGTGTTAATTCAGGCTACAAACTATCGGTGTGCCAAATTTCATCCAAATCCGTTCAGAATGTTTTGCGTGAAAGAGTAACAAACTCAAAAACTTTCATATTTATAATGCACAAATTTCTTGCTCCCCCGACCCATGCCGACGCTTCGAATCGCCTGCCCGTGCGAGTACTTATCGTATTTGTGATAGCTCTTTGCTCGGCTCCTAAGGGTCTTAGCGTGATGTTATATATCACATCGCCGTCCTCGATAAATGGGCTATCCAACATTAAAAGAATAATTCAATTCGAACCAGTAGTTCCTAAGATTAGCGCGATCAACCAAACAAACAAACAAAGTCTTCAGCTTTATAATATAAGTATAGATTAGTAAGTTTAAAACTCATTAACACTCACGTTTGTTATGATTTGAATTGAAGAAACATATGAAACCAAAAATTTGGTATCAATTCTTAGTGTTTTATATTGAGCTGAAACTATGTATAGTGATTCTATACCAGCTGTTATCTTTAGTGCTTAAGGATAGCAATAGGGTTTCTGTTACATCCTGTATATTCATATTCATACATTCCTACACCGATATATGTAAACCTACTGCAAAATTCGATCACCTCTGATTGTAATTAGTGAACTGTATAAAATTGGCTGACCAAAACAGCAGTATACCAGATAGTAAATTGATTCGAGATTTGATTGTAAATAGTTATGTAAATAAATAAAACAGACTTTCAGTACCTATTCACATGAGTCAGTTTCATGCATCGTCTTTATTTTAATAGGTCGCAATACAAAATCGTCTGTAGTCGCAATGAGCTCTGTAAACTTAATTAATTCAAATGGTCGGGTCATTCGAAGCTCGTAGTAAACGCAAACGTATTAGTTATGTGATGACTCAATGCCAGCACGTGCTTTCGGATATTTTGATTCACACCTCGACACGTAGGTACCTACTTATTCTTTCTTTTGAAAACGCCGTTAATCGCAGCCGACCCGTTACTTCGATTGAAAATAACTGGTATAACTTATCGTCATCCTTAATGTCTACATGAAGTGTGATCACGTTCAGTTGTTTAAGTTTGCGATTTACAGTTTACCTATGTATGTTGGAGCGTGCTCCTATTAGTTTAATCTTGAAGTGAAAGCTCAAACTGTAGGTACCTACCACTGTAATCTACAATGAGACTTGGTATATTGAATACCCGGAAATTACCAGCAACGGTTCACATCGTAAAAAAATCCGTTAAATATGATTGCCCTTAAAACCAGTCCAAAGTGAGATGGGTCTGACAGGTATTACTAATACCTGCATTATGCTGGTGGAAGTATATAGTTGTTTAAGACGTCAAACATCGGAACGGAGTATATTTTTCCAATTAGCATTGTCATACAGCGATGATGCGTGATACGTGCCGTTGGACGTCCCCTGAGGCTGTAGAAATTTGCATGAGTTAATTAAGTAGGTCTGTGGAGCACAGCGCCGCAGGCTGCGCCGTGAGATCAGCGCGGGCGCAGGCTCCGACAGTACCCGTTACTCACGGGGACATACTAACCCCGATATGCTCATACGAATCCATTATTTGAACGCCTCCATCAATAATCCTTCCGCTGTAATACAGGTCGCTCATATTCCTTTCACTTATAAGCCTAAGATAAATATGCTTTACCGGCGAGACGCTACTTTTTGCAGTTGCCCGACAATGCTCGTTGTGTATCTTGAAACCGCCGCGTGTTTCCAAAGAATTCTTACATGTAAGGAACAATAGTTTGCTCAGGAACATTGTTACCAATACGATATGTAGACCAAATAGCAGGCTACAATATTTACATTGAGTATGAGGTGAGACGTACAAGTCGTGTGTTTCGGTTTGTGTAACAAACAATGGCCTGCAACTTTGTGCCGCAGTGTCAATGGCCTGGCCCAACGCACCCAAAAACTGACCGATTCTCTCGCGGTTAGTCATCGAAATAAACATTGATTTATTTGTATTTAAAATAATGCATGCGTTGGGTTTAGTATTAAAGTTACAATGTAATACATTATGTAATGGGCATATTTGAGAGCTTTTCATATAATTTAACTTGTAGAAATTGCTTATACAAACAATGGAATACTCAGCAATAAAATATGAAACGCAAGTATTTCTAGGTATATTTTATGCCTACTGAGGTCAATCACTTATTCGTGATGATATCTGTAAAACGTACGTTTGATTTGCTTAACAAATAGAAGAAATCTTTGAAAATATGTTTAGTATTCTCGTGGCATGGGACGCATTGGACAGACAATAGTAAACACGGGCTTTTGGGGGTATTGACTGCGGGATTAACAGTGACATTGTTGTGAGTATTCCCCGGCGTGAGGGGGAACAAAGAGCCTGCAGGCGCTCGCGCTGGTGTGCGGAGATATGCGCGCGCGCATTGTGATGCAGCGCACGCGCACCGCCACTGCCCAAGGTCGCCATGTCTCCATATAATGCAGCCCTCTAACGATATACGAAACCTTTCTTTACATACTGAACTTAAACTTAAAGCTTTAAACATCTGCTTACTTAGGTATAATATAGATATAATTCTCCATAGTGAGATTATCGCGTTGCAAAATGAATGGAATAAACTAAGTTACATGTCGGATAAGAAATTATCTTCTTATCCATGTATTTGCTCTAACGACGTGGTTCACGTTATCAAGCGCGTTGACAATAAACAATGGCTGGGTAACCTTGCGGTGAGGTGTGATAATATAACGTCAGCAAGTACTTGCACGAGATAAACGAGAGCTCTGCAAGCTAATTAGTAGCTTAGACCACGTCACTTCACGTTGACAGCAACATAGTATTATGTTCGTTAATTATGTTCCTAAAGTTAATAGCAGGGAAATCCATATCAACGCCTAATTAAAAACGCAACTTTTTATGAATCATAGAGCTGTTAGCTCTATTGTTTTTATATACCAATGATAATGGATCTCTGTTTTCATTCGACTGAAGTTTAGGATTGCACTTAGAACCTAATTCACATTAGACAAGCACAAATGGAAGCTTATGCACACTATTCAGCACAACCTTACAAGTAGCTAGACATCTTTCGTATGAGAACAGAGGCCTACTCCAAACTTGGGTACGGCAGACTGAAGGAGATGTGTACTTTCAGATGTACTTAGCGCAATATGGATATCTGAGTCCCTCTGTGAGGAATCCGTCGAGTGGGCACATCATGGACGAGAGCTCGTGGCGACGAGCTATCGCCGAGTTCCAGAGCTTTGCCGGGCTCAACGCTACAGGTAAGTCTATCTAAAAATAGTTGAAAAAACTAAAAAACACGCTTTAAAAACCAAACTAAAAAAGGAGAAAATAATTTCATTCAATTAAAAAGCGTGGGGTGCTTTTTGAGGTATTTTTATAATCAATTAATGTCAAGCACCCCACGCTTTTAAATTTAATTAAATTATTTTCTCCTTTTTTAGTTTGGTTTTTAAAGCGTGTTTTTTAGTTTTTTAAACTATTATTTATTTTCTATTTTTTAGTTCTGCTAACTACAAAAACGTGTTTTTTTTTTCGTTTTTTTTTAATTCTTCCCAATTTTTTTTTAAATTATTGAATAGTCATCGGTCCTCGATAAGTTTACAAAGTTTCAATGAAATCTGATCGTTTAAAGTGGGTCAAAGTAGTGTCCAAAGGAGTCGGTTACAAACAAACAAACATACAAGTGAAGATAATATAAAGCGTCTAAATACATCGGCTTATCGGTCCAAAGCCTGTCATTATTCTGCAACTTACTGCTAACTGGTACATAAATCATTTGTAATAAATGTTAGGAAAGGATAATTATATGTTCAGGGAACATATGGTTTTTTAATATTAAAGTTATCAAATATAATATTTTTCTTTGAAAATTCCAACTTCTTTGTCAAATCGTTTGATATTAATATTTGCTATGGATAGGTCTGTTAAAGGTGAAATAGTGATTAATATATTTATTTTGTGACTCGTGTTTAAAACTTATTTATTAAATAGTGTCTCGAGCTAATAATGTCTAAGGAATGATTCAGTTAAGTAAATGTTGTTCGAAGGTGTCGCCGTCCTCAAATGTTCACGGATCATTACACTTTGATTAAGAGACAATCAATTGTGGTCTAAGAAAGCTGCAATCATTACTTTGTTGAAACTTTAATGTAAAACAGTTTGCGTAAGCCATGATTACGATCTGTTACTTTGATTAAAATAATATTGTATCGATCGATCTGATGGGAAAATATAACAGATTTATCATAATATTACAAACAAACAATAAAAAACATTGCCATCTATCAACATATACCAAGATCATAAAAAGATAATGCATTACTGCCCATTAATTAGAATTATTTCTCATAAATTATAATTTTAATAAATCCATCTTTAAATACTAATTAAAATCAATTATGTTAATTGGATTAAAAAGATCATTAATCAACTCCGTATGTAAAACTGCAACGTCGTGCTGCTTATGTAATAAAGTACGGTAACAGAGAAGTATGGCTAGGTGCGTGTACATGTGTAGCGACCAAGCGTTTCTTGGATTACAAAGGTTGACATAATTCATGTGATGTTACCCCACTTCCGGACCACCTTGACCTTGCAAAACGAAACTTAATTTCAACTGAAACTGTAATTTCATCAGGGTTGTCAATTGGCCATAAGCCAGCTACGAATCCTCAATGGATATTTTTTTACATTATCTACCACAACGGATCAAAAGCCTTTGTGATCATCGATGACGATAACGCTACGCTATACTTGCTTTGAATATGAGATTTGCAAATATTAACATTTCAACGGTAACCCTTGAATTAGCCGGTCGTTAGTTCTGAACAGTTGGTCGGGCAGCCTTGGTCCTCATCACAGTTATTACAATCACACACATCCACGAAGCAATTTATAAGTCTGCGATCTCCACAACCGACTATTTAAACACGCTAGAATTATGTGGGCAGAGCTCGGCTCGTCTTCGTACACGTACGTGCCTTGACACGAGAAGTAGTTTATTGGTCTTGACTATGACTGAAGGCAGTGTTGTTATGTAAGCAAATAACGCACAGACGGCACATATAAATACATAATTCATTATCGGTCACTGCACGAGTTCGGACGAGCTTGTCACAAACACTACGTTATGATGCCTTTCAAGATTTAATGATGACGTCCTCTTAGGACTACATTAATTTATATCAGGAATTGTAACCTAAACATCATCATTGTAAATGTCTGTTTATATGTATAAATGACGCGTTCATTAATTCCTCTTCCTGCAATACAGATATTAAATGTGAAGTAGTTTTCCTTATGGCGTATTTTAACAAGTACATTGTTATTCCCCGTAACTATGAATGTAAATCGATCGCGTCGCCGTAGAATTCCAACTCACAGCTGATCAGTGGTCGCGGCGACCATGGTTCCTCATTATTCATCGGTTTCCGTGTGCGGTTTTGGTCGATGTGATTCTGTAATTACTTCCTTGTCATCGTTCGTTACAAAAACTCTATATTTGTCCTTTGACACTCCGCAGTGTTTTACGATGCAAATGAGATAATAATTGAAATTCAACTGTTCTAACACACGATCCTAAACTACCATAGCATTCTGAACAAAGATGATATTAGTCATGGCGATTTAAAACCGCAAATAACAGAAGCATAATTTTTAAATATAATATTTTTATATGTTCGTTTACAGGTGAATTAGATGAGGAAACTACCAAAGTAATGTCATTGCCAAGGTGCGGCGTGCGAGACAAAGTAGGCTTTGGAGAGAGCCGAGCCAAAAGATACGCGCTACAGGGTGAGTGTATCTTCATCTAAATATTACTCATTGTCATTGTTGTTTAAATGAAATAAATATTTGTACATGATCACGATCAACCTCAACAAACACACATATTCTGTGAACTGCCTTTACTTTATTATTGACACAAACCGTTTGTCTAGGTTCAAGATGGCGTGTCAAGAACCTCACCTATAGGATCTCGAAGTACCCATCTAAGCTGAACCGTGCCGAGGTTGACACTGAACTTGCCAAAGCCTTCTCAGTGTGGTCAGACTACACAGACCTTACCTTCACCCAGAAGCGGTCCGGACAAGTCCACATTGAAATCAGGTAAGTTCATCATGTAACACTAGATTTAAAATTTAGATTGCGTGTCAATTCTCAATTACGCGTGGTGGTTATCATACAACGTTTAATTTCACCATTACTTTGAGATTTATATAGAAAGATTGAATTGAAAGTTGCATAACTACATAAAAATAACAGCCAGTTCAAAATTTAGTTTCGTATGTCCGTTTCACCTATTAATATAATTTCTATGGTTATACTGATATAAATTTCAACAGGTGGCATTGAAAGCAAAAAACTACAAAAAAACGTTGCTAAAGTAACTCTGGTCCAGTCTGGTCTTAAGTAATCCGTAATTTTGGTTCTGCGACTTTCTGTTCAATTTCGCATTGTAACGTGCTTAATCGAAAGTTTCTTCAAAAATTTGAATACTGTTCGTGCGAAACGAAGTTAGAATAAAATGAGTGTTTCGTGGTATACGCGGCCACCGTGCATCGTTTAGATCTGTGCACAGATATTGAAATCGTGCCAGTGGCCGCCCGTATTGTACGTAGGGTTATTTGAATCACTCATAATAGGTTTTTGGTCACAATCCGCGGGTAATCTTTGTTGCGTAACGTGAATGGTTGTCATTGAATGGACGCGTAACTACTTGTAGTAATGCAAGTTACTGTTGATTTGCGATGTTCATTGATCGGATAGAACATTTTATTGCTATTGATTGTGACTGCTATTTCATGGCTTGTTGTATTACACAGTGCTATGTTAATTAGTTTTCCAAGTGCTGTAGACATAATTTCATAACTTTTATTTCTTTTCCCTCTAGGTTCGAGAAAGGAGAGCACGGAGACGGCGATCCTTTCGATGGTCCTGGTGGCACTCTTGCCCACGCTTACTTCCCCGTAAGTATTTTAATATTATTAAAAAACCATACTATCTTTCACTAATTCAAAGATAAAGTTTTACTTTTTTTCTACATATTAGGTATAGTTTAAAATACATATTAAAGTACGGCACGGTCAATTCCTTTTCGAAATGAGTAAAGTTATTTTTGTCCACATTAAATAGCATTTAGGCAAATGGCGTTTTACTATTCAGGTCGTGTCGCAATAAACAATTGGAATTATAATAGGTTGTCCAGCATAGTTTTTTACTCGTTTCGTTGTAAGTGACGATGCTAATCGTAGAGTACCTGACGAAATGCCTGACGAATCTAGCTGTTTTTTTTATTTATTTAGGTACATTATTGTCTGATAGTTTTTTGATAATAGAAGCCATGGAAAATATTCAAACATATTTTTTTTCACTGTGCTTGCTAGTTCGCCTATTAAAATGCAGCTTAAATGATTTAATAAGGGTTTAAATGATTAGATAAGGAACGAGCCGAATTTTCCATGTTATCCGATGAACTAACATATGAACTTACAACAAAATAGAATGTCCCATTATGTTGTTACAAATAAAAATAACGGATGTAACAGATTGTCGACTAAATAGTGAAAGTTCCTTTGTACTGATAATGGGATAATAAAACGTTTTATTGTGCGAAACAAATTATTATATTTCTTCTGTTTACTACAATGTGCTCTAACCATTATTGTTATTCCACTCATTATGTTCCGGACCTGCAGCTAAACACTGACTAACACAGACTTTTCTTTTTAGTCTTTTTTGCATAAATTACGGTGAAAGACGTGAATATTTGTATAGTTAGAAAAACCTGTTAATACCTTTGTGGTTTACTGACTGACTTAGCCTCACGTGACTTAACCTTAATATGAAAAGTAAACGTTGGATGTATTTTATTAATTTTTTAGGTAGACACAGTTGACACAATATATCATGTGAAACTGTTTGTTGTGCAAGTATTGGTGTTTTTAACAATGTGTGTCACAATCTTTAAAGGATTGCCTAAGAGATGTTTAATCATAGAGATATGAAGGAAAGCAACAGGGAATGTCTCATTTATAATGTTCAATAGGTTGAGAGTGTTGACAAAGTCCTGATAGTCTGGTTTTAAACATGCAAACCAAAACAAACAGCAAATCTGGTGCTTTCCCACAAAAATGGGGCACTTAATATCTTGTCCAGTGTTTATATCTTGTCCTTGTGTCCTGTAGTCTGCACGCTATAGGAGCCGATGGACGCTGCCGAAAGTGCCAAATTCTGGGCTGACTTTATTAAGATTATTGTCGACACGCTAAAAAGAAGCAGAATCATCAATATTAGGATAGAACAACGATAAGGAGTAGAATCTCACAAAAGCCGTTTATATCTATAAAATTAATATGAGTTATTGCAGAATCAATCACTATAACTACCTACCAAGAATTGTACGCGCGGTTGGCTAAGGTTTTATAACAATATGACAATTATTGATTCATCGGTAATGATGTTGATTTTCCATTTTTCCTCAATGGTTCTTATGTGCAGGTATACGGAGGCGATGCTCACTTCGATGACGCCGAGATGTGGTCCATCAACTCGAGGCGAGGAACCAATCTCTTCCAGGTAATTATGCGACCACGGCTGGCTATAATTGCCTTATTTTATGGAGATTTGTGACCTTCTTTCAAGATTTTGAACGTGGAATTTTGTAGCTTTTGCCGAGGTCTAACTGTTTCACATTAGTTGAATTCTTAAATTACTTACCTACTATTTGTTAACTTTTTAATGTTGCTACTAGTGATCTTAAACACAATTAGGCAGAATATTGAAGATGTCGAAAGAAAAAGTATTTCCTATGCAAATTCAATGAATACAAAACATGTCCATTCAACTTGTTGTCACATCCGCAGGTCGCAGCGCACGAGTTCGGTCACTCACTAGGGTTGTCCCACAGTGACGTACGGTCAGCACTCATGGCTCCCTTCTACAGAGGATACGACCCTGCCTTCCAGCTTGACCAGGATGACATCCAAGGAATTCAGGTAAATAATATAACAATTTTAACATGTCGCATTAAGAATAGCTTCTAAGTTTTGTTTGTTATGTTTAAATTGTGTGTTGTTTTTTCGAGATACCCCGCTTTTTCATTACCCTGCAAGACCATCGTCCTGCTATACAAACCGCTCACTCTACTTCCAAAAACGCAAGATCAACGAAGAAAAAACTCTTCCTTCAAATCCAAACACGTAACTGACATTTATAATATCCACAGGCTCTATACGGTCACAAGTCGCAGACTGACATCGGTGGCCCGGTGCCTGCCGCGCCCTCTGTGCCGCGCGCGACTACGCAGCAACCCTCAGCTGAAGACCCCGCCCTCTGTGGCGACCCTAAGTTCGACACTATCTTCAATTCTGCGGACGGCGGCACTTTCATATTCAAAGGTATGGAAATTAGGCGTGTTAGAACTTTTTGGATTGATTGATTGTACTTTATATTTGCCAACGAAGCGATGTTTTGAAGAATTTTATTGACCCGTAACTCATTGGTTGAAAAAAAAACTAACATTTATAGACAGCACCATCATTCACCATCACCGTCAGTTTTGTTGCCTGTTCGCTGATCTTCAAATTACGAAAGAGCAGGCAAATCACCCGAAACCATTGTTGATGATTCGGTATTTATTTTTATTTTCCAGCTATATTAGCATAAAAATACAAAAAGAAGAAAGTTTTAACAAAATATTATCTAACTAAATATTCCTCTCTTTCGTTTCCAGGCGAGCATTACTGGCGACTTACGGAGGACGGCGTCGCGTCTGGCTACCCGCGCCTGATCTCCCGCGCATGGCCCGGTCTGCCCGGCAACATCGACGCGGCATTCACTTACAAGAACGGCAAGACGTACTTCTTCAAAGGATCCAAGTACTGGAGGTACAACGGACAGAAGGTCGACGGAGATTATCCTAAAGACATCAGTGAAGGTGAGCTTTTGTTTTTATTTGGTTGGAAATTATGAGCCCTAAATAAATTTGAAATGCAGTAATACTTTTCTGACAATTTTTTAGTATTGTTTCTCCTTTCGTGTTCAAAATAAACATCATCTAAAATACACAAATCAGTTAATACGTACTCTTTGGTTCAGGTTTCACCGGTATCCCAGACAACCTGGATGCTGCTCTCGTCTGGTCAGGCAACGGCAAGATCTACTTCTACAAAGGCTCGAAGTTCTGGCGTTTCGACCCGTCACAGAGGCCGCCCGTCAAGGCTACCTACCCCAAGCCCCTCTCCAACTGGGACGGCATCCCTGACGGCATTGATGCTGCCCTACAATATACCAACGGTTACACGTACTTCTTCAAGGGAGGATCGTACTGGCGGTTTAATGATAGAACCTTCAGTGTAAGTACCTAATCTCGTCAATCTGACAACTGCTAATCAAGGCTAGTCCATGGAATGTGCTCTGAGCGCTTTCTTTACGTGGCATTTAGCGGGTGGTATTGGCAGTATGTTAAGCACAAAAAGGCACACAATTTACAATTATAATATTTTATATGTAATACATTTCATTAATGTTCAGGTGGACTCAGACAACCCAGCGTTCCCTCGGTCGACAGCATTCTGGTGGCTCGGCTGCAGTAGCGCGCCGCGCGGCACCGTGGGAGGTAACGCACGCCTGTCCGACAACACCGAAGGCGATGATGACGTCGGAGACATTCTGTTCGACGCAGGTAGGCGGACACCCAGACCGCGCGACTGTGACATCGACATCATGACCAAAGTCTCTTTGACGCGTTGCCGTGACTGACACGTGGTGTGACTAATGACGATGATAACTTTCAAAAGTTTGCTCCAGACTGAAAGCACACTCCGTGCGAACCACTCAAATCTTTTGAAAGAATCCTTAAGTGGTTTCTTTTTTACTTCAATGATAGCTTTGGCTTTGAGCTCAAATTAAATATCACTTTAAAAAAATATGCTTCTTGCTCGCACAATAAAAGACTTCAACGCGAGTCCAGCCAGGCATTAATGGACTTGTTGGCTACATTTGGAAAGACCAACTTTTCAGATTTAATCTGATAACTTCACATATAATGTGATAAACTACAGTCCAAAATCTACCTACTAAGAAAGAACTTCACGTTCTGATCCGTCTAATGTAATAATGTTGAAATACCCGCAGTTATGCCGTATGTGCCTTGACTGACCAATTTCCCTGTTCTTTGAACTAAGTTACTATAAAATGCTTTAATCTGAAACAGCCCCCCAGGGATAAATAATACATTGACCTTAATTAAAATAAAACTCCCTTGACTATGATAAAGAGAGCTAACCGACTCATTAATGAATGACAGTACGGACGAACCACTCGTCGACTCCACCGTTCCATGTTTGCTCTTGTGTCTATGTATATGTTTGTCTATTAGTTGTTTTGTAAACCTTCTCGTAAATCTGTTGTCCAATAATTATTGTATGTTGTTATAGAACCAACTGAATTGTTAATCAATACCTACTCCTTTATTGATTTTGTTACAATTTAATTGTTGTAATTTCTAATAACCGTCTACGTTAATTTCGGTGACGGTTTTCATGTACCTACTAACTCAATAACATTAATTAGATTTTTCATTTACTTATTGATTTCCTACGTAGATACTGACTAATTTTAAGCTTTATTAACAGCAATTTTTTTTTTAAATGAAATGCTACTAATCTTGGTACTGGCTGAATTAATCCAGTCAGCTTAGTTTCCTACTAACAAAAATAAGCATCATGCTTAAGATGGCCTCAATATAACTAATACTGAGAGGTGTTGCCTGTGTGGTGGCTTGTTGAATGAGTGCAGTGGCTGACGGTGGCCGGTTCTCGACCTCGACGACTTCGCGGCTTCTGGGCACATCCGTACCTACCTGCTGTTGTCAAGAACTGAGGCAAATTTACAAAAACAAAACTAAAGTATCACCCTATTTTGGATCTAGTTTGCCGCAGTTTTTACAACGCAGTCGAATTGTGCAATGTTTTCGGTGAAAAAATATATTTTAGTCTCACTTTGCAATGCAAGCACAGTTAATTATTAGCATTAGCACCAAATCAGTAAACAGTTTTAAAGATTTTTACACTTTTGAAAATGGAAATGTATTTGCCGAATCGATCATGGTAATATGGGATGACATAGCCATCAGATTTCCACGGTTTCAGGTATTAAGCACTAAAATAGCCTGTAGTTCTGCATTTTATAATAAGCTATTTAGCTATTAAATAATAAAAGTCATTACAATAATCACATTTAATAAAATAGTCGTCGATCCGGCAAGTATGAAATACCAAACTTGTGTTGATTAAATTTTCACTATTTGTGTCGAGTGTTTGCACCAAATTTTAAATGTGTCTTAATCACTTAGCTATAACGTCACCTACAACAATCAGTCACCATGTTGTAATGTCAATTAAAATATCGGTGGCTGGGGCGTGTTCACGTTTCCATGTTTGTGTGTGTTTTGTTTCTAGGTGTAAAATCATCCGCTCCCAGATCATTCTTCTGGTTCAGGAAATAGCCTCGATGGAGTGTTCCTGAATATTGTACATAGAAAAATTACATAAAGAACAAAGACTCAATTAGTTACATACAATATAAGAATACCAGTGAGATTATAGAACATAAGCGGTGATTTTAGTACCGGCGAGCTTGCCGCGCGCTGCCTGTACGTTACTTTCATTTCACTTGCATGTTTAGCATGGTAGATAGTGCTTGCGTATGGTGAAGGCGATCACGCCAGCGTATACAGCTTTGTACAATATTATAATAACGCTTTGCTTACTCATACTTACCTTATTTCTAACTCATCTACGCTCTTAGGTAGATAAACCATTAGATAGCCAGGATATATAGCAAGGTGGGCCAGTCAGCCATTCCATGACAAGACGGTCCTCAGCTGCCTATGTCGTTTGTCTACCTAAAAGAGTCTAGTCATCAGCATTTCGGGATCTAGGTACTCTTTTACTGTGGTTTAGGAACTAACGTTAAGTAAGTACAATTAGTTTGAACACAGATTGAAATTTCTCACGAAACTGGTGATAGGGTAGTAAATACTAAAACAATACATATGTTTTATATGAAACTCGTCAATTTCCAGAAGCGTCCAAGCATAAAATAAACGTAGTCGTGTTGAACATTTAATAACTTGCAGCGTTTGTTTTCGTCGGTTCGGCGAAGATCAGTATCAGTGTAAGATAACGTTTTTGAACTGCGTTCAGCAAATAATAGCACGTTTGATTTGAGTTGTTAGCACTGTGTATCACAGAACTATCAAATAATATCACAAAATACAATTAAATAGCATATTTTTTTACTGGTCTGTTAAGATTGTGCACAACAGCTATTTATCTGCTGTAAATGTTGAATACATAGGTAAAATACTGACATTAATAAAAATCTTAATGGTTCCCGAGCATTGCTGATATACGTCATACAGATAAAAAAATAAAAGTTGCATGAAGAATGAACACTGATTGTAATTATTAGTGTTGACATAAATGTTCATGTCCATATATTCTAATAGATTAGTTTTGTGACTAACACAAGCGTGTAGCATGACTCTGACTCACATTGTGTGACATAGCGAGTTAATATTTTAACATCAAAGTAGATTTTATTTGATACAAAATATAACGGTAGACAACTGAATGTTGAAAATAGTGGTAATATTAACTAAACGGTTCCTGGAAGGAGAACTTACCGAACGGAGCCTTTCAAATACTTTGAATAGAAGTAGTAGGTAATGCATGTCTATAGTCGACTTAAGGTGTGATTCGTCTAACTTGCATATAAAAATTAAACTATTCATGAAATCATACACGCTTCTTGAAGTGACTTTTTACACGTAAAAATAAGTAGCTACTTACATTGTGACATAGTTTTCAAATGATAAAAGACTATTGTGTCCCCAATTACGCTGTGGTAATGACATATTTCATTCCTGTATTCTGTGTTCTGATTTCACGAATAGTGTAATAAGTGGACGGAGAGACGACAGCATCAACAAAACCAACCATGTAAATAGTATGGTGTCGTAGTTAGTAGTAGTTGCACATATTAGTGGTACCGGTGTCGGGGAACGAAAGTAATGTTGCTAAAGGCAAGTTGATGTTTCAGTGGTGAGCGTACAGTCTTCAGGCGCTAGACTGTAACTTGAGGTTCACTCGCGGCCCCGAGCCGCGTTGTTTAATAGGAGACTTTCACCTCCGCCACGTCTTCACTCATCCGCATCTGTAGGTTTATTTTAATTTCATTTTGATTTTGTACTATCAACTCCGTTTCTTATTTTGTTTTATAACACAATAATCCACTTTAACTCGTTCATAGTCGATGTCCGCTACGAGCGATCGTCAACTAGCTTTTATACCATTGACATAAAGTTTAAAATGCGATAGACACGCTCTCGTGGAATGCAACTACTGTTTGCTTGTCAATGTCTTGATCGGGTGTTATAGACATACATTTGAGAGAAATGGAGTTCACAGTATCAGACATTCGCACATTTTACATTTTGTGTAATCATTTTGTTATGTGTCAAATGTCCTAATGCATATGTTTATTAAGTTGTCACTTTATATAAGATTGCTAAACTTCACAGTACACAATAGCACGACAGCATGATCCAATGTGGGCACGTCCACTTGTCCCAGACAGACCACTTAGGGACGAATAAGTATTCTTTAAGTTACCCAAGGATTATTTGTTTTGGCTAACTGAAGATTAGCCTGTAAAGGAATTGGTTTGCGAGGAGGAACATAAATGAGCTATCTGAATAAATAAAATAAAAAAATCCTGCATGGTCTAGTGTTTGGGAAAAGTGGAAGTTTCCATAAAGTGTTATAATTCGTGTTAAGCATAAAGTGTTATGTACGCAGATGGGTCGGATTCTGGCGATACCAGCGGGCACAGCGGTGCGGGCGCACGCGGTTTGCTGACGCCGCTGTCACTGGCGGCGCTGGCGACACTAGTGGCGCTGGTGACGCAGGCGCTGCACCCGCGCGCTTAGCGCCCTCCGGCCCCATGGCCCTCGGCCCCCTGGCCCCTGGGCCCTACCCGCGCCGCGCGGACCGCGGCACTGACTGTGATGTGTGCTGTGTATGCCTGGACGCGTTCGGTATATTGTGTATAGCGAATGCGCTGCTGTGATGACAAGTGCGCCTTTTTATACTGCGAGAACGATAATTTAATGCGAAGTCATAGTTTTTATACTTAAGATAAATAGATGATGTAAGCTCGTGTGTGATATTGACGTAAGTGACGATTTTTATATTAAAATATTTAAAGTGACTATATTTCTGCTTTTTATTTGAAACCTTAACACCCCAGGGAGAAATAAGACTCGCGTTTGTATTTTTAATCGGTTTATTTAACGTTTTTCTGCTTTCCCAATAATTCTTCTTAAGTTATTAATTACAGTTTTATTAAATATGACAATATTTTTCGTTTTTATTCCATTTTCATAAACGCATTTTTTTAATAAACATCTTCACAATTCATCATAACACGGTCGTGCGACCTACTGTCTCAATCGTTCTAAACTCTTAGGAAAATGCAAATAATATTAAATTTCAAAATCTGTCTACGATTATTCGAACGTGATTAATCTTACTTCGAGTGTCGAACGATGCCTACATGCGACGGTGGCGCGGCCCACGACGCACTACGCGGCCGCTACGCCGCGCCTACGGCGTAGGCGGGCGTAGCGACCGGCAGTGGCGGCCGCCGCCACCCGCGAGCCCTCGTCGCACACTAACAGTTTATAATCATTTAGAAGGCGTAACATAAGACTTATTACACGATCACTACTCGAGAAACACCTACAAACACATCCTAGATCATATCAATATATCTGAGCCCGCGTGTGAGAGAAGGCGCCGCGACGCACCCGCGCCCGCGCTGCGCGCCGCGCTCGCCCTCGACGTGCTTACCCTTGTTATCATTATGAGTTAAGATTTTATTCTACACTACCTTTCTCACTATGAATTAGGCAATTTAATGATATTATTTATAGAGATTAAAATTATGTTTAAGCAGTCCTGATGACAGATCGACAATTATTTTAATGTACTTTTCATCAACAGTGCAATCCTAACTACATATTTTATCAAAACGATATTTAACACAAACATTCAACTTCGGTATATCATGTGCTTTTAAAGTCCTCATAATCATACATATATTTATATGATCTAGAACTTATCAGGAATAAATGAGACCGATGCGATTCTGTACAGAATACGGTAGAACTCAATACGAACACGCAACCACACGTTCAGTGTAAACAGTACAAAACGTACTTAAAGAGTAACTAAAAGGTACGGTCAGATGAACGGCTACAAGTCTCACCTAGAGCCAACGTAACGCTATCAAATTAACACAAAACATTTACTTTTAATGGAAATAACACTAATGACATTCATTATATTTATACTAATTTATGAACAGACCTTTCATTGAAACAAATAAGTAGATAGATCGCAGACATTTAACCTTCGTACCTTCCAACAGCACTAGATTCATCTATGTTCCTAAACGTGTATTAAATACAGACATGTGACATCTCTATTAACAATTTGGTGCTAGTACACGAGTCAACAGTAACGTTCGACATTGTTTATTAGGTTAATAAAAAAAACAATGACTTGTAAGTGGCAAATATTTTTAAAAAATGTTCAAAAGTTATTCATGCCGATAGGTACTATTTATGAAATAAAAAATTCTATCATTCTTGTTCGAATACTTTCTGTTTTGTTTTAAATCACATTCTTATTTTAAAATGCTTAGGGTTTGAGTAAAATTTTAGCGTTTCCTAAGGTCGTGAGTTAATTTACGGTCTGCCTTGTCAAAGTATTGCGGCGAATTTACTTGGACAAGTACACAAAGTTAAAACGCAGTATTCAAACCCAGCCTTCAATGTTCTCACTGCTGGGACAGTGGGCTCCTCTCGGTGAGAGAGAGTGGGCCGTAATCAACCACGCGGGCCCAGTGCGAATTGGTAGATGACACATCTCTCAGATTTATTTGGTTCTAAGGCACGCCAGTGTCGTCACGATGTTTTCCTTCACCGTTTTGGGAGTAGTGGTGATGAAATAATTATACAAAGTAAAGCGGCTGACTGGGTTCGAACCTACGACCAACAACTCGTAAGTCGCAGCCGTTACCACTGCGCCATCACTACTATAAACGCATTAATATACAATTTTAACTACCTCCCATGGACAAAAGACATGGTGTTATTTGTTAGAACTTTTGTTTGAAAAATGATGAAAACAGTCAAAAAATACTATTTTATTAATCTCATCTCATTGATAAAAAAATAGCAAAATGATTAAGTACTTATTTTAATTTTGTGGTTTCACAAAATAGATACAAGTTTGGTAATAAAAGTCGTTTATCTAGGAAAATATTAAACTTCACTTGACTAGTTTCAAATATTTCACTCAAAATTCCCTCCATCATTAAAATCACTAAATCTATCTACTAACTGCGTGCACATTCCTTAGCCTCGGATGCTCACATCCACGAAAGTAATTGACTTCATGCATGTCATAATGTCATGTTAACTGCCCACCCGTGTACCTTATAAACTGCCAGGATAATATATTTTATATATTATTTAACTGCATAATTCCAAAAATGACTTAGATTTATCTACATATTTGTGCTGTAACCAAACTAGATTTAATGAAATTATCAAAATAACATTACCCAACGATTTTAATTCAGACAATGTACTTTAAAGAGAAACTTTCGGGGTTGAAGAATGAATCGCTTACCTATGAACCTTCAGTTTAAAATAACGTACAAATTGTTAAATCTATTTAAATGTATTATGTATTGATACACCATAACTTCATAAGACTTGATACATTTTCAAATGTGTCTTAATTTACTTAACTCTTGCCTAAACAATTGAAGGCCATATCGTATCGTGTTAATTGTAGTCGATAACCGTTACGTTACCCGATTTCGATCACAATACTTCTTCAGAGGATTCGCACAAAATCGAACTGACAACACAAATAAAAACATTTATCATTTCATAATTTTCCATACTTTTATGTCCGATGCTTATTATATAACAGAAACTCAGAAATCCGCATTTTTCTCGACATTATTTTACTGCACTAATACAAATGAAACGGATTACATGCATTACAAAATCTTCAACCGTGAATCATATTCGTTGTTTCTTAAGATTCGGATGTGGTATTACAATAAATATAAATACGATAACGTCTTGGTGATGAGTCGTAACTCTTGAGTAGTTTTGAGTACTACTTCGTTCCCACTCCAAAGCCTTTTTAAATATAATTTCGTTTATTCAAACCAGAAACTCCACTGTATTAAACCATGAAGTTAAAAACAGGCTTCACATAAAAGGTCTATTTTTACTCATTTATTTTAATACCACAGCTGAGCTACATCTTACTTTTAATACCCCTAAGCATAGTGACAGCTAATGACAGTCATCGAAAATAATAATCATAAGTTGTATAAAATATTTTAACATTACTATTACGGAAACATTTCATCAAACGACCATCAATACATATGTATTAGTACTTATCAGTACCCACTGAATATAACATCGTTATATGAAATCAAGTACATATCACAGCGATTGAAAACATGTAGAACATTCCGTACATTGATTTGTTTATTACTTACTATGTCTTTTACTTTTGGATAACTGCAGAAAATGTAAAGGCTACAATTTGGTGTTTTGCTTACATATTACACTATATGTACTTTCAGAATAATAGTGTACATAAATACACATAAAATGCTTAATCATCGATGGACGACCCCGAAAGCCTATATTTCTGCTTGTTTTGTGCGTGTGTGACAGTCAACTGAGTTGCCGCGCAACCTAAGGTGAGGGACTTAAAATATATAGAACAGTACAACTAGTTAATTCCTGATTATCGAATTATTTACATGGAAATGGACTTGAGGTAAGATTCGCTGCCTAACCGGTAGGGGCGACAGCGAGCCGAGGAAGTCTGGAACTGGCAAATGAGCAAAGAGTGGAGTACAACGGAACGTCAGCAAGAGAACCACGATATGGCGGACAAACGAACGAGACCTCGGCAGCAAACGGAGCATGGGAGTTCCTACGTTCATTATTCCCTAGTCTTTACTTTCCAGTTACATTTTACAGCTAAATACATACGTTTTCGTACACTGCTTTACATCAGCTTTTCATCATATTATTTGTGCGTTAAACATTTACACGTTATTTATGTACATCAAAACATACGTATATTATTTCAAAACATAATGTATACACTATCACCAAACGTTTAACGAAATATTAAGAATACACCCGTTACACTAAACCTAGAGAGAATGGCACGTTGTGTGTGTTCGCGTGCGAGAGTGCGTGTGTGTAGTCGGCGAGCGTGCGCCGCGGGCGCACCGATCGTCACCGCTTGTCTCACGTCACGGGATTTAAATTATGAAGATCTTCTGTAAATTATTGCTGATTCGATGTCTGCATCAAAACGATTTCGGGAACAGGTGGACACTGCTATAAACTGATATTATTCGTTGCGCTCCTGTGTTGTTTATTGGATATTGTATATATATTTGAGACAAAACATGTGTTGTATATAATATATTTGTCGCAAATTGACCATAATTATACTTGCAAGGCTGTGGTAGGGTGATTTTCGTTATTGAACAGATGACCAATCAAAGTAACAGTACTTAACATCCGAACCGAACTCCTTTCTTTTGGTCTTTCACTATCTACTCTAATAAAGTGAACGAGTGAAGACATCGATAGTGTAGAGTGGCAACACTCACAAGAAGAAATGCACGGTCAATGTGTAAGTTTTAACGAGTGCTCGAAATTGATCCAATTAATTATGTTCTAGTAATTCATTTTCTATTACTAAATTTAGACATTTGATAATTTAATTTATATATAGATAGATACACGTAGATACCGTGAAAGAGCGCCTACGCAGTAGGGCAACGATCAACTCGCAAAATGTTGCTGTTTATTTAATAAATTTATGTGCATAAAGATCTGACTCTCTGAAATGAATTTACCAGAAACTTCCCCTATTAAGATAATTTACCAGAAACTTCCCCTAGTTAGATTCTTAGATTTAATATGAAATAAAAGTTATTTAAATTTGTGAATTTATCAAACATAATAAATTTTCGACAAGAATTTCAATTCAAGTGTTACAATATCGGTAGTCAATTAATTGCAAACAATCGACCTCAAACTTTTTATTGTTAACATCTCTCGAATTCTAATACCTACTATAAACTCTCTTGAAGAGACTAACACTATGATTTTTAACATTTTACTTTCAACTGCGGTTATCAAATGTAATGACGATGCGATGGAGAGACTACACTAACCTTCCCTGTCACAGCGTTTACGAGATGAAGGCAATACAAAAAGTGATAAACTGATGCATTTAGCAAAAACAAATGGGTAGGTATGCGCGCATTCAGTTCTGTAGGGAGAATGTCCTACGTGGACTTCATGCGAGTTCAATGTTCTGTGACAGCACAACTATGAGGCGCAGGACGCGTTCACTTCGGAGTGAAGGCACTGAGGAGCACGAGCGAACAACGTACTCGACTGAAACAATAACGACTCACTGATCTATTGTCACGACATGCTCACACTTTCTAATACCCTAGTCTATATAGTGAACTCTTTACTGAAAGGATATTTTCACTTGAAAATACTATGGAAATCGTTGATAGGCTTGTAGACGAAGTTTTGTAAACGTCGAATGATATGAGTGTGGAGGCATCAGTACAGCGAGACTGCGGGAAGTACCGCGAGGCTGCCCGTGTGCATCACACAGACAGACACACAGATCAGCTCATATTGAAGTTGACACAAGCCAAGTCTTAAGAAGCTTTAATAGACCTTTAGCACCTTCGGTGACGACGATTAAGTATGGGAGTGGAAACAACAAACCGTTTTTGACATATGTACACACGATAAAAACGTAAAAAATAACTTACTTAATATTATTATCATTTATTTGAATACAACAACTACATGCCTTCCGAGGGCAATATTCTCAACAAATGTTCATTCAATAAAGTCTTAATAACCATTAAATTATGTTTTTCATCACATAATGTTTAACGATACTCTTCTAATATTCTTCGAAAATAAAACAAAACTAACAAATGTTGTTACCTATAAATGTTGAAACAACAGTACGATGAACGTCATTTTACCATTATCAATAGTCGACACGATATACATATACAATAATATATATTAAAATCAATTCATATAAAAATCATTTTCAACCATTCTGTATTACCAAAATGTTAGATCATAAGACGGAATATATTGCATATAACTTTCATTATATGCATTATTCATAATATTTTACTTCTTACAAAACAACAACTACTTTATTAATCCTATATTATTTCATTTATACATAATCATGTAATCACTATTAATTAGGCGTTGACGTGCGGACGGGCGGGCGTCGTCGCGGCGGCAGCGGCGGCTGCGGGCGCTCTGCGGAGCCACTCGGCGGTGTGAGCCAGGCTGTGCTGGGCCAGCCCGCGCGCTGCCGCCGCGACCTCTACCCGCACTCGCTGCACTAGTGCAACATTACAAAAATAACTCTCTAAGAAACCATCCTCCAGTACGAATATACCTACCTATTGTCACATGTTCAAAAGAGTAGAGTTCTCTCGTCCGGATCGAGTTCCCGAAACTTGTCGCGTTAACTTTGTGCGTCGGAGGTACAAACTAAGGTACGGTAAGAGATCCCAGACGTGAGGTCTACTCTTTATCCCACGGCGGATGAGGATGCTGAGAATCTCAACCTGTCAAAGCTTGCGATTATGGCGCGTATGTAATATATCAGTATTTTATTGCATCAGGGGGTCTGGTCTACATAACAATGTAGTAGGTATAAAAGTATCATCACACGATACTTAACACAAGGTACGCTTCGCACATATGTACCTATGTATGTACGGGGGTTGAAACTTCTTGAGCGACCTTTATTGAGTTATGCTTCTTAACAATTTCGTGTAAAATATTGCTTTTATTCATGAAGGTACACAAACTAGATCAGCATTCAGAACTCAAACTGAGTGCCTTATGAACAATGGAACTGTAAAACACTATGTAAAATATACGCAACATCTTCGCTTAACGCAAAAACATGTATCTTTGTTTACAAATCGTGCCAAAAATATTAACATATTGGCCGGAACATCGGCAAACAGCGCTTACGAGATAAATGCATAAATTAATTTATGAGTGAACATTTGGTGTTTCCATGTTTCGGGTGTAACCAACGAGCGGACACAACAATTAACTTAGAGTGTATGTAGCGGGCGGCGGCGGTGCGGCGGCGCGCGCTCCGCCGCCGCGGCCTGCGTCCCCCGTCGGTCTCGTAACCGCACGCTATTTATTATAATAAGTTCTGCACTAACAGAGGTTCTGATCGCTGGCCGGCGATCGCGGGACGCGCGGGTGCGGCGCACGTGAACGTAAAACTATAACCTCGAATCGCGCACTTTCACTAATCGTGTGGGGGCGGTCCAGTGGGTCCGTGCGAGCGCGGCCAGGCCGAGCAGCAACAGCGCGAGCAGGGCGCGCGGGGGTGGTGGACGGGGGGGGCCGGCGCCGGTCGCTGCGTACGGGACGGAGCAACCGGCGCCGCGCTCCTCCACCGGCGGGCAGCGCTCTGCGTCTGGCCGCGCCGTCTCGTTTAGCCGCAGCTCGCACCGGTAGCACAGCCTTCCCTCGCAATACCAGTAGCAGCACTCGTCCCGACCGTAGTTGGATTTGTTCGCCTGCGCACCCGTCTCCGGGATGCGCGGGTCTGAAACAGGAGTCACAGTATATTAAACGTACCGTATCATGCTATGCATATGCTAATCTAATAGATCCCATGCCAATTTCGGCAACAGTGACTGTTTTGGTTTCTGACGATTATAGGTTATGAGCGTTTGCTCTTATATGGCTAATGTAGCCTAAGCATATTACAATTAATGAGAATAACTCATTGTGAAAATTTATAACGGGTGTAAAAAAGACGCTTAACGAAGTCGAGAGTCACTTGCTCTTCCCATCATTGTGACTGGATCATACCCACTTTTGGTTACGGTCAGTTACGGAGATATCAAAGGTCATCGATACAACTTTTTATTATTTTTTTAGTAAAACGAGTTTTAAATTATATACATTAACTGTACAGCTTGTCGCGTTGGTTGTCAACATGCACGCATGTTTTGCGTGCGTTACACTGTGCACTGCCGTATAAATCATGAATTGTCAAAAATAAAAACGTTTACCAGCAATATTTTTTCATAGTTAGGTACATAGTATGGTGTACAAAAGGCATAAATGTCTTTTAACACCCTGTATAATCGTGTTTAGTTAACAAGCAGACACATATGTGATCTTAGATTCCCGAACTGATGCCAGAATTTAAAGTGGAAGGAAAGTTAAACCGAAAAGTGCAAAGCAACAATTGTTTGGAGACAAAGACTTCTACGAGCACAAAGAAAAATAAAGTGCATAGCATGCTACTCGCCAGAGGTGGTGTCTGCTTTGTGCTCTATCGTTTTGAACTGCGGCCAAGCCATAGCGGAAGGCAAATTGCGCCTAATCTTGAAATCCGTTGATCATTTAACGTATTTAAGTGTGCAGAAGCTTGTGAATTTCATAAAAATATCCTGAGGCTAACCATTATTTTAACTGTTACGTCACCGAATACAGAACTGTTATCACATTAATACATCTCGAAAACGGATTACGATTAGATAGATATTGTTAAATAATTAGGTACGGAATCTTTATCCGAAAATAAATAACAATATATAAATATAAACAATATAAACCGAAGGAACAAAAGGGTAACTTAAGAGTTGTTAGTTTTTAGGTAATCAAAATCAAAAGAAGCTGATGCCTATCACAGCCAACATAAGACTGTATGCATAACATTTCCAGTACTTACTTGCACATTGAAGTCATCTGCAATGGTTAATTTTGTTGGTGGAACACAATAGTTCATAAAGTTGATTTAAATATTTTTTCCAGTACAAATTATTATTTGAATGTTTATGTCAACTTTTGTGGTAATTTCTAAAAATATATATGGCTATAAATCGCAAGCAGGCAGTACCCTGAAATAGTTAAAAGCAAACTGGATTGACATTAGATAACGTCTTCGACTATTTGAGTTGTGAAAGTTAAACTGCAGTCGACAAATATTGGAAACTCACCGAGACATAGGAACGTAGGCTCGCCGGCGTACTGTGTGGGGTATGCGGGCGCGCGATCCGCCGGCAGGAAGTAGGGGCAGTGTTGCTCGACTAGCTGGCATACGGAAAGGCAAGGCTTGAGGCGGACGATGGGCCGGCCGGGCCCCGCGGCGGCGGCGCGCACCCAGCGGCCCACCACCCCGCCCGCACCGCCGCGCCGCCGGTCCAGGTGTCCCACGCGCTCCAGGTGCCGCGCGTGCCACCGCGCCGCGTGCTCGGCAGGCGCGCGCCGCGACCTGCCGCCCTCCTCACTGCCCTCCTCTGCACCTTCTTCCACCCACAGTGGCACCATTGTACTGCACGCCCAACGTCGATAAGTCTCCTGAAACACACGTTCAACAAACCTTTTTGTTTTTGTTCTCGGGGTTGGCTGGATCGCTCTAACGCGAATGTACAGACGCCAGCACATCAAGCTACCCCAAACTGTCTGTTTTCCCAATTGAACATGAACCTTATAGTCATGTAATAGAGTTGAAAATGTATCAAAGAAATTTGACAGATTGGGGTAGCTTGTTGTGCTGGCGTCTGTACATCCGTGTTAAGGCGATCTAGACTGCCAGGCACTTCTTCTCTTGCAACCAAGCGGGTGGGTTATTGGCGGATAGCCCATATCAACGGTCGATCCCGTACCCTGAGCATCTCGGAAGAGATCCCAGACAAGAGAATTTCCCGAAGGTCAAATCTCAGGCTTAGGGTAATCTATGCACCGTTTTCTATGTACCTATAGTGGTCAGATCTTAGAATAGATGATTTCATGAAGTTTTCAGTCATTTTAAGAAATGGAAAGGGTAAGGAAAATCCTATCAATTGATCAGAACCGAACTATCGGGGCGCTGAAAAAGCCCGATAACTCATACGTCCTTCTCGAAATTCCTTCCCAGACTGTTTACTTCTAGAGAACAGGACGTGAGAGGCTGAACCAGAATAGACCTCAACGGATCAAGATTGATCCAGAGCTCACAGTACGAGTATAGTAACATAAGACCAGATAAATTGGGCTATTGAAACCTTTGGTGACGGGACCATCATGGGACACTGCTCGCTAAGCAAACATTTCCACACAATAGGCATAATGTACTGTGCTCTGTGCAGGGCAGTGCTCTTTGAATGCAAAGGCGTCACTCAAATTAAAACAGAAACTCGCCAGGCACCCAGCTCTTACACAGATGTTCTGAACCGACCAGGAGATCCAATCAACATGCCGAGGGAGGTGAGCTGGCTGTAATAATCACCACCGACCGCCATTGCCCACGTACAATGGTCTACCTGAAGGACATAGTGCGGAAACCACGCCCTCTAACATAGAACCATTGCATTCTAAACTTTACAAAGTCGTGTAAAAGATACGAACTTCACGACGAAGCTTACAAATAAGATTAAATGTAGAATCATAAATGGTTTAAAGCGCTCCGCGACATAGATCTGCGGGCACTAAGATCCGTATAGTGATTACGAGTCGGAAGACGGAGCGGTAATCGACGATCCAATAGATGTAGAGATACGCGCAATGGACCCGCGAGTATCAGACCTAAATCTGACTAAAATAGGCGATGTCACTCACTATATAGGAACCATTTTAATCATATTAGAGTCGTTTCTACAATATCAAAGACCTAGTTGGTTGTTAGAAATTGTTTCTCTATCGAACTTCACTACAGTGTCTGTAATAAATCGTCAGAGGTCCCAACCTCGTTTTTACTTTCGAAAACCCTCTTAGCTTGTCATATAAATAATCACCCTATAACGTTCCCACTGCTGGGACACAGGCCTCCTTTCGGTGAGAGGGAGTGGGCCGTAATCCACCACGCGGGCCCGGTGCGGATTAGTAGATGTCATATGTCTTCGAATTTTTGGTTCTATGACATGCCGATTTCCTCACAATGTTTTCCTTCACCATTTTGAGAGCAGTGGTGATGAAATAATTTACACAAAGTAAAATGTCTGTCTAGATTCGAACCTACGACCTAAACACTTGTAAGTCGCGGCCGTTACCACTTGGCCACCACTGCTCTGCTTAACTTGGCACTAGGCTTATAGATTCGGTTGATATCATAACTAATTAACGACTAAATAATGCGGACGGCGAGTAATGGGTAGCTCGCTGTCCGGTAAGGACCAAGCCCGGGTCGACGGCGCGTTGTGTTCCACGCGCGCCTCAAAGAGATGTCAGCACCAAATGGGGTCCGCAAGGGCTGATGCCTGCCAAGGGTGCGGGTTGTTCGAAAGAGATACCGCGGCCCCTGGCACACAGGCAACTGAGGGAACACGGGTAGGTTTTAGTCAGTAAAAGTCTGACACGCCCTCCCGCTCCACCCAGAGCGGGAGAAGATATTTGATGATTTCCCACCCAAAAAAAAAAAAAAACGACTAAATAATCAGACAAAGGATCGTCTTCCTCACAATCTAGATTACAATCGGTAGTGCTTCTAAACGTATAGTTAGAATCGTGCAAGTGCTCGCGGTGACAGCCAGTGGTGCCGCAGGACCCTTCTCACTTTTATCGTGACAGCATTTTTCATTCCCGCAGGAAATCACGCACACTAAGCTAGTGATTAATTAGTTATCAAGCCTAAGCGGTATTCACGGCGCATGTATGAAACGTAGGCTGCAGTGTTATTGCGAAAACCTCCCCTACTAGGTACGAGGAACAAATAGTCATCGTAAATCAAGTGAGCTTTCAGGCGCGCGTGACAATAGGACGACTAGATAGGAAGATGATGTAGTAGATACAGGCGATGGGGATCGGTAGTAAATAGTGTTGCTTCAAACTAATTCATTCAAAACATTTCAAGGCACCACATATGTTGGCGATGTCATTCAAAAGAAGGAAATTGCTCTACGATTTCTTGTTTTTTTCTTTTCTTACGGCTTAAAGTTTTACACTCTTACTAATAAATTCAGAATAAAGTTATTTCAAGTTTAAACCTATGAAAATGTATGGTTATTTATTCCTTTATTTTTCCTGGTAAAACTATATTCCATGTTTATTAGTAAGACGGTCAGTGTTTTTTTCTTATGTTACAACCGTTGCCAGATCTTTCAAGATAATTACTTTCAGTAAAATCTACAAAAAAAAAGATTTAGCTAGAACGCTGAACTTGGAAACTTCCCGACCAAGATTTCAATTTCAACACTAACTAAATATGTTATAAACTAATTAGGTATTAGCCGCATTTAAAACTTAATTAACCTCCCCTAATCGACGTAATTAATACACAAAACACTAATGACATTACGTATAATGTAATACAAATATTGTGTTACCGTTAACGCCCGGCATAAAGGTGTAATGTCCTCGTTGTATCGCATAATTGATGTTGCACGTTAGTCGGGGATGCCCCAATTAACACACCCCGATCGCTTAATATCCAATAGAATGCCCTTTTACGACCATTCGTTCAACTAATAGCTCGTTGACACTGCATTTGGCCGATAAACTTTTGCCAAAGGTTTTTGACATAATCAACAAAAACTTAATATTTTTTTAATTTTAATAAAGGTGAAAAAACGGGCCTTTTCTGTGTCGGATACCCGTTATCTAAAGTAGGTATCTATTAAGAAAATTAGGCAGCAATAGCTTTCCATATAATAAGAACCCGCATAACACGCAACTACCTCCAATATAAATAAAGTGGTTGCGTGTTTATAACCAGTTTGATTCCGTCACGCTTGACTTTAGTAAGAGGACCAAAAAAGGGTTTTAACTAACTTATATTTCGCAAACCGGTTTCTTGTAAAAAAAAACAAGTATCACATAGCTACAACAATAGACCCACTGCGTATCCCAGGAGGTATATCATAATAATATTTTCTAATCACGTAATGTTGGCTGTTGCGGCGCGCGGTGTGCCCGGGTGTCTAACAAATCAGAACAAATGAACATCATGTCAAGCAACGTCGTCTCAGCGGGCGTCGGTGCCTCGATCCAACGCCGCGGGGCCGAGTGGGCAGGTGGGGGGGGGGTACATGCCTCCAACCCTATATCCAATCAATCATAGAGTGGGCGCGATGTGTCGCTCGATAACCGCATCCATGTGTGCTTTCTGTATAAACTATTACCTTTAAATAAGCCAAGACAAAACTAACGGTGAGTTTTTTGAGTCAATAAATTGATAGTTGTTTATTCACTGCTAGTGGAGGGGTTTTATTTTAGTATGTGGGTCCCAAATTCCTGATACGGTTATATTTGTACAAGGCTTTCCGTAAAAGTAAAAAAGGGGAACATTATCCTGTTCCTGCAGCACTACGAAATACTGCGTAATGCTTCGAGATTTGAAAAATCTTTCATACACATTTTAATTTAAAATGTGGATAATTTCCAGGTATTTTGTCATTAATGTTAATCCTAGACACATGTTGTAAATATTCTCACCATGCACTACGCAAGTTATAAGAGTTGGAACTACGGGATGCCTACTAGTTGCTACGAGATTTATATTAATATAATGAATATGAGCGGCAAAATGCTTCCCACGAGCCTTCTGAAGTTTTACGGCGCGCCCACTCTCTAGGGGTAATATTAAAGCTTAGTATAAGATGTTTAATATAGGGTCTCATAGACCTGGTCAAGTTTTACTTCCTAAATTAAAATTAACCATTTTTTTTTCTTTTAATCAGTTCATTGACCCTCTGAAATATTTAACTTAGAGCTACCAAAAACTAATAAGCTTCCATGTTAATGGAGGGAGAGTAAGTAACATTGATGCTGGCCCTTCAATCATATTGTTAGACCCCAAATACTTACCTTAAAAGTCAACTATAGAAAACCCTCATTCTACTATCTATGATATAGATACTGATATTTTCCTCCTAAACCGGAAAGATTGCTGTAGATTAATGGAACCGTTTATGCCGACCTTTCCGTTATAATTTTTCTTGTCGTCACAAGCTATCCTACAAAAAAAGACTATGTCGTCGTGAAATGATTAGCTTATCAATTAACAGCAAGTTTGACTGCCCAGAGTACAGAGTACCAGTGGTCGTGGAGGCTCTTCTTCCGCATCCTAAACTCAAGTAGCCAGGGCCTAGGTGAAGTAGGCGATACTTAAATGTACATACAGTGACACCAAAAACATGTTCGTCGCCGTTATTTTTGTCTGCTCAATCTATGCACGATAGAATGAAACCTAGCTAGATCGATTTATCGCCCCCGAAACCCCCCGATACTAAATATCATAAAAAATCGTTGGAGCCGTTTCCGAGATTCAGATTATATACAGGAAAAGTTTTCATCCAGTGCTCAAACTGTAACCATGAATTCAGTATATCATTCTAGATCCCCCAACGCAGAAATTTTTCGTCGGTTATCTAAAAAGAAAACAGCTGTTCCATACATTTTGGCCGCGTAGGTATTGTACTTTGCTATGAAACAGCTGATTTTTTTTTGTAAAATCGACGAAAAATTTCTTCGCTGTCTAGAATGGTATGCTGAATTCATGGTTAAAGTTTGCGCACTGAATAAAAACTTTTCGTGTATGTATCTATATATACAAGAATTGCCCGTTTAAAGGTATTAGAATAGATAGATAGATATTGCACCGTAATGTCAAAACCGCAGAACGACATTATGCCATTATTTTTATATGTCAGACCGAATAACAAATGTGACACTGACAGACTGTAAACTCATTTCATTTTTTTGTACAAAGTTCTATAAAGCGGCTTGCGGTAAGGTAACTGGTAGAAATCGTCACGTAACGAAAAAGCGTCATGCCACCTCTATGGGACTTTCTCTCTCTGTCTCTTAAAGAGATGGAGAGATGGATGGATGGGATATGATTTTCGAGGGTGCTGAGTCCAACAGTGAAGTTAAAATGAAAATCCAAGACGGCGGCTACGAAAATTACGAATTTTCATCATAGGTGTCGTTTACATGGTTTTTGAGTGTGCTGAAGCCAATAGTGAGGTAAACATTCAACATTCGACAACTTTATGAGAACATCAAAAACTTATTTAAGATGGCTCTGTATTAAAAACTCTCTCCCCGTCTCTTTCTATTATAAACGAGTGTGTGTATGTGTGAGTATCGTGTAAAGAACTTCGTTCCTGACGGGGGTCCCCGACCGCACACGTTTTGTTTTTTTCAGAAAATGGTCATGCTATTGAAGCGGATTTAGGTTGCGGTCAACTCGAAATTGATCGCTGGACACTATTTTGATCTTTGTTATCAAATAATTCAATATATTTTTCTATGCAATAGTCTGCTCAGTGCCGTACCTTCAAAAGGTACTATGTGTCCTGACTTGATAAAGGAATCAAAATAAAAACAGACAAAGGTATAAAAACTTGACTGTATATCTGACGCATCCTTAGCCATCCCCGCTACAACGTAGCTGGTTGGATAATATTTTTACTATGGAATTAGCTATTCGCATATATTTTACGCCAATACAAAAGTACAAGAAGATTGTTTTATTATGAAAGCATTAGCGATTAATAGCCACACGTACGTCGTACAAGTCCGTGCGGTTATCGGCCCAGTGACCTCGCAAGCCGATTAACAGCCGCATCAATATTGTACACTGTAGGCCAATAGCGACGGATGACTCACTCACTATGATAAATACATTACGTTCTAATAGGCAGTGTCTTGACTGTATATATGTACATAACTCGCATATTAAGATAGGGTCGACTGAAATGCTTTATCACAATTTAGGCGGTCACAGTGTTCGGTCATTTGAAATAGGGCCTTAAACTAATGTTTTCATCTGGTTATCGCTGATAGGTGGTTGAGATGAATTATGAAAGTCGGTTAAGGAGGATGCGATAAGGTAGACTGCAAAATTAAATTTTCTTAGGTTTTTTTTCAGGTCAGTTTCATTAAAATCATCAATTCAACCCTCTAAGCTTATTAAATCCTATTGAATGATTATTTCATAAAAAAAGTCATTCAATGCGATTAAATGAACTTAGCGGATGATTATTGACAATTTTAATTATTATAAATCTGTATATATGTCACCGTAGCGTTATGAACATTGTCAGTTTATAATCTATCTCGCAAGATTATAAAACTATCGATAAATTGTGAACTGCAAAAACCATTTACAATTTAACACACTATTTTTCGATAGTTTATAATATGTCCGACAAATTGTGAACTAGTACCAAGACAGACAGAACCTTGCGCTATTACTAAATATTCAAGTAACTGCCACTAACTTGGAAGTAGCGCTCGCCGGCCGCTGCTGCGGCACCGCTCGCTACGCTCGCTCGGCTCGCGCGCTGTTGGTTGCAGTTCTAACCTAACCTAAACTATTCGGTCGGTAAGCAGTATGGTGCAGTTCATACTTTATCTACAGTTTATAATCTCGCGAGATAGATTATAAACTAACGATGTTCACAATCATATGGTGACATATATATCGGGTCTAAAAATATACTTAACAAAGCCAAGAGTCACGAATACTCCTCTTCAATATATATATTTTTTTTTTGTTTTCGACCATACCTGGGAATGTTCTGGTTACGGAGATACATGAAGGTCAGAATTCCAACTTTTACTGATTTTTTTTACGAAAACAAGTTTTTAACAACAAAACACAACTTTAAATACCCGCACCGTGGTTGTGTGTGTTGTGCACAATGTTTTTTGTGGGCTATATTGCGCACTACCGCAAACAGCAAATTTTGACACAAAGTCGTTTCCAAGGAATTATTTTTTTGCAATGTTTAGTTTGATGTACAGAAAGCGTAGCTGACGGCTATGTGATGTGCCTTTTTACATGCTTTATATTAGCTTCACTTGTATGTTTGTAACCGACTCCTTAGGGCGCGGTTTTGACCCACTATAAACGGTCACATTTCATTTAAACTTTGAAAACTTATTGAGGACCGATGACAATTCAATAATTTAAAAAAAGATAGAGAAAAATGAAAAAAAATTAAGAAAAAAAAAACACGGTTTTGTAGTTAGCTGAATTAAAAAATAGAAAATAAATAATAGTTTAAAAAACTAAAAAACACGCTTTAAAAACCAAACTAAAAAAGTAGAAAATTTACAAAACGATTTAATTCAATTAAAAAGCGTGGGGTGCTTGACATTAATTGATTATAAAATTATTTTCTACTTTTTTAGTTTAGTTTTTAAAGCGTGTTTTTTAAACTATTGTTTACTACCTTTTATACGTGTTAAACACGCGTAACATATTTTGTTCAACGTACAGCCTGACACTGACCTTCAAATTGCAAAAAACCTAAGAAAATTTGAATTTCACGGGTTACCCTCGCTTCCCCTTAACTATTTTTATGTACACCATACATTTTGACCGAGTAGGTATTGCACTTTTCTATGAAACAGCTGATTTGTTTTTATATAGCCGACGTAAAATTTCTGCGCTGGGGGGTCTAGAATGATATTCTGAATTCATGGTTACAGTTTGCGCACTGAATAAAAAGTTTTCCTGTATATATTTCGTAGGTGCACACGGCTACCCATCAAGCTATACATTTCCAGTTTACGATGGTCTCCCACTGTACGGAAATCCTATACAGTGCGAAATCAGCTTATATTGGAAATGTATAGCTTGATGTGTAGCTGTGTGTACACATCAATATTTTGCCGACTTTCATGCATATTTTTGCTGTAGTTTAATGTAGATTATAAATATTTAGTGAATTAGTGTGTAATTTTTAAAAAGATGTTGAATTGAAGTCACCATAAATGTCTCTGAAACTTTCTTGTACACACTACACAAACAAGCCTTACAGTGATATGGTTCTATTACCATTAACTGACGTATACTTGGCACTAGCTGCCCATTCATTATGGTGGGATTACTGATAATAAATACAATGATTATGGCCTTTAGCGACGTCAACTAGCGATTGATACAGCTATATTATCGACAGCTCAGACCACATTAAGTTATTGCTTCTGGTTATATACATATTTTACTACATCAGTACTCAGTATTTAATTAGGAAAACATATTCTGAAACACATTAAACCTAGGCACGAACACTGTTCTCAGAACATTCTCAATAAAAAGTTGTTTATATGAAAATTGCACAATTCTACGAAAGAAATTATGCAGAACTTAACCTCACACTAAGTTATGCAAAAACTTTACAGGTTTTACGCTTTACCGAGAATAATCAGTGTTGTTAAACTAATAGCATGCACTTTGAGCTTCTGCAGTAAAACAATACAAAAGAAAAAATGTTTTAAAGTAAATACCGTACCATAGACCGTTGAAAATCTTATAAAATATCGAGGACCGAGTTTCGGATATTTACGATACCTATGGGGAATCTTAGTTTTGAAACTGGAGCAGTACATATGTCTTGAGTAAAATATTTTCTCTCCATTCTTCCGAGATTTAAAGATACGGTATGAGGAACGTGGAGTTCAATCGCAAGTTATGAACATCGTACTCAATGATAAAATGCTATAATTTGTTCTATAACTTAAAAAGATAATCAGGAAATTCAACATGCGGGTGAGAATGATAGAATTGCCGAACTATGTTTTATTATGATTTTAGTCCTGTAACACAACTGAACTCTGTGGCTTATGATGATCATCATCATCATTTCAGCCAAAAAAACGTCTACTGCTGGACATAGGTCTCTCCCAAACACCGCCACTACGATCGGTCCTGTGTGATTCCAGCGTATTCCTGCGGCCTTCACCAGGTCATCGGTCCAACTTGTGGGAGGCCTTCCAAGGCTACATCTTCCAGTACCCCGGCTTAAATTTAATTTAATTTATCAGGCCAGCAAAAATATTTACACCAAAAGGTGTGTAATGTATTAGTAGGAATTATAGCAGACATGGCTGATGGATGAGCCGGCCGGACAAGTGTCGACTCACGGTTATCAAATCACGCTCCGTTTATAATATGGCCTACCATTAGCGGTGCCGCCAAACAGCTTAGTACCCGCCCCGCAGAGAAATGTATCAATTCATAATCATATTTTATTAGGACAACGTTTTCAAGGAACATTTTAGAGATGGAATTTATAAATCTTTCCGTGATTCATAGGTATCGTTTCTTCTAAACGTATCGATGGGAATCTTAACTGTGGCAGCTCCGAACTTAGCTAAATACATAACGTCACATCATCACGCCCAGTTTCCCCGGATTGTTGGGCAGAGGTGTACCTTTCATACACCCATATTTCGCCAGTTATGTTAAGTCCCATCTAATAGGGGCCTATTGCTATCAACTGGGCACAAATGCTCAATAACACTACCCGACCTGGGAACCGAAGTCAAGACCTCAAGCTCAGCAGTAGCGCTAAATATATGTAATGTATTATGCTGGCGTCTTAGCTGCAGGGATTAAGACATGAAAGACAGAAAGGTCCATTGTTGGCGGAAGAGCACTACATCCTTAGTTATTAAAATAATGTGTGTCTATATTATATCTAAAGATGTAATTGAAAGGGAAAGTTATTGATAAAAAAAAAAAAACTAGATTGCCTTACTAAATCAAACCTACCGGATAACTACTTATCGAATTGAGTCTGCCTCTTATTTATTCTGATATTTTTTAACAGCTATCTGTTGAAGGTTTGAATGAAATCGGTTGTTGATTGAGATTTTGAAATAAAACCATTGATCAGTCACTCGTTTCTCGGCTTACCGTGATCCCGGCCATTTATTTAATGTCTATGTTGGAGGCAAGTCAGCAATGTTGGCCACCCAATGCTGTTTTTATAGAAGATCTTAGTGTCTCACAGTCTTTGTTGCTGAACGCTATTATTACCTCAACAAGTCAGCAATACCTACACAATACTGTTGATTACTTCTTAGCAACGATTCAATCACCGACATACTATTGCAGACGACTTAACGACATGTGAACTCAGAAACCGAATAATCAAAAATAAGAAACAGAGACAAGCCCAAACACGAGAAAGCACTCAAATGAGTCAAATAGACGTAAATTAATAGCGAGCATTTCAGAATAAAGAGCAAAATTAACAAAATAAACAGACAGCAAACAAACAGTAGCCTCCTGGCGTGGAGTAATCCTCTTATCGCGTTATCCCGGCCTCGGTTGATCAGACATTTTGTTTCCGTTACCTGCGCCGCGCCGCCTCGGAAGCAGTCGCAAGTAGTCGGAACCACTCGGAACTAAGATAAGCCGTTTAAAACAAAACAGGTATTTGTATCTGTCCTTTATCTGTGGTCGCGCCAACCAACTACGAGTACTACTTGTTCTTGGAGGACATCCAACGTGTCTCAATAGTTGTTTAATCTTTTTAATTCATCTATAGTGAGATTAAATTGTGCACTTCAGTGTAAAACTGCTAACGTAATGCATATATAAGTTAAAACTAATTTCAAATAAAAAACAAGTACACAACTTTTCTAAAATCAAAACCCAAAATCAACTTGTGTCTCTAGAACATTTTCTCCACAGTTAGTTTCAATAGAAAAAAATAGCCTTGGGTTTAAGAAAAGGCCTCGTTCTATTATTTGAGGAAAAACAAAAAGTTTTTCTTTCTTAAAATTAATGAACTCGATCCTGAGTTTGACATTAAAACGTGCCGGTTTTTCGGAGTATCAAATGAACAGTATTAGTTACTTATTGAGATCGATTTTGTTAATGGTCGCGTTAAAGATCTTAATTACCTTTGCATACTGTAAATGTTATCGTAATGCTGCATTGATTCTCTTCAGCCAGTATCTCATAAATCGTTATTGAATACGTCTAGACAACATATATAACTGAAATGCAAACAAAGTCTCGTCATTATTTGTTTAAATACTTGAGCGTGAATTGTTATTAAAATCTTTGTTTAGCTAAGCGCAAAACTTGAAATAAAGTTGAAATACTCCATGCGCGGAAGTCATTATTTTTAAAATACTCGGCTACAATATTGGAATTGAGAGCGGAAAAATGTTGCTACGCCTGAAGCCGTAGAGCTACGGTCGGCTACGCGGCTACGGAGAGGACTGCGGCGCGGCGGGCTCGCGACGGGTCGCGCCGGGCCGCATCCGCAGCCTCTTGGGTGAATAGCGCCGCCGCCGCCGGCAGATGTTATTGTGCGCCGGTTCCGCCCGTCGAACGAACCCCGGCCCTCGCCATTTGTAACAATTTGTTAACTTCTACTATCGAAACGGTTACTTTCTGCAAGATAGATGCAATGGCCGTGTAAATCGAATTCATGATCTGGTTTCCTTTTCTGCAAAGTGACGTTATGTTATTTTCGTTGTGAGAGATATGCCGAAACCAATATAAAATGATATGATGTGACTTTATAAATTATCCTGCTTCGTTGTGATCCTAACTTCTGTCTGTTGTGGAGTATATTTGTGAGTGTTTTAAGGTAGATTGGTAGAAAATAAATAGTCTCTTTGTACAGTTCTTTTTTTATTTACTAGTACGTACATGTAGCATTTATATAATGACATTGATAAGTCCCTTTAGTTAGATAAACAACTTAAATATTATTCTCAATCTCAAATGCCAACAGATATAAGCATAGATCTTGGGGACACCGGGACTACAAACCGTATTCTACCGTTACCTCGACAGATCAACCAACCGTGACTAGCCTAGAAACAAATTATGCAATACTTGATAAAAATACACAATTTTGATTTCTTTGTCAACATAACATAACATTTCGTATTTCGCAAAGGGGTAAGCAGACGTCCGTACGCATTTACGCAAGTCTCTTTTAAAAGGGGTATCGTCATTAACCAGTCACAAATCAAAGGAGAATGTCCAAAAATACCCAGCGTCGCCGTCGGTTTAAAAAATAACTTACATTTACAAAACATGACATGGTAGTAGCAAATGTGAAATTACTTTCTCTCAAAATAATCACCATAAGCCCCAAAGCGTGCACAAAGCGGAAACATTGTAAGCGTTGCATCAAGAGTTCCCCGTGGTCAAACCGAGATAGGTAGTGCATCATGCGGTTATGTTACACATATTCCACCATAAAAACAACGTGAAGAAAGTCAGTTCAGAACTGCGAGTGCTAATAACACTTATTTCAACAAAAGAGCGACGAATGCAATGAGTGAGTCCAGAAAAGTAGCAGCCCTCATTAATGCATAGTGAGAACCCGACCCAGACAGGGTGCCTCAAGCATTACTAAAAATAAAAAATAAAATCGCTGGTCGTCGTACGTTGGGAAGTTGCGCGCATGTAATCAACACTACATTATTTCGCCTATGCCGGAAATAAAGACACTATGCAACAGTTTTCTGGATTCTTGCTTAGTTTACGATGAAAATAATGTAACAGCGATGTATTTTTTGTAATAAATATCTACCTGCTAACCAATTTTATTTTCATGAAAAAGAACAAGAAAATCATTACTTACATAATAATTTAAAAAAAATACATAGCTAATCATGAGGATAATTTTGAAAGTAAGTCATTTCATATTTATTATATAGAATGAATGCTCTTTTACCCCACATAAGTATTTTTGCTCTAGACTCTGGGTTTTTTTGCCCATACATTATTGGGCATTCTCCTTTCCGGAGTGCTACAAAAAAAATCCCGAAAAAACTACATTTTGACCTGCCTGACCAACGGACCCTGGACCGCACAGCTGACGCGCAGGCGCCCCCTCCACCAACGAGGCTGTCATATCTTTAGACTGTTTAAACGAGTGTGCGTAAGTAAAAGTTAAGTGAAATATACGTTGAAAGCGAATAAATAAGTCAAACCCGTAGTTTGGGTCCTCGAGACGAGACGAGGCGTCTTTAAGCTGAAACTTGACTGAATTAATTATAAACAAAAGTAAGGCAACTGTCTTTGTGAAACACCTTCGCAGTTATTAGAAGAGATGGGCTCACTCCACGCTAAATATTAATGATGTCTTTTAACCATAGGTGTAGACATAGAAAGAAAAATAAAACCTACAAAAATCGCTCAGAACGAGGTCAAAATCAGGCTATACTGTAGACACACCGAAGTAGTTACTTCTAGCTTATTCTCTTCTCTTAACCAGAAGTTGTCGTACAATTTTAAATTACAATCTAATAAATAAATCTTTGTAAGCAATTCTCATTAAAACTTTAAATAGCCTTTGCTGTAGTGGTCTGTAAGAAAGTACTTTCAATAGTTAGTCATGTCTGAAGTTATACTGTATTATTGGATATCAAAAACAAAATCACATTAAACCAATTTTTGCGTAATAATAATAACCAATTTTACTGACAAGGATTTTGGATCTAAGAATGAATAGATTAATGCACTCCCTGTTAATTAAAGATTTACCCCTACAACATGGAACCGATATTTAACACTTATTAAACGTCATTCACAGCTAAAGTCAAGAATAATCCAAAGTCATCACATTACAGCCAACATTATTCTGGACTATACAGAATCAGCCGCATCAATACTACTTAGCTATGACAATGCAGTGCACTAAATAATGAACGTTTGCCAAAAGCGGAATATACAGTAATTAGTTAATCGGCCTAAAATTGTTGGCACATCACTATCAGCTCAACCCAGTGTCGCACTCAGTACACTGACGAAATTCTCTCGAGAGCTTTATTAAAATTTCTCCTCACTCGAAGCTACGCAATTTAATAATCCATGACATAAAATTGTTTCCCGACAACCATAACGTTTGGCATTAACATTAAATTGTTTATTTCAACACGAATTGTGTGGTGTGGCGATTATTGCAAGTAATATAAGTAATTTAGTTTAAGAATAAAGATTTTATTTTCGTCATAGGTACTTTACTATTAATTTGTGTGTTGCTGTTCTGTGGTTCAAAGGAACAATCTACTTAAAATTACAGTTTAGATGTGAGAAGCGCGACACTTGTCGGACATCTGAGTAATTAATTTTGTTAAATGCAAAAATTTCTAATAAATACAATGAGGCTTTTAAACTCTGAATGATTAATTAATTTTTCATTAAAATTTTTCGTCGTTATCAATCTGATTGAAATTGCCTAATAGAGTGTGAGAGGGATCGGTTATTTTGTTTTCTTTGAACGCCTAAACTGCTTCTATATTATATTACACATATAGGTATTGTGACTTCTTAAAGGATTACAAGTGTGACGGTGATAGATTTCAGTTATTCTCGTAAATAATTCCCTACATGTTCCGAAATCCTATTGTGAATTCAGGCCACGTGGTGTCGGTCGGGCGTCACAAGACGCGGAAGGATGGGGGCATATCATAACACCATAAGTTAACTTTCCACCGCGAACATCTCAATCAGCGACTTGTAGATCGATTCCTTCTATTTAATCGGCGCAACCCTCTCGTGAAATTAACAACGATCAAAATTAAACGCTTATCAGGCAGGCATCCGACAGTGGGCGGCATGATTAATTACACGCCTTGAATATTGCAGGCGAGTGTCTCCGAGGAGCAGCTGTACTCAAACAATGCAGAACACTTCATCAGAGAAGCTTAATTCTGATTTAAACGGCAACATCGATCGACAACTCGGGCGTCGAGTAGTTAAGCATCGCCTGGGGCTCGGTTAGGTAAGCGACGACGTAAATTGTTGATGCGCGCGCCGACGGTTGCCAGCCATCAAATATGCACCACATTTCCCACGTCGAGTGGGCAACTTGCTCCAATCTCCTAGACACAACAGCACAAATGGATATCACGATGCTACTTTGACAGCTCGACACAGCAGGCACATGACGTAACACCGATAGCGTCTAATGTGTTTCACACTATTTTGGTTCTGCCTGTAAACCTTCTGTGAGCTATTTTAACTTTGCGTTTGCAGGAATTATTTACGTTTGCTTGCTGTCTAGACGTAGACTGTCTAAATCTTCATAATATTACAAATTAGTTTATACGAGTATGCCGAAATTGCGTTTAACTTCTGAAAGATTTAGTAAGAGAATGCGATGAGTGCCAAACACGATATTTGATACCAAATGCAGTTAATACGCTTCTCATCGGTATCTAATGCAGTGGCCCAGAGCTCTACCTCGTTCTACCTGATTCGTCTTCTTCCGTTCTGAGGTTTTAAATAACACAGTTGTACAAAAGTTCATTCGAGTGTAGTTCACAACTCACTTTTAATGTTGATCAGTAACTCGACCTTCTCAGGACCTCTTTCTCAGTAAACAAGTAATTAAGTCGGATGTCTTACAATATCGTTTTAAACAGGCAATTGTGTATTATTTGATTGAGGAAAACATTGTAAAATTTCCTTAAGATGTTACGGGAAAGTGGGTAGGTACGCTGGCGGTGACGGACGGCCGACAAAGCTAGGCATGAAAGAAGCCCATAGCGGTTAGATTAATCGTGAAAGCGTAATTCACGTGGCGAGCCTGTCACGTTGCGGGCGGCGGGGGGAGGCGCGGGCCTGCACGACCGGTGCACGTGGCCACCGACATATAACCACCTCTATCGATCGCGATAACCAATGTCGATTAGAGAATAACAAAACAAGCTGCAACTACGAGTGCACGCACGGCTGTCAAACGTGATCCGAACTTAAAACCCGAAGTTCTTACAATTTGCAAATGGATTTTCTTATATACATCAATCATTACAGTTAGTAAGCAAACTGCATGCAGGTAGTTCTGACTTGCCTTACTTGCCTTAGAATAAATCCTCTTTACCAGGTATAGGATTCGTTACCTATCACATGAAACCAATACAATCAGCAAATTGGATGCACTGCGGAAAGCCTGAACCAGTCATTATACTCTAGCTATACTGCAAAACTGCAACCCTGCAGACAACTGCAACAGCCAAAGTATTGCGAAGTTAGCAAATTGCAACGCGAAATGATACCATTACCATATACGAGCGCTTCCTAGCTGCTACACAGTTTAGCTCGCTGCCAACTGACATGGTGGCCTTTATGAGCCTTAAGTCATTAATTAGCGTAAGTTTTTTTTTACCAGAACACGATAGTCAAGCCTTGGCAATTCCCGTAATTTTAAGAACGTTCACAGTATATCTCAGTCTCAATCTGTCAAAAATACCTCGAGTTTACCTAAACTTTTTAGAAGATTTTGACATTTGATTTTCGCCAAGATGGGCCTGCGACTAGACTTTGAACGTTTTAACCACGAGAATTGGCCTTAAGATGCTTTTTAAAGTACGTAATTCATTCAGCTGTTGACTGTAGTAGAGCTCGTAGCTAATGGCTACGGGCTACAACGCAGATCGATCGATTGTCGCGGTCAAGCAATGTTGCTGCGGTTAAGCTTGAATGGGTGACCATTGTTTACGCATGTAATCGTGGCACTGCGATGGCCGGGCACATGTTAAGCCACATCGATCCGGCTCTCATGCGGATAACTGACAGCCCGAAAATTGACAACCGAACCGTGGGACGCCGGTAGTTTGCGAAGGTCAGATGCCAGTGACTTCCTGTGAAATGCGGACTTTTAGGTGGATTTGATTCGATTGGAAACCTACGTGTCTAGTGCCAACTTTTATTTATAACGGCCTTTTGAGACGTTGATGTTAGTTAGAAGGCTTTATCTCATTATTTCGTAAGTAATACTGTCGCAGTGAGATTGCATAAACGTAAAGCATGTAGTACCTCGTCATAAAAATCGATTGTGTAAATTCAGCTTAGCTATTACTATATATCCCTAAATACAAGAAAACAGGCGCTCAAACAATATTTCATTTAGTCTAATTGAAACTTGTGATATAAAACAGACGTTTGAAATGTACCAATACAACAAAAGTAAAAATATTCTCGCCATTCAGTGAAAAAATCTAATTTTATTCTCCTATTGGAATCAGCACGATAAAAGTCAGAGCTTATATATACAAATAGACTCTGTTTTGACGAAATAATTTACACCAAACTCACTCGAAATACTATTGCGAATGGCGCATGACAATTTTTCCGATAAACCTTCACTTATGTACATATCTTTTAGGAAAATTATCTTTAAGACCGTGGTTTTAAGGTTGACATTCATGTAATTTAGGAGTCGCTGGGGAAGTGAGGTGAGGGATGAAGGGCAGGTCATCGGCCCCGCACCCCCGCGTCCCCCTCAGGCGGAGGCTGCGAGGACATCGCAGGCTGTCGGCCGAGAGAGGCGAGCGAGCCGGGCGCGCCCGTACACGCCATATGTCTTCTTGACATGTTTATTGAAAACTCGCAGATAACAATCGCCCGCTAATATAGAATTCAAACCATTCAATCTTATCTTTACAAAAATACGAAAAAGTTCCTTTATTCCGGCGTTACTTGAATTTTGGAATTTAATGGTTTTCAGAATTTTCTTGACTTATTGAAAACTGAACAATGATAATATTATACCATATTCATTGATGTTTCAGCTATTGAACATGAATCATGTACATTGAAACTAAAATAGACGAGCGCAGCAAACTTTCGTAATTTTTCCTATGACTTTCATCCTACCTACTTTCTTAGAGACATCCTATGGAATTACTCAGGAAAGTCATAGGAACGGGTAAGGCATAAGTTTTAAATGTAATTTAAAGTTACTATAACTTATTATACGACACGTTATAAACAAAAAAATATCCGAACTTAAACCAACGCGGCACGAGTTAATCTTCCTCATCTTTTTTCATAAAGCACAAACGGAGATAAAACTTTAATGCGAACATCAAACCTTGATTTTTCATTGAAGTGATCTTTCATTTCCTCCCTATAATTCCCGGCGGAATAGTTAGAAGGGTACTATCGCATATAACCCAGTTTTCCAATGACGGTATTAGGTCTCAATGTGATAGAAGGCACGCCTATCGTTATTTATTGGGCACAGTTCCAATTCCGGACCGTAATCGAGAAATTTTCTTACAGTAAAACTCAATTATACTTTTTCTCGATCTGGGGATCGAATCCATCTTCTTCGAACTTGGAAGCGTTAGCGGTCGGATTCCGTGCTTATTACTGCCATGATATCAAAATTATGTTATGAGTATGGTTATGACTAGAAATATACAGAAAATATTATTACAACCTTGTAAATTCTGAAAAATGTACAGTAAAACTGTTCTACTTTGTTTTACTAGAATTTTTAACCGACTTTAAAAAAGGAGGCGGTTCTCTATTCGTTTTAATTATTATGTTTGTTACCTCAGAAATCCGTCATTTATAAACCGATTTGCTCAATTATTCTTTGGTTTAAAAGGGTATACTTACCGAGTGGGCCCATATAAATTAGGTCAAGTACTGATTAGCGTTTTTTGAGTTAACTTCAATATCAAATATACGTATTTTTTTTTCTACTTCCTGATGATGCTATAATATTGTCCTGTGACTGTTATTTGCCTACTTAGCAAGTGAATGTATGCCAATTTGTGTAAGGTAGGTATCACATCCACAACTAAAACGGGAAAAAAATACAAAAACCAATAACACCGACTTCCGAAATTAAGGTTATTTTTCACTTTGTAGTGTTTTTTTTTTTTTGGGAAGTCGATTGTTTTTAATCGCTCCAATACAACGTTAAAGGCTGCAATAAAATCACGATCCAATAGACTGGTAATTTAAATCAGAAATTCCTTAAAGAAACGAGTTGTTAATCACTGTGTTATTAGGGAGACAGGTTGAAGACGGCAACACCTACCCGAACAACAAGTACCCGAAGAAAGCAATTACCTACAACAACAATTCATTACCTATCTATTAGACACTGATATAAACTATGGAGAAGAAACGGCGATTTAAACTAAATTGGTAACAAGAGAGAGATATTTGGAGCGGAGACTTCGGTTAACATATGAGTAAATTAATATCTACACAAAAATGATTCAAAAATCATTGTAACCTAAGAACTGAATCCTGGCTTAATTGTTTTTCATCATCATCATCATTTCAGCCGAAAGACGTCCACTGTTGGACATAGACCTTCCCCAGTTTGGGGGGGTTTGCCATAATCGCCACGCTTGGCAGGCAGGTTGGCGCTTGCAGTATGGTGGCAAAATGCATAGAGAACGCTGCTGCCCATTCTCTAGTAAGTCCCTTTGTCGCCTCTTACGACACCCACGGGAAGAGATGGGACTTAATTAATATAATGTAATTGTTTTTTATTTCAATAAACCAACACCTATCTTGATAAAACGACTGGTTGCATAATTCCTTAGACCACGTTCGCAAAAATATCGCGGTGGGATTCGGTGTTGAACGGACCATTGAGAATCGAACAAAATGCATTCCTACGCGTCGAAAAACCGTTTAGTCCACTCTCGGCTCCTTGACCCCCAATAAATAATATGTCCACTGGACCCCTGACTATAGTTTACTCTCGACCCTTGGGGGTCGAGAGTGGATTTTATTTTGCAGCCAAGTTTTAGTTTCCTTTCGACCCCCAAAATAGTCTGTTCCTTACTGTACCAAAATATTAATTTTAGGTACTGACCGAACTAGGGGTTGAAAGTGGACAAGATATGCCTGTCCTTTGTATGAAAGTTCAGTCTCACCCCCTGGGGGTCGAGTGTGAACTATGTTAAAGGGTTGATACACAAATATACAAGGGGAGAAACAAATATACAAGTTTTTTTTAGGGGTCAAGGGGCCGAGAGTTTACTAAACGGAAAAAACACAGTTTTCGATTTTCATCATGAAAGCAGCAAGAGGTAGTTATGAACTCCGCAGCCAGGCTTTTTAATCAACTTCTTAAAAAAGGAAGAGGTTTTAATTTTTTAAGCCCTGGCTGGAGGACTTAACGTGGGTTAGGTACAGTCAGCGTCAATAATATAGGGACAAGCAGACTGTTCAAAATTATCTGAACAACTATGAAAATTTAATATTAACTCAATAACACAAGAAATGTTTTAGAATGAAGACAGTAGGTATACGACAACTCTCATTCTGACAAGAACTTTATTCAATTGAAATAAAGTTTAATTTTCTTAGTTGTTGAGATCATTTTGAACAGTCTGTTCGTCCCGCTATTTTTGACGCTGACTGTACCCCAACTAAAAACTGAAATATAAAACTTTTTACAAAAAAACAACCGACTTCCAAACAAAACACTAAAAAGTGAAAAATTACTTTAATTTCCGAAGTCGGTGTCTTTGGTATTCTCTTTACGTTTTTCCCACGTGAGGGTTGCCCCCAAAATAAGATCTCAACATCGAACCAAAAAATGTAATCTTCATATTTGCAAACGGTGCAGGAACTCATAGTACAAGAGCCAGGGTTACACTGATGTTTGTAACATGAAGTGAAAAATAAATAAATTATAATATTTAAATGTAATTAGTAAATATTTAATCATATAATTTTAAAATTTATTTATTCTACACTATATTATATTTTTTATAATAATAAAGAGGTAAAATTTATTCGTTTACAAGTTTGTATGTAGGGTATCTAGGTATGTTTGTATTTAGGGTGTCCAGTACCAGTAAGTACCTACCGGTCAGATTTGAAAATGTTTTTTTTTTATTTGATAGCCAATTTTTGAGGAAGGTAGGCTATTTAAAATTACGCTACGACATTAAGGAGCAGAGTAAAAAGAAGAAAAAGAGACAGACGGACCAGAGAGTGATCTTATAAGGGTTCCTTTTTTTACCTTTTGAGGTACGGAACCCTAAAAACAGAGAAAACGAAGTTATACTACTGTTGCCAGCGGCTTCGCCCGCGTGGTGGTCCAAAATTATCCCGCGGGAACGTACTACCGGGATAAAAAATATCCTATATGTTAATCCAGGTTATTGCGCCAAATTTCATCTAAATCTGTTCAGCCGTTGTTACGTAATTGAGTAACAAACATCCAAACTTTAACATTTATAATATTAGTAGGATATTATAATATTGTAGGATTAAAACAAGGAAATAACGGGCGAATTTGCGGACAGAAAATAGTAAATTAATACTTTGTATTATAAGGTTACTGGTGATACACAGAAACCCGTAAAAACGATGAATAGTCGCGCTTTCAATATCCACGTGGATGAATTCCCTTGTCTGTCACATTTACGACTTACAACAGAAAAGTCATTACTTTGACCTATTTCAATTCTACTATGCATCATTTTAAATCTATCTCTAACTAAACCAAATTCATTATTTTAGCTAACTTCAATAAAATATTGAGAGTAACTTCTGCTTCCGAAATAAATAATAACGTTCAGGTTTTGCTTTACAGTCAACCGTACACCAATGGTAACACTTTGAAATAGACAGCGGCTTTAAGTCACAACGGTAAGGACGATTTGTCTAGTGCATGTGTCCACTGATATGCCGATGACACACATATACACTTTTCTTCAGCATCATCTACCGTCACACAGTCACATCTATCAAAATAACAGCCTTTTACTAAATGCATATAAAAAACTAATATACGGTACTTCATTTTTTTGTTTTTTTTTTGTTTGTCTATCCGTCTGTCCGTCTGTTTATTCCGGCTAATCTCGAAACAGCTGCACCGATTTTGACGGGACCTTCGTTGACAGAAAGCTGATGTTATAAAAACTAACATAGGATTTTAGTCCCGCTAGCACGTTCCCGAGGGGAAAATTTCATAAACCACACGGGAGAAGCCCCGGGCACAGCTAGTTATCAATAAAACATTGACAATTATTTGTTCTTGCAATAGACCTTGCAAACAGGAATGACAAATTGTAAAATATCAAACCTTCAAACAACGCACACCACGTCGCGTCTTTGTAGGTTATATTTTTATTTACCTACTATATCAGGGTGCCTTCATAAGGTATTTCAATGACAAAGAACCTCTATTAATTAATCAAGTAATAAGCACAAAGCTGAAAGCCGACTTCAGCCGGCGATGATACTGATACACGGTTGACATTCCTTTGTAACTTTATTCTGTTAATTAGTAAAGTGCAGACAGAATAGGTGTGTTGGTCAAGTGGGCGAGCCAGCGCTTGTGACATGAATACACGGAATTAATATTATACTGTGTAGCCCTGTAAGAGCAGAGTATCTTTAACTTGCAAACTGATAAGGATCCTTTACAGACTGGTACAAATGGTTATTTTGTAGGTCAAGTGGTCAACAAGGACGTTGGTGTAACTCAAGTAGATAGATAAATAGAAAACAGGTGCATAATATCTACGTTTAGACATGATTAGGGCTCTTTGAATGTTGGCGCAGTACGGTCGTATATACTGATGAACAGGCTCGATATTATACTTAAAGGCTTCGTATTCGACAGATACATAAACTATACTGGTAATTAATAAAGTCGAGCGCTGTAAGGTTGAATTAAAGACTTACAGGGGATGTGTAGGTTGTACTATCAAAAACAGAGATGTGTTTATATGCATAAGCTTCGAAGCAGACTTTTGGATGATGATAAAACCGATAAAAACTAATGGCATTCCAGCCTCGTCGTACAACGCAGAGTGCATGCATCAGAAGCCTTTGTAAGTGTATCTTGTTAATTAATAAAGTAGACATTTCGGTGTGTTGTTGAGTGGGTAGACGAGCCAATGCGGTTGTCATGTGTTAGTGCTGAGGCTTCGACGCGGCGAGTCGCGCGCTATCGGCGCGATCGTTCGCTCCGCGCCACTCCACCGGGTTTTTGGGTCAAGCGGGTTGTGACCGGTGTTGCTGCTTTAGGGATTGCCCTCTTATATCCAGGAATTTACTGAATGCATGTTCAGTGTACAGAATGTATCGGGGAAATCCCGATAATTCGGGGAATTTGTACTAGCTTTTAACTTGAGTGTATCGAGTCGGTATCTTGCGCCAGACTGATGTAAGTCAGTTGTTCGAAGTATTGTACCGCTTTGTACGCAGAATTAAACGCAGCTGAGTGTTAAAGCAACCACAATAATAAATATAACATCATTTTACCAGTTAAAGATTAAACTTTGGATTTTCCCTGTTCTTCGGAGATTCCTTTAAAACTGGATTAATTTTTCGTTTCTTTTTTAATGCTTAAAAATTTGATTTACACAGTTTAAGTGTAAGCTTATAACTGCATAGTAACACGAACACAACTAGTAATGAAAACAGATTTCGTTCAAGGATTCAAAGCAAAATCTCAAGCAATCCCAACAATACCCAAGTACCTACATAAATGTGAAACTATCACAAAAGCGCTTACATTTAGTTAGGTACATGTAGAAAAATTAGTCTTTCAATGCATACAAACATTGCACTGGAAGACGGCAAAGTGAAACTTTCTATTGAACATTAGTACAGGGTCATCGAAACACATGTTGCCATGGTAAAATAAAAATAGCAATAAACATAAAACAGGGGTGGGAATCAATTCGGCGGAGGATGTTGAGAGCGGCATCGTGACGAGGCTCTCGAGCTCGTATCAAAAAAGGTGAGTTTTATGAATTTCGACATCTCGAGCCGTTTGACGAGTAATCCGGCCGAGGCATTGTGCCTCGAGAGAACTCCACCGTTATTACGACACGAGGGCCCCGCCAACGCAACCGACACATACTTTGCGAGGCGTATTACCGCACTCCTGCACTATACAAAGATACGTAGACTCGTAATTACGTACCATAACTCGTTCTTGCTATATACAATACTAAGGATTCTACTATGAAGAATGAATGGCAGAATCTGATCAGTCATTCATTCTTCATATTCTTTTGCCGTTGTCTATAGATCTAACAACAACTATTTGAATGAAACCGTCTCTAAACAAGCTACCTTTTTAATACAGCCTTGTTTGTCAGTATCGTCTATGAATTACTTAATTAAACAAGGCTGGTATTAAAAACCTTGTTTCAAAATAAGTGGGTTGTAAGAGGATCTAAATATCTAATTGTAATCTTATTTGCATTTAAACCGTTCGCTCCTTCGGCTTCACTTCGAGAGAATTTCAAGTTAACTAGGGACAGCGGCGCGCGGCGGCGGCGGTGCCTGCCCGCAAATCACGGCTGTACGAATTCTCTTCTTACACAAGACGCGAGCAAAGTTTTTGATTGGAATAATAGATATTATTAGGATTAATTGCGATGCTGCGGATACGGATAGCGATTTAATACTCTGACGTGTACTTGGATCATTTCGAACAAGTGACGCCCCAAAACAGTCTTCTGATCGATTTGGCAATTAATTAGTCGACATTGTCTCTTGTTACCACTTTACTTTCGCGCATAAACAATCGTTTACAGAAACAAGAACAGACATGTTAAATTTCATGACTTAAGATACTTTCATTATTGATTAGTGATTTTTGCGTATACGCGAAACTGAAAATCTATATTGTATAAATAATACAGTAATTATAAGAAGAAATACCTGTTTACTCATTGGAGTAAAAAACACAGAAGCAGCCAGCGGAGGTCGCGGGGCACGTGTAGCCGGGCACGCGGGCCGTCCCCAGGGCTCGTCCCCACGAAGACGTACACACACACACAATCACCCTAATAAATAGGTATCATATCGATTACCCACAATCCCGCGTAATTCAATCCATTGAAATGTCCCGCACGACCGTGAGATGAGTTCTTTTTTGATCCCACCACACTCAGTAACGATAAATATTAAAAAAGAAAATCCTGTTCACTGCTGTCTCTTTATGTTTAATGACGCATACTAAATGTTGAATAGGAACATGAGAGCCGTTTAGCAGAAAATAATAGAAACCATGCTACCTTACAGACAAGACTTATTATTTAAGTGTGCCAGCAATCGTAAAACCATTTCTACTCCGCTTGAAAACACATTTTAAAACTAAAGTCGTCAACTGAATAGAAGAAAAACATCAATTTTAAAAGTTACACGCAGTGATAAGAGTGAAAGAAGGAGCTTAGTTTGAAGTTGAATGGTAAGACGTTGAACTCGAATGGAAATATAATCTGAATGAGACAGCAGTTGCTAGGGGCTTTCCGTTTTCGTCGTTTGCTAAAGTTGCGTCAAATAATCATGAAAATCAAACGTCGATGGATACATTTTCAGAGCTGATCAATTCATTGTTGCAAAGCTAATAGGCAAACAATAATGTCACCCAATCACCAAAACAAAACTCGACAGCTCCGACATGGCTCGAAAATCAAATGAGCTGTGATTTGCTCATGAGCATGCCACCAACAATTCACCGCTCGTAGTCCAGTTTTAAGTCCATAACAGTGATTGTTAATCCTTATTTTAGAGTAAACATGTTATTATCATACCGACATTATGTGCGGACCAGCGTCAACTTTTACAACCCAGAGGACGGTTATGGATAATGCAGCCGCTGTCTGTTTCAGTCATAACTTTTAATTAACCGCACTTTACAAACTAACCTTGTTAATCGTCTTATGCTTCAACGGTCATTCATAATTGCCAACCGTAAAATCCGAGGTGGACTCTAACAAAATGTAGAATGTAGGTACGAGACGAGCTTCATGCCCCACTGTTTGACGGTCGACTTCCAGTTATCAGGGCAATTAATTATGAACGTAGCCCACCATGCAATGCATACGTCGCTTAAAAAATGTTTTAGTATAAACATCGCTTGGTAATATATTCAAGCTTGAAATAAAAAGTATTTGTATATTAAATAAACAATAACCAAGGCTGACAGAATAAAAAAATATAAAAACCACAAAAGCAGGGTGGTCTATATACTAGTTTGTATTAAGAATTACAAAAATATATGGATGGACCATCCTGTTAACCTTATAAGGAAGAGGCGTAAATATTCACTAAATGAACCAAACTTTCTGGATAACTGGAATCGTTATAACCTCGGAATTCAGTTACATACGTCATGCCATGTCTCGGAACTCACTACACATACAGTGTTCATTGAGTGTATGACCTTCATTCAGTTGCACCGGGTCAGCGTATCATCGCTGCTGTAATTCCAAGAACCGTTACACTAGACTCAAACGCGTAACTCCCCTTCCTCCCTCCCTTTACCTGCAGTAGGTAGTGTAGGTACCCATTCCCGATTTAAATATTTTTGTGGAAATCACCCCGTAGCACAATCGTAACCCTTTTTCGTAGCTTTCGTAGCGCTCGTAGCCAACTGCTACGACACACATTTATTTTCTGTTGATTAATGTTTTTCATGAAAATTTAATTATGATGTTTTCTTATTATCATATCAGTGAAGGAAGTAAAAAATGATACGGAAAAAATTCAAAATATATTTCAAAATGTATTTCATAAAGAAACAAAACCAATTTAGAGCTCCGGAAAAGATTTACTTACATGGTCTGTGTAACCAAAAAATAATAGCCAGTAAGGCAGTAATGATATGAAACACTGGAATTTGGTAGTAATTATTTTCCCCATTTAGGCGGAAAAATAATAAGAGGGTATAAGTGCGGTATAAGCATAGTCAGTGAGCAACATCGAGATCGTCATGAGAAAACTTGCAAAGAGAAGCGTCAAGTTTGCGGGCGGCGAGGGTGTGCGGGTGTGGGGCGCGGGGGGCGCGGGATGCGGAGGTCACGGATCAGCTGGGCGGCGGCCATATTGATTCCCCGGCCTGTTTGATCGGCGCCACCCGTCCCCCGCCGCGCCGCCACCCCGCGCCCACACCCGCTCCACGGATTAATAGACGAGAACAACTTTTATGATTTCAACTCAAACAGAACGATGGCCTATTTAATGTTACCGGTAAAGTGCGAAACGGGTGAAACGCACACATAATGTACGATTGCATGCTTAATTCCGGACTATTCGATAAAAGCTAAGTTCAATAAACGTAGGCTGTTACTAGATTAGCTGATCTTTAATACTAAAATCGGATTGTGTTGTGTTACAGTAATTTATTCCGCAGTAAATCGCTGTTATTTCCAGCAGCCACGTTGAATTATCGTTGGAATGAACAGAATCCTGAACATAAAAGGTTTTAGAGATTGTTCTATGCCTCTTATCGCTATCGTGCCAATTGGTTCGCTACTGTTTACATCGATACGGTCCAAAGTACTCGTACAAAACAAATGAAAGTCGCTCTGTTCCGATACAATGCGGCATCAGTCTGCATTAATTAACAGAATCGGCTGTCGAGGGCTCATCAGACGAAGGGGTGACCGTATTGAATATGACGTCTGTACATTTCCTGTAAACAAGTGGGCATGAGAAGGTGTAGAAAAGTATGTAAAAAAAATCGAAACGTGACTAGCTAACTCGAGTCGGCTCTAAATTGAACGGGCCTAAAGTAAAGTAGGCGAGGCGAGCGGCGAGCGGCGTAGACGAATTTCAAGTGTTTCTTTTACCGTGAAGAAGTGGCGCGTGCAGGAGAGCGGGCGAGCCACGCGCCCGCCGAGCGCACACACACAACCCAACCACCGTGTGTGTGTCTGTGTGTGTTTGTGTATGTGTGTTATACACTACCTAAACTCAACTTTTCAAGCCTCTCATTAGTATAGCAATAAGTTAATTACAGTAGTATAGTTTATGAGTATACAATTTATTTAATTTGTATTTTTTTCCAATTGTTCACTAGTAGGTACCTACATGAATAGAACGAACTTCTATTATCGGTATCACCAATATTCAACACCTGTTTACCAATAACGTCACAAACCACCTAGTGCGTGGGACAGTTTTGACAATATCAACATGGTGTCAAATATCAGCGGTCAATTCGGTCACTGTTCAAGTTCAGCAGGGTCGTTTGTGGGCAGGAATATAAACGTGGTGAGTACATTGTAGGAGGAATGAGTGGGTTAAAAGCCAGTAATTGTGCGGTAATGTAATATTGAGAAACTGATAGTTTCTGTTACAGCTACGTAAACTAAGTGTCTTACCTACGACTATCGATGTGGGAATTTTCATTATAACGTCTACACAGAATAATCAACGGAAGACGTATATTTCAGAAGAATTATAAGTAGGTAATGTTCGTAATAGATTTTTTTTTCGTAATAATTTTCTATATTGACAATGTACCCTTTAATAAGCCAACAATGTGATGATAAACACCTACGTTCCTCTTAAAATAGCGAGACAGATATAGTTAACTGTTTTTTTTTACTTTAGAACTTTTCATAGTATTTTCACGTAGGTAATTGCATTGTGTTTAACTCATTTAACGAACGAACGAACTACGACGTTTCATGAAAACAAAAACGCTGTAGTAAAGTTTGCAATATATGTAGTAAAACTATAATCTAGAGATTCAAGCAATCAATGAAACCGCCAGACCGTTCAACCCAAAAATATCGAAGAAAAGAGAGACGGGTGCGAACGACCACTCATAATCAGTGTATAGCAAAAGTGGGCTGTTCCAATTATGTTGACATTACACATGGTTTGGTACATTAAGCTACCAATTAGAGGCGCGCGGCGGGCGCGGGCGGAAGGCTGTAAGCCGTTCAACCACGCGACAGGTTACCGCTCTAGTTGACTATTCGATTTATTCACTTACCGATGTTCAGTCGAGAGCTACTTTTTTAACTTCTAAGTAATTAATAAAATTCTGAGTGACACCCCTGCTTGTGTGGTTTTGAAATGCGCGAACTAGATTTTGACATAAATGCTTGCAACGAGACCTGAAGAATTACGATTCAGTTCTTGATTCTGTAAGATCCGACTACCTACTAAGGATTTTTAAGGTGTTTTATTTTTATAAACGAATTTTCATTATTATTCTTTTTTTCTATCAGTAAATTTTCAGCTAACATGAAAAAAACGCATTTAAATACCTATCTGTGTATAATGTATAAATACACGCGGCCACAATAAACTAACGTTTTATTACCTTTCGGGTTGAGCAGAAACTAAAGAAGCTAGAGTTACGAACTTAACTTAAATTGTCTTAAACGATACTCCTTTTGCTTCGTCCACGTATAAAAGTTCAAATGGGTCTTGATCAAAGTCCGGCAAAGTAAGTAACGACACGTTCATTAACAAATTGCATTGAATGCAAGTGAAACTTCTTTAATCAAATTCGTAAACACTGGCACAGAAAAACAAACATGTAGAGGAAAAACTCCACTATTTTTAACGCTTTCGGAGCGTTCAATGTGTTCAACCAGTTTGAACTGTACCGTATATAACCGGCTAGAGATGTCATACGCCCTAAACTGTAAGGTAGTATGTATAAAAGCGTAATCAGCCTATAATGTTCCGACTACTGGGACACTGGTCTTCTCTCTCTGAGAGGGAGTGGGCTGTAATGGATTACAGCCCACTCCCTTAAAAAAAAAAGAAGAAAAATTCGAAGACATGTGACATTTGAGCCTGAGTTGTCCACAACTCAGGCTCAAATGTCACATGTCTTCGAATTTTTGGCTCTAGGACATGCCGTTTGCCACAAGATGTTTTCCTTCAGAAGAAGAACAGAGTTGACGAAAACAGTGTTAGGTACAATAACTAACGGTAGTAAGCGAAGCTAAGCGCCTGCTAACTTGTAAGTCGCAACCGTTTCTACTGCTCCATGAATATAAACGTGTTTGGAACGGGAATGTCACATCTATACAAGGTGTAACAGAATGCACGCAAGGCCTGTGAAATTAGTTTGTTGCTAATTGACTACTGAATCGATTTCAGTAACTTTTAATATAAGTTTTTTTTTTTATTGTGTATTTTGCCATACAAACAACTGCTTGAGCCAAAAAAAACTCAGTCTTATTTAGGAAGTAATAAGACTCAATTTTAAATGCATAAAGTAACGCTTGGGTCGACACGTTTTTCTTAATAATATCAGTTAGCTTTAAAAAAAATAGTTTTGGTCAACGTATTATGCTTTTAACTCAATACTCTAATTGGAATGTATGAGGTATTGCGTTAATTATGTTACTCGTTGTATACATACCTAAATACGAAGTATTTCCTATACATTAAAGGCAAATGGGTATTACGAAGGAAACAAGCATTATTTACATCCCACACAATTTCCTAATTTAATAGTCTTCATGATAATCAGGTAAGAATAAGAACAAGGCACTTGTTTATCATCTCGCACGAGTTGAAAGTTACTCGAGAAAAATACCAACTGAAGGTAATATAGCCGAAGATATATATATATACAGGTACCGCTATGGATTTTGTACAAGAACATGTTATAACGACGTGTAACTAAATAATTGATGAACTATCTCCAGATTAGTATATCAGATTAGGTTAAGTATCCCATCAAAATAACCATCCTTTCTGAATACCTGCATTATTATTGGCAAATAAATGATATCTATTTCTAGTATCTTTGGAACATAATTGTCTTGCTAGTAGCACAAAGAAAAAGATAGGTAGGGCGCTGGTGCATATCTGCCATTACAATAACTTTTAACATATAGCATAGCCTTATGTTTTCCAGAAACGACAGGATACAGACAAAATTATAATAAAGCTGCGAATACTAAGCTTTTGATCATAACTGTATCTGACATTGATGATCAAAGTCACAGACGGATAGCAACCCTTTCCACCTGACGGCGTGTGCGAGCCAACAGGGTGCAACAATACATAATATAAACAGTTTATTTGATCCAACATGGGTGAGCTGCCGGTCGCTACAGTTCCGCGGCGCGCCGCAGTCGGCCTGCATCCGCGTGCACTTGGCTTCCCGCCAACACAAACACTAATTCGCTGACGTTGTTACATAATTGCTTCGTTTTTACCAGCGCTACCAATTTTCACATATCGCTTGCCACGGAAAATATAAAGCAATTATATTTTATCAGTTCAGCATCCGAGAGGGAACGTCGTTAACTCGATTTTAGCAAATAATGTAAACTGTCTCGGGTGTTTAATTTAATAGCGTTTAGTCAATATTTACAGCATGTCATTAAGAGTGTGATAAATTGAGTGATATCATCTTTTTATGCAAGAGATGCACAGTCAAAATAGATTTAGATAAAATGCAAAAAGTAGAAAACCATCCTTCTTTTTTTAGGTAAACTAATAACTGCGATTACTTCGAGCAGCTTACAGTTTTGTTCATAATATGCAAAAAAACTCTTAATGTATTTTCTGAATATCATAGCAAACTCGCTTAAATATACAGATGCAGGCCACAACATTATTTTACAAAACGAAGTGATTCATTCTACGTCTGGCTCTACGAGGCTACAAAGTGCTACGAGAAATATTGTACTACATTGTTCGTAGATGCGCTACGACCAACCTTGGCTGCCAACTTATTCTAACATTATTAAAGGAACACAACTACATTGCAACATAGTAAAGATATCTATAATTTGTTGCAATATGGACGGTAATTAAACACAACAATGATGCGAGGGAACATGTTATATGTTTAAAGATGAGCCCGACCGGGCTGCCTCGGCCGCAACTCGCAGCCGCCGCAAAAAGAGAGGGTATTAATTTTCGAGACCTGCCGCCCTCTAATTATAATGAGAAACTTTCGGCAACTTAGCTCGTGTTACATACAGCTCTGTTAGTCGTTGTTTTCAACGCAAAGTTTTTAGGGTTCCACGGGATTATAGGCAAAAAAATTGAATGGTCCACCATCATCTATGACCTCGATTATGCCGTAATTCTTTATTGTAAACATTTGTAGAATATGTGGAGTACGTTCAAGTACTCAGATGGACCGAGGATAAATATTTTTTGACCTAACCCGGACATTTGAGTTCAAATTAAATTCGAATGAAAAATTAAATAACAGCCCCACACGCAAACATGCAGTGCAATGTATGTAAAGTACTAAGACTTTACATACACCATGTTACCATGTACGGTACATTTAAGAAGTAACCACATGAGCAATATTCCAGACTATTTACCGGCCATCCTAGTTATAGGTTAAAACCAAATGATACATAGTGATCGTTAATATTAAAGTATGGACACACTTTGCGGTCTTTTTAGTTAATACGTTTTAAGTGCACTTCATTAAATTAATGGACGGCGGGCGGTGTTTGCCTACATGTAGTGTTGTTATTCTTTGTCATTATCAGTAGTGTGTATAATAATGTTTACTTAACAGGGTACACGTAGAAGAATACCTACATACTTCTCTGTTAGTCGTGGAAGCATATTCGGTCAATATGAAGTCATGTCGAATGACTGACCTGACGTAGGTCAGTTACTCAGGCCTATTTTTTTTTGTTTTATGACGATATCTATCATTCATCATCATTTCAGATGAAAAGCGTTCACTGCTGGACATAGGCGTCCCCTAAGCACCGCCACTTCGACCAGTTCTGTGCTTCTCGCGTCCTGCGGATCTCTGCTGCCTTCACCAAGTCATCGGTTCAGCTTGTGGGAGGGGTTGCAACGCTACGTCCTCCGGTCCGCGGTCGCCACTCCAGAATCTTTCGGCCCCATCGGCCATCTGTTCTGCGAGCAATGTGCTACTTAAGTTTGGCAATTCTTCGAGCTATGTCGGTAACCTTGGTTCTCCTTCGGATCCCCTCATTATGACGAAAGTATTAATACCTATATAACGCGCACTTTTATTATCGTGGACGACCAAATCCATGGAGAAGTAAAATTTATGGAAATATAAAAAGACTCTTATAATTTTCCATCCTTGACAACGTTATAACGTGCATGTATGTATGTCCATACAGTAGTGTCGTGGACGTCTACGATAATATCGTCGCGTTAGAAATTATAAAAGCCCAACATGATTACAAAACTAGCCCACAAGCAGCAATGGAATTACCTATAGGCAAAAATTACGAATTTCCATCCAAATTTTTACCCCTTATCAAGGATCCTTAGTTAGGTATATGAGGAAGCCTTGAGGAAAATTTCATGCATCTAGTCTAGACCCAGTTATTTAGGTTGTCTACTGTCTGTCAGTGAAATAATGAATGAATTTTAGATATTAAGTAGGTAAAGTAGATTTTAAACCAAAACTTTTAAGATAGGCAATACGGGCTGGTGTCCGCAACTCCACGTCAATGCGCGTATTTTGCGTACAGAAAACGATTGGAATTTATAGATATAATATACCTAGGTAGGTTGAACGCAGGTCCTTGAACCCGTTGCATAACGCAAAGCTACCTACTCATATGTATCCACGTGTTTCAAGGTCCGGTCTGTCCAGTAATTACTCGTATATTGATTTATCGTAGTATTTCGCTCAAGCTACGAGTTATCGTAAGCCGTTTTCTGCTTGCTCGAACACAGGCTGGCGAATTCACAGGACATATAACTGATGCTGTCTATCAAATATTAACTAGTACATCATGACTGTTATTTGTTAAGAGATCGGCAGGTATGTACTATTTGCATTGAAACGAGAGCAATGGTGGTCCAGTAGTAATGGCCGCGACTTACGATTTATAGGTCGTAGCTAGGTTCGAACCCAAACAGGTGCTTTACTTTGTGTGAATCATTTCATCACTACTGCTCTCTAAACGGTGAAGGAAAACATCGTAAGGAAACCGGCGACTCCTAGACCCAAAAATTCAAAGACATGTGACATCTACCAATTCGCACTGGGCCCGCGTGGTGAATTACTGCCCACACCCTCTTACAGAGGATAGGCCTATGTCTCAGCCATGGGAACATTATAAGCTGAATATCATTGGTGCTGTACTGTTTTGGTACACTATTTTATCTTCCTAAATAATGGAAAGGAGCCTAACCGCAATCTAAGTAATGCCTCCAAAAGACTCTCACATTATGTAACCAACTGTTACGTGACATTGGGAAATATTAATGCTTGTAATGTCAAACAAACAAATAAAATTCTGAGCCATAAAAAATATTAAGAAACAGTTAAAGGTTTCAAACTGAAGTCCACCCAAGAGTCGTATTCAATCGCTCGCAAGTTATTGAAAACTTTAACAACAACAACTCCATAACAATTCTCTTGAAAACGTCAACCAGTGATGTGCGGGAAGCCCCACGAAGCCTTACTAGTTTAAATTAACAATCAAAGCGCTTCGCCTCGCGGTCTCGTGTCAATATGGAAGCCTTCCAAAGTATTCCACTAAGAGTGAGGCTTGGTAATTTCCTCACTAAACGAGCGTTGCACAAAGTAATTTATGCATCGCATTAATAAAACATGACTATGTAAACGCGTTGATGCAGTTCGGGAGGCCCGTCAGCGCTGAGTGGCTTGCATCACAATACAGTGACAATCTGACGGATTATCAACTTTACCTACGGCTTATTTATTGGACGAGACTATTGACGATAATTCGTTTGAATGTTCACAGTACGACGTTGACAATAAATGGACATATGCTGATGATTATCCACGTGAAAATATGGCTATGTTTTCTGTTACACCCCCATAAAGGAGCGCTTGGATATGATTAATGTAGCGTAATTATTTTATGTTCTTACGCGCACCACAAATTCTCCGTACGTTATTAAAATTATGACATCACTTCCCTGCTATAAAGATCATAATCTGAAGGTCTGGCAGCAGTAACCACCCTACACAATGCGTTTAATACGGACTAATAGCCTCCCAAACTTCCCACAACACACAGGTATTTGTTCAAGTAATATAGCGTAGATACTTGTGTGTGTAAGTTGGCAGCAGTAAACGTATAGAGTTAATATTTTAGAGGCGAGTATTACAAGAGCACTAATTTGCGGAGAAGTTGCCGTTTGCTCGCGTATGCAAACAAGCCCAGAGTGACTCTTCACTTCACATTTAAGAAGAGCTACTTTACCATTTGCTTTTCTACTAAGAAAGTTAGTGTTAAGATCAAGATAGATGTAGGTATTGTAGGTAGATGTCAGTACCTACTATAAAGCTTAGAAATAGTTAAATGATAAATGATTTTATTTCTGTAAGTAGGTTTGTACAAACACTTTTACACGTCAATCATATTTTTTTAAACTAGATGAGAAACTACACACACACACATTAAGAAAGTTTTATATATAAAATGAGGCATAGTAACTTTGATAAGAATTACCAGTAAAAAATATAGTCGTACAGTGAACCACGCTACTAATATGTGTTGCTAGAGGTATATTTAAAACTTAGCTTACAAAAATCGCTACACAATTCTTATAGCTGTTTAACTGAAAAATACAAATCTTTGAAATTTAAAGGGGTGGTTTTCAGCAAAATGATCAGCAAGAATCGTACCACGTGGTGTTCTGTAATTTATGCTTATCCCAATCAGGAAAAGACGTGTACGTGAGTATATAATCCTATTCTTCTTCGGTCAGTACCACTACAATATTCAGTACTAGCGTGTTATTTTATATTACTTCTATAATACGAGTCTCCCTCAATGGTGACAAGTCATATTAAAATTCCCGAATGTGTGTGTAAATGTGGGTCGTAATGCAAGTAGGTCAGAGCGCTGGAGCGCCGGAGACAGGCCGCGCCGACCCGACTTTACCACCGTTCTACTAACAGGAAAATTTATCCCACTATAGTCCTTTTTACTGAACGCCAATCATACCGATCGAGTGTTCTTAGTTACGCCGACAAACGAATACATGTGACCCGTGGTTAACCCTTAAATTCGTACCGTGGAATAAAGTTCAGACGTACATTTACTTTGAATCCGACGGAATTATTTTTTATTTGTTTTCTCTTGTGATAACTTGTGATATAATAGTTAACGAAACGCGTACATGGATCTTACAAATACCTAAACTATTTCTTGCCGTAGCTGCAAAAATATTTCTTAATCCATTACGAAGCATGAGTTTAAAAAACTGAGTTTTTTTTTTCATAAGTACCTAACTCATTATTTTCATTCATTCATTATTATTTAGCTACACTGTTATGTTTCGAATGTAAAGTTTCTCTCACCCTAATTTCTCTAGGTTTATCCCATCAAGACTGCGTGGATTTTGATGTAGATCACGATTTACATATTTAATGGTAGTTCTGAAGCTAGCGACAGAATCAGTCCACAGGATGTAGAGCCGAAATGTAGAGACAAGTGTCGTGCAGTGACAATGACATTCCTTATTTAACGTGCTGAAACTGTCGTAGGTGCTCGACTTAATAATAGGATGTGAGCTTCGTGAAACTGCTACCAGATATAAATTCATATACCAGACAGGCACTATCTACAATACAATAATGGAAAAATGTTAGAGAATTTGAACACAGTTATCTACCAAATAAGTTAGCCGGATCTTATGAAGAACTGGATGAAACAGGGTATTAGTTTTTCGAAATAAGTATAAAACCCATTATAGGATATTTTTCTGTTCCTCGTATCCAAGTTACTTTGCAAACTGATTTTAATAAACGAATGTATATTAATTAAACTAAAGCATATCTTTGTATCTCGTCATAACAAGGGACTACTATCATATTTTATTGAAGAGCCGCCTCCGCGAGTACTATGCTCAAGTACGTCCGGCGCAGTTTCAAGGGGTAAAAAATACTGTCAAAAGAAATATTTGATAACTTTGCTTCTCTCATACTGTACGAACAACAGTGGAATGCGCGTTTTAAAAATATTATTAGGCACCCAGTCACGTAAGCTAGGTGCACTGACTGACTGGATAGTTCCACTCAAATGTGTGTGATTCTTTCCTCAAAAGACCATCTCAGATCATCTGCGTGGCCATCATATGACCTGACCAGGATTATGTCTGGACTTTAAAAGAGACTGTGACCTCCGAGTTTGTTTCGGTCTTTCTGCTCAGAGTAATAGGATAGGAAACACTGAAGACGCCCAGTTTTAAAACATACTTATTTTTTATTATTTTTATATCTTAAATTTGTGTAAATTCAATAATAATAATAATATATGAATTGCATGCCCATGTGACGGTAGAACATGGAGGCCTAATAAAATAAAACATCTATGTATCTACTATATTTACCTATGTTTGCCAACCAATAAATGATTTGATTTGATGCTTAAAACTGTTTTTATGAACTAATTTACAGAAATAAATATGCCTCGTTGGTGTAGTGATCACAGGCGCTACTGCTGAGCATGAGGTCCTTGGTTCGATTCCCAGGTCGGGCAAAGTGTTATTGGGTTTTTTCATCTGGAATTTAGAAGTAAAAGCTCGGATTCTGGATTTGTGCCCGGTTGATGGCAATGCGGGACTTTAAACATAACTGGCTCATTAAGGCCCATAGTATCCTCATCTCCCGTTTGTATGCTAAAGCACGACTGCCGCCCGCGCCCGCGCAGGGCACCTCTGAGCCTTTATCTCAAAATGGGGATATTCCTTTGATTAATTTACAATTGTGCTTCGGCGATTCTGTGGTACCTCTAACTATCTATTTTTCAGTGTATTTTTTTTCCAAATAACGAAGCCGTTTAGTAGGAGTATGGAATAGAAGCCAAAATATAGCGTGTTGGAAAATATTTTTTTACAGCAAAAGTACACACATACAAAAAAAGTACTTCGGGCAAAATGATCTATATGAATCTATAGCAAAATCATATATTTTTCAAATCTTCAAGACAAGCCGTTAATGAGCAGTAGGGTTCATAAAGTGACCGTGTTACACTACCAAACGGGACGTAGGCCCTTAAACATAACTGGCTTAATGTGGCAATAGGTGTGAACCTCTGCCTAACCCTTCGGGAAATAGACGCGTGATGTTATGTTATGTGCTTTTCTCTTGCCAACTCCATTACTGGAGAAATCGATGTTTTTGCTGGTTCTATAGCCTCAGTTAGAACTAAATTTAGAGTTAATTGTATGATTATTTTCTTTTATATTTTTTTACATTTAATTTATCTTTACAAAACTTTTTAATTTTCTATGGATAAGTTCACATTTTTTTTAGTTTTGTTTATGTTTAATTTTTATTAATTAGTACGTAAATATTTTATATAAAATATGCATGCTAGATTCACATCTAGAAGATGTCAATTAAAAGTATTGTTTAGTAAGTCTTTTATTGTAATTGTGATTGTAAATCAGTTTTGTGAATTAAAAAAAAAACATTTTTTTTTAAGAAAATTAAAATATAATTCATCATCAACATGATTTATCGTCACTACGCTGGGTACACTTATGGAATTATTTTTCTATGCGTACATCTCGAACAGTATCAATATCGTGACCTGATTCTACGAGTCAACCTCTCCCGCGGCTAATTCATGTGTGGAAACTGAGACCCGTAAGTATATCTAATTACATAAGCGCAGATTTTAATGAAGGCTCCACAGAACTTCGCTCCTAAAGGCTTCAAACCGTAATTCCCCTGCCTTTTGTTCCCTTTGTCTCGGATACAGTACCACTCGAATCTCTGGTTAGGTGTCGACGACTCTACAGTTTTGGGACCTATTTTTTTAGCGTAAATGTATTTAACTCGCGGTATTGATAGTCGTAACTTATTAGTAAAGGGTTTGGCAGGAATGTATCTTGACTTCACTTTCGCATTGCGGAGTTCACAGCTCGTGACATTTTACACGTAGGAAAACTTTAAAATAACTTTTTATCATATTTAAATTAACAAATGTATGACTATGTATAATGATGATAATGATCTGCCTCACATCATTAACACGGTAGCTCTAGTCCACATTGACATGAAACACTTGACAATATTCAAACATAACATAAAGCCTTGGAGTCGACGCAGGTTATCCACGGTCGTGAGTTCGTGACAACGTTTCATTTGCGAGCTGCTGATAGGATCCATAGCGTGACATGGACACAAAGCTGGAACTATATTAAAAATAAATTGGCGATATCTGTGACAAGAGTGAACATATGTAAAATTCAAAATGCTACGGAAGGTAGGTGAAATCATTGCGAGACAGCGGCACAGGACGCATGCGCGGCCCGTACGCATGCGCACCGCCACTTAACCTCAATCCGAGGCATGTTTTTGAATGAAACTTCATTCGGAGCCGGCCCCCGCGACCGTACTTTTCTTTTAGGTGATTTCGGCACTCGAGACGACTTATCTAACCTTACGAATGTACGTCTACAACATAAGTATCGAGTCGGCAAGCAAGCTTCAATTACAGAGGGAGTGGGAAGGAGTTTCATTCGAAATTCAGAATATTTTACTTTTACATAAACCATTATAACCCAAGGGAAGTCAATAAGATGTATTTTTATTCTTTAGATTTATATTTTAACCTGTAATCATTTAAAAAAAAAACATAACGGAATAACCTGCACCACATGACTAGTACTACATACATACTACATAGAAAACTCACGTTAAGAAACATTCCCTAATACCTAACATTTTATCGCCATTTCTTAGTAAGTAGGTCTTTTTTGAATAGGCTAAATTATATCTCCTAATTTCTAGTCTACTTCAAATAATCTGAGATTCTCATTGATATTCAATTTTCTGAGAAAAATATAAAAGGCTCTCCATTGAGCAATGCGAAACTGAAGACGGTCGACAAAAGGTATCCGCCCACTATACAGAATGTAACAACTGCCGGTTCCGGGCAGGCACACACCGACGCGGACGTCGCATGACAGCTAGCAACTCCTCCCACTACAAATTAAATGATTGTGATACTGTTTGTACGGGATTTAATGTCGTAACAGATTTTGTAGTAGAATAAAATAATTTTTAATACAAAGTAACTTTAAGATAATTCGGCGTCATTGTTAGTATAGTTAGCAACTCCTCCCACTACAAATTAAATGATTGTGATACTGTTTGTACGGGATTTACTGCCGTAACAAATATTGTAGTAGAATAAAATAATTTATAATACAAAATAAGGCAACTTTGATATAATTCGGCGTCAATGTTAGTATAGTTTGCACTTAAAAGCAACTAGGGCACCGAAATACCGTATTCATACACTTAAATTTTTCCTTTTTATTCAGATGTTTGAGGTGGACTCCTTTATTACTTCTTATAGGCATGTTTAAACTTTTGGCTATACTACAAATGGTATTGTAATTGTAATATATAAATAAGTTTCAGTAATAGTAATAATGACCTCAGTTGGTGACTAAGTAACAGATACTATTTCTAAGTACCTACAGATAGTAGTACATGTAGTAATCCAAATTGCACTAACCACACTCTTGCGGTTTTTAGCTAATACACACACTATGCATGTACGTAATATCAGAGAAAAGCATGCAATATTAGCGAGTGAATGAACTTTAATAACTGTGTTCATCATTAAATAATCATTATAAACAAACGAGATAAAAGGAGGAAACACTGTTTAAGTTTAACATGAAAAATCCATAATGTACCTACTTGATTTAAGTACCTAACACACGACAAGAAATAATTAGGAGTCATATTAAGTGAATTCAAAAATTGTTTTCAAATATGCAAATATAATGCTCGTATGAATTGGTTCGTTTAAATTAAAACATGTCTGAAAATCGAACCTGAAGCCTGTACTACTGATTGAGTATAGTTTTTAATTTGAATGTTAAATACAACATGAATTACATAGAGATGATTTTTATTTAATGGCTATTTTTGCCCGCGGCTTCGCCCGTGTAAAGGTCGAAAATTAACCCACGGGAACGTACTACCGGGATAAAAATGGATCCTTTGTAATAATTCAGGTTATAAACTATCTGTGTGTCAGATTTCATCCAAATCCGTTCAGCCGTTTTTGCGTGAATGAGTAACAAACATCTTAACATCCAAACTTTCACATATATTCGTGGGATTATTAGGAGCAATAGGAGCTAGAGACGGGCGCGTCGTCGCCGATAGAGACTGAGAAAACACTGGTGTGATGACTAAGTCCACGTTCGCACAGACCTAAAACTATCTCCAGCCCACTGCTTAGCGCCAATAGTTGAAAATCGAAAAGTGTGTTATTTCGACGCGTTGAGATAGATGCACTGTGTTGAATTCTCAATGCTCGGTCCAACACCGAGAGTTGAAAATTGAGTGCGCCATAAAATCCCGACACGATATTATTACGACTGGGCGAACGTGGTCTTAGAGGCGTTTATGGGAGATTTGCCGGAGAAAGCAAAACACAGGGAAGAGTGGAAAGTAGGAGGCCTTTGCCCAACACTGGGACATACAGGTTGAAAAAAAAGAGTATTTCTGAACAGTTTAACAACAAGTTTATTTTGCAAACAAAGAACCTTGCGCATCTAAATTACTCGTAACGAACGTCCTAATTAAATACTCAAAGGAAAATAACACATAAAATACGAGGGCAAATAGTAAGAAACTTAACACTCACGCTAAATCATTAGTGTCAAAACAATGGCACAAGAATGGATACGTAGGGTTTGTGATTACGCAGGGTGGGCCCGGGATTGCTACCTGACATATTAAATTAATTCACGGAAAACACCTGCACTCTCACACCAGACAAACAAACAAACATGAATTATGATTACGGAGGGCATTTTGTTCTGAAACTTTGTCAACGATGGTACCGAGTGTTATAACAATGTCGTGATTATTACACCTTTGTATTTAGGTAGATACGCAGATGCGTGTATAGTCAGCAAAAGAGATAATTAACCAGGGTCGTCAGATATAGTTGAAGATTAGTAAGAAACCAATTGTTGTTTTCAAATTAAATTAAATTAAATTAATAGAAAACAAACAGTTCATTTATCAAATTAAATTTTTATTAAGACCGCACATGGTGATTTTTTTTTAATGGATCGAAGATGGCAACTGATTGAAGATAGTAGTAGTAGATAACTTGGTCGTGCGATCTATCGCTAGATTATCTAGATACCTACCTACCTAGGCTAGGAACAGAAGTAAAAGATTTTGTTTTTTTATGTAACAAAACCAAAATCAACGTACATATTGTTTGTTGCACTGGCCGAAAATGTTGCTGCGAGAATAATTTTGCTATATGTAGAATGAATGAAAAGGTACGATTTTAATAACAACATAGATGTTTAAAAAAAAATGGTATGGTGAAAACAGAATAATTTCTACCAAACAATATGTAGGTAAACTACCTACAATAACCATGAGTGGTATCGAAGATAAACAAAATTCCTATCAATCAACAATACGATTCTATCGCTGCGAGATGTCTAGGTTTGATAGATGTCGTGTAAATACATAAAAACGAGTAGGTTCACATACACAGGGGTAATCTTTAAATAGAAATACATTTACCTGAAATGAAACAGACACTACAAATTTAGTCAGTGCCGACGACTAGAGACAATAATTGCAGGGTAGGTGTTATCTCTGAAATAACTAAACCTACTTAGAGGAACCTAATCAGGAATGAAGAGATCCTCAGAAGAACCAAGGTAACCGACATAGCCAGAAGAATTGCCAAACTTAAGTGGCAGTGGGCAGGGCACATTACTCTCAGAACCGAGAGTGGCGACCGCGTAGGAAGACGTAGAGTTGGAAGGACTTACCGAGACCCCTTCATGCCCCGGAAAGTACGTAAAGCCGTTGGTCCCGGCTGTCATTCGTGGATCTTTCACAGTGGTTACGGATCGTCAGAAGCCTGGAAGTCTGACAACCAATCTTACCTTAAGATATTTGTATTACATACGTATGCAGTTGCATCCGTTTAGACTGGAATCCCACCAGAAAAGGCTAAGCAAATGTGAGTGGTAAAAATTAATTGCAAAAGTCACATCGGTACTTGCTCGGATTTGAACCCACAACCTCGTGCAGGAGAGGCGATTTCTTAACCACTGGGGTCGGGTTTCTTATCACGGCCGTAACATTTTAAGTTTATCTTGGACATCACAGACATCGGTGAAGGAAAACATCGAGCAGAAACCTGGACTCATAGTAAATATAAGTCTGAAATCGCCAACTCGTACTAAACAAGCGTGGTGATGAATGCTCGTGCCTTCTTTGTATGAGAAGAGGTTTTTTCCTGCAGTGAGACAGTAAATAATAGGCAGGTAATAATGTGTTATAGATATGAAAATAATAACAAAGAGCTTCGGCTAGCTGACTTATGACTAATTATTTAGTTAATGTTCTGTGTCTGGTAATATTTATTACTTTGCCTATTTATGTATAGAATCAAGTCTATCCGACTAAACAAACAGCTGTGCTGCTGGGGAGTTTGTTGCGCCACTTCTTCTCCGCAGCGAAAGCACTAGGAAGTGGTGAATGGTGGGCGTTTTGTAGGGCTGTCTTATGTATTTTGACGTTCGAAAAGTGCTGATTCTCAGCCTAATTTGAATAAATGACTTTTGATTTTGAACTCAATCAGAATGGCAGAAGCATGAGCTCGAGCATGCCTAGCATTTAGTGTGGTCTTCATTAGAAACGCTAGAAATTTAGAGAAATTATAATTCATATTAAGCGGTTTCATAATCCTTCATTGGATTGCAACGAAATGGTGTACTAATAAACGAACCTATAATAAAAAAAAAAAATGGTTTGTAACATTTTCAGGGTTCGGGTAGGGGCTTTTGAGGATTTAATCGTCTGACTGAACCCACGAACCGAACGTCATGTCATATACTACCCAATCAACGTGAAGAAACAAACGCTTGGTAATGATATAAAAAATAAAACATTCTGAATTTAAATATCCGCCAACATCCAATATTTAAATATCCCTCCGGTAAGCGAAACAAATCCAGGCACTTACTTCCCGGTGGATTTTATTACTTTACAAATAAAATAAAAATAGGTGGGGTTAACGGAGTGGCAAACGGCTGAAAGCTTTCAGATGTTTCAACTGCAGGTGACATCGCCGTTAAGAGGAAATGGCTACCGACACGCCACCTCCAGGCAATCCTTTGACAACCATCTCTTAATAAACGTAGATAACATAAAAGAAAATAAAGTAATAACAGTGGACAGTGCTTAGGTACTTACCTACCGGCTAGATTAGCTCCGATTTCCTACGAAACTGTAGATTTTACCGACCGTCACAAAACCAGTATTTCACATTAAGGTGTCTAAATAAACGCTTTGTATGTTGTTCACTGTTTTCTTAGGAAACCAAAACTTTAAACTGTTACATGTACGGACATATTTTTGGTGTTTTTTAAACAAAACCTTTTTTGTATTCACCAACAATAAAATCGACGTTATGCTTAGCAGACCTCGGATTAAAATAACCTCAGATTAAAATTGTTCAGCTCGAGGCTGCAGTGGCTCTTTCTACGAAAGGCCCTTCCAGATTTGACCCTGCATTGTTAGTTGGTTTATCAGACATGACCCTGCATTATTAGACTCACTTAAAGTCTTAATAATATAATTTTTGGACTTTAAAAGGTATCATGGCGTCTGAGTTTGTTTCGGCATTTCTTCTCAGGGACCAGTCAGCTAGGAAATGCCGGCGCAAAATATTGTCAAAAATTTATTGACGAGTAATAATGCCTTAAAAGATCTACTTACATTAATAAACATTTAATTTCAAAGAAAACCACATGATGGATGTTTGAATGTTTACTTCTCAATTAATAATCTCAAGTTCGACTACACTGGATTTGTAAGAAACTTGACACACAGATTGACTTTTCATCATGTCGTGGATTAACACACTGATTTACCAAACATAGACATGAAAATATATAACAGTTCCATTTAATACAAATAAAATTAGTAGTGAAAACTGAAATCTATACCACCCATAGCGATAAATTACCATTAATGAAATAAAACACTCACATGGTTTTTTCTTTTATTTTAAGGCTACCCTTAACATTTTTGAAAGGGTTTCGGTCAGCTTTATTTTAGGTTAAACTCTTAAAAGAGGTTATGTCTTTTTTACATCAGCCTCTGTAGCTCACGATTTTTTTTTTTACATTTAATTTGGCCACATACAATTATTGAGCTGCGGCTAAATCGCTTTTATCAATACTGCAATGTGCGCTTTTATCATAAAAACCTACACGTCACGTAATGGTGGAGGTTAACGTCTACCATTATACCGATGAAGTTAACGTCCACAAAAAAATATTTTATAAAAAAAAACATACAGTGGACGTTTAGTGCCATTTGTGCAAGATTTTGGAAAGTTTGAGTGTGTGCTACGATATCGTCACGTTATAACGTGATGCGTCTTCAAATATCTTTATACAATTTTAGTTCCCTGTATTTTCGTAATGCCGTGGAATACGATAATATCGTCACGTTAGAAAATATAAAAAAAACTCCCAATGGCAATAAAAACAGTAAAGGAAACTGCACTAAAGAGATTTAAGATACTTGTTACGTGGATAATTTAATATATTTGTATCAATATAATCATATCATATCAGAATACAGCGTATATTAAAATTAGCTGCAGGAGGAACATAACAACCCATACAGCTCTACTTTGGAACGTTCGCCTAATACTGACCCACAATAGATGGTCCTGAGGGTATTGGTGAAGTATTGGCATAATCAGTGCGCTTCGCGGAACGGAGTTTATCATACCTACTTGAGGAAAGACTAGTACGTCAAGGTATTTTTCAAGGAAAATTCCTTTTAATAGGAAAAGATGTAGAAATAACAGTCTTTAATCATTCTTTTGTCAAATCTTTGTGTTAATTATTTTATGGATGACTAAGTTACAATGTGTGGTCTATTTATAAGTCATGTTATATTTCTGATAAAATTATCTACAGAAACGGAAATAAAACTTGGCAATATCCTGTAGTAAGTAAATAATTACCCAAGTTCTCTTACATTCATAAGTAATTGATCAATAACGGAACCAACCTGTACCTAAAATATTATATGGAGAAGAAAACAAAATTCCGAAACAGGAAAAATAACTTAGGGAGAATTAAGGAAAGGAAAAATAAATACTTAGCTATACTTAGGGAAGTGAAATAAATAGCGACCAAACCAAAACTATGCGAAATGGAGAAGAGTTTTTGTAAAGTTATTTTTATGAAGCGACTACCTGCATAGATATATGTATGTATGATTGTTGCATACCTTACTATACGTATAGATAAATGAAAATCTTTAATATGTTGAGAGGATCAATGTCCGCCTCGATGGCCTCATCACTTAAGTGCGACTGTTAAATTTAACGTTGGGTCCTGGGTTTGATTCTGAAATCGGGCAAAGAATTATTGAGGTCTTACATTTGTGCCTGAAAGTCTATAGGTTCACTCCCATTAGGATCCCACAATGCAGTAACACATAAATACATCAATTATGTTGGAGTCAGCTTCCAGTCTACCCGGATGCAGCTGAATACCAGTATTTTATACGGAGCGACTGCCTATCTGACCTCCACAACCCACTTACTGGGCAATACGATAATTTATTAAATCATGAGTACATAAATATTAAATTTTATTAAATAAAAAATGTCAACTAATAATTGAAAAAATATATTTTAATTTATTTCATTAATTAAATACTAATAAAATTTACCCTTTGGTAAGACTGGTTTCTCAAACTATTGGGCTTCTAACGACAACTAACAATATATATGTATGGAATGATGTCCTGTCATGTTTGTTACGGTATTTACTTTGACCCGTCAGCTTTCACTAATACCTACGTATACAAACAAAGCAATGCTAGATTAAGTATACAGTCCTCGTCTGTCAATCAAAATGAGTATACTTTTTTGTACCTACAAAAAAATCCTAAATTATATTTTAAATGCGAAAGTAAGTTTGCTCGTTACGCTTTCATGCAGAAACGGCTGAATTCATTTTGATGAAATTTAGCATACAGATAGACCATGACCTGGGTTATGACATAGGCAACTTTTCATCCTGGATCGCAGACGAAGTCCCGGGCAGCAGCTAGTTTTTTATAAAATATTTAGCAATTATACTCATGTAACATAAACTCAAGCCTTGTTTCCAGATAGTCAAAAACTACAGAACACTGCTGGCTACGATTCATACATACTCCTTGCTTTGTTTACTTTCATACCCGGTCTGGTCTATTCTGGTGGGTGCAGCGTGTACATTTTTGCAATGTTATATCTATTTTAATTCATATTGGCGACTGGTCTTGAAGCGTTGCGTAACGTTCGGGGGTTTGCTTACTTTAAGTTATTATTAGACAAGGCTTGTTTATGAAATTGACTGAACATTGAGCAACTTTCGAGATATAGAAAACATAAATGTTTAGTGTGATTTTACTATAAACATATTTGAATAAAGAAAAACCCTTTCATATAAGTACATGCATAGTGTGTATGCTGTTTATTTACAAAAATTTGTCTCATGTGCCTCATTTATTTTTGACATATACAAAGATTAATAAAATATAGATGAGCCACTTCAGGTCCATCTCCAATATCTCAGAACAACAGCATACACCTATAAATAAATCTGTTAGATTTCCGTCATTGACTGGGCCGTCTGTTCGGTTAGTAGCTATGTATCGATTCCACGTCATATTGCTGCTGAATGGCTGCTTCTTCATGTGTTTACTATCTATGATTCATCGCATGACGTTATCCAGTACCTATGGTATGACCATAAGTATGGGAGAAACTTTTAAATAGGTGTTTCAAAGTTAGACCGAACTAAATATTAGTAACAAGCTTTCCAGCCAGCAGCTTAGCCCCTTTGGAGGTCGAAAATTATCCCACGGTAAGGTACTACCGGGACAAATAGTATCCCATATATTAATCTATGTTATAAACCATCTGAGTACCAAATTTCATCCAAATTCGTTCAGCCGTTTTAGTGTGATCGAGTAACAATCATCCAAGCTGTCACATTTATAATATTATTTAGCAGGATTTTAATGAGTAGGTAACTAACCTAATTTATTTGTATTTATTCTTCGTTATTTACAAGATAATTATTTTAAAGGGAAATCGTTGACACACGACGGTGCAATAACTTCCCGAAGAATATTTTTTTTTCAGTAACTGCCGGCCATTACCGGTGAATCGAGTCATTTATGACAGCAATCATTCACGTTTCCCTGAATTTAATTGGTTGGTCTTGTGCGACAGTATCGGGAGTACCGATCTGCGTTATCTCGGTGAGGGATTAATCAGTTCCACCCTAGTTGGAGCCTCCTCCTCAGGCACTACACTAGTGGCAGGGGCGTGTATCTGGCGCCCGCATTAACCCTGCATTAACACACAATATATTATATCTGAGAGTGTGTGGATCTTGACATCCTACGTATTTATGAAGAACCTCCTACATCATCCTACATTGCCATTGCAATGTAGGATGATAATAAGTTGTCCTAATACATGCATATGGTAGGATGAATGAATATTGGCTAGATAAAGAACTATTTTATTGATGATTGTGTGTGATGATAACATGATGGATGTCATCTGCATGGTATTTGTTTATAATTTATCTCTATATTTGCATTCGGTTTCAAACTATTGCCTATCTACGACAGTATAAAATATGTTCCTTAATGTATAAATGTTCCTATACATTATCCAATTGCTAGTTGTGTCGTAGTTTTCATCCGCAGACACACAGTAATGGCGTGCTTGCGGCCGCCTGTCACCCGCACTACGCGCTGACAAATGGTCGGGCGGCGGATCCATCACACACACTGACACCAGCCAGCCTCCACGCGACCTCCAGCTCTGCCCGCACTATACTTAGGTTAAGAAACGTGTCTTGCCTCACTGGATCGATACACGCATATAATCGTCTAACCGGGGAAGCAATTTCACACAATGTACTGGTGATTTATCACTACCATGATCTTTTATAAGCAACTGAAATTGAATCACGGAAAAATAATGATAATATCCGCATCATTTGAGCGTTAACCCACACAGCGACATCCTTTGGAAAACGAGCGTTTTTTTACTAATTTTGACCATAAACACTTTAGTCTATATGGATCAGTAAATTCCAAAGATGACTGTGATAGATTCCGTTGTTGCAGCGACCACTGTAAACGTTCTACACATGGGAACAGACCGACCGATGAGCGCACGGTGTTGTCTGGTGGTGACACTCACCTGGCACTCGTGACACGTGTGCACGGAGTAGGGCTGGTCGCAATCGTATCTTCTGAGGATGTCGACAAAATCGCAGTGCACGCGCGCAACCATAGCGTCGAGACCGAGGAGGTCGTGCAGCGCACGCTCGCAGCGCTCCCCGCCGGCGAGCACGTCGTCGCGCGCGCCGCGGTCCAGCGCGGAGGCGGGCGAGCGCTCGCAGCACGCGCGCAGCCGCAGCTCGGCAAGGCGCCGCGCGCGTGCAGCTGAATTCAGCGCGCACAGGTGCGGCACGTCATGCAAAGTAAGCACGTCGGGCGCGCCGCCGCCGCTGCCGCACGCCGCGCCCCCGCACTCGCGCACGCTGCCCGCGCCCTCCTCCTCCAGGTCGCACGCGCTCAGCCAGGGGTTGATGCGCGCGAGCGGACTCACGGCCAAGCCCGCGGCCGCCATCAGCAGCAGCAGCAGCAGCGGCGGCGCTCGCATGGCGGGGGCGGCGCCGCTAGCGGGGGCCGGCCCGCCGGGCGCGGCGCTGCCTCATACCGCATCGCGCATGGCGACCTACTCGCGCGGCCCGGGCCGCGGGGCCGCCGCGCGGGGTGGGCGCGCCGCCATGTCGCTCGCTCGCCGCTCGACTGACTCCCCCCGGGTGCGCATCGATCGCCCCGCGCCCCGCACCCGCCGCTGCGCGCGCCCGCAAAGCCTCCGCTATCGTTATGTAATGGTGCGCGCGCACCCTTAGGTTCCGCCCGCCGCTGCAGCCGCCCTCTCGCGACACAAACAATTTTCCGCCCGCCCAATAGCGAGCTACTAAGCATTGGTAGAAGCTGTTGAAATGAAATACCCATAGATGGCGTTACACAATTTTAAGTTAAATTTTACCGTTATAATGGATCAAAGAATATATTTCCCAAACTGTTTCAAACTTTTCCATTTATAACCTACAGCGCACACAGAATTAATACCTACCTATACCTACTTGGCCTTTTAGTGCTATTCAACTTGACCGTTCGAAGCAAAATAATGTTACCATACAAAACTTTAATGTTGGGGTAGTGAACGATTTTGCGAAAAGAATGAAACATGAAAAAAGACGAATCTGAAAAAATCCCTATAAATTAATCTGTGTTTTTTTTCTTCATATTATGAATTCTGACATTACAGTCTACGATCGTTTTATAATACTCTGTCAGTCCACCTGCCGAACTATTCTGTAAATATCTCACCGTGATAGCTTAGGTGAAGTGAGCGTGAAGTGAGTTATCAATGGTGGTAACACACACACACACAGTCACAGTTTTCACGGAGAGATTTTTACAGAATAAGTAGATAGAGGTTTACCTCTGTCTATAGAGGTACCTATCTCTCAAACTGTTAAGTAATCGAATACAATTTGAGCTCCAAGTATAATGTTATCACAACCCGAAATGTCCCACTATCTACTATTCTACTTCTACTACTACTTACTGGCACTATCCATAATATTATCAAATAAGGCAAAGAACTCAGTAATACTACCTAACCAACTCAAAACATGTGGTTCCTGAGAATCCAAAAATAAACATAATTCCTCACAACACGAGTATTTTTCACACGCTACGGCACCCTAATTGCGTAACTCACGATTAATCATAATCTGTTTCGTTTTGAAACAGATGGCTAAACCATTGCTTCATATGTTCGAAAAATGTGTTTGCTCAGCAACGTAAATAACGCAATGAATATTGTTGAACTGTCAAAATTAAACCAATTATGATTAATCGCGTGTTACGCAATTAGGGTGCTGCTATTGTGCTGATAGGCGCGCGGATGAACGAAAGTTTTTTACCCATCCAAATACCCATACCCTACACTGTCAGGTATCCGGAGCTGACCAGCCACAACCTGTGCGTGAGACAAAAGCCTTAGCCATTACGTCAAGAAGACTGCCATATTTAACATCTCCGTTGCTCTTCTTGCCACGCAAATAGTCAATCCATCCCGTTGGTTTATTATTAAATCCCGCACGAAGAGAAGAACTATATATACCTTTTGTCATATAAAGCTTAAACTAATAAAAGCAGAAAACGCAAGATTTCATTTAAGAGCGTTCGAAAAATTAAAATTAACAGGTTTTTAATAACTCTCTTTCCATTAAAATAAGATACTATTTAATTGCTAACATGTGTACACATACTAGAATATAAACGTGCATGCAGGATAACATAAAGAAAATTGTACAGGTTCAGACATGTTTGCCACATACCATGGCATGCAAATATGAATAGTTCTGATTGTAAACAATTAATATCAAGTCAATATAAATAATTTTAAATGAATCCAACAAATAATAATATGTCAACGGTAAATAAAAAATCATTCATAAAAAGTCAATCTCAAAAATATAGGTATATTTTTGAGATTGACTTTTTATGAATGATTTTGAAACAAATTGTCATTTTTTTTTTTAGTTACTTTGGTAATTTATTATAAACGACTGGTACCATATGAAAAATACTCTTATACACGACTTTCATCTCTTTGAGTACGATTGAAAGCTTCAACAGAAAAAGTTCAGGATTCAGCACCCTAATTGCGTAACGCACAAGCAGTCATAATCTGAATCATTTTGAAATAGATTGCTAATCCATTGCTTCATATGTTCGAAAAATGTGTTTGCTCAGCAACGTAAATAACGCAATGAATATTGCTGAAGTGTCAAAATGAAACAGATTATGATTGATCGTGTGTTACGCAATTAGGGTGCTGTTTTACGAATACAGCTACTTCAAATATATACAGTGAAAGCAATGGTAAAATACTGTAGGTACTTTTTTAAGAAAGGTACACAACTCTTGGTCTATTTCAAACCGAACATAGCCCCAATGAACCCTAATGCCCTAATTATCTTCAGGACTAATTCTTGCTGAAGGAATCCAGCTCATCCAGCCATCTCCGTCTTAATAGGGACCCATTGGGTCGTAAGTTTGGCCCATTGGTCGTCTGGAATGCGGCAGATGTGTCCAGCCCAATTCCATTCTAGCGTGGCAGCTTTCCAAGTGGCCTTAGTTATCTTTGTTCACAAAAAGGCAAGGAAAACCCAAAGGGAAAGACGGAAGACAATCACCGTTTTATGAAAACCTTATCAAAGCAACGGCCATCAAAAATACCCAAGTCCAGTTGGAAGTAAATCATTTAGTTTAGTTCTCAATAATAGGTCAGTATTACTTATTATGCAGTTTGGAAACGTCCAACACGCTCCATGAATATCATTCTAATGATGGTCTATTAGTAAGCATATTGGGGTAGGCCTTTACCAAAAAGGCATTCCGTATTAATAGTGGTACGTGCTAGTCTTGCTTTGACTATAATCAACAAATGGGGTCATTGCATTGCATGAACATTGTCTTGGGTTATCGAGTTATATAGAGTGACCAGCTGCTCATAATGTTGTATTACCAGCACCCTAATTGCGCAACTCAAAATTAATCATAATCTGTTTCGTTTTGAAACAGAGTGCTAAACCATTGCTAATATTGTTGAAATGTCAAAATGAAACAGATTATGATTAATCGTATGTTACGCAATTAGGGTGATTACCAGGGTACCTATACCTAATCCTATATTATTATTATAAATAATTAAAATACAGTTTCTACAAATTCTTTATTTCTGATGATTTTATTTCTGAAGTTTGCCAAACTCGACTGACCACACCAACGCTCTTCATTCTAATTTGTTTTATTTAATTTGAATTTGAAGATTTAATTTAAGTTTTTGTTTTGTGTTAGATTATATAACTTCTAATATAAAAGCTTATTAACATGATTATTGTGATAGGTACTCAAATTGGTACTTCGACTGAATTTGAATATCATTCTGTCTCATCACTGAGTAACTGTCTCTCCTAACTACAGATTACTCAGTCATCTAGCCAGGAGAGCAGCGATTCACCCAACAATTCGTTGTAGATACATACACCATGTAATTATACTCATGGATACTTTGTAAGTCCCTCATGTACTACCAAACCTTTATATGAGTACCTACCTAAATAAAATATTAATATTAGGTATAGCATCCATTTAAGGCTATATACTCCATAGCCTGCAGATGTCGACAAAGAAGAATCCTAAGATAACAATCAGACACGTCCATCGGTAAATGTGACTTAAGTATAGTGTGATTAAGGTCTTTCCTTCAATGTTTCTTCTTTTTAAACTTCAAGCGGTCGATCTGGACACACTCAGCTGACTTCAAAAGTTATTATGCAACTCTACGCCACTCGAGTTCACGTCTCCAGCTCATCGCCTCCAAAGAAATCATCAAGCGTGGCGGTTGTCAAGCGCCTGAGTAAAAAAACATTTTGATAACGGTCCCCGTAACTCTTCAAGTGATGCTAACGCACTTAGTTCCGATAGTGCATATATTATTTCGCTCATTGTAGTAGGAATGACGATTGCTAAAATAAAACATATCGACTCGGTGTTTCCTTGTAGGTGGTCCAGTGTTGATGTTAATTGTTGAATGCCTGCGCATACCTTATAGGTAAATTTAACGATCCATTCCGCATCAACAATGGTGGCGCTCGCTAGACAATACCCCGAGAAATCCCTTGCAGTTGCCAAGTAGTGCGGTCTCTCCTGTGATGTGACGAACGGATAAACATAGGCTTTGTTACAATGGTATTTATTACTATTGTAATTAGGCGGCAAACGTGTAAGTTTATACGAAGTAAACAACAAGTTACGTGACGACACATCTTCTGTCTCTCTCGTTGGTCAGAGATCGCGGGAGGTCTCTGTCCCTCAGTAGTGACGTAACGCGCCCGCGCAGTCTTCGAGTGCATTCACTCACAGCGTAAACCGCGCAAGATCACAACGTAGACGATATTCCAACAAGTTATTTTTTTTTCCATTATTGTGTTAAATAAAACAGATTGTTACATTAAGAACATTGCTGTCGATACAAAGACTGTAGCCAGTTGTAAGTGTTGTGCTAATATTCAAATAAGGGATTAAGAAATCGGCCGAAGGTTGAATTTCATCACACTATGGACGCCACAAGTAAGTAAACTGGTTTTAGAGATAGGTATACAATACCGTAAAAACCCGAACAAAACTTTAAGCGGGTACAAAAAAAAACCAAAATATTCAATACAACTATTCCTCCTAAATGCCATCCCATAGCTACAAAAGTAAGCTTATACTTTTCCTAGTTAGTGGTATTGTTGTACTGTGTATGAGCTAGACGGATTTGGAAAATGCTTTAAAAACATCTAATCCCAGCTTTGTCAATGTAAACATTCTCTTATCATCGTCAGACAACAATCTTAAATGATGCACTAGGTACCTACCTTGCTAGGTACCTATTAATGTTTTCGTCTTATTAATTGAATGTTACTACTATTTAAACCAAATCTGCTTTTGGTAAAAGAAACAAAAAAAACAAAATCTTGAACAATGAGTAGACCGTACCTACTTATTCATGTTCAATACGCCAGTAATGTTTAAATAATGAGCTCTATTTTAGCGCACATTATTTCTTATAATTCTAGGCAGCCCCAATTATCACTTTCCGTTTGTAAAGCCTTGTAGCTGTGTAGTCACGCCCTGAATATCGCCAGTTGTAATTTCATCATAACCGTCCCTCGCTGACGGAGCTAAAACGAATAATATCTGTCGAATGGACAATACTACAAAACGTTATCAACACATAACCTCGTGTTACATGTTTAATCATCACGCATAATTTGGTCATTGTTGTTTTCTGCTTCCTACATCGGCCTCCTAGAAGGACGATAAACTTCCATAAATTGGATTAATTACGTTAATTGTAAATCACAGAACGTTTTCCTCAAGTTTTCATGTCTTTGGTTATATTTATTAGAATGTATCAATAACAAAGTTGAGTAAGCGAAAGAGGACATCGAGGACATTACAACTAACCGACACGAACCAACCAACCTCGGCAACTTCTTCCTTCAGTTAATCATTTCAAACCTCGAAAAAGGTTTGTTAACATTGCGGTTTTGTGAAAAAGATGTCGCAGTAGTTACGCGCGTCACGAAAGAACGCCTCCAAAACCACAATCTTTAAGATCACGACCTTTAAATCGATTAGAGTTTGAACCGTTTCGCATTCACGAATTCTATAATAAATCCTATGACTCATTCAGTAAGTGTATTAGTCGACAAAAATGCTTTACGGCTTATGCTTAGCAAACCAAAATATAGGTATCATTCATGTTATCCTTTTAGCACGAACTCCTGTTTTGTATTTGGCTTTTCTCAATACAATGCTAACACGATTACTAATAACTTGTCTAGATAAAAAATAGACAAGATCTGTGTTAAAAAAAATTACTTGGCCCAAAAAGCACACCATTAACATGACTTGCATCACATTTGTCTCCCAGTTATGTTTGTTTTACTGATGATTCGTCACGAATACTGCAAGAATCATTTCGCAAAATAGAATATGACAACAGAACTTAACAATTCTGAACGCTTTATTTCAGTGGAAAACAAAATGGGACTCCCGCCACCGTACGAACAAACGAGGCCAAACCCTGCACCGCCACCATCGTACTTTGGTGACAATCCTCCTCCACCGCCTGGTTTGGTGATTCCACCGGCCCCAGGACAGCGCACCACAGTCATTACGACACCGCCACCCGTGCCGGGAGCCCGCCCAGGAAAGATGGGCCCTGGACCCTCAGGAACAAACTGCCCAACTTGCAACAAATCTATCGTGACCACAGTTGAATATGTCCCCAACAACCGCACACACATCATTTCAGCAGCGCTGTGCGTTTTAGCCGGGTAAGCAAGAATACTTTATTACTAGCTTCCGCCCGCGGTTTCGCCCACGTGGAAGTCGGAAATTATCCCGCGGGAACGTACTACCGGGATAAAAAGTATCCTATGAGTTATTGTAGGTTATAATCCGTCTGTGTGCTAAATTTCTTCTAAATCCATTCAGTACTTTTTGCGTGAAAGAGTAACAAACATCCATACATACAAACTTTCGCGTTTATAATATTAGTAAGGATTCAAACGATAAGATAATTTAATCCGTATTCACAAGAACAACTAACGACTGTGTTCAAATGTCCGTCAGTATTATTCATGTTTGAGGTCAACTGATAAAGAACCGACTCTTTCTAGTTCCATCAGATTTTTGACTAGCATCATTTTGGATTATAAATTCAAAACAACTTGTGTTTTTACCACAAATCATGACGCAAAGAACTAGTTTTTGGTAGACACGTTTCGTAACTAGTTTCCGTACTTGTATGACTAATGGTTATAAAATCATTAGAAACGTTGTTTTATGTATTAGGTGCTACAGCATTGTTGCTAAACTAAAATTACCAAGTAGTAGTAAAATATATCGCAACACCGACGACAACAGCTGTAAAATTATTTTAACTACAGCTAAATTTAGACTCTGATAACGACCACAATCACCTGTTTACAGGGCTAAAGAATCCGCCGCTCACGTTGCGTACTGATAAGAAAGACCTAAGATCCTCGTTGGCACCTCAGACGTCAACTTTGACAACATTACACTGTCTTGATCATGATAATAATGAGGAATTTGTGTTTGAAGGGTTGTGATAGTCAGATTGTTTAGTAAGCAAATATATTCCAATCTTATTGAAAGTAATATATTCGAGCCGTTCGGGGCTGAAACACTAGGGCCATGGGGTCCGAGTGCCCACTTGTTTTTCGAGACATCCTGAAGGGGTTGGTCGACTCTTCACGTGATTAGAGGGGTGGCCTATTTTTCTGGCCAAACTACCAGCATCGCCATACAACGTAGCAATACTGCCAGCCTTTCGGGCACTTTTCCTGTTGACAGCGATGCGTAGGTACGAATTTTTTGATGCCCTGAGAATCTTTTCCCTCTTTTTTCATATACCTATTATTAATATTATTTAAGTCAGTTAGTTAGTTAATTATGTAAATATTATAGTTTAAATATGTACTGATCGAATATGGTAGGAAAAGTATTTTAATAATATTACGTATGTCTCCTGCGAAAATAACAAGGATAGTTCACAAACCCTTCTAAAAACAGTTGCGCATAAAGCAGAATCAATTTTCTCGGAAAATTCCATAGTGTTAATGCGTATGTAGATATCCTGTATCTGTATGGAGATCAACTCATGTTCTGTTAATTTTATTAGCAGCAAACTTTACAACAGGTAATCCCAGTGATGATTCATTGAAATCATGCGTACCGCTTTGTTGCTCCGACGTTTCTACTCACGCTGTTGGAAAACTACCATATATATAGAGGCAGAATTATCAGCCGTGGTCTTAACCTCATTTTTAACAAAGAAGAGAACTTATTTATAAGTAGAAATATGATTGATTATAAAAGTTGTATTACATTGTTCACAGATGCTGCTGCGGCTGCTTCGTGCCGTATTGCATGCGGTCTTGCAAGACTGCCAACCACTACTGTCCTCAGTGCAAGGCGTTCGTCGGTTCCTATACACCATCGTGATCATAATCATCTTCCTCTTTCTCGTATTTCATCAAATCTTTCCATATATTGAAAAGCTTTATTAATAAGAAGTTGGTGTTTTACGTGTCAGAATAAAAAATCTCATGTAATGTATCTCAATTCTCATATAGGTAAGTAACCCATTCTGCCAGATGGTTTGATGTCAACTTTCTTGCACTCGAAGACGTATATTAAGTACCTTATCTATTTATAGTTTAATAAATAGCAATAATAGCTTCAGGGCTTAAAAAAAACGAATCCCAATGGTCTAAAAATTATATTCATTGTCATTTAACTTGTCATAAAGTATTACATACTTAACAAAAATTTAAATTTTTAACATCTATAAGTAAGGTACAGTCGCCAAATTTCGTCCCCAGACCTAATTTCGTCCCCTTCAGTATCTACTTTTTTTTAAACCGCCATCTATTATCGGTAACCCAAACCGAAAGCTAGTTCCATCAGTCGATCATTGTGTAGAAGTGAGTGCGTCACGACGTTCGTACAGACAGAAATTTAAAAATCAAAAAAAGTGTTCAAGGTGAGTTTTTCATTGAAATATTCTCGGATTCCATAAACTATTGAGATACCTGACTTATTGATACAATTTTTTTGTCAAACTAACTATTAATATCTCAGATTTTAATCGATTAAGTAAAATTTTCAGTTTATGACACGTTTTTTGCTTAAATGGATGCAACAAAATAAATAGAAATTTCCTAATATCGTCCCCTTACGTGAACCTTATATCGTCCCCGGGACGGTATTAGGATCTTGTATGGTGAACACAACGGTCATGTCATTTCATTTTATTTGCATGTAACTTTAGAATGTTTATGATTATTTTTTAGATGCCGAAAAGAAAACTGTGGGATGCTGAAGCAATGACAAAAGCTGTTGAAGCCGTACGAGCGCATGAAATGGGTTATAAAAAAGCAGCAAAATTATTTAACGTTCCAAGAGCTACTTTGAAAGATTACGCCAAAAATTCTGAAAAATCTGTAGAAACTTTGGTGTCTGGAAAAATGGGAAGAAAACCAGTTCTGCCGGTAGAATTGGAGGATGAGCTGGTAAAGTATTGCTTGCAAATGGAGAAAAATTATTATGGTGTCACCGCTTCTGATTTAAAACGAATGGCGTTTCAATTGGCGATCAGAAACAATATTCCACATCCATTTTCACTGACCAAGAAGAAAGCGGGCAAAAAATGGATGAAGTTGTTTATGGCTCGTCATCCTGAGCTATCATTCCGTCAACCACAGTCATTATCACGCGCTCGTGTTCAAGGTTTTACAGCAGAAAATGTTAAGACTTTCTTTAACTTATTAAAACCAGAGATGCAAAAGATTAATTTCAACCCTAACAAAGTTTTTAATGTTGATGAAACAGGGATTAGCACTGTTCAGCATAAAGTCAGAAAAATCTTAACAGTGAAAGGCAAAAAAGAAGTCCATAAATTGTCATCTGCTGAAAGAGGTGCATTAGTAACTGTTGTTACTTGTATGTCGGCTACTGGACAATTTATTCCTCCGTTAATGGTCTTTCCAAGGAAAAATATGAAAGCTGAACTACTAGATGGAGCTCCTCCAGGCACCATAGCTGGATGCCACCCATCTGGTTGGATCCAGCCTGAACTGTTTACCAAATGGCTGAGACATTTCGTGTCTATTGTAAAACCATCAAAAGAAGATCCCATTCTACTGGTGTTAGATGGGCATTACAGCCATACAAGAAATTTGGATGTGATAGACTTCGCACGTGACAATGGAGTATCAATAATCTGCCTCCCCCCGCATTCTACTGATCATATGCAACCATTAGATGTCTCATTTATGTTTCCTTTGAAGACATACTATGCCCAAGAAATAGAAAATTGGTTGAATAATCACCCAGGGCGAGTTGTTACTCACTACCAAGTTGGAGAAATATTTGGAAAAGCTTATTCAAAAGCTTGTAAAATTGATACAGCAATGAACGGATTTCGAAAAACGGGAATATTTCCACTTAACGAAAACATTTTTGACGACTCTCCACATGCTCCTTCTTCGACCGATGCAAACATCACAGCACCATTGACAAATGCTGTCTCATCATCTTCACACTCCATAATGGAAAGACCAACAACTCCATTATCACAACCGGATATAACTCCTTCATCACCATTTGTAGTTCCATCAGATGTGCATCCTGTTCCGGTAATTGAACCACCCTCAACCTCAAGAAGACGAGGGAAGGCGATGGTAGTCACGGCCTCGCCACATAAACAAGAAATAATGGAAGCCAAAAAAAAGCAGACAGAGAAGAATGAAAGAGTAGCGGGAAGAAAAAAAAATGAAAACGTAAAAAGAACAACAAAAAAACCAGCTGGAAGCAATAAAAGTAAAACCAAAAAGCGACGAAAAGCGCAGTCTTCTGACGACGAATCATCTGATGATGATGACCCAGTTTTGGTGTCCACTGACGAAGAAGATAGCGAGAATGATGACGCTGAATGCCCAGTTTGTCACAATACCTATTCTCAAGACAAAAAGGGCGAAAAATGGATAAGATGCATTCAATGTTTCCAATGGATGCACGAAGACTGCGTTGAAAATCCAGCACCAAAATTTGTCTGCACTATTTGTTTGGAGAATTAGAAGTACCTACTTTACCTTACCTATGATTAAAATAATGAAGAAAGGACTGATTAGATATTTAATATGATAGTTAAGGAGTAAACAACTCCACTTCACGTACTGATTATTGTGATCTCAATATCGTCCCCGGGACGTAATTAGGAGCCTAAAAATATATTTTCATAATTTGAGTATTTTTGTTAAAGCTATTTTATAACTTTTTCTAACAATGTTAACGCGTTTTTGATTATTTTTAAGAATAAAGGAATATTGAACTTAATTTTTGATGTTTCATTTATTACTGTGGTATTTTATTTTTATTTTTTTAAATTTGTTTTACAAAAAAGGGACGATATTTGGCGACTCTACCTTATTTCTTAAATAAATTGCACGTGTTCCCAAAATCGTCATTTCAGTGTTGAGATGGCATTTTATTGCATAGCAAAGCGCAGATGCGTATATTCCTACTATGTTGTTATCTAAGTACCTACATATCTATTTTAATAATGTATGCTAAATGTACCTATGATGAAGCAGCATCTAAAATTCCAAAATAATCTGAATACAACTTTACGACGCATAAATTTATGTGGCTAATTATAAAACCAATAATATAATTATTATGTATTTGATCACATTTGACCAAATACCTGTCGAATTTATAATTTATTTTATGTGTTAGATATTAGCTAACTATTAAGTATACCTATTTTTTATGAAAATATAAGTTATTATAAAAAAATTCGCTGACAATGTCATATATATTAAAATGTTGTATATTTAATTCTGTGATATACTTTTCAAGGGTCTTTTGTACGATTTCTACCTACTTATAATTTAATAAATAAACAAATAATTTTATTCAAGAATAATTTTTTTTGTGTCAATGTCTGCGTAATAACTATAATAAGCCAATTAATTTTTCAGCTTTGCATAGATCCATAAATTAATCTAAGTATTCGGCTCAGTACTGGAAAATCAGCTCTCCCTGGTCATGTACTGCAGCTACATACCTATTGCTAACGATACCTAATCAAGTAAGAAATATGTTTCCTGTGGGGAAATTTCGTAACACACTAATTGTAGGAATGGCTTTAAGTTTGACAGTTCTACAATATTCATTAAGTTATTTACGTTGTAGAGCACAAACATTTTTCGAACATATGAAGCAATGGATTAGCAATAACTTTCAAAATTATTCAGATTCTGATTAATAGTGTGTTAGGTACATAATTAGGGTCTCTAAAAACTATAACTGTCACGTTCTGGCTACACTATTCTACCCCAACAAAATACCTACCTAGGAATTGGTTCCCGATTCTGATTCCGCGTATCGTTTAGGTCTACTGTGAATTTAGTAGGTAGATACATAATCACAAATACAGATTAAGTACTTATGATTTAAAAACTAAATTATATTCCATTTATATTTCCCATTTTAGACCTGAAATATACTTCGTATAAATAATACCTACACTACATCTTTAGAGTAGATTCGGCTGGTAACTTATCTAAATAAATGTGGATGTACTATAATACACCACTCTCCACTCTTTCCGGGAAATAGAGACAACCGTCTGCCGACGACAGACGTTATGTACAAAAATATATAGGGTGTAAGGGAAACGCTTCCGAAAACGAAGACAGGTGATAGGGTTAGTGATTCTCGATACAGTACCATGAAAAAACGAGTTTTATTTTAATTTTTACCTATTTTTTTAGCAATAGTTAAATAAACCATTATTTGAGATAAAACACATTTAAAAACGACCCCAAGTCCAGGCGGCGACTTTTTGGTTTAGGCATCCTTTGTAAAGCGCCGCCAAAATAAAATAAGTAGAAACATTACAGAAGCGTCAAACGTTCTAAATTGATGCAAAATAACCAATTTAAGGCGAAAGGTTATTGGTTTCCGTTAGTATTTAGGTTGTATTATAATCTACGTTCTGGCTCCTTGAGCGTTCTCCTTACACCCTGTATTTGAGAACATAGAACTGATGGTTAATGAAACTGTTAAGGGTACCTTACAATATAACAGATCGCCTACTATACAAGCCCAAATACCGGTGGCAGTTGGGGCAGTAATGTTCGACGTTTTTCCACCTCTTCGTGACGTACGGAATTATGCAGCAACACAACCACCTGGAAATAGTTCGGAACTCTTTTAATCAAAAATATTCAGAAAGAACAGAATCATCTACTGCCTAGCCTTTTTCTAACTGTGTTCAGTGGCGTAACTATACCGTTCGAGGCCCGTGGCAAATTCATCGGATGCCCCCCCCCCCCCCCCCTCCAATATAATGAAGCAGAACCAACAATAACAGTATTTTTTATTTTATAAGACTTATTTATACACTTTTACTTGAAAGAGTTTAATAATAAACGTTGGGAGTTGGGATTCTTCTCTGACCGGGGGCCCCTTTCGGCTGGGGGCCCGTGGCATTTTGCCGACTTGCCACCCTGTAGTTACGCCACTGACTATGTTGGGGTCGGCTTCCAGCGTATCCAGATGCAGTATACCAGCATTTAATAAGGATCGACTGCCTATCTGACCTCCACAACCCAGTAAGGTAATACGATACCCCTTGGTAAGACTGATTGTCAGACTTTCGAGCTTTTCGACTATCAAACATCCGCGAATGACAGCCAGGGCCAACGGCTTGACGTGCTTGCCGAGAGTCGGTGGGATCTTGGTATATAAAGATGGTCACCCAACCACGGACCAAGTAAAGTTCGGTTAAGTAGTCACAACCTATCAAGGTCAAATACGAGATACCATACATGAAAAAAAATACCGCGGCAAGTGTAGCTTAACCTGATCGATCGACCCATGTGGCTGTAATTATTACTTAGCCACAAGCCTCAGATAGAATAGAATACTCCTTATTATGTATACCATACAATATAACACAGAATATGCTTCGGTAAAGTTTCAACTAGAATTTCAAGCAAAACATTCCGCCATTTAGTGATTTACAGGGAAGGAAAAACTACAAATTTGAGTCCTACCTCATAGTAAATGACGTGTGGTCAGTTTCCTTGACGATCAATCCAATTTATATGTTCTACAAATTTATATCTAGACTAAAAATAAAGTTGAAGGATGTTTGTTTTTTTTTGTTTTAACACGCTAATCTCTGGAACTATCAGCCACATTTGAAAAATCTTTTTGCATTGGATAGCCTAACATCACACTAGGACCCTTAGGAGACTTAGGAGAATGCTAAGCGAAAACAAAGTGATAGCAGGTGATGCGATGCGACGGGGTGGGTTGGCGGAACAAGAAATTTCACGCGGACGGAGTCGCAGTCAGAATCTAGTCATTTTTTAATTTCTCAAAACCAGTATTTGATCAGTCTTATTTATCCTTAATGTTAAGGTCATTAATTGCTATGGACCTTATACTGAATAACCCAACTTTGTTAAATATACTTTAGTTTCGAGGGAGACCGAGAATACTACCCTGAGAAACACGTCACATTGCCTGCTATACGTTATGAATATCCACACTAGTATTGACAGGAAAAGGCTTATCAGGTGAGTGTATTATGTAATAATCCCATCTGATATGCCTGTACAAGGATAACACGCAAAATTGTGAAGCATTCCACATTTTAAAATGACACGCTGAAATTGCGTTGGTCCCGGGTGTCGTTCGTAGATAGATCTATAACAGTTGTTGCGGGTAGTCAGAATCCCAAAAACTCTGATAACCAACCTTACCAAGGGGTTATTGTTACCCAATGGGTTGTAGAGGCGAGATAGGCAGTCGCTCCACATAGAATACTGGTGGTATTCAGCTGTATCTGGTTACACTGGAAGCCGACCCCAACATAGTTAGACTAGGTAGATTGAATAAGCCTATCCCAGAAATATCCGAAACTTAGTATATTTAATTTATACTTACCTAAAAAATTTCTATAATTATGTTTGAGGAAAACTCGATTGAAACCTTCAAATAGACTTGGCAGTACTTGCCTACATACCAAGTGAGAGCTCACTAGGTATGTAGGCAAGTACAATAGATTATATAAATACACTGTAAATCATTGACTCGATGATTCGAACTTCTCGATATTGATATCGAACATGTTTAGGTATATGTACGATTTAATTAGTGCAGTGGAATAATATTAACAGGGGGCCGATTCTACTAACAAATTTGTTAAAAAAACGCAATAGAACCGCAACCGAATCACCACTTTTAAGCGTTTTCGCATTCTACTAAAATGAACAACGGTCCAGCTGCGACACAGCTGCGGTTACGTTTTAGTTACCTACGCCAACAGAACCAAAATCGAACATGAGCGTGACGTTTACTATAGGACAAAGTTAATGATAAAATTATGATCATTATGTCTTTTAATTATAGAAAATACTTTTAGTGCCACATATTCGTGTTTAGTAACATTTTTAGATTCAACTTTTTTCTTTGTGGTATTAATAAAACATATTATTTTGGCATGTTGGTAACGCGAGTAATCCGCTGTGTTCCCGCTACAGTTCAGTTGCAATTCGTTTTAAGTTTAGTTTCCATTTTGCTTATAAAATAGTAGAATGACTTTTTATGTAACTATCGAACGGCGATCGAAATCGAACTGTTGTGGAAACACAATTTAACGTGTAACGTTGCAAATTAGTAGAATCGGCCCCCTGAAATTGGTAACGAAGGTCTAATAACGAGGACGGTTGTACCTAATTAAATTAACGCACAAGTGTAACGCCATTGTACTTATTACTAGGCTGGCGCGGCGTTAAACCCTTTATACCTACCTGCCTAGCAGTGCTATGATCATGCTGAGGATCGTTTTGAGGATAATCTTATTAAAATTTAGTTACAAATTATCACCTTACCAAAATACTCACCAAAAGAATATGCCAAGAATTAAAGCGATGATGTGTGTTAATTTTGAGTTTTTATAATGGGCTTTTGTCATGACATCTTCGTAGCAGAAAGGACAACGCATGCCGACTGGCTCGGAGCCGACGTGCAACAGCTCCATCTCGATGCCCGCGGGATTCTCTATCTGATGATACGTGCTGGACTCCACTGTGGGAACAAACATGTCAGGAAATTAATACCGATGACGATCAACAGATATGGCAGTAGGTAGGTTCTACCTACATAACTACCCTCGAAAAGCCACTAAAATACAGCCAAACAGTCATTTTTTTACTTTGATTATGGGGCATTCCTCTTTTGGGCATACTATCTAAGTCTTAAAACGACAGGGACTTTTCGCAGTAGTTTCAACACTGCCCTGAAAATATTTTACGGTTAGGTATAACATATTTTTGCTGTCATGTTAGAGAAATGTCGATAGGACTCATAGAGGTACACAAGTAAACGTAAACCTCATGTTTTCATACGTTTACTAACTTATTCCAAGAAAAAGGATGCGGGCTTCGCAACAAAATCTAGATTTACGTATTAATTATGTACAAATACGTACTTTAACTCAATAAGTAAATAAAGATAATTTTATAAATATCCGATGCACATTAAAATCAAATTCACGGTTGAAAAATCTGACAATCGGGTGCTTTTTCAGTGTATTGTGTAATGCTGAAAAAATCATAGCGCTAAATAAGTAGTAACTAGTAGTAGGTAACTACTAGTCTAGGTACGTAAGGGAAGTTATGTATCATTTATATCGTAACAAAGTATACAAAATCGTTAATATATTAATTTAATAGAAAAAATAACAAGGACAATATAAATAATATTAAACTTACTTGTTGTTTAGAAAAATGCGCTGCCAATGATAACGTTCAAGTGTCACCACTGATAAATCCTACACGCACACTAGGAATATTTGATTACCACACAAACTACTAATCAAAGAGCGATCTACCCAAGATTAATTGATAAACACAAATCGTTGGTAACGTATTTATATCGTATTTATTATTTTTATTCGTTTTTCTATTAAAATAGTCAACCACCAACTCCGTATTCAGAAAATAAGTAGTCTGCCAACGCAATGATAGGTATTTATCAATGAAGTACCGATATTGGCTATCGAATAGATAACGCATATAAATTAAATAGGCTATTCTTTTAGTAAAAGCATCTAATAACTTTCCTGGATACTGTACGTGTTGACATGAAACTTCCTACATGTGTATTTTGATAAAAATATTCAAATGTGTGTCCCAGTTGAATATTTTTTTAATAAAATAATGTTTCTGGAAACGAAAAACACTACAATACACAACAACTGTACAATTATTTTAGTTAATTCTGTTTTTTTTTTAATGATAGATTTCCCAAGTGAGCTGTAATTTAAGTAATAATCCATCTCTTCCCACTGAAGTGTAATATTTAAAATGACTAACAGTACCCGCCATCCAGATCCCACTTCCTTTTCGGAACGAATCCTGAACTTATTATCATTCTGGACTAAGCAAAACTCATGAAAATTCTATCAATTACAAGCGCAGGAGACTAAAAAAATATTTAAACAACTACACTTTTTCTATTATTAGTAAGTACAAAATAATATGTGTGCTATTACCCCTTCAGGGTATTTATATTCTGTGTGTAGTATCTATGACTTTTAGGAGCACGACTCCAGCGACCGCCGAAGCATTAAACGCGGTGAACGTTACCAGTTGAAATGGAATACTGCTAGATTGATGCAAAATGTCCTTACATTTTTATTTGTCTCAATCGGATTATCCCAAAGACATGATTGTGCCCTAGACTATTTACCCTGAAATGGTCTAAGGATTGTCTCGAGCCCCGGACTGAACTGATGCCAGTTTTATAGTCTAGTCCCCAGGAATAAAACATTTTTTTCAGGCCAGCAGCCACATTAGGGTTTTTTCAGCAGCCACAATTTTACTCTTTATGAGATTTTTTTTTGAGATAGCTCAGGCAAAATGCAGTCGGAAAATGTTAGTTTTAGTTCAAATAACAAAATAAATTTAAAGATTTCAGTTTTTTAAATCTTGTTTTGAACACCTTATAATAGTAGCCGCCATGTTATTACGTCATACGGCATGTCAACTGAGCAACTTTGTACTCTTTTTTTTTCGTAACCACAATATTTTTTTATAAATAATATTTTGCATTCAGGAACAGCAAATAAAATCCGCCGGGAATCCGCTGAATGTGGGAAGCACAAGACCGGTCGAAGTGGAGGAGCCTGGGGGAGGTCTATGTCCAGCAGTGGACGTCTTTCGGCTGAAATTATGTGATGATGATGAGGTACAGCAAATCAACGTAAAGTAGAAAAATAACTCATTTTATTTTATACAATTATCATATAAAATATCAGCACATTTGTTTATAGAGCAAACTGACGTCATACCCACAGAGCAATAATATGGCGTCCACTGCCCAGCCCAGCGTTTTCGTCAAATTACGCTCGAAATAATTTTTATGGCACTAATCGATTAAATATAAATGTTGTGTTTTTTTGTGGTTTTAGCACTATCTAAAATGGGTGTAATACCCTATTTTAAAAAATAGTAAGAGCCTGTCTATTCTTTTTTCCATAATGGCAATAACTAAATTCGGACATTTGATGCTGTCACTGTCAATGTCAAATTAATAAATTTTGTGATGCGGGCGATGCGGCTTCATCAGCGTAACTCATCTCGTCTCATAAATTTAGCCAAAGATTCATAAATAAAAACAAATTACAAATGTAACCGAAACCATGTTTAGAAATGTCATAGTTTCTGAATGATCATAACATTGTGTGTTTTACTAAAATGAGCAAAGTGTTATATTAACTAAAATAAACTCAACTCAATGGACGTAGACCTACTACGACCAGGCACCGTGCCTATCTCTCCAGACACAATCCTGTGGTTTGAATTTCTCCTAGACCCGAATTTACTGAAGAAGCATCTCAGCAAACCTAATCCAGGTAGGCATATTGTTTACTAGAAATCAACAACAATAACAAACAAATAATTAAGTGTTGAAAACTATGCTAACTAAGATTGTTGACTACAATTTCATTGCATACTTACCTATGATTATTGCATGTTTCAAATATTGTACGAAATCCATATTTTTACTAAGCATGACTTGATTTCCAAACACTTCTTAACTACCCAGATACTATTTCTTGGGCTATATTTCTCAGGGTAAAAATTTTGAAACGAAATAAATCTATCTTTTGGGGGCGGGGCGTCGGGAGGGAAAGACTACCCTTAACCACCTGCCATGATAGCTTGACGGAGCCCTATTTCTGCGTGCGGGGTTTGAAGTAACCTAACATGAAGGGGATGGCGGGGTCTGAAAGACCCCGCCATCCCCTTCGAACCTAACTTGTCCGTGTCGGGGTGCCCCAAGTCCCGAGCTCGCTTCGCTCGCTCATGCATCCTAAGTCAAATAAATGATTACTACTTATCAACTTGTTTTAAGATTTTTCAAAAATTTATGTTACAAAAAGAATAGAGTTCCGGCAAAAAAAAATGCTTGGGGGCAGTTATTTAAACCCCTCTCTACACCCCCCATGCATCAATATACTCAAATTCGGGTAGCACGTTTCTAAAGTTGATCCTTTCTCAGTTTTGCATAGGTGAATAAAATCAGTCTCACCTAACAGCTACCAAAAACTGTAACTAGTAATACAATAAACTGTAGACAGCAATATATTAGGTTTTATGCAAATTAAATTGTTTATTTCAAATTCAATCAATTTCAAAGTTACTAAATGTTTGTCACAATGCCATGTTCACAGAACCTACAGCATGTGAGTTGATCGAGGAGTTTCTATCAGTTGACACCAAGAATGGCACCTCCAAGCCCACTAGTGAACGCGTGGTGGATGTGGATGCTCCACCAACCCCCCCATTGGCCACCACTCCTGCACCGGTACTTTTCACACGGAAACAGCTGGCACTGAAGATCCTTGCTTTGAAAGTTGCTTCAACTTTACATTGGAATTTAGGTAAGCTTTAGTATTTAATTGAATTAATTTATTATATTTTGAAGTTCTTTATATGAAATATTATGCTTACGTGATATGAAAATAGCATTTCATATGAAAAGCAAAACATTTTTTTTTTTTGTATCTTATCAATGAAAGTATGTACCTACCACTGTAATCTATGCACTTTTGCTATTTTATAGGTAAATTTTCATTCTTGTGTGAGTTTTAAAGACGATTACTATTTGGACCTAATACTAACTACATATTAACTATATTAGGTAGCTAGAGACTTGACTGAATGAGCTCCAAATGATGATTACAGGATTTTTGATTTATCAGAAACCTTTATTGTGAAGTTATCTGCTCTACTAAGTATTCCTATGAAATTTTCAGATATATTTGAGAACAAGCTGCCTCCTCAGATTCAGCAGCAGTTAATGCAGGATCTGGTATACATGTCAACTGATGCAGCATTTGCCTTACCTCCGCAGGTAATAAATTGAATCTAGTACTATTTAGTGTTTATTATCTAGAGCAATATGTTTTTAAGAAACAATTACTGCTTGGTGTTTAAAACAAACCACTTCTGGAAATGGGCTTCTCCTGCTCAAAGCGGACAAACAACCAGTACTCAAGTTGTTAGGACTGCTTTTTAAATTTATATAAATTACTTCTAGTAATGAATGGAATCCATAACAAAAAGTCAATCTTTTTTGCAGGAAATACCAGCAGAGTTGCTGCAGCAGCCACAGGTGCAGTTTGCTTTGGTTTTGTACCACAGATGGATAGTAAGGTTCCCGGTGAAGGCAGCACTTTATGCCAAGTCAAACAAAATGTCTTACATCCACATGTAAGTAACCTGTTGCTTACAAATCTACACTAATATTATAAAGAGGAAAACTTTGTTTGTTTGTTTGTAATGAATAGGCTCAAAAACTGCTGGACCGATTTTAAAAATTCTTTCACCATTCGAAAGCTACATTATCCACGAGTAACATAGGCTAAATTTTATTTTGGAAAAAAATAGGGTTCCGTAAGATATTTGGGGTTTTCGGACACAAGGTGTAAAAAATCAACCAGAAAAGTTACTTATTTTGCGTACGCTCCCTAAACTATAAAAGATAGAACCATAAAATGTTCTAATTAATTGTAGATCTTATAAATATCTACAAAAAAGTCCGCGACACACTATACCTATCTATGTCGAGTGAGGCACAACAACCATTTTTTTATTTTTTTATCTTGAATTTTTTTTGGACTACATTTAAACGCATTTATTTTACTCATGCTATAATCCTTATCAAAATAAATTATTTCATCACTAAGTACAGTTTATGTAGATAATATTTGGTCTTTGAATGATTAAAATTGGACGTTTGGTTTTAAAGTTATGGCGAAATTAAAATAATACGATTTCTGCTGCACGGCCCGTTGCGAAGTGGGCGTCACCAAGACGGGGTGCGCGTGCGGGAGGGGAGTCTATGCAGCCTGCTGATAATGACTGCGTCGTCGATGTCGATGTCTGTGAATTGACCTGGGAATCATTTTGCTGACCGTGTCTTTCCTGGGTAGGCTTTTTGCAGCGGTAACCGACATCCACGCGGGCGGAGCCGCGGGCGACCGCTAGTAATTTTATAAAAGAAAACTACTTCAATGTAAATTTAATAGTTTTGTGTCTCCATTATCATGAATTAAGAATGCAAAATTCTTATTTAGGACTAAATTATATTATACAAGAAAAGCTTTTATTCAGTGCGCAAACTGTAACCATGAATTCAGCATATCATTCTAGACCCCCCAGCGCAGAAATTTTTCGTCAGTTATTCAAAAAAAAACCAGCTGTTCCATACATTTTGACTGAGTAGGTATTGCACTATTCTATGAAACAGCTGTTTTTTTTTTTTGTAAAACTGACGAAAAATACCGTCACTGGGGGTGTCTAGAATGATAAGCTGAATTCATGGTTAAATTTTGCGCACTGAATAAAAACATTTCCTGTATTGAAAAACTATTTGAATTTAGTACAAGTAATCTTATTTTACATAATTTTTATTATACGGCTAATAGATCCACCTACTACAATCACACTTTTTGTTATGACAGACCTGGCATGCAACTGGATAGTGCTTACACCCCTATAAATCAAAACTTCGAGAAAATCTTGCGAATGTGCGAAGCCTCTCGCTTGCAAAGTATTTTGTTCTTAGATGAGATATTGTCTTATTATGAACCAACATCAAGTACAGGTCGTAAAGAATCTAAAAAGATAAAAGTCCCTGTGAGTGAAACTTTTGTACATCTTACTGAAGACTCATGTGATATGGCCCATAACTGGAATGCTGGTGGCGTTCTGATCAGTCAGCATGAATTCGCAATGCAAATACATTTTGACTTATGTTATAATTATTTCTTCTATGGTCAACATAGTTTGGCCAAGAAGCACATACTTGGATGTCGAGAAAATTCAAATCTGCTAGAGAGAGAAACATCAATCTATGGATATGGTCCACACAGAGTGATGCCCTGGGGAGAGTTTCACTATGCAAGCATGGCAAGAGATGATATCTTAGGATACATACGGGCATTGAATTTGGGCTATGAAGTGTTAAATGAGGAGCCATCATTGTTACAAAAACTTCAAGATTCCATAGCAAATCATTATACAGGAATCATAGCAGTTTTACAAGCTGACAACTTGACGCGGGAGATCCCAATGATTCATAGGCAAGTTGCTGAGCTTGATATTCAAGGGTCTGCCTCCAGTGGCGCCTTCACCGTAGCACGTGATCTACTAAACAGAGTGTCGGCGCTGAATGCCGTCAGATATGCCTTAGAAGGAGGGCTGCCCTCTACTCATCAAGACTTCCTGAACAAATTCAAAACAGTTGGCATAAAGTTCTTTGATCTTTTGTTCTGGGCACTCGCCCCTGTGTTAATGTCTGATTTATCAGAAGCCGACTGGGAAAATTTAAGAACGTTTTACCTTCACTTAGCGACATCACAGTGTAGACTCCCAATTGATAGAATTGACGAGTATTTGAAAAAGCACATTGGTGAATCAGCCGAGACTATAAGGAAGAAGTTAATTTCCGATGAGCAATTAAATACGATTCTCAATGATCCCGTCAACATCGACGATGAAAACATGGATATTCCTCGAGAACTACTTACAGATGATTGGGAAACACCAGACTTTGAGTTTAAGTCTGTTCCAGAGTTAGAGTTGGGGAGACTCAAGAAGCGCCTTATCGAGGCTTCGACGGCTGACGAAGTTCGAATGTGTTTGGTGAAGTTGGCGATGATGGCTCCAGCGTCACCTCTGTGGAAGATAAGCCCATCGTGGAAGCCAGCAGGAGACTTGCGTAGTGCGTTGATATCTTTGCCGAGAGGATTCTTACAAGACTTCGGTTACGTTGTCTCTGGGGCGGCGCGTGCGAGAGCGGAAGCCGGGTGCTCCCGCGCGGCTCTATCATTGCTCTCAGTACTAGAAGGCGAGGCTCGCAGCCAATTGGGCTCTGGCAACGATCCCACACTATACCGGCTGTGTCGTCAACTGTCCTGGGAGGTTCTTCTGCTACAAATTAATGTAATGTTGAGCGAATGGCCACACCACAGGATTAATTTGACTGTGTTGGCAAACAAATGCAAAACTTGTATCGCTACCCTGACCTCCGGAGAAGTCGTCGTTCCTAGACCACAGGTGAGAGAGATAAACAATGTCTGTCATCATCATTTCAGCCGAAAGACGTCCACTGCTGGATTTTGCCTCCCCCCAGGGTTGGGAAGGGGGTGGCATAATCGCCACGCTTGGCAGGCGGGTTGGCGATTGCAGTATGGTAAAACGCATAGAGAACGCTGCTGCCCATTCTCTAGTAAGTCCCTTAGTGGCCTTTTACGACACCCAAGGGAAGAAATGGGATGTTGCTATTATTTTGCACCACACGGAGCAATTTCTTCCCAATCTTTTGATATTTCACGAATTACTTCCATTTATCCACAGGTAATCGAAGCGTGTTGGATTTGTTTGATAAATGCGTGTGAATGGGAAGGAGTAGGCATCACGACGGGGCCAGGCGAGGTCGCCGCAGATCTATGTGCCGCGTGCTTTGAGCTGCAGCGAGGGAAAGCCACTAGGAAGTTTCCTAGGCCATTGTGGGATTTCGGTAAGTGCCACTTTAAATACATAGACGAACAGTTTCAATCAACATTTCGAATTCGCTCTAATGTTAGGCCTTTTTATGTCTGGGTAATCTTATTGTATTGGGCTTTATCAAAATGTTTTCTTGCACCTTGCACAAAATTTCTCTTAATGTATGAAGGGATCGGAATTTGAAATAAGCATGATGTAAGTTAGTGGAATAAAAATAAGTAAAAATGTAAGTGTGTTAAATATCATTCTACTAATTGTAAATTTATATTTTGTAATGTAACTACATTACAAAATCAACAACAAGCAATATTAACTAATATTGCTTGTTGTTGATTTTTCTTTGTTTCAATATTGTCTTATAATTAGTGTCATATTGTTTTTCAAACTCTCGTGTACAATTGTAATTTTTTTATTTTATTGAAATGAGTGGCTCGCCATCAACAGATAAACCCTGAGAGGTTTTCGTTGTGTGGCTTAAATCACGTATGTAATACTTGAAGTGTTTTGGAAATAAATAAATAAATAAAATAATTATAGTCGTAAAATTTTATGAGCACTTTTAAATCATTGTATTTCGAATCTTATGTCAATTTACATATGAGTTATATGACGCGCTACCTTGATTTGTAACGGCATAATTATATGTAATCTAGGTCTAACTTTCCTTTCTTTCAGCCGTAGCTGTGTACTGCACCGGCCCCGTTCCGGTGAAGAGGTCTGCGGGTGGGAACCCAACACATTCCCGCGAAGCGCCCGGCGTCTCCGAAGCTCGGAACGCTTTCAACGGTTTCCTATCCACCCTAAGAGAACCCCTCGCTGTCAGCGTGATGCTCTCACTCCTCGCCAGAATACACAATGTGCTAATAGATGACAACTCCTTAGAACTTGTGGTGGATTATACCAATCTCTGGCCGAATAACATATCGAATGCGAATAACTATAACGCTAAGTTCGTGCTGGAGTCTCTGACCGATCTTCTTGAAAGAAGTTTGAAACTGTATCCTTATAATACGTCATGGTAAGTTTGAAACTGTATCCTTATAATACGTCATGGTAAGTTTGAAACTGTATCCTTATAATACGTCATGGTAAGTTTGAAACTGTATCCTTATAATACGTTATGGTAAGTTTGAAACTGTATACTTATAATACGTCATGGTAACTTTGAAACTGTATCCTTATAATACGTCATGGTAACTTTGAAACTGTATCCTTATAATACGTCATGGTAAGTTCTAAATTACTGTAAAATTGGCTTTTGCCAGCCGCTTCGCCTGCGTGGAGGTCGAAAATAATCCCGCGGTAACGTGCTACCGGGATAAAAAAGTACCCTATGTGTTAATCCAGGTTATAAACTATTTGTTGAAGTTTCATCAAAATCCGTTCAGTAGCTTTTGCGTGAAAGAGAAAAAACACATCCATACATTTATCCTAACAAACTTTAAATATTAGTAGGAAGTAGGATTTATGCCAAAACCCTACATTTGTTCACAAAGTATGTACAATTTTCTGACTTATATACTTTTCTCCTTACTGAGTCTTACCGTTTTCTGCCCGAAAAGTGGCTTTATACATACCAGCCTATTACTGTCCCGCTACACGGCCTCGGCCTCGGCTTTGCCGCATCTCCTACAGAGAGACACGAGCATTGACCACGCAAGCTTGCTCAAGACGGATATCAGACTTATATTAGCTATAGTAGTAGTTTCTGCCTACCCATGGGATTAAGTCGTGGATTTATGTATTTAGTATCTACCCTAGAGCTTCCACCTTATTGTAAGTCAACATTCACACGGACGTAATAAAATCGCGGCGGTTTGTTTTTTGCGCTCTGGATTTTCAACTCTGTTGAACCGAGCGTTGAGAATCCAACAGAGTGCAGTGCGAGTGAGTCTCAGCGCGTCGAAAAAACACAGTATTCGATTTTTAACCCTCGGCGCTGACCAGAACGTTGAAGATCCAGTGCGCAAAAAAACCACCGCGATTTTATTATAGCCATGGGAACAACGTAGGCTTAAAATTGCAAAGTCGTGAATAACACTCGTAATTTTTCCTCATTAGGCTACGTCTATACGGCGACGTGGAGATGGCCGAGGGCCGTTGGGGCGCAGCGCTACGGCGATACCTGTGCGGCGCAGCGGCAGGCTCGTGGCACTTCGCCAAGCGCGCTCCCGACGAGCCCAGCATAGCGCGGCGCGCGGCGCGGTGCTGTCAGGCACTCAATGCGCCCACACAAGCCGCCGCGCTGTGCCAGCTGCCCGATGAACCTGATTACACCACTGCCTTCAAGTGCCTCGCAGAAAAGGTACGATCTTTCTGTAAAATTATTTCATATTTCCCTGGACCCGAACAAAAATAACTACCTAAGATTTCTAGCTACCTTTCATCTTCTACCAGCCCATACGCTCCGCACCAAACAAGAGAATCGCTTGGATCACGTAATACTAAAAACCAAACTCCCGGTAGCGCATTCTGCCCTTACCGATAAGGAAACAATAATTCTCTTTTTACACAAAGCAACACAAAAATCAAGGACCTCCAACACAATCACGCTAATAAATTACGATCAACTATCGACAAACTTAAAAACACTTGAATGCAGGATCCCAACACATCAGTAGAATTCCTCGTAAATTCCATTAACATCCAACCGCAAAAACAAATTAAAGCCATGGATCACACCAGGACCCTTCAGCTGCATAACGCATAGAGATAACATGCACAAGAAGGTAAAATTGACACCAGACGACACTTCCCTATTAGTTTCGCACACTTGTTACAGAAACGTCTGTAATACTTTACAAAAAAAAAAACGAACACGAACAGAACGAAATAAAAAACGTTGGGCAAAATAGTAAAGAACTGTTTGAAGCAATCTACAAAATCACGAATAGAACTAAAACTAAAGAATCCCCAAGTGAGTTGCTAACAGTTTCACCCACGCCAGACCAACCAGTCGAATTAGTTAATAACTATTTTGTTACCATCGGAAGAAACCTAGCCGAGAAAATACAAGGTACTCCATAAAACCATCGCAAGAGCTCCACAGTCAGTTTCTTGCCCCCTCACTCAATGGTGCTGCTTCTTACTGACGTGGATAAAGTTGAAAGACTAATAATTAATGTCCCTACGTATCAACTGTGCTGTGGGTTGGGATTATATATCTGCTAGGATAAATAAAGAAAACAAAAATATTATAGTTCCGCCCCTAACACACCAAAGGTAAATTCCCGAGTCTTAAAGAAATTGTTAATTCGTGTCTATAAGAGTGGGGATACTGACCGAGTAACTAATTATAGACCCATTGCTATTCAGCCTGCATTATGCAAGATCCTCGAGCGTATTAAGAACAAGCGATTAATAACTTATCTGGAAATCAAAAGGTTTTCGCGCCGGTAAGTCCACTTCGGATGCAGTCCATGACTAAACATCGTGAGGAACTTGGACGGCGGGCAGAAGGTTTTAGGTATTTTCCTTGATTTGGCTAAAGCCTTTGACACCATCTCTATTTCCATCCTTATAGAGAAGATGAAGAGCATGGGTATAAGGGGAATGCAACGCAAGATTTTCGAAGATTACCTTAAATACACAAAGAGCGTTAAAATAAACAGTTACATAAGTTCTGAGAAATTGATAACACACGGAGTTCCACAAGGCAGTGTGATTGCACCTACTCTATTTTTAATTTATATTAATAATCTGTGTGCGCTCAGCTGTGCGATTAACTGAAATAAAAAGTGCCTGTAAATGGTTTTATTGAAATAAATGCTTCTAGTTTGAGTTCTGCTACAAATTCAGATTTCGTGTTCCCCAGACGGGCACCGCGGCTGACGCTATGGACGGTTACTACGGCTGCATTTGGGACGGCACGCTGCTGGAGGTGGGCGTGGCGCTGCACGCGCGGCGCGGGGAGGGCGGGCGGCGCGCGCGTGCAGTGCGCGCGGCGGGCGCGCTGGAGCTCAACGCCAACAACAGCGAGGACATACAGCGAGAAGCCGCCGCCATACGCCGCGCCAGGCTACTGCGTGCGCTCACCAACCAGTACGTCGCCTGAACGCTGCGTATACGACTACCTGTATGTTTTCTTTGGTTCTTTTTTTTGTAATAACGTAGTTTCTTGTGATACGATTTTAAGTGTAATATACCAAAATACAATTATCATGAATGATTTGAAGTTTTATTAGGTCGTCCATCACTTCTCTCGTTATATAGCAATTAAACCCGTGTTTTCACAATAAATGCTTTATTTAAAATAAATACAAAAATAAGATACATTCCAAACATGAAATTGATAACGAATTTTTTTTTTGTTGCCGAAATACATTTGGCAAATCTCATCTTTTAGAATAACATGTTGTATGTATTTCTTCGTATAGAAATATATTATAATATAATTAGAAATTATGTGGATATACTATGTCTTACCTACTAATAAGTATGGCACAAAATCATTAAATTTCTTCATGCTTGTAGAACCTTACAAATTATGAAGTTTTTATTTTGAAATAGTAGGTATAGACATTTATTTTTATATTTTCGTAAAATCGATACGTATCGGATATAATATATCGAGACCTTTTACACACCTTATACTTAAATACATTATAGTGCAAGTCTCGCCCTACATAAAAATCAGTCATTTTCCTATTTAGAGAGCCATTCGAGTTTTTAAACATTCATAATTATCACATTCTTTGCCGCTGCATCAGTACACCAAAGTATATAATATATAATAAAAGTTTATAACATTTATATTCTGTTGGTTAAATAAACATTTAATAACAAGTTCCTTGTAAGGTTTTATCACCAAGAACCGTCATTAACCCAAAAAATACAACTTTAAAAAATATTGATGAACAAAATAAAGATCGCACGAAATCCGCAGCGTGATTTAGTAAGACCCGAAATAAACCAATAACGGTTTATTTCGGGTCTAACGAAACCATCCATAACATATACGAGAAGTTTTCTGTTTAAACCTACACATATTTATTTATATAGACAAGTAATTAAATAAAAAAAATCATGAATACATGGACTGTTGTACCGTTGTTTACTTGACATAAGTACCAAGGTACCTCTGGCAGTTGGGGCAGTAGTGGTCGGAGTTTTTAGCTGATTCAGAGCCATACGGAATACAGCACAAACCACTGGAAAAAAAAAACAAATTAACTTTACTCTCGTTTATACAACGTTGTTTTCGATATGATTAGTGGGTTCTACTCTTAAAAGAACATGAAAATATGTGTTTAGCCACGTTCCACGTTCACAGTTCGCACTGACGTAAAAATATATTCATAATATGAATCATTCCACTTTGCCCCACCACGCCCCACACCAACAATTTTTGCATCCAAAAACAGCGCACTTCATTATTAAAACAATTATACAATTAAAAACTATCAAAAACAACAGACCCTATCACGATGACGGCTCAAGTTTTCGGCTCCACCTACTGTGACGTCATGGCCGAACTGAAAGCGGTCGGCCTAATTGCCTTGCGGCATCTCCGCTTCTCTTTTCTCCGCGAGTGGAATCTGCCCCACCAAATCGAATTAGTGGGGCAGAGTCCACTGCAAAATTTTTGGCATTCCACTTTGCCCCACCAGTGGGGCGGCTCGGTGGGGCAAAGTGGAATGATTAAAAAATATCGCGGCAGGATTCTATCGCGCACTAGATTTTCAACTGTCAATGTTGAACCGAGCATTAAGAACATGACAGAGAGCGTCCCAGCGCGTCCAAAAAACACACAAGAGTTGAATTTTCAACTCTCGGCGCTAAGCAGTAAGTTCCAGATCCAGTGCGCGAAAAAATCCCGCCACGATATTTGAAACACGTTTTTTTGAAACTGCAATTTGAAATTAAATTATGAAAATTAGTTTAGGCGATAGGGGCCATCCATAAATTACGTCACACGAAGAAGACCATTCACGGTTCATACAAAGTTCAGCCCAAGATCAAAGTGCCGGCCAACGAAAAAAAAAGGTGTCACCGCTATTGGGGAAGTCAGTCCGAGTATTTTTTACTACGGCACTAAGTCTACAACCATTCCTTCAACTGATTTTTAGTTTTGGTTGAAAAATTGGATTTCCGTACATTTTTTTTGAAAAAATATTTTCATCTGCTGGCGAAAAATGTGATATGAGCTTGTTGGGATGATGATCTTGAACAAGTATTATTATAACATCAATCGCAGTGAATATTTTTTAACCATTAACTAAAAATATTTAGCGGACTCCCGGCCACCGTAGGCGCGGGCTTGCGGACGGCGAGCAGTGGATCAGGCCCGGGTCGACGGCGCGTTGTGTTCCACGCGCACCTCAAAGAGATGTTCAGATCCGGGGATTTCGCGGAAGGATTTGGAGCGGATTCCTCCTGCCCTTCCTCTACTAGATTCTTTATCTGCGAATGACATCACCGGTGCCGCTCGGTGAATAGATTTTTATTTTATCATTGATATTCTGACTCACTATACCTATGTATTAACACTACACACACAATACAAGTCTCGTTCTTTTTGGAACGAAGTTCCTTATCGCGCGTTGTGAAAGGGGGCTAGACGGAAAAAATTCATACGAAAAGTTGTAACGACACTTTTTGCTATAGTAAGCTATTGTAAGCCGTGCGGCGTGCGCATGTTTCTCTGTCTGCCTCTCTCTCTCTCTCTTATAGAAAGCAAGCCAGATATTTTCATTTCATCTTTTATATTATTTTGATTATTTTATTTTCTTTATTTCATTTAAATTTACATATAAATTATATTTTTAAATATTCGAACATAAAAAAATTACATAAAAACATTTAAAAATATAAAAAATAGTAGCCCACCGGTATCGGGAACAGGGTCCAAGCTAACGGTGGTCAGAGCTGCTGAGACAGGAACCTCCTCTCGATACGCGCCGTGTCCAGTAGTACTGCTTTCTGGATCAAGCCCTTGATCCAGCTGCCTAACGAGAGCCTCCTGAGGTGTTGGTCGAGGCTCTTGGCTATAATTCCATTGGCCGTCACGACTATCGACACAATGACTGCTGTATCCACATCCCACATGTCGACAACCTCGCGTGCCAGGTCAAGATACTTGATCTGCTTATCTTTTTCAGCTTTCACGAGGTTCTCGTCATGTGGGACTGCTATATCAATAATCATTGTGCGACGCTCTAATCGATCTATCACCACTATGTCCGGCTTATTGGCAACAATAGTCCGGTCAGTGATGATGGATCGATCCCAATACAACTTGATAGTGCCATTTTCGAGAACTGGGTCGGGCACATACCTATAGTACGGTACTTCCGAGTCCACAAGACTGTATTTCAGAGCAAGTTGCTGGTGGATAATCCTGGCTACAAGGTTGTGCCTATGCAAATAGTCTCCATTAGCCAGACGAGAACAGCCAGAAATAATGTGTCGGATTGATTCCCCTGGACGGTGGCATGCCCGACAGATGTCAACCGTGCCATCCTTTACAATATATTTCCGGTAGTTGTTCGTCATCATAACTTCGTCCATAATAGCAAAGACAAAACCTTCGGTTTCCCCAAAGAGATCACCGAATCGTAACCAGGATACGGACGCTAAGAGGTCTACATCGGGTCCATGTAAGACCCGGTAAAAGCGCCCGTGAAGCTCTTTGCTCTGCCATACCTCCCTGCGGTCATTAATATCTAATACTTTAGGTTTGCGCCAGTTCTCGTTAGCCAAGGAGAGCGGGGTGAGGCCCTTGTCCACTGAGACCACATCTCGGTGCATCCCCACGTCGGCATCTAAGAAGTAATCCCTGAGACTGCATACCTCATGGTTGTGCAGGGTTTTAGCATTTAAGAAACCTCGACCTCCGCACTTCGTGGGATATACAGTCTCATCACCGACGACCGTGGATGGTGCATCCGATTTGCGGTCAGCAGTGTGCGGACCCTCCTATCCAGGGCGTCAAGTTCTGTTTGAGTCCATTTGAGTATGCCGAAAGAATACATCAAAACCGGCATAACCCAACCGTTGAAGGCGCGCACCTTGTTTCCGCCTGATAAAAGACTGTTTAAAACTTTATTCAGGCGGCAAAAGAAGCGCTCCTTCAACGATTGTTTCATGTCAGTAGTGTTGATGCCTAACGCTTCCGACATACCCAAATACTTGTATGTTTCGGTTGAGGAGAGGGATCTTAGGCGTATAGAATCCGAGAGTTGGGTTCCCACGGATTCCACAATCTCTCCTCGCTTTACATGCATGACCGCACATTTGTCCACACCAAATTCCATCCTGATGGCGCTACTGAAAGTTTCAGTTACTTTCCGTAGCTCCATCAGTTGCAATTTGTTGGGGGCAAAGAGTTTTAGGTCATCCATGTATAGGAGGTGAGATATAACCTGACCACCTCTCCTCAATCGATAGCCTATACCTGAATCCCCCAGCAATGTGCTAAGAGGATTCAAGGCTAGGCAGAATCAAAGCGGATTCAAACTATCGCCCTGAAATATGCCACGCTCGATCCTTATCGGTTCGCTATTCCTCTGGATATTTCGACATCCTGGATAGCAAAGGACCGTCCTCCATTGCCCCATACACGACGTCAGGAAGGTGCGCAGAGTTGCATCTACTTTATACAACTCTAGCACCCTCCTGAGCCATGTATGTGGCACCGAGTCATAGGCTTTCTTATAGTCTATCTAACATGTCGAAAGATCCTTTCGGGAACGACGAACCTGTTGGTTAATGGCCATATCAATGAGGAGCAGCTCCTTAGTACCGCGGGACCCGTTCCGACATCCATTTTGAGAGGCAGACATGATATTGTTGGTGTCTACATGATTGTAAATTTTAGTTCTCAAAATGGATGTAAGAACTTTATAGACCATCGGTAGACAAGTAATCGACCTATAATTTTTGGGTTCCGCAGTACTACCTGATTTATGGAGCAGGTGGGTTATCCCTGTTGTTAGGAACTGGGGCAGCGACCCTGCCTCTAAGGCTGACTGAAACTGGGATGCCAAGCGAGCGTGTGACCTTTGGAGCCATTTGATACAAAAGTTGTGCAGCCCGTCCGGCCCTGGAGATTTCCAGTTAGGCAACGGACGGACTGCACGAGCTACATCTTGGGGGCTGATGGTAAGTGCCGCCATTTCTGGCATTTGATCACACACTCGCTCGATCTCCTTAGTCCAATCACCTTCGGTGTGATTGACAGGCACCGACCAGATGTTTCGCCAAAACGAACACATGGCATCATCATCCGGCAGGTGCGCGTCAGTCACACCTTTCATCGCTTCGGAATGTGCGATTCTGAGTGTACCGCTCCACTCTCCGCCTGTACCGACGAATACGGTTTGCCCATGCACAGATCTTCTGCTTCAGGAAGTCGATACGCTCTGTGACGCGGGTCATATAATCTCGAGAACTAATATCAGTTCCGGAGAACGCCCGCCTCACAAACCGCATCACTCTAGGGCGAGTATTGCCCTCCCTGAAGCAGATAAGCTTGCCGATGAGTGCTCTAGCATCACCGATACGACGCTCAATCCTGCACTGCCAAGCTGCTACGGCTGGTTTTGGTCGTGGAGCTCTGTCACTGTTGGGAAATTGAACATGAGCTACACGACATGCCGCTACAGTTGCACAGTACAAGATCGAGTGGGTATCAGCGAGATCTTTACTACCTTCAAAACATGTTGACAATAATTGTGAATCTAGAGCACACACCAGCGCCTTGTTTTTCTTGTGCATGGGCAAACGAGGTAAACGTGGTCTAAGTTCAGGCGAAGTGGAGCGGTACTCCTGGAAAGCATCCTCCAAAGCGCTCCTCAATCTTGCATTGTATTGGGAACTCACGGATATAGCCCCGTCATCATCCTCTTCACCAACGCGGTTGGGTCGCGGTGAAACACTGGATATATTTTGCAGTTGCACCGCTACCCGCGGCGAAGCAGGCGTAACATGGCTATTCCGTGATTCGAGGCGGAGTCGATCAAGTATGGCGGCATCCAGCATATGGTTATTTTATTTATTATTATTATCGTTTATTCAATTTAACTACATATTTCAATACATTTTTAAATATTTTTATAAAATAACCTTACAAAAAACATTTAAAAATATAAAAAATAGTGGTCCGCCGGTATCGGGAGCAGGGTCCGAGCTACCGGTGGTTAGGGCTCCAGAGACAGGAACCTCCTCACAATGCGAGCCGTATCGAGGAGTACTGCCTTCTGAATCAGGCCCTTGACCCAACCGCCTAACGAGAGCCTCGAGAGATGTTGATCGAGGCTTTCGGCCATCAGTCTATTGGCTGATACGACAATCGGCACAATGACGGCCGAGTTCACATTCCACATCTCAACAACCTCGTGTGCTAAGTCGAGATATTTAATCTGTTTCTCTTTCTCAGCTTTCACGAGGTTCCCGTCATGTGGAATGGTAACATCGATAATCATTGCGCGGCGCGCTAACCGGTCTATCACCACTATATCAGGCTTATTGGCTACAATAGTCCTGTCAGTAATGATAGACCGGTCCCAGTACAACGTGAGATGGTCATTCTCGAGAACTGGGTCGGGCACATACTTGTAATACGGTACCTCGGAATCCACAAGTTTATATTGCAAAGCAAGTTGCTGGTGAATAATCCTGGCTACTTGGTTATGCCTGTGCAAGTATTCGCCATTAGCCAGACGAGAACAACCAGAGATAATATGTCTGATAGACTCACCCGGACGGTGACATGCCCGACACACGTCAGTTATTAACCAGTCAGTTAGTAACCCAAAAAATGAGGAATGGTTGTAGACTTAGTGCCGTAGTAAAAAATACTCGCTAGTGACTTCCCCAATAGCAGTGACACCTTTTTTTTTGTTTCGTTGACTTTGGGCCGAAAGTGAATGATCTCTTTTTATGGTTTTTTGACACACACCCCCCCCCTCGGTGTGGCGTCACATATTTTAAATTTAGAAGTAATTAAATTTAAACAGCAGTTTTTCAATATTTTTAAATAAGAAAAGCAAACATGAAGTCAAATATTTTAAATAGATAGAAGCCTTTTAAATATAGATCGAGTAAGTAATATTTTAAAGTTTTTGGTTTACATAAAAATTTCAAGTTTTAGTATTTTTGATTTTAACATGTGACGTCACAAAGCTTTTGACCCCCTGTCCCTTGTCACACAATATCAAGTTTCATTGACCCCCTCCCACCCCTTAACGTGTGACGTAATTTATGGATGGCCACTTACATACCACATAATGCCCCAAAGCGCGCCAGCCATGTGCGTGCGCGACGTGGTCGTGTACTTGACTGCAGTCCTGATTGACGCGTGGCAGAACTGACAAATCGTCACCGTGTTTTCGGGACCCAGCAGCTGCTTCTGAAACAACAGTAGGTGCTTACAGTTGGCCCCGACACTACATCAGAATCTTTGTTGGCTCTGTTCCATGAACTATTAACCCACAGATTCCTCATACAGAATGATTCGATAAAGAAGAAACATGCATTGACGAAAAAAACATAAGTAATTCAAAAGGAAGTCGTTTTAAATTCGGTACCCTCGCTACTCATTTATATCCCATCGTCGTCGTCCTTCTCATGTTTTTGTATGACTTATGTACAAATGTATATGTAAGTATGTAAAATTTACGTAATCAAAGTGTAGGATTTAAAATATTGTTTTTAAATACCGCTGGTGCTACTGGCATTGGCTCCGGCATTTTTTGCACCGCCGCTGAGTCCGGGGCTTTTGGGTTAAACTTCTTTATCTGTAAGAAAACAAAGAATGCTATGAAATACCTAGGTACATCCTCCTATAATAAACTAGGTAGTTTTTGCCAGCGTGTTCGCCTGCGTTTACCTATTTACACAAAACCTTAACAAATTATACACCTAAACCTTCCTCAAGAATCACTCTGTCTATTGAAAATTGCATGAAAAGGAGTTTTTGAGTTTATCGCGAACAGACAGACGCGGCGGGGACTTTGTTTTATAATATGTACTATGTAGTGACTAGCGACCCGCCCTTGCGTCGCACAGGTGCGATCTACTGATGTGGCGTAAGCGCAATTAGAAGAAATTAGCAAACACACAGAACCGTAAAGCGACTTTCTTATACTATATAAAACAGGTTTCATAATTAAACATGTCGTGGTAGGAAGCCTGCACCCTAATTGCGTAACTCACGATTCATCATAATTTGTTTCGTTTTGAAACAGATGGCTAAATCATTGCTTCATATGTTCGAAAAATGTGTCTGCTCAACAACGTAAATAACGCAATGAATATTGTTGAACTGTCAAAATGAAACCGATTATGATCAATCGCGTGTTACGCAAATAGGGTGCTGGCTGGCAGTCTAAGCAGGTAGCTCTTGCGACATTCCGTCTTCGCTAGTTTATGTCATACTAGCTTCCGCCCGCGGCTTCGCCCGCGTGGATGTCGGAAATTATCCCGCGGGAACGTACTACCGGGATAAAAATCCTATGTGTTAATCTAGGTTATAAACTATCTGTGTGCCAAATTTCATCCAAATCCATTCAGTTTGCGTGAAAAAGTAACATACATCCACAGACAAACTTTCGCGTTTATAATATTTTATAGTAAGGATCAAGTTATACCAGAATCGTGTGGTACAGACCAACATACAACTTTCTCCAAGGGACCATCATTGTAAGCGCTAAAAAAATAACAACCGTCGTACATTTGGGTCAAGTAGGTATTGAATTTTTGTATAGGACAGTTGATAAGTTTTTCGCGATTACGAATGTTGGTCCCATGGAAAAATTGGTTCAGTAAGATGGTCTTCACCGCAACCTTAAATTTGACCACACTTTTCTGGTACACCCTGTATAAGTGCCAATGTGCTACTGAATACTTTCTAATGGAAAAACATTTACTTATTACAAATTAAATTAATCAAGTCCTCAGAATTTAGTTATTCTATTCTGAGGACAAAACGCCATTATTGTTAGTGTATTAGTAATGAATGCGTCATGGTTCTTTGCTGATAAAGTAGATAGTACATAAACGTGCTATTGTAAATAGATAACCTAATGGTGCTTATCATTATGTTCCTCTTCCATGTTCTGCCAGCAACGAGAGTCTATTAACAAATAAACACTTGAGTCATAAGTAAGGGTTTTTTTAAAATAAATAAATCGTTACCGATAACATAATTTAAACAAATTTAACTATTCCAAGAACAAGCCCTGGCCCGACGGGGTTTCCCATCGGGCACACAGCTTGTTACGGCGGCTAGCTCTTGGAATAGTTGTTTGGAGTTTGTTCCGCTACTTCTTCTTCCCAGCTAAAGCACTAGGAAGTGGTGAAGGGCGGGCGTTTTTGGGGGGACTGTCTTATGTAATTTTATTTTGACGTTCAAAAAGAGCTGACTCTCAGCCTAGTTTGAATAAATGACTTTTGATTTTGATTGATTTTGATTTTGTTCTAAAAGACGAACTAAAAATAACACGGTCTTACCAGTCTTCGTATCCGACAGAGATAGTATCAGTGATGAGCAGTTAGGCGCTAGTCTACACGTACAACGTTATTGAGTGAGATGCAGGATCATTTATAGTAAACAAATCGCGACAGAATTAAGAAAAGTCCTTTGGAAGATCGGGTTTTATGAAAAAGTCAATGCGTAAATTAATGACCAATAAAGTTTATTGAACTTTGTCGGTACCGACTTGGTTTTGGAGATTTTACACCTCTTTTATTACTTAAACACGCCCAAAGTTAAGTAAAATTAGCAAGAAAAACGAATCTTTGTTGGCTCCTAACTTTTTAATGAGTTTTTATTTTAGTATTCTGTTTTCGTACAGACAACATTAATAATGAGACAAAACGATATCATATTTTACTTTGGATGTGCCATGTCAGATAGTGGAGTAAAACACTCCCGGAGTTTGTATGCGAAAAATGTGGACTAGGTTTTTTTTTGGGTGGGAAACCATCAAATAACTTCTCCCGCTCTGGGTGGAGCAGGAGGGCGTGTCAGACTTTTACTGACTATAACCCACCCGTGTTCCCTCAGTTGCCTGTGTGCCAGGGGCCGCGGTATCTCTTTCGAACAACCCGCACCCCTGGCAGGCATCGGCCCTTGCGGACCCCCCCATTTGGTGCCGACATCTCTTTGAGGCGCGCGTGGAACACAACGCGCCGTCGACCTGGGCTTGGGCCTTACCGGACAGCGAGCTACCCATTACTCGCCGTCCGCAAGCCCGCGCCTACGGTGGCCGGGAATCAGTCTGGGATTCCCGACGCCCAGGGCGTCTCCCGTGGCGACTACGGCCGGGCGGCCGTGAGGGCGCATATACTGCCTCTCCCTCACGTGCGCCGCCTCCCTCTTCGCGAGCATTACTGCTTCGCAGAAGGAGGTGATGGCTACCCATGCACTCTCGCTCCGTACCATGGCATGGACCAGGGACGGACGCGAGAGATCGCCGCCCCCGATCGCCTCCACAAGGACACGGCGGTGCTCCGCCCAAGCCGGGCAGACCTCCACCGTATGCTCCACCGTGTCCTCAGGGCGATCTTCGCAGTGGAAACACCCGGGCGTTTCCTCCCGCCTTATCCGAAACAGGAACCTCCCGAAACAGGAACCTCCCGAAACAGGAACCTCCCGAAACAGGAACCTCCCGAAACAACCGTGTCAGGTGAGGACCTGCGTCAGGCGACTATGTTCACCTTAACTCTTGCGCTAAAGTTTATGCTTCTAGACCCATCGGTTACTTAAAACTGTGCGTTGTCTGTCAGTGAATTTATGATGTTGCTGACCGTACAGTCAACAGCTCATCATCAGTGATAAAAATTTGACACTAACAGCGCCTTTGTGTCGTAGCAGTAAGGATTATGTTTGGAGTGCAAGTGTTACCACTAACGCGCGTCTATCTGCACAACGAGTCCATGATATTTACATTGTAAAAGTTTAAAACTAGGTACCAGAAACAATTATTATTATAAATTACCTGAACTTGGTTATCGAACTCCGAAGGATACAGAGGGACTCCGTCGTTTTCCATGGCCGGTCTGTAAAAAAAAACAATTCATTTCATTGTGGATTATGAAGACCGACACGCACACTTAAATTGGACCCCGTAAAAAAATAAATTTAACAAGTCTGGACAGTGGACACAGTCGACGCGTCGGGCAAATAGTTTAAATTGATTTATTTTGACACTGGACGTTGTTGGTCCCTATTTTTTATTAGTATTTATTCATCTAATTAGTTAACATTGTCTTACTGGCAACTACTTAATATATGTGCCACATGGTGAGTTCACAGAATCCTGGGTACCTAGAGATAGTTTAATCCAATTGTTCAATTGTACTGAGAGTGATCAAAAACAAAGAACGGGGCAGAGAGGGGCGCGTCATCGTGGATTGAACTTTATGTACATTGGTAGGTACTGGAACAAACAATGACTGTGTTGAGCAGATGTGGCTTTCTGCAGTTAGAAAACAATAGGTACAGTCCGATTCATAGTTTATGGGGGCTAAGTCTGAAATACGCTACTCGCTGCGCAGTACCTCAACCCTCACCGCCGCAAACAAATGAATTTCTTACTGCGCAGCGACTCGCCTCATGTTCCGAACCGCCATTGAGTTTGAATGGGACCTGAGATATCTGAAAATAATGCCACAAAGAGATCGATATTTACCTACATTATTTGTATTTACTCAACAACTGCATTTTATATCGAACTGCATGACGTGTAGATAATCAACATGGACGAACTTAGTAATCATGTTACTAGCGCGTAGTTCTCACAATGCAAGTGTGCAGTGCGAGTACATAATTTTGTATCAAATTTCTGTCTGAATCTGCACATTAGGTAGGTATGTCCTAAAAATGCATGTTACTAAAATGGGGACAACACATTATGTTAACAATATTCTTAGTAAGTTAAATAAACAAATAATATCGTTCGAAGAACCACTTCCGGAACAAAAAATTCAAGAAAGGCAAATTAGCTAATCACAAGTTTCATTTACACGTTCGGAAAAAAAATGTAATTAGGTGTATTAATAAGTATACCTAAGTACTAACTTCTAGATTTTCCTCGTTTTGTTTTGCACCATTTTTGCATCCTTGATTTTTTTTTTTTTATCCAAAGATGGTGCAAAACAAATCGAGGAAAGTCCCAACTTGTAAGTATAATGGCACCGCCATGCCATCGCCACTTCGACCGGTTTTGTGCTTTACACATCCAGCGGATTCTTGTTGCTTATCATTTGGGGAGGGGGGCGTTTTGCCATAACACGACGCGTACGAGTGCCCTTACGCATCGTAGTTGGGCTGGGGCTCGTTTTCCTTGTGTGGGATTTACGGTTTTGCCTCGAATCCAGTCCCGAAGGAGGAAAAATAGACGCATTTTATGTTGGAAGTTGAAACGAAATCGGGGAAACGAAATTTTAGTGTAGATATACTTTTTTGTTTTCAATCTTATTCGTAACGTTATTAGGTTGTAGATATAGGGAAGTCCTCTTGGAGACCGGGATACGGCAATAATGCTTATTTAATTAATTACCTAAATGTGTTATGAACTTTGATGAATGACTGAAAGTGTGGAAAGCGGTTATCATGGTATGGGCATCAGATGCGAAGGAATAAGGAAAGCTTGAGTATGAATGTGGATGGCCATAGGAATAGAGCTAGACCAAAGAAACGATGGATAGACTGTATGAAAGATGATAAGGCTAGAATAGGTCGACTACCGAGATGATGACTAGTATAGAAGTTGGAAGTAAAACAGATGTTGCGCCAACCCTAAATAAATTGTGATAACGGCAGAAGATTGTTAATGTAGTGGTATGGTGGCCATTAGGGTAAATAAACGTTCAATTAAAATGTCAGATCTACTTACGTTTACACAAATAAGTACCTACCTACCTACTTAAATCAAAATAGGGGTGGGTGGGGGATTTCTTATTATATTCCTAAGTGGATTAATTTAATCTTAGTTTCAGAATTATTTATTTCGTCAATTCATTAGGTACCTACCAATTAATTATCTTCAGCCTTCGCTTGGTGAGTAGTTCAAATGCTTTGTATAGTGAATAATATTATTCAAATGTATTCATCCAATTTTGCTAGCAAACTGCCAACATGTCAAGTCAAGTATTCTCAGACAAACATATTTTGAAAAGCAAACCCGTATCACAAAATCGTAGCCCCGTATAAAATCAAAACATACATACATAAGAACGTAGGTACACTAGATATTGCACATGCAAAAAACAAGCGCGTCTTCTAAGAACCTGCAGATTTTTAAGTGTTAATATTAAAACATTGAACGTGGCTTGCACATTGAGGACTCTCTTAATAAAAAACAAACACTGTTCAACCCGGTCGTTCACTGTTCCGAGTATCAAGGTTAGAGGGGTTAAATGTTAAAACTACGCAGTTAAAACTCATCTTACCTTTGCATTGATCCGATTTGAGACGAAAACTGGTTTTGAAATTAATAAAAATTTTGTTTACGACACAAATGCAAACCGGACAAACAAGATAGGTAGGAATGATTTAATTCACGAAGCGACCGCTCGCACCACTGTCAGACGCAACGCGCAAGCTGCAAATGGTCGATGAGTCGATCCACAAAGTCTCTTGAACAAAGCCCGACACCTATATAAAAAAAAGCGTCTGACACGAATCGATCCGAACTCATCCGGACTTTACCGAAAGACCTTTTAGTATTCCCTACCAAAATGATAATGATGTCATAGCAGCATATAACTTTCAGTCTAGACAAATTCGCTACTGTTGATTGTGCAATAAAAGTACCAACTGCTAGGTACATGCATACTTACACATAACATCACGCCTTTTATACCCGGAAGGTTAGGCTGAGGCCTGAGGTGACTAATATAGTACAGTGTACACCCACATTCTAAAATGCAAAAATAACTAATCCTGGTTCTTAAGCATTAATATTTCCAGCTCTTGCCGAAGCTAGTAGGCAACACACACTTACAACTTTCTCTCCTTTAGACTTACTTTCTACGGAACCTAGAACATACGAGCCAGCTCGCACGTGAGTAATGGCTAATGGCCGATTCGATTTTTTATAGAATTGCCTTGTGTTGTGCACAGACCATCCATGCTGACCATACCGTAGACTACAGTCTATCTACAGATATCAACAATCAACAGTAATAAATAAACTTTCGGGAACAGGAAGTCTTAACGAGCCACGGTGGTTCAAGGTTCGTATATAATATACATATGTACAGACGCCAGCACATCAAGCTACACCAATCTGTCAAATTTCTTTAATAGTTTTTCAACTTTATTGCTAACGGATTTAAGGTTCATGTATTTTGAGAACATGTACTAGAAACAGGTACTTAAATGATGATGTGATGTTATTATTGCTTTAAAATGGATTCGTCGATTCTCAAAAGATTTTCAAGTTTCTGAATATCCAAGATTACCGATACCTAAGGCATGTTTTGTCGCGCTCTGCAAGAATTCGCGCAAAGGAGGTCGGTTCCATGGTTCCATGTAGATGGATAACGGTTATCAGATTTGCAGTTCGGGAATTCCCAACATAAATTAGGTAATTGGTGCCGATTCTCTTGTACACCGAAGTAAACTATCACTAAAATTCCTTACTTTTGACTTATCAAAAAATATCTGATCTCTAAATTTGAAAACAATTTTGGCACAACTAAAATCAAATTTGACAATCGCGACTCGCACGTGGTATTTTTTGGCTTCGCAACGTGGTACTTGTTTGCCCTACCCCGTGATTTTTTTTAGAGCCGGAGGCGTGCAGGAGGGCAGCCTCGACGTGTTTTATAAGGATTTTTCACTTTTTGTATGGAAAATATGAAAAATTATTACCTACTTACCTACATGTTGAATTTTAGAGGTCTATGGTTCTTATAAAGGGGGTCGAAATTTTCATTATTTTTACGATAGGACACACTATTTACGGGTATATGCAAAAGAATACTTAAAAAAAGATAGTACTGTTTTTGCGCCTGAAGTTGAGGTGTTGGCGTGAATTTTAGTTCTTGACAACTAATTTTAATACACACCTTTTTAATCGCGATTAAAAATAGTCAGATTTAGTTAGACAATCAAAATTTTATGTTGAATAGAATAATTAAATCTCCGTTAGGAGTATATATGTTCTGTGAATTAAATTGACAACAACAGAATAGCAAAATTGCCATGTTCACTAAATTAACAACTCAGTGCAATCTTAGTGCTGTCACACTAATGTACCTATAGTTAAGTTGTGTCACTTTAGTCAATTTCAGAATGGAAAATCGTCGTTTGACAGGAATAAACAAAATTTTGATGATTTTTAGTCTAGTTTAGAGAATTTTGTGACAAGATAATCGGCACCAATACCCACATTTTTATGTCGATTATAAAAAAAATTAGTTATTATATCTTCAAAAGGACTTTTCTTAATTCTGTCGCGAATTGTTTACTATAAATGATCCTGCATCTCACTCAATAACGTTGTACGTGTAGACTAGCGCCTAACTGCTCATCACTGATACTATCTGTGTCGGACACGAACACTGGTAAGACAGTGTTATTTTTAGCCAGGCCCACCAGTGAGTTCGAGCCCGCGACTAGGTTCCCCTTAAGTACTTAGGCCGGTAGAGCAAAAGGAAAACTGCATAAAATCCATCTTGTAGTAAGTTCGTTCTGCAGGTTAGGTAATTGCGTATCACACTATCAGTAGCAAAAGCTATTTCTTTTTGACAGACAACATTCATTATGTTGTTGAGCAGACAATTTTTTGGAACCTACGAAGCAATGGATTAGCAATATCGTTCAAACTGATTCATAAAATGCTTTAGTGTGTTACGCAATTAACGTACTGTAGAGATTTTCCATAGTAGGTAGGTAGGTACAGACACCAGCATCAAGCTATCCCAATCTGTCTAATTTGTTTGATTGATTTTCAACTTTATGACTCAAGCATAAGGTTCATGTTCAATTGGTTAAATTTTACAGTTTGGGGAAGCTTTATGTGCTGGTGTCTGTACATTATGAGGTTAGGTTAGGAAAACAAAAAAAGAACAAAATGAAATGCGATATTTTCAACTAAGTATGTTTATTCAACAATAATATCGCCTATTGTTAATTCATTTGTATTTTATATGCGACACATTAAGTTGTTTATAAAAACGGTGGTTCAAGGTTCGTATACTCGTATAATATACATATGTACAGACGCCAGCACATCAAGCTACACCAATCTGTCAAATTTCTTTAATTGTTTTTCAACTTTATTGCTAACGGATAAGGTTCATGTGTTTTGAGACCATGTACAAGAAACAGGTACGTAAATGATGATGTGATGTTATTATTGCTTTATAATGGATTCGTCGATTCTCAAAAGATTTTCAAGTTTCTGAATATCCAAGATTACCGATACCTAAGGCATGTTTTGTCGCGCTCTGCAAGAATTCGCGCAAAGGAGGTCGGTTCCATGTAGATGGATAACGGTTATCAGATTTGCAGTTCGGGAATTCCCAACATAAATTAGGTACCTAATTGGTGCCGATTCTCTTGTACACCGAAGTAAACTATCACTAAAATTCCTTACTTTTGACTTATCAAAAAATATGTGATCTCTAAATTTGAAAACAATTTTGGCACAACTAAAATCAAATTTGACAATCGCGACTCGCACGTGGTATTTTTTGGCTTCGCAACGTGGTACTTGTTTTCCCTACCCCGTGATTTTTTTTTAGAGCCGGAGGCGTGCAGGTGGGCAGCCTCGACGTGTTTTATATGGATTTTTCACTTTTTGTATGGAAAATATGAAAAATTATTACCTACTTACCTACATGTTGAATTTTAGAAGTCTATGGTTCTTATAAAGGGGGTCGAAATTTTCATTATTTTTACGATAGGACACACTATTTACGGGTAAGTATATGCAAAAGAATACTTAAAAAAAGATAGTACTGTTTTTGCGCCTGAAGTTGAGGTGTTGGCGTGAATTTTAGTTCTTGACAACTAATTTTAATACACACCTTTTTAATCGCGATTAAAAATTGTCAGATTTAGTTAGACAATCAAAATTTTATGTTGAATATAATAATTAAATTGACAACAACAGAATAGCAAAATTGCCATGTTCACTAAATTAACAACTCAGTGCAATCTTAGTGCTGTCACACTAATGTATCTATAGTTAAGTTGTGTCACTTTAGTCAATTTCAGAATGGAAAATCGCCGTTATTCCTGTCGAATAAACAAAATTTTGATCATTTTTAGTCTAGTTTAGAGAATTTTGTGACAAGATAATCGGCACCAATACCCACATTTTTATGTCGATTATAAAAAAAATTAGTTATTATATCTTCCAAAGGACTTTTCTTAATTCTGTCGCGAATTGTTTACTATAAATGATCCTGCATCTCACTCAATAACGTTGTACGTGTAGACTAGCGCCTAACTGCTCATCACTGATACTATCTGTGTCGGACACGAAGACTGGTAAGTCAGTGTTATTTTTAGCCAGGCCCACCAGTGAGTTCGAGCCCGCGACTAGGTTCCCCTTAAGTACTCAGGCCGGTAGAGCAAAAGGAAAACTGCATAAAATCCATCTTGTAGTAAGTTCGTTCTGCAGGTTAGGTAATTGCGTATCACACTATCAGTAGCAAAAGCTATTTCTTTTTGACAGACAACATTCATTATGTTGTTGAGCAGACAATTTTTTGGAACCTACGAAGCAATGGATTAGCAATATCGTTCAAACTGATTCATAAAATGCTTTAGTGTGTTACGCAATTAACGTACTGTAGAGATTTTCCATAGTAGGTAGGTAGGTACAGACACCAGCATCAAGCTATCCCAATCTGTCTAATTTGTTTGATTGATTTTCAACTTTATGACTCAAGCATAAGGTTCATGTTCAATTGGTTAAATTTAACAGTTTGGGGTAGTCGTGGTGTCTGAACATTATGAGGTTAGGTTAGGAAAACAAAAAAAGAACAAAATGAAATGCGATATTTTCAACTAAGTATGTTTATTCAACAATAATATCGCCTATTGTTAATTCATTTGTATTTTATATGCGACACATTAAGTTGTTTATAAAAACGCGATGCAGTACCGATGTAAAACTTTCTTATTTAGATATACAATTTTCATAATAAGACAGGCAGATTGACAAACTATGCTCAGTACCGTAAACCGGGGTTACTTTGATTCGCGGGATGACTTTGATCAAAACTTCTATTTCATATAAAATCGCCAATTGCGTAAAACGAAACGCAACATGAAAGTAACCCTTCATCCAAAGTATAACGTTGATCAGTTAGTTTGTATTTATTTTTCTCAAAATAAAGCAATATATTTCACGTATTATTTTACAGGAATTGAGAGTTAGGTACTAAAAAACCGATTACTTATAAGACATTTTTAGTATTTTTATAAAACCACAAATTTAAGAAATATGAACCTTCAAATTTCAATATTGATTAAAGTAACCCGGGTTTACCAGTAACAAACTGGAACAGAATGTAAGAAGAAGTAAGTAGGTATAATTTTGATTCGTAGGTACCTACACTTAAACTTGTAAGTATCGTCCCCTTAGAAACACAAAAACGTAGGTATCTAGCATTTGGCCAATTTGAGAAAACGGATGAATAAAATAGATAAATAATGATAATATAATAATTTATCGTTATCATGTTTAAAAATATAAATAATATTTATATTCAATTTAATACAGGAAATAATAATGCGAATATAATTACTACCTTTCAAAGCTGTCGTCAAAAGCCCGTCATTCACCATTTTATAAATAAAGTGTCATAGAGATATACGTGTCTTCGTGCAGTGGCGAAGCTACAATTTTTATTAGAAGGAAGCCGATGAAAAAATTGTTCAGTTCTCATAAACTCTAGATAACATCAAATTTCAGTAACTCCTTTACTTTTTCTAAATTTAACGGCAGCTATGGTCATAATTCTTGGTTTAGATATAAAAAATGGCATTTTTGTAATGCTTTGTAATCCTTTATGATGTTTTAAGCTAGTAGGTATGAGGAGTGTTTCTTCCAAAGGGAAGCCGATAGGAATCGGGTTGTATGAAGGCTGCGCCCCTGTCTTCGTGACTAAATAAAACCAGTTAATTTGAGATAGATGCTATAGTTAAGGTGGAAACTCCAGCATAGCCCGGGAAATTCTAATTTTCCTGTTTTTTGCAATTTGCAGGTCAGTGCCAAGTTGTATAATGATTAAAATATGAATCGCAACCATATCACGTAGGTATTTATTTACAGAATTATTATCAACAACCCTCTTAAGTTTATTTAATTCCAATGAATGACTATTCTATGAAAAAGTCATTCCATGGAATTAAATTAACTCAAAATGGATCAAAGTCGAGTTACGTTTTTGTGTTAGGTACTAAGAGGACGGTAAGTATGTAAATTCATGCAAAAGGACCAAACAGATCTTTTGTAAAGCTGTGCAAACAACAGCACGACACAATTGACATTTCTCATAGAGGTAACTTTGCTCCTATTTTACACAAACTCTATACTATCTACCTCAATGTTTATTTACCAAGAAAAAGTGAACATTCATAGCATTAAGATTCCAAATTGAATCTGCTAATACCTACTTATTTTGGGTACAACAAAAATAGGCATGCCTTATGTTTTAGTTAAACGCAAACACGTCAACATTTACAGGTTTTTGCGACAATTTTAAACAACTCAACATGCAGACTGGTTGACAATTAGAATGTACAATGTAGTAGGTAATATCAATTCAAGACTACAGTTCACAGTCAGCCTTCTAAGCCCCATTCTACACTTAAGAGTCAGTCCTCTATTTACGTGAAAATACACACCGTTCATTATAATAGGCCAGTGCAACTGGTACAACCATAGCTCGCATGCAAGTAAATAAGACTAGCATCTGCGCCAACTCCGGGAGCGAAAGCGTGGAGTTATGGAGTATTAACGTACAATCAGGTACCTATAGAAGTAAAAGGCTTTCATTGACGCTTCCGGAGCTATTACATCTTGATCAAGTATTCGCAGAACATCACACGGGCAACTGACATAATATTTTTACTTTGGCTCGTAACTTAAGTTTAATACAGTACCTACATGGTTCACAAAGACACTTTGGATTTAAATGTGTAAATAAAATAACATTTTGACAATTCTTTCAATCCATTTTAGCAAATATCTTACAACGGGAATCATAAAACAATTCCATGCAGTACAACATTGAAAGTCCTTGTACGGCGTACGTACGAACGACACGACGTACGGCGGCCTTTACGGTTTATCCCGACCTTCTTTCTTTTCTCCGTGATCCCGACGATTTAAAAATGTCGAATTCATAAATAATTAGATGACAGACAATCAGATTCATTTAAACTTGTAGCGATAGAGGAGAGTAACTTGTAACTAGGTACCTATTTAGGTAAGTAAGTATCGATAGCTAGATTTTTAATTAGATTTTAATCACAGTCAATCTAGTAAGTAAGTACACATACTAAATAAAAATGTAAAATAAGAACTTGATAACTGTATCGGGAAAAGTGCAGCGATGAAAATCCAACATGTCCTAGGACTAAACAGTAGTTATTAATTAGTCTAACAACTATCACGCTGTAGTAGAACAACAAGAAGAAACAATATTACTCGTGAACTTCTATTTGAGAAAAATACTTGGACTATTATTTAGAAACAGAATTATTTGCGTTTACCTTAGGACTACGCCACAGGCCCACAGTACATGTGTGGAGCCACGCCCGCTCAATTAACATTTACAATTTAATTTAATGACTAATCGAATAAAAAAATCAAACTATTCTTGTTAAAATGAATGCTAGAAGCGTTACTAAAAATGAGGTCATTTTGAACAACAAATAGCCGGTTCAAAATTTTGGGAAATCTTGAATCGGCTATTTGTTGTTCAAAATGAGGTAATTTTATACGCATTATGACGTACTATCTCCTTGTGGCGTTTGATCGTTTATATTCGCAAACTTAGAATCAGCTATTGGTTGTTGGCTAGCATTAGCTCAGCTTCACTTAAGCTGAGATTGCGGTAGGTATCTAAATACGAATAAAAACATCTACACTACATTCAATTTAATTTAAATTCCGTAAATGATTGATTGATGCCGACGTGGCCACATATCCAAGTTTATCTCAGAGGGTATAATAGTTCTATACAATGAGGAGCAAAACTAGACATATGTGTATTATTGTTAGTGTCTAGGTACATAGTTACCTATTATTATATTACACGTCAACGCATTATTAAAGTAATCTATACGACAAACGCTTCTAGAGCCAACATGGCGAGAGCTGCGATGCCTGCAACGACAGGAACAGTCACCACCCACGCGAATATTATGTTCCTGTTAAATAAAACATGGCATTACTCACTCATTGTAACATAAATGGGACGGCCCCATTACAATCCTTGTAGGTACCTACTCGTACATATACCACAACATGAGCAATAATCATCATAAACAGTTTATGAGGCAACAATCTAACATACGTACTAGTCAAATCCTGTCATTATTGCGTCATAAAATATCACACAAACAGTTAGGTATAGCCAGCACCCAAATTGCGTCAATCTGCATATGCCTTTTTCTAACTATGTTGGGGTCCGGCTTCCAGTCTAACCGTATGCAGCTGAAAAGTATTTTACATGGAGCGACTGCCTATCTAACCTCCACAACCCAGTTACTGGGCAACACGATACCTCTTGGTAAGACTTGTTGTCAGGTTTTCGGGTTTCGGACGACCTGTAATGACTCAAAGATCCACGAATGACAGCCGGGAACAACGGCTTAACGTGCTTTCCGAGGCACGGAGGAGACTCTGTATGTTAAGATTGTCACCCATCCACAAACCATCCCTGTCAAGCGTAGCTTAACCTGATGGATCCACTCGTGCGGCTGTCACACTATTAATTAGAATCTGAATAACTTTGGAGGTTATTGCTAATCAATTGCTACAAAGGTATATTCGAAAAACTTGTCTGACCAACAACGTAAATAACGGAATGAATGTTGTTGAACTGTCAAAATGAAAGCCATTCCTACTGTTAGTGTGCTACCCAATAAACCCGCAGCACTATAGTTTTTATTTGTAAGCTGGAAACATTAAAATCTGTATAAACATACCGGAATAAACTCCAGTCGACGGGCTTGTCTGAGAAGTAGCCAATACAGACGACAGAGCCCACCTTACAGTGTGTGGTGGAGACCGGCAGACCGGCCTTGCTCGCCACCAGGACGGTGAGCGCAGCCCCGAGCTCGATCGTAAAGCCCCTGTGTGCCAAAAATATTACTTCATTTGCAGTTTTCTAGACAATAGGGTATTTTACTCTATATGAGAAAAAATCTAAAATTATAGATATTATTAAGATGCGGAAAATGTTAGTTTTAGTTCATGAAATAACAAAATAATTTTTTAAATTCAGTTTTTTTAATCTGTTATTGAACACCATGAAATACTAGCCACCATGTTATTACGTCATACGGCGTGTCAATTGAACAACTTTTTACTTTTATTATTTTCATAACCAAAGTAAATTTTATTGAAATAATATCTTACATTCAGGAATAGCAAACCATCGATAAGTAGAATAATAACTATTTTTTTAAATAATCATACAAAATATCAGCGCATTTGTTTACTTAGCAAACTGACGTCATACCCACAGAGCAATATGGCGTCCACTGCGTCCAGCGTTTTCGTCAAATTACGCGCGAAATTTGAAAATGCAAAATTTAAATGAATTTTTATTGCTCAAATCGATTAAATAAAAATGTTGTGTTTTTTAGTGGCTTATTAGCACTTTAGAATCTAATTAGGACACTTTTCAAAAATGCGTGTAATACCTTATTGACATAAATCCCAGATTTTAAACTCATATGAAATAGCTAGGCCATCTGATGAAAGATTGTTAACATGAATAATGATCTAAGCACATATTAACAAGGTGGTTTTATTCCTTTTTAATTATTTACGTTACTAATTTACCTATACGTTCCCAAACATGTAAATGATGAGGTCAGGATTCCGGAACTGAACCACTAGACCGCTAAAAGTCCGTATTATTTACATGAAATTAGTAAAAGCTGTACTAACGTGTCAGGAGTGATACTGGTGAGGTCTTCCCCGACGGTGCGGATGACGCGGCGGCCCCACAGCCACAGACCCATTGCGATGCCCACGCCGCCGAACACTAGGATGGCTAAAGGAGTCTCCGCGCGGGAGTGGGCGCCCCCTTCAGAGTATAAAAGCCAGAGAGCCACCAATGGGCCGATCGCGTTACTGAGGATCAAAAGAACCATGTCATAATTTTTTTTGCAAATGAATTCGTCAAAAGTGTAATTGCAGTATCGAGCTGAATGGCGTGCTGTCCAGCAGTGGACTGCTGTAGGCTGATGATGATGGTGATGATTATTGCAGTATGTAGGTATCTATTTAACAATTAGGTACACCAACTGTTTGTTTGTTCTGAATCGCAATGCATTGTTATTTTAACGGGCCACTTTTGTAGTTATATAATCCATTACAATGCCAAACTGTAACATTGGTGTAGTTGTAAGTACCTAGAGGTCGGTATCAACTTAGCAGAAACATAATTTAAGCTAGCTTTTACCTGACATCATTGCCACCGTGCGCAAACGCACCAAACGTGGCGGTGAGGACCTGCAGAAAGGAGAAGAGCCGCAGTTCGTCGGGCGGCGGGGCGGGCACGGGCTCCGTCGGCGGGGACACGGCGCGCAGCAGCGGCGCGGCGCTGGAGTTGGGCGTCATGGCCGCGCGAGTCGCCACCTCCGCCGCCGTGCAGCGCTCGATGCTCCACGCGCTACCACCATCCGGACCCTGGAGAATAGGGAGAATAGCAACATAAGTAAATAAGTAAAGCCTAATGTTTCCACTCCTGGGACACAGGCCTCCTCTAGGTGAGAGGGAGTGGGCCGTAATCCACCACGCAGGCCCAGTGCGGGTTGGTATCACATGTTTTAGAATTTTTGGTTCTAGGTAATTCCGGTTTCCTCACGATGTTCTCCTCGCAGTTTTAAGAGCAGTGATGGTGAAATAATTTAAGGTACCTACAGCTCGAACCTACGACCTACAAATACAACTCGTAAGTTGCGGCTGTTACCACTGGGTGTGAGCACTGCTCACAATGTACACACTGCTTAAGTCAATACACCAGACTATAACGATAAAGAGGATTAGGGAATTTCTGGCAGACAACAAGTGAAGCAATTACAAGATAAGCTTACCTTGTCAAGTCGTGGTGGTGGTGTATCAAATTCCACGCAGTGTGTGGCCCTCGCGGCCGCCAACCTGTCGAACTCCCCGCGCGCTATCGTGTCGCAAGAGCCCAGAAACCCATTCCTGGAGTCGTAGCTCTCGCCCATACCGGCCATTTGCGTGGAGTCCATACTTTTACAACAACTTAACGTCTCGTCTATGTATTTCAAGGTGTTAATCTGAGGATCCGCATCTATGAGTTGTAACCGTGACTTGTTGGGTGGGCTGAGACTCCTGGACAGTATGCTGCAGTCGTCCATCGTGGCTAGGAGTGCGCGATTTCTGGCGTTCATCACCCCGACGGAGGTCTTGTCTGCGTCGCTCAGTGTGACCATCTCCGCACTCTCCTCAATGGCTTCGAGCACTTTGCCGTCTTCAGACAGAAGGGACGTTGGACGTTGCGCGACGCTGCTTTTATTGGAGTGTGTTGGAGTATTTGCTGGAGTTGTTTCTGTAATATTATATTATAAGGATTATTTGTTGGGACATTTGATAACAATCAGATTAGACACTCATTTATCTAAAAGAAAAAACCCCCACCATTTGATAATCCAAGCGAGAAGTTGACAGGAGGCGCGACGAGCCGGCGTTTGTAATAGGGCACAAGGAATGCGCGTACGCAGACCGCAACCAACGCACCAACCGCCATCGAGGACACTAGAGCCAGCCACAGCGGAATGTTGTCCATTGCCAGTACTGGAAAAAATGGACGGTTATTTATAATTCTAAATATCACTGATTTCATGCATTCTGTTCAACCAGATAATGTTACGACGGTACATTCACATCTGTATTTGGCCGAAAATTTAAATACATAGGGGTAAGTACATTTAGCTCTATAGAGAACAGCATCTAAAGAGCTACAATGCAGCATTTTCATTCGATACTTGTTGCTTTCTAGTATTCGTAGCTCTTTTGTAGCAATTTGCTACGCAATGGCTACGGAATCTACAAAGAACCGAATTAAACATACTTCGCTTAATCTTTGAGGATGATGGAACCTTAATTTTTTGTAAGAGCCTGCTTACACTTAGGTCCGTCATGCACCACGCTCAGCACGTTCACGGACACGGTAGCTCCATAGAAGAATGGCAACGCTTTGAGGCCAGATTTGATGGGCTGCGGCGACCTCAGGATGAACCGACGCACAAACCAGTACAGAAGGGCTGAAGCCGTACCGCTGAGTGCCGGGGATATGAACCACGACGCCACTGGGGACAAAGGACGATACACATAAGATATGTCTATGAAGGTCTACAAAGTGCTACTGCTATGCGGATTGCTACGCAGCAGACGTCTTACAGTAATTCTTCTTAATTTTCGTCTACCACTAAATCTTATCTCTTTATCTTGTGACTTATGTACTAAACACCTTTGCATACAGTAAGTACTTTCTATTATAATCTACTCATTTTCATCTAATAAAATTGATCTATAAATCCGCGATTTGCTACGGTTGCTACGAAACAGATAAAACGAGGCAAACATCAATTTAAAGTACAATACCGGTACGTAAATGTAAGTAGGTACTTCGTTCATATCGTTATTTTAAATTGAACCCGGGAATTCAAGGTCCCGCCGCTTCCTTTGACCGCGCGAGAGACTAAGTAGGTAAATACCCTTTATGATTCGACACAATTAAGTACAAGGTCAAGCAACACAAACGTTCATTCTTACAGCCACTCTAATGAAACCCAAGTACCTATTTACCCACATTGAACACGATGCCCATGTTAATAGCTTTCTCAGAATACGAGTAGAATGTAGATACTTACTTATCCAATTTCAATTGGCTGGCTTAATAACGCTATCTAGATTAATTAACTGACCACATACTTTCTTGAAAATGGAACAACTCATAACGAAATACTCATCACTGGCCTTCATAACTGCCCAAATGTGGGTGTATTATAGGTAAAATTCCTCCTAACCCTTCATGATTATGTATATAAATGTAGGTATGCCAGTGTCAAAAGAACTTTATCCCATGTTCTCAGTTCATCACTTAGAAATTGTCTTTCCGGTACCTACGTAAAATATCCCTCGCAAACCATTTGATAACCTTGAACTGAAAACATCGAACAATAGGCGTAAGTAGGTACTTACGAATAGGTACTGAATAATCAAGCAAATGGGCCATAACTCCAAAGATATCAAACGACCCCAGCGTATTTTCATGAGTCTCTCTCTAATTTGGTCTCAGGCAGACTATTAATCAGCTAAGTATTTAGGTTAGGTAAAAACATGTTTTTACTTTTGTATATTTTATAACCATCAAAAACTCTTTGCACAAGGGGAAGATACTAATTACAACTAAACCATAAGATTAGAATTAATTTTAAAAAACGCTAACATGATAACATTATGTAATATTAACCATATTATTTGACTAGGTATATCTAGTTATTGATCCTGATCCGTACTTGTGGCTTATTAGTCGATTCGCACGAATTTAGTCGCCCGAAACGCCATTCAAAACGTGCCAATTCCATAATACGTTTTTCAGGATTTATCGATTCGCCCACAATGAAATTTCGAGCGTTTCGTGCGTGTAAATTCGTGCGAAAGGTAAAGAGTAACTTACCAATAGCTCCGAGAGTAGACCAGCGTACACCGATGGGGCCTTTTGCTGTGAGTGTGAAACCCACTGTAGCCCCGACCATGGAGTGGGTTCCGGAGACAGGCAGCCTCAGTGCCGTAGCCACGATCAGCCAGATGGCACCCGATATCAGCGCCGACAAACAGCCAGCAGCCAACAACTTCTCGCCACCGTCAGCATATAAAGACACGTCCAAAATGCCTTTACGCATTGTGTCCGATACCTTATATCCTGTGGAGATGAGCGGTAATAAAGTTACAAAATTAAGCGTGAGCTAAACATACTTTAATTACACAAATGTCTAGTGTCCTCAAGTTATTATTTGTTTGCTGGCAGGTTTCTTATAATAATGGGGTTCAAGTTCACCTCGCGATCCATAGCAGGTTCGTTACTAGGGATCACTAACTACATCTTTAGTAGAACACCTTCCACAGGTTGCAGGGACAGCAAATAAGATCAGTTTGTTCTAAGGTTCTTTTTTTTTAGTAATTACTGTGACAAAATGTTATTGTGACTTACCTATAAGCACTGCGCCGGCGATCTCGAAGATAGTTGCAAGAATGCAAGCCTGCGTGAGCGTCAGCACCTTGGAGCCGACGCTGGTGCCGAACGAGTTGGCCACATCGTTGGCACCAATGCCGAAAGCCAATACGAACGCTACCACGAACCCGCTAACCACAAGCCATAGCAAATCATCAGAAAACGGTTCCATTATTTTGCTTTTCCAGTTATCTAATTCTACTAACCAATTTTGTTATGAAAGAACATTTCTGTAGCACCTAACCAAACGCAAATATAACCATAGTTAACAATAAGCTTGGCTCTATATCTATATTAATTCCTTAACACTTTTTGAAAACAATCCCTTCTTAACTTTAAACAGTCGAATTTCCATTCCTTTTATAAAAATAACTATAGAATGTGTAATAGCTAAATATTTAATTATAAGTATTAATTAGTTACGACTTTAAAATCAATCGATAAACCAGTTATAAATGTTTAAATATTTAGAAATAAAGTAATTCGAAACTTATGTTGTGGTTGTGCGTCACAATGTTAGATGTTTAAATAGTGTTTCGTATAGATGACGATGTGGAGTTAATTTTGGCTTCATCATTTCTGTAAAATAAATTAAAATAATGAGAAGCTTGTATCGTAAATCTAGATTACACATACCTTAATAAATACCTCTTGAGATTGGTGAAATTTATACAGAAGCTATCATAAATCCTACTATTCTTACTAATATTATAAATATGAAAGTTTGTATGTTCGGATGTTTAGATGTTTGTACGATTGGATATTTTGTTATTTAATCATGCACGGATTTGGATGAAATTTGGCTCACAGATAGATTACAGCCTGGTAGTACAGATAGCACATCAAGCTACTCCAATCTGTCAAATTTCTTTTAGATTTTCAACTTTATTTAAAAACGATTATGGTTCATGTTCAATTGGGAAAATTTGACAGTTTGGGGTAGCTTGATGTGCTGGCGTCTGTACATTCCCGTGAGATAATTTTCGACCTCCACAAGGGCGAAACCGCTGGCAAAAACTAGATCTGTATAAATCTGACCGTGAAAACTTAGGTGAAACCTAAAGTGATGGAAATAATGTTAAAGCATTCCACGTGATGCTAGGGATTGACAGTTTTGACAGTTCACTTCACCAAAGTTTTTTAGAACGTCCGATCACTAATTAAAATCCATATACCTGCCTAAGTCAGTCGGTTTTCTTATACGATTCAAATAAGATCATCGCCAGTCTTTATCCTAGATTGTATTATAAGGTAGACCCATTCATCACACATACATAATAAATGAGAGCGAGCGTCCAAAATGGTTGTCCACATGTTTTCACGATATCGATTCGACGCCATTTGATTTATTAAAATCTCACTAAAGAACGATCACTGCGACATAGTAACAAAGCAAAATAAACACTGAAAAACTACCTCGTCTGCGTCTTTATTCTTTTGAAAGGAGTTTATAGTAAAAATTGGAACAAAATTGCGTCACATGCGTCCTCAGTTTCCATCATCGTTGTATATTTTTAAAGTGTCAGCTCATGTCACAGCTATCGTATAACACGTGTCGATATGTACTAAACACCTTGTCACCTCAATGAAAATCTAATTAGGCGTTACACTTGCGATTCAGTTACGTAATCAAACATGTTTCAATATAGGAAAAACGTTATCACTTACTTTTGAAAAGGTAGGATTTTATAGTCCTAAAATCGTTTGTAGTGAAGAAGCACGAGGGTGCGCCTTGAGCTCCTCAGGTGTGGACTGAAGTTGACGAGGGTCGCACCGGGTCGCCGACTGAATGGAGCATGCGCGTAGGGTACTAGCCACCCCACTCCAACCCCCCTATTCAAACGCGAACACAATAAAAATGTATGTTCCGTGGCAAAAGAACCCTTAACGTTACCAACTGGATTCAACTGAGGAACCGGCTGAATAAAGCAAATGGTAGCCCATTAAAATTTGCGTATAAGGATCGGATTCCGCCATCCTGTAGCAGTTTTAATAATCTTGACCTTTTCATTTATTTAATGCTTTTGTCATAGATTTTATTTTGGCAAATTGTGTCTGAGTTAGGTAAGTACAGTATATCCGTAGCGTGTCATTTCATATCTCGTTGGTCTCATTACGCAGTAGGAATAAATGATAAGTCGCTAAGATGCGGTGCGCTATATCCTACGAATTCGTAAGTTAAAGGTATCCTAAATTGTTCAACACTATGGGCGTCTACTTTATGACCAAGACCAGTGGGCAATTACCCGATTGGTCCCCAAATCTTTAGATAAACTCTGAAGATCTAAATTCTAAGTAATGTCATATTAGGCAAACTGGTTTTTCATTATCAGTAGATAGATGGCGATATAGCGGGATAACGCCTACCTACATGGCAACTATGAGCAATCAAATTTTTCACCGAACAACTTAGTACCTATGTCTTAGTATATGACTGCACCCTAATTGCGTAACTTACGATTAATCATTATCTGTTTCGTTTTGAAACAGAGTGCTAAACCATTGCTTCATATGTTCGAAAAATGTGTATGCTCAATAACGTAAATACGCAATGAATATTGTCGAACTGTCAAAATGAAACAGATTATGATTAATCGTATGTTACGCAATTAGGGTGCAGGTCTGCTTTTAACAAATTAGGAGGTTTACTTGTATAAAAGAAACTGTGAAAAAAAGTTAGAAACTGGGTATATAGTTAGTGTCGAGTGGTGCGTCTGTTATGACATCCAGCCTAACAGTGCTGCAGCGGTAGCTGCAGAATCTACAGAAATGCACCTCCTCTTCAGTTGTGGTGTAAATTAAAGTAAGTATGTCATATTAATAGTATCACATCACAACCAACTAGTCAAAAAGTCTGTTGGTAGGTAACTACTTGTCTATGTTCGGAAAATAATCATGAAAACGGCCTGTGTAACTGTAAGGGACAATTTTCCACAAGATGATGAAATGTCCAAGTGGCAATAGCGACAAGCCCGTCCATTGATTGTTTTGTAGGAAGTATATTTTTTTTACATATTTTTTTTACCTTACCGTGTCACCCTTATTGCGTAACACACTATCAATCACAATCTGAATGCTTTTGAAGGATATTTCTAATCCATTGCTTCAAATGTCCGAGAAAAAAAATCTGCTCAACAATGCAATGAATGTGGTTGAACTGTCAAAATTAAAACCATTCCTACTGTGTGATAAGCAGTTACCCTGCTGGACACTGCTATTTGGCCTCTCGACTGTACCACTGTACCCTTGCAGTCCTACACAAAGTAGGTATAGATAGGTACTAAGTTTTGTATTAAGCTATCACTATGTTTGATTTATTTGATGTTGCAAAACAATGTTGTATTTTTATTCACTCACTGTTCACAGGTGACTGTTGATAAGAATAGTGATATAAGGTTAAAGGTGGGGATTGCTGATCAGAAGTACCAACTTACAGTATACAGACAAGGGTACATTACAAGTACTGGGTATTATAGATAAATTTTATGAAAGTATTTATTTTTATATATATCAGATGTACTTAATAATTAAAACTACGATATACAAAATAAATACAAAAAAAAACAAAAGGACACTTAGGCGTCGAAGTATTCCTCCGCATCACTGTCATCAGGAAACGTGCCCAGAAGACTGGCAGCATTGCCACGTTGAATGGCATTATAAATGGTTATTATTATTAATCATGCATTATTATTATTAATGGTATTATAGATAAATAGGTTTTTCATTAATTACATTTTTGGTATAAAAACCATCTACAACAATTTTTCATGTTTTCATTTTATTTGTCATGAGATTTAGGTCTAATGTTTTGTAGGTATGTCTGTTTGTATACTCCTCGCAAAAAATAACGCTTACTAGGGTTCGATTTAGGGTAGGTACCTATTCTGATCCGGTTAAGGAGGTCTTCAAAAACAACTAGAAGGGGAAGCAGACAATACTAATTAAATTTAACCGAGGTAATTTAGGAAAAATATTTTTTTATAATAGGTACTTAGGTATTATAAATAGTTTAGGATCATTTTAGGAACAGTGAGATGAAGACGCGGGTAGTCGTCATTCCGCTCTCTCAGCATGCCACAAATGCAATCGTAGGTACAGCACCGCGAAGAACCACCGCGTGTAAACTTAGGTACCTAAGGTAGGTAGGAAGGTACTCCGGGGCAGCACCGTCTTCCAGAAAAACGTGTTCGTCACTCTCGGTCCGGGCTTCTTTCTGATCACCCGATGATAGTTGGCCGGGCTGAGAACTTGTAGATGTTATGTTACTACCTACCTACTTAATTACTAGTTCTCAGAAGTCATTCCTAATCAAGATATCAAAACACAAAAGCAGTGTCTTAAGAATTCTAACAACCCCCCCAGTGGGTTCCCGCATTGTCGTTGCGGGGGGGCTCAGTAGCCGTGGTCCGCTCCCACGGTGAAGCGAAGAGGAACCCCAAGGTGGGGCCGCTCGTCAGGGCTTTTGTCTCCAAGCCGACGACGTAGCGGCCAGAATGTAGGTTGCGGTGAGGTGCACCGCAACTGAGGCGGGCCGCGGTGTCGAATGGGAGGCATCGCGGCTGAGGATTACAGGCTGCGGAAGAGGAGGAGTGCCGGTACTTCTGAGTAGCGCTTTTCCCTTCCGTGGCCTGGACGGGGCCGCCACCGTTTGATGGCGGACGCGGTGGGGCCGCAGGGGAAGAGGAGTGTCGGTATAGCGTTGGCCGCTCTCCCTATCCCCTGCGGTCGAAAAGTGGTAGGCGGCGGGGCCATTGCGCTGACCCGTCGCAGGGGGACCAAGGGCGCCAGACACGGGTTCGTCTGGGGCCCTTTTGTTACTTGGTTCCTGGGGTGGTCACGGCGTGCCACGTGTCCTGGTGCGCCGAACTGGTGGGGTCCGCAAGGGCCGATGCCTGCCAGGGTTGCGGGTTGTTCGAAAGAGATACCGCGGCCCTTGGCACACGGGCAACTGAGGGAACACGGGTGGGTTTTAGTCAGTAAAAGTCTGACACGCCCTCCTGCTCCACCCAGAGCAGGAGAAGTTATTTGATGATTTCCCACCGTAAAAAAAAAAAAAAAAAAGAATTCTAACAAATGATTCCTGTTCGTAACTCTTCGTTATGTCTTACTTTTGTTCACTTTGTTTTGTGCATTACCTACACCTTTTATGACAGTATTTCAACATACGACTCTCAAGCAGGGCTTGGAAACGGTACAAAAAGTGGGTACTTACAGGTTCTATATCGGTACATGGTTATGGTTCTTGCCATTTCGGTACCTCGTTACCGTTACCACCTAACCAGAGATGAGTTTTTTTTAGTACTTAATATTAGAAATTTTAAAAACAAAATACAAACAACAATACTTTTTGAAACCATTTATCTTGCATGAAATACCTTTAAAGGACATTATTTTGTATTTGCAAACTGTGGAATTCCTTTTTGATATAGGTAGTGTTGTTAACATATTAATAATGATAACTGATTATTACTGATGAAGGTATCAGAAGCTTAGAGGGATATAAAGAAACATTGTATGGATGCCCGCTACCTGAGTCAATGAGAATACAAAAAAATCTACACATATTAGAAATAAACAATCCCGTAAATACATTGTGGAGTACCTACTGGTAGAGATAACAAAAGAAGGCCTAAAAAAGAGGTTTGTAAAATATCATAATTTGAATGATCCTAAAGCTAAAAGAAGCAATTTTCAATCAGTGTCATATCCTTTTTACACGCTTTATATTAGCTTCACTTGTATGTTTGTTTGCTTGTTTGTTTGTTTGTATGTTTGTATGTAACCTACTCCTTTGAGCGCGATTTTGACCCACTTTAAACGGTCAGATTTCATTGAATCTTTGTAAACTTGTCGAGGACCGATGACAATTCAATAATTTAAAAAAAAATTGAGAAAAAAAATCACGTTTTTGTAGTTATCAGAACTAAAAAATAGAAAATAAATAATAATTTAAAAAACTGAAAAACACGCTTTAAAACCAAACTAAAAAAGGAGAAAATAATTTAATTCAATTAAAAAGCGTGGGGTGCTTGACATTAATTGATTGTAAAAATACCTCAAAAAGCACCCCACGCTTTTTAATTGAATTAAATTATTTTCTCCTTTTTTAGTTTGGTTTTTAAAGCGTGTTTTTTAGTTTTTTAAACTATTATTTATTTTTTAAATTAAAATGGGTGCCAAAAGGAAATAAAAGCATGTAAAGGAATTGTTCGTTGTAGAAGTAAGAATAGAGAATACTAAAAAAATATCATAAGGGTTTGAAAAAATACACCTCAATTGAGAAGAAAAATTGAATCCTACTACTGTACCATGATGATTCAGAATCCTCACTACCTAGTGATTTGTAGGTATTGCAAGATTATTTTATTCTAATCTGATAAGTAAATTTACTTTGATCACTTACCAAAATTGTGAGCTGGCTAAAACGTTGACTTGCATAAATAGGTAAATAAAAAAACTTAAGTAAGTAGGACTGATATAAGCTTTTTTTACTACTAAATGGGCCTACTCTTGACCTAGATCACGCCTGATGCAAAGCGATTGACGAGGTCTATGCCTAGAAAATGCCTGTACCCTCTTGTTTTGAAGGTGGACGGGTTAAATGTGGAAGGAAACACAGACGCAGGCAGAGAGTTCCACACTTTGGCTATGCGCATAATAAATGTGGAGGAGTAGCGCTGAGTACGACTGGTCGGGATATCTAGGAAGAGGATACCCTGCAGTGCGTCTGGTAGTCCGGTAGTAAAAAGGCGATGGTGGGATCAGCACCCTAATTGCGTAACATACGATTAATCATAATCTGTTTCATTTTGACAGTTCGACAATATTCATTGCGTTATTAACGTTGCTGAGCAGACATTTTTTCCGAACATATGAAGCAATGGATTAGCACTCTGTTTCAAAGCGAAACAGATTATGATTAATCGTGAGTTACGCAATTAGGGTGCAGGATCATAATAAAATAGAGAACGTTCACTAGGTATACCTACCTAAAAGTATTTTAACAAAGTAGGTACCTAAGTATTTTGGAAATACTGTATATAGTATTTTAAATATAAAATGAAAAACTATTTTCTACTAGCTTTTGCCAGCGGCTTCGCCCGCGCGGAACATTCATCCCCTATTTAACTCCCTTAGGGGTTAAATTTCGAAAAATCCTTCCTTACTCCATGTCTACATTATAAAGGGAACCCCTGTGCAAAATTTCAGATTTCTAGGTCTAAGGGCTTGGGCTGGGCGTTGATGAGTCAGTCAGTCAGGACTTTTCTTTTTATTTATATATGTACATAGATTTTGGATTAGACATAGAAAAATCAAAAAGTATTTGCATTTTGTATTTAAATACATTTTATAAATTATTTTGCATATCTCTGCACCTAAGTCTTAGTCAGCCTATAATGTTCACCATAGAGTGTGGTTTTATAGTCTTTGATGTTCACACTGCTGGGACACAGGCCTCCTCTCTCCAAGAGAGAGTGAGCTGCTATAATCTACTACGTGAGCCCAGTGCGGGTTCCACCTAACTGGTACTGGTACCAAGTTCAGGTACCGTACCTACCTACTGGCTAACTTCTCGGATATAATTTTATTCGCTGATGACACTTCTCTTATTTTTAGAATAGATAGAAAAGATACGGATGTCTTACATGTCAACGAAAGCCTAGCAGCACCCTAATTGCGTAACTCACGATTCATCATAATTTGTTTCGTTTTGAAACCGATGGCTAAACTATTGCTTCATATGTTCGAAAAATGTGTTTGCTCAACAACGTAAATAACGCAATGAATATTGTTGAACTGTCAAAATGAAACCGATTATGATTAATCGCGTGTTACGCAATTAGGGTGCTGTTCTATCGAAATAGTTTGCTGGTAATAATCTTTTACTCAATGCGAACAAATAAATGTCTTAAGTTCTCGCTACCAAATGTGTCCCAAGTAGGTCTAAATTTAAAACTTGATGGCAAGAAACTAGATGCTATTTCGGAAACTGTATTTTTGGGAATTATGTACTTTAGATTCAAAATTGCAATGGGGTGCCCACATTAGAGCTCTTTCAAGCAGATTAAACTCAGCTGCATAAGCAGTAAGAAAAATAAGGCAGTTGACTGATGTAACCACAGCTAGGTTAGTATACTTTGCTTATTTTCACAGTATTATGTCTTATGGCGTTCTGCTGTGGGGATCGGCAGCGGACGTAGATTCAATTTTTATTTTACAAAAGAGGGCAATCCGCGCAATCTATAAAATGGGGCCTCGCGAGTCTCTTAGAAACAAATTCAACGAAATTGATATACTTACTCTGCCTTCTCTTTATATTCTAGAAAATATCTTGTATGTTCGCAAAAACTTAGGTCTTTTCAAAAAAAGATACGATTTCCATAATCTAAATACACGTAGTAAAGATGAAATTGTGGTTCCAAAATTTAGATTAACTAAAACTAGCAAGTCATTTCTAATAAACAGTATCCGCTTCTCTAACAAGTTGCCAAAGTCGGTTACAGAACTTAGCGATGGAAAGTTTAAAACTCACATCGAACGTGTCCTTATCAAAAAAGCATATTATAAGATAAAAGACTACCTAAGTTGAAGACAGGGAAGTTTGGCATTAATTCCTTCTGCACATTGGCTTCCCTGGTAGGGTAGGGAGGGGGAATAGCGCTCACTGGGTAATGGCGCTCACCTCTGTAACTCTGTCAGAATGGAACGTAGTAACACGCAACGTCACGTAAAGCGCGAGGAGAGGGGGCCTCTAACAGACAGCGATGCAAACGGACAGTCAGCTCGCGTCATGCGACCATGAAGTGTGTTTATTCGTTTGCGGCCGCGCTGATCTAATTTTTGGTTAGGTGTTTTTTGTCGGTAAGTCCAAAACTTTAATGGTTATTTAATTATAAATTTTACTTTTCTGACAGTAAACTATTCTATTTTATGATAATGCAATCAATTTTCAACAATTGTGTATGCTTATTTTTTTTATTTCAAATTAATTATAAAACGACCGTTTGGGGCTATACCGCTCGTCTGAGCGCCATTACCCCTTTACTTTTTTAATGTTGTAGATATGCCAAGAAATCGTCAAAGGACCACCACTAAAGCAGCTTGGACCGAAAAAAACCTTTAATCTGCTAAAACTGCGATTGAAAGAGGTTTGTCCAAAGAAAAGCCGCAAACCAATATAATTAGTAAACTTGAAAAGAAGAACAAACACAATTATGAAACAGAAATCTTACAGGAGAAAAAAATTACAAGAAAGTTCTTCAGATGTTCACTAACATGAAGAGCACCTTTGCGACGATGACAGTAATGACGAAATGAATGTGGATGATGAATAAGAAAACAAATGTATTATTTGCGAAGAATTTGGAAAAAATAACGAGTTGTGGTGTCGCTGCACCATCTGCGGACTGTGAGTTCATGCTATATGTTCAGGGTGGGATTCGCTCGATGGATACATCTGTGATTTATGTGTCCAAAAATAAAATATTTATATTTCTAATTTGTCTTACCTCTAATAATAATTATTATTATATATTATATTATAATAATTGATGTTGATTTGACATCGAAGACTTTACTATATTTGTTAAATTGAAAAAGGCTAATCTTACGTAAAAGTGTGGGTAATTGATGCTAATTTGTGATTGTAGACTTTACTTTTATTGTTTAAGTTTGATCTCATTAATATTTATTTATTAAAATGTATCTTACTTGGTATATTCCAAAAAACATGTTTGCCGTTATTACCCAGTAACCTGAACGGCATTACCCATAGTCATGGGGCAATGCCGCTCAAACATGTTTTTTTAATAATTATTACTACTAGTAGGTTAAAGATATATGCTTTTGTTGTTAAATTGTTGATTACTCGATAATTGAAGACTTTGTTACTTTTCTTCATTTTGATTTACAATAAATCATTAAAAAAATACACCATGTTTTTCTTAAGTGAACGCCATTCACCCGTCCGACCCTACCTACCTCATTAACAGCAAAACTGTGTGAAAGTCTATTAACTGCTCCCAAATTGCAATGTTATTTTTTATTCTTTTTATTTTTTACAATGTCTGACATATTCTCATCATTAAGGTGCGTTGGGGTAATACCGGACGGATTTTCGAATAGTTGCAAGGATGTTGCAAAAACTTTTTTTGCTCAAGTTTGGTAAACACCACATTCCTGATAAATGGTGGAAATTGTTAATAATTAAACACAATATCATTTTAAATTTAATTTATCTACAAACACTCGATACTTTTTGTTTTGTGAGCCTGTAAAATCAAGACACAATTTTTGTGAGTATAATGCCTATATGGCCGCAAAGGGGCAAGTTCGGACACCAATATAATACTATTTCTATTGCTAGGAGCACAAGGTGTATAAAAATAATGCATCCGATCTTTCTTGCTCTTTTACATGACATCAACCAAATCTATATAATACTGCAAACATGGATGTCCGAGTACCCGGAGCGACTGGCGATCAGTGCGGGACGGGGCGGAACATAATGACGTGGCGCGCAATGTGGCTAGCATTAAAAAATATAGCCAAATAAGTGGGATATTTGATTTCTACGTTCTTTCCCCAGCGCCGTTCTTACCCCAACGCACTTTATTTGACATTAAACATCAATTTTACTTTCGACTATTTATTATTAGTGATTGTCATCGAAATCATGTCACTTGGTTCAAATAGATTCATTTTATATACCTAGGTAGATTCTTTTACATATTGTGAATGAGAGAACGTTGTAGGCCTTAGAGACTAGATTTGTAGACGTTTTTATATTCTGTATTTTCATTCCTCTAAGTACCTGGTACTTATTGACTGGCCTGCACTGTCCTCCCATGGATACCTATTATCACTGTAATTTGAAAACATTGTAAAAGCCAATTATTTTTAAAAGAGTAACCGTGGAGTTTCTTGCCGGCTCTTCTCCATAGGAAACGACAAATTGGAACCGTGCACCTAGCTTCTGACGTTTCATAAGTGCCCATGCAGGCTTATGTGAAATAAAATATTTTGATTTTGATGATTTGATTTTGACTCGTATACTACTTACTTACTATATCTGTTTTCTCACTCTACCTTTCATATTTGTTTGGTATGTACCGGTACAGTACCGATACTGATAAGAAAGACCAATAGTACAGGTACCTACTACGTCCGGTACGGGTATCACACCAAGGCCAATGGTAGGTAGACGCCAGCAGGTCAAGCTATCCCAAACTGTCAAATTTTCCCAATAGAACATGAACCTTATCATATTGTAGTAAAGTTGAAAATCTATCAAAGAAATTTGACAGATTGGGGTAGCTTGATGTGCTGGCGTCTGTACATAGAAAAAACTATCTTACCTAATCAAATTGCTCGTAGAGCAAAAATTATGCACAACGAAGTTGGTAAAAAAATAAACATGACATAGCGTAAAAATAACATTTTTATCTTTAAAAATAAAAACGTAAAGAACTTCAGAGCTTATTTCCAAGGTGACAGAGTTGTTCTCTGAAGCTATTAGCTTCAGAGAACAACTCTCTATCTCTCTTTATCTTATTAAGATTCATACTCAATTGCTCTAGAGCTAGACTCTGGACTCTACACGAACAACGCCTGCGAGTGAATGAGATACGAGACAAGTTAGAATTATTACCTAAGTAAAGTGCAGTTCAGTTTACTTTCTAGTTTCCTTAAAGCAGGGGGGAGCGTTTACTGTCTGTTACGCACCACTTGGCTAGGTAGTCAGCGCCGGGTTCTCAAATCGTGAATATTCGAGACCATTGTGCAAGGTAGCTAGCGTGAAGTTGAGAAAACAATACCTACGTTTGCATCTAGTGAATTACTTACCCAACAACTTTATCGGAATTGCTGGTCCACATTGAAACGCTCATCCAGTCTACAAGTAGGTACTTATACGCGAAAACAATAAAAAATTATGTGAATAACATTGACAGGACTCATGCGTTCGCTGTGAATTTCTCATCCCCCTGCACACCCCGTTGCATCGCGTCGGCCCGCGCGCGCTATTCCTTCGTTTTCGCTTAGCAGTCTTTTTGCCATTTTCCCCTTTGCTCTGCTCCTAAGGGTCGTAGCGTGATATTTAAAATGTCACAGAATTAGAAGCCCGGAAAAAAATTACCGTCCTTTGGGGCACCGCGGCCGCCAGTCGGGATAAAATAATAATAATTTTAAAAAATTAGTAATTTATTGGTCCCTAAATAATCCTAATCTATAAAAATAATGAGTAATAGTTTTGTGTTTTACAGTTCATAAATCAAGAATTATCATGAGTGCCCATTACCTGTACGTCATTTAAATAAGGATCTAATCATAGTTTAGCCTATTGAACTAACGCCAATCACTTGTCAGGTTGACTATTATTATACTTATGTATTTACCTACATTCCAACATGTATTTAATTTTATGATGTTACAAGAAAATAAAAAAAACTTTTTTCACTTTTAGTACCCCTAAATCCCTTAATAAAATCAAAAAATGAAAAGTTACAAAATTATTTGCTTTCAATTATTTCATAATTCAGGTTGTTTTCATTGAGTTTTTGGATAATTTTGGTGTTCTTAAAAACAACACCTGGGGTTAAAACCCCACCAGCCGTGGGCAAGTTTTCTCTCTCCTTAAGGATGGTGACTGCTGCCATTAAAAGTGCAACCACTGTGGCACCGTATCCTGGGTTTGTTCCAGACACCTTAGCAACAACAGTCTTATTTGGATTTGTGTTCTCCACATCAGCACCACTGTCCCAACCCTTCCCTACAAGTTCAAATGTGAAGTGGGTATTATTCATCACATTGTCAGTTGGACCCTCCCTTGTCACCATGCCCAAAGAACAAATCTTCGGATACTTGAGCAAAATATTTCTTGTAAATGCGAATTTCGTCATGATGAAAAGTAAAACTGCACCAAAGATGGCGAAGATTGATTGTGCCAGACTTCCACATTTGAAATATGCTTTGAACTGGATTGGACGCTGCTGTTCCTTGTGGTATAAGTAGCGCTGGGTACGATAGACCACTGATTCATCAGCCCCAAGAAACGGAAGATACCACTTGTTGTCTTTCTTTTGTAGGTTTTTTCGTTCCAACTTAGGCTTCAAACGTGGCAACGGCTCTGGGTACAGCTTCTTTCTCAAAGCTGGAAGCTCACTATGGTGAGCAATACTGTAAACAAGTGACTCCCAAGTGCCATAGTTGATGAGGCCACGCTCCCGCGACTCTGCTGCAATCTCCGGTGGTATATAATTCTTCAGGTAGGACTCCACTGAGTTGAGTGTGCCTGCAAAGTGTTGTTTCAAGAAAATGACGCCCATGTCGCACGGGATGCTGTCCCAACCACACGCACTAACGACGAAAACTCCCGCATCACGGGCTTGCTCATCATACCTGAGCTGCATTAACTCCATGAACTGTGGTTCACCACTAACATCCACGTAGTTAGTCTTGTTTTCCACCGCCGCTTTAACTACAGGTTCCCCGTACATACGATAAGGCCCGCAGCAGTTCACTATCATTTTTGTTTGAGCGCACATATCTTTAAGGGCCTTCTCGTCATCTATGTCTGCTACTATGACCTTGACGCTAGATAGATTTTCCCCTGTTTTCTTAGATACTTCCGTCATTAAGGCACCAAGTTTCGTCTCGGAGCGACCAGCAACTCCCCAAGATCCAAGTTCATACTTCTTGGCGAACTTTACCATGTGAATCACAGCCTGTTTGCCTGTGAAGCCAGTGGCTCCAAATATAACCAGGTCTAAACGCGACATTTTTAAATGGAAAACTTTTACTTATGCCCTCGGTAGTAGGTACCGGCTTTTATCTTGCACTGCTATCACGGTAAAATTTATATTATTATATCCCGCTACGCGTCTGTCATTGGCGATAACAAATCAGAACTAGTTGTGAATCAATCGCACGAAGGACGTACAGAACAAAGTTTTTCGTAGGTAATAAAATCGATTATACGTTGGGCTGATAAATATTCATAACATTCATTTGCATTCATTTTTCACATTCACAGTAATCATAGCATTGAGATGGGAAAAACATGGTTACATAGTAAATTAGTAACACAGAACATGTGAACATGTGTTTGTGTATACTCTAGGGAGATTAGTAATGTCAATTGTCAATAAGGGTGTGACTAATATGTTGGTATTAGTTAAGAGAAATTAGTAATATTCTATGGATTGAACTCTTGTATGCTAATATTTAATATTCACATAATCTGGGATTAATTTCATTCATTCCACTGGCCCAGATCAGATTCACTCGTAAAGTGAACGAATGGCAACAAACGAACTTATTGTATCGGTATATCTGTTACCGGCCAAACTAGTTTGTCCTAGGTCAAACTGGTTTATTAAGCCGGGGCACCCCGATTAAATGGGTTAGGTTAGGTTAGAACTGTGACCAAAAGGGCGCGAGCCGAGCGAGCGCAGCGAGCGGTGCCGCGGTAGCGGCCGGCGAGCGTTACTTCCAAAGGCTGTTAACGATAGGCTAATTAAGCTAGTTGGCTGCGACATACCACGCGTAGGATTAGGTCTGTTTGGCCTTGGACAAACTAGTTTGGCCTGAAATTGGGTTTGGCCGGTAACACTCGGCTCGCGCCCTTTTGGTCACAGTTCTAACCTAATCTAACCCATTTAATCGGGGTGCCCCAGCTTAATAAACCAGTTTGGACTAGGGCAAACTAGTTTGGCCTGAAATCGGGTTTGGCCGGTAACATATCCATCTCATTCGAATGTAGGTACGCACGGCTACACATCAAGCTATACATTTCCAGTATAAGCTGATCTCGCATTGTATAAGATTTCCGTACAAAGCGAGATCAGCGTAAACTGGAAACTTATAGCTTGATGTGTAGCCGTGTATACAAGTACCTACGTAAAAATGAGAAGGATATAATTATAACATCTCCAAGCGCGAAAAACAGATGATGGTGGCGATTTTAAAAATTCATTTCAAACAGCAACACATGACACATATTTATTATTATGGTATAAAATGTTTTGCGCTCTAGACTTATAGTAGTAAAATCTCGGCTATCATCAGAGAAAGTAAAAAAAATATGTTTTTAAACACTAATAAAAAGTTTTCCGATCCCACACCACTACACGACGTGCAATTTTTTTATTATTCAATAATAGTTAACATTAGGTATAAACAATTGAACATTTATAATCCACCTAGCAATAATAAATGAAATACCAAGATGATACATTATATTGAACACTAATTTAATACGGCAGTGATACCTATGTATTAGATATTAGGTCTTAGTTAAATATCACTGATCTGGAATATTAGTTACAATATTATAATATTACTAGACGAATATATTCATATTAGCTAACTGATAAATATCGAAAATAATCATCTCTAATTGTCAACCAACCGTGCATCAGTGGAACTCTGTGGAACCAATTTGACATTGACAACACTGGCAGTACAGTACGGGCGATTTTCGGAGGGCAAAGTGGTTACCTGTGCATAAACTGCGTATTCAATACAATTAATTTTTGATACACAAGCTGGAGACCCGATAGGATTTCCCATTTTGGCAACTTCTTATCTCAGGAACCTTAGGGAACCAGTTTTCAAAAATTATATCTCCAACTTTAATTTACTCCCTAGACCTGCTAATTGCAAAAAAAAAACTGAAGAATAATTGAATTTCGCGGGCTACCTTAGCGCAACCACCGGTGAAGGTGAAAGCTTCAGGGTAACCCGCGAAATTAAAAGTTTATTACGTTTATTGCTTTTTGCAGGTCAGTGTCAGGCGGTATGTTGAACAAAATATTATTCGCGACCGTAACAAATATGGCTTTACAAAATTAAAATCATCAATGCAACGCTTTATGTTCATTTACATAATTCCATTAATGACTCATTAAATAGTAATTCTGTAATTAAATCAACTGTATGTAGCGTGGTTAATCACAGTTTTAACCTTTTTTTTGGTAACGGGGTGGAAATCCTCATGGATGTCGGTCCTCAGGGGTCTGTCAGACTTCCACTGACTAAAACCACCCCGTATGCCCTAGCACACTTGCATCGGGACTACGCTACGGGAGTGGGCTCCGTCTGGTCAAGTGGGAGGAGTGAGGAGTTTGACTCCCCCCTCGACGTCTCAAAGGGCGCGTATGCAAAGTTTATGATAGGGCGGCAGACGTGCCTAGTTTGCCGTCTTTAGACCCATGTAGGGATGCCGGAACACCGACCACTCCAACAAATATCATTGTATTTTAGCCAATTTATACAAAAACTTGACAAAATATATAGGTGTGACCGATATTTTTAAACACATGATTGTACTCATCATAACAAACAACTTTCCCGAAGAAACGATTTTTTATTAATTATCTTATTGACCCCAATAAAATATTGAGTACCTACCTAACAAGAATAATACACCATCAGCTGTAATTTAATTTAGTTATCTACAAACAAAAAAAAAACGCTGTTACCAGGCATTATTCTTTTTTTCATTAATTTAACAATGGATCCCGCGCGCGCTGTCCGTACGGTGGTTAAATTAAAAAGTGTTTGTTATGATGAGTACAATCACGTGTTTAAATATCGGTCACTAATTACCAACCACCCTATATACTAAAACCTTCTTCGAGAACCACTCTATCCATTGGTGAAAACAACATGAAAATCGGTGCAGTAGTTTTGAGTTTATTGCGAACAGACAGATAGACAGACAGACAGACGTGGCGGAGGACTTTGTTTTATAAAATGTAGTGATGATAGTGATTTCGGTAAGCATAGACAAAACAAAACCCAACCTATTGTAATGTCTGTGTTGTAATCCTGCCACTAAAATAGCTTGCTACATATGAGTAATCTGTGCACTAAAAGACCACCCCGAAATCTGAGACTGACTGCGTTTGTCTGCAGGCTGTGAAAGACCTTTCAGCAAATTAAAATTTATTTGCATCGCAGATTGGTCAAGAAAATTATAGCAATCTCGCTATAGTATCGATTGTTTAAGAAATTGTAAAAATATTGATGTAGACAAATTGGCCCCAGAAAAAACCAGATGAGTAAACGCGAGTAAACATGAACTGAAAATGATGCTGGAATGCGGAAGGCAAAGAGTAAAGAAGTAATACTAGTACTCCCGCTTTGCACTAGCGGGCGCTACTGTCACTATTGTCAGTAGTGTCATAGTCATCTGTCATTGTCATTTTTAAATAATTTGTCAAGTTGTCATTGTCGTTGTCAAAAAGCTATTCAATTTGAAATTTTTCTTAAATGTTTTGTAATATATTTGCATAACATACAAAATAACTACGTTGGTTTTCTAATAATGTAACAGAATAACTTTAGCAAAAAAAACAATATAATGTTCTTTAGAAATGTTTGGTGTGCGGCCGAGATGACGAATACTTGGTACGAATAATTTATAATCACTGGTTAAATTCGTGATAAATTGATGTTTAATTATGTTTTCACACATTTTAGTAGACCGTTGCTTCTCCAGCAAGGCCGTGGTAGCCCCAGCAATGTGCGGTTGGTGGTCCGCAACTCTATTCATAACAGTCGGCGAGGCGGTCGGCGGACGGTCCTCGAGCCCGATCCACTGTCACAAATACAAATAGAATCCGGACCTCTATATGCTAGGGCGCTGTGGAAACCCTTCTTTTTTACAGTTGGGGTGAGAATGATACTTATCTTAAGCAGTAATTCATTACTTTTAAACATACTGTTATTGATGAAAGCTAATTAATGAACGTGACGCCAGTACAAGCCTTTGATCTGGCTGATGGTAATTCTCGGCAAAATTGAATACAGTAGCTACATTTGCAAATAATAAATTAATGCTTGTTATAATTTCTAGGTAACTGCTGGAAGTCTGACTGGCTGCGTGATTTGGGAATATGAGACACTACGTGCACATGCCTCATCGTTTCTCAGCAAACCAAGCACCTGGTTGAGTGCTCAGCAAAGAAAATTTAAGACACATCTTGTATGTATCAAACTTTGAAATAATCTTGGAAATAACAGTTTGAAGGCAGATACAAAATCTCCATGTCTTTATCAAAATTAACCGGTTAAGTCTGGCGCGGTTCTATCGGTTCCAATACAATAGAAAATTAATTGTGTCTCATTAGCCAGGATTGACAGGTTAATTTAATATTTATGTAGGATAGTTGCCAAACTAATTAGCAATTATTGAATTATGTTTTAGCAAAAAGCAGAGCCAGGACCAATAACCAAATGGTGGAGGTCACTGAGAGATAGTGAGAAAGTATTTTATCCAATATTGGCTGCTAATGTATTGGTGTTTGGAGCCTGGCGTGTGAGGGCTCTGCAGCCCTATATGATCAAATACTTCTGTTCAAATCCATCAGGAAGTAAGTTTCATTTAATTGAAGCAATGAGAATCATGTATGATTTTTGGTGAATAGTAAAAGTCAATAATTGAATTAATTTGATTTCATAATCAGGTTCAAGATGTCTTCCAATGTTGTTGTCCACATTCAGCCATTACTCAGCAATGCACTTGGCTGCAAATATGTATGTTCTATACAGCTTCATGCCAGGTGAGTTATGTACCTTTTTAAATTATTATGCATGTATCTTTACTTTTAAAAACAAAGGGAACTTCTGAAATCTATATGGTTTTCTAATAGAAAAGTTTTCAGTTAATCTTTCTGTCTGATGCATTCGGCATTTCAGACAGAAACATTAACTGAAAACTTTCAGCATTCAGACAATGAAATAAATTAGGTACAATTTTTATTGTAAAAGGTCCCAACCCAGTATCCCGTTCCATAACCAGACTGTAACATATTATCCTACACAGTCACAGAAATTGTTGCTCTGAGATGAGTTCATGGGTTCTATAATTAATTGTTGCATGTGCCAATACAGTCCGGTCAGGTTACACATCGGGATAGTGCGTGGAAACCTCCAGTTTTGGTGTAATACTGCCCTAACACAGCGATAAAACTACCTTGCGCATTTTTCACTAACTTTCCAAAATGCATTTCATCTACATTTTAACATACCTTGAAGAACTTCAGAAGGTTTAAAGTCAGACCAGACAAAAATAAATTTAAGGCAAAACTTCAGAAAAGGATTTTCAGGAAAATTATAATATTCTCATATTTTTTCTCCAAACAGCTGCAGTAGCTTCATTAGGAAAGGAACAATTCGTAGCCATGTACTTGAGTGCTGGTGTAATTAGCAGTTTTGCCAGCTTCCTGTACAAAGTTCTACTTAACCAGCCTGGTCTTAGTCTTGGTGCGGTAAGTATACACAAAAGAAACAACCCAATACTACAATCTGTACAATCAGCGTCACAAATATAAGGATGATCAAAGACACTGATGCCGATTCTCTTGTACACCGAACTAAACTAACATTCCTTACTTTTGGCTATGAGAATCTAAAACTATTCTGCAAAAAAAATCTCTAAATTTAAAAATAATTATGACACATTTCAAATCGAATTTGACAATCGCGACGCCAAGTGGTATTTTTTGGCTTCGCAGAGTGGTACTTGTTTGCCCTACCCCGTGATTTTTTTTTGTCGAGTCAGAGGCTCACAGGGGGGCAGCTTCGATGTGTTTTATATGGAATTTTTCACTTTTTGTATGAAAAAAATGAAAAATTATTACCTACATGTTGAGTGGGTATAGTATAGTGCTACCGTTTTTGCGCCTGAAGTAGAGGTGTTGGTGTGCATTGTAGTTCTTGACAACTAATTTTATTCCACACCTTTTTAAATACGATTAAAAAAGTCAGATTTAATTAGACAATTAAAATTTTAGGTTCAATAGAATAATTAAATTGACAATAACAGAATAGTAAAATTGCCATTTTCGGTAAATTAAAAACTCAGTGCAATCTTAGTGTTGGCAAACTAAAGTATAGTTAAGTTGTGTCACTTTAGTCAATTTCAGAATGGGAAATCATCATTTCACAGGAATAAACTAAATTTTGGTGATTTTTAGTCTACACAGTTTAGAGAATTTTGTGACAAGAGAATCGGCACTACTTAAGTGATCTGCAACTTTGAGTGTGTAGCACACCATCTATCACCATCTGAATAATTTCAAAGGATATTATTAATCTCTTGCTTCAATATGATTGAAAAAATTGTCTGCTCAACAACAATCGAAATTAATGTTGGTCCGCAGCTGTAGTGATCACACTACAGCCGGAAGCGGAGAAAAAGGGCGTGTCCTACCGCGACGTGATCGCGAAGGCGAAGGCGGCGGTGAACCTGGCGGAGCTGGGAGTCACCAATGGCATCCGGATGAGGGTCACTGCGACCGGAGCCCGGATGCTGGAGGTCCCCGGTGCGGCCAGTGGCCCGACCGCTGACGCTCTGGCCGAAAGGCTTAGGGCGTCCCTCGATGCGGACGAGGCCCGGGTGTCCAGGCCCACCAAGTGCGCTGACATGCGCATTTTGGGCCTGGACGACTCGGTGACGGAGGGCGAGGTGGTGGCCGCCATCGTCAGGACTGGGGAGTGCTCCGCCGAGCAGGTGAAGGCGGGCACCATTCGTCCTGACAACACGGGGATGCGAACCATCACGGTGAGCTGCCCCGTGTCGGCGGCCCGGAAGATCACCGAGGAGGGCCGAAGGCTCCTGGTGGGCTGGGTGTCCGCGCAGGTGAAGTTGCTGGAGCCCAGACCTCTGAGGTGCTTCCGCTGCCAGGTGGGGCACCACGTGGGTGTGTAATGCACCTCGGAGGTGGACCGCAGCAGTCACTGCTTCCGCTGCGGTCAGCCCGGTCACAAGGCCGGCTCGTGCAATGCCACGCCGCACTGCTATCTATGTGCGGCAGCTGGCAAGCCGGCCGAACACCGGGCTGGGAGCAAGGCCTGCGCTCCACCCGCCGAAGCCAGGGGCCGAGGCAGGGGCAAGCCCTCCGCCACCGCCGTCACCGCCGCAGTTGCCGCCACCGCCGCTGCCACTGCCGCCTCCACCGTCGTCGCCGCCGCCGTTCCCAGCGCGGCAGGGCCCACACAGGGGGCCCCGGAGGGGGTTGAAATGGACTGCTATTAATGGCCCCATTTCGCCTCCTCCAGGCGAACATCAACCACTGCGCCGCCGCTCAGGACCTGCTGCTCCAGAGCATGGCGCAGTGGTCGATTAACATCGCCGTGGTCGCTGAGCCGTACTTTGTCCCGCCCAGGGATGACTGGGTGGAGGACCTGAGCGGCTCAGTGACCCTCATTTCGTCGGCCGCCGCCGGTACCCCGACCCTCGAGGGTGTCAAGAGGGGAAGGGGTTGCGTAGCAGCCCGGTTCGGGGAGATTGTCGTGGTAGGTGTGTACTTCTCCCCGAGCCGAACTCTCGCTGAGTTCCACAACTCCCTAGCGGAGTTGAGAGACGTCGTCGTCGGGTTCCGTTCCCTCCCCGTGCTCGTCCTCGGGGACTTCAATGCCAAGAACTTGGCTTGGGGTTCCCGTCTGACGAACGTGCGGGGCAGGATGGTGGAGGACTGGGCTCTGGAGACAGGCCTGGTCGTCCTGAACCGGGGTTCTGTCGCCACATGTGTGCGGATGTGGGGTGAGTCGGTGGTGGACATTTCGTTCGCCAGCCCCGCTCTGTCGCCGCGTGTCGTCGACTGGCGCGTCATGGGTGGAGACGTATTCCGACCACCGGTACATCCGGTTTGACGTCTCCGCCCAGACCTCGAGCGCGCCGGTCCAACGGGCCCCGTGTGGTCCGCGGTGGGCGCTGAAGCGGCTGGACCGGGAGCTACTCCTGGAAGCTTCGATCGTGCAGGCCTGGGTGTCACCACCGGACAGGCCTGCCGACATCAACGACGAGGCGGAGTGGTTCCAGGAGGCCATGTCCGAGGTTTGTGACGTGGCAATGCCTCGGGACCAGCCAGGACGTGCTTCACGCCAGGTGTACTGGTGGTCGCCGGAGCTCACAGCTCTGCGCGAGGCGTGCGTTGCTGCGCGGCACCGGTACACCAGGCACCGCAGGCTCCGTGTCCGCCCTCCGGATACGGAAGCCATTCAGGCGGAGCTGTACGAGGGGTACAGAGCGGCGAAGACCGCCCTCCGAGCGGAGATCCTGCGGGCCAGAATGCTGGCCCGCGAGGAGTCGCTGGAGACTCTGAACAGAGACCCGTGGGGACGCCCCTACAAAACGGTGCGGAATAAAATCCGCCCGTGGGCTCCCCCGCTGACGCAGAGTCTCCGGCCTCAGCTCGTGCAGGACGTGGTGAGCGCTCTGTTCCCTTCGCGAGGGGAGCACGCTCCCCCGCCCATGGCTCCGCCTGCTGCGGTGCCCGATGCGGACCACACCGACGACGACGACGATGCTCCAGAGGTGACCGAGGTAGAGTTGAGAGTGGCGGTACGTAGGCTGAATGCCAAGAGTACCGCCCCAGGACCCGACGGCTTGCCTGGAAAAGCCTGGGTCCTGGCCTTGGAGGCTCTCGGGCCTCGACTAAGAGGGCTCCTAAGCGCATGCTTGGAGGAGGGCCGGTTCCCACTTCGTTGGAAGACGGGGAAACTGGTCCTCATTAAGAAGCCGGGGCGCCCCGCGGACTCTCCGTCCGCTTACCGGCCCATCGTGCTGCTCGACGAGGTGGGCAAGCTCTTTGAAAGAGTAATTGCAGACCGCCTCGTCGGGCGGCTGGTGCGGGTGGGGCCGGATTTGGCGGAGAGCCAGTTCGGTTTCCGCAGGGGGCGCTCCACGGTGGATGCCATCATGCGCGTGCGAGCCCTCACGACGGGGGATGCTGTGGCCCGGGGTGGGGTAGTCTTGGCGGTGTCTCTAGACATCGCCAATGCCTTCAACACCCTGCCCTGGAGTTGCATAAGGGAGGCACTCCGGTATCACCGGATGCCGACCTACCTCTGTCGTGTGGTCGAGGCCTATCTGACGGACAGGGCCGTCGTCTACCCCGGTCACCAAGGAGAGTGGAACCGGCGAGAGATGTCGAGCGGTGTCCCACAGGGATCGGTTCTGGGGCCGCATCTGTGGGACATCGGTTACGACTGGGTGCTGCGCGCTGACCTCCCTAGCGGCGTCAGAGTAGTCTGCTACGCTGACGACACGCTGGTCCTGGCGCAAGGGAGGTCGTACCAGGCGGCGGCCGACTTAGTGGCACAAGGGGTTGCGACAATCGTCGATAGGATCCGGCAACTGGGACTCGAGGTGGCCTTGCAAAAGTCCGAGGCCATGTGTTTTCATGGTCCTCGGAATGCGCCACCCACGGGTTCCCAGATAACGGCAGGAGGGGTTCACATCGGCGTCGAGTCGACGATGAAGTACCTGGGACTCGTCCTCGACAGCCGGTGGAACTTCGCGGAGCATTTCCGACGTTTGGCTCCCAGACTGGAGCGGGCCGGGGCTGCCTTGAAGCGGCTCCTGCCCAATCTAGGAGGGCCAAACGCCTCCTGCCGCGGTCCATGGCCCTATACGGGGCGCCGGTGTGGGCGCCTACATTGAGGCGCCAACCAGCCCGAAAGCTGAAGGCGTCCCATAGGGTCATGGCGATCAGGATGATCCGGGGATACCGCACGATCTCAGGTGAGGCGGCGGGCCTCCTTGCCGGATTACCGCCATGGGATCTGGAGGCAAAGGTCCTCGCGCACATCTGGGAGTGGCGCGAGGAGGCCAAACGCCGGGGCGTTACTCCGCTGCCGCGAGAAATCGAGGTGCAGCGGACAGAGCTCCGGCGGGATCTCATGGCGACATGGAGAGTGCGATTGTCGCAACCCAGTGCTGGGCACGCCACGATAGCGGCGGTAAGTCCCCTCTTTGAGGAGTGGCTTGAGAGGCGGCATGGCGTCCTCACCTTCCGCCAGACGCAGGTCCTCACCGGACACGGTTGTTTCGGGAGGTTCCTGTTTCGTATAAGGCGGGAGGAAACGCCCGGGTGCTTCCATTGCGAAGATCGCCCTGAGGACACGGTGGAGCATACGGTGGCGGTCTGCCCAGCTTGGGCGGAGCACCGCCGTGTCCTCGTGGAGGCGATGGGCGGCGGCGATCTCTCGCGTCCGGCCCTGGTGCAGGCCATGGTACGGAGCGAGAGTGAATGGCTAGCCGTCACCTCCTTCTGCGAAGCAGTAATGCTCGCGAAGAGGGAGGCGGCGCACGTGAGGGAGAGGCAGTATATGCGCCCTCACGGCCGTAGTCGCCGCGGGAGAAGCCCTGGGCGTCGGGAATCCCAGGCTGATTCCCGGCCACCGTAGGCGCGGGCTTGCGGACGGCGAGTAATGGGTAGCTCGCTGTCCGGTAAGGACCAAGCCCTGGTCGACGGCGCGTTGTGTTCCACGCGCGCCTCAAAGAGATGTCAGCACCAAAGGGTGGGGTCCGCAAGGGCCGATGCCTGCCAGGGGTGCGGGTTGTTCGAAAGAGATACCGCGGCACACAGGCAACTGAGGGAACACGGGTGGGTTTTAGTCAGTAAAAGTCTGACACGCCCTCCCGCTCCACCCAGAGCGGGAGAAGTTATTTGATGATTTCCCACCCAAAAAAAAAAAAAAATGTTGGTGAACTTTCAAAATGAAAGCCGTTCTTACTGTTAGCGTGTCACGCAATTACCGTTCTGAACAACTAAAGAAATTAAACTTAATCTCAATTGGATCAAATTCTTCCCAATATAACGAAATTGTCATTACTTTCGTTGAGATAAATGAGGTTAACTTTCATAACTTAAAAAAAAAATTGACAGAATGTTCGTCCCTATAATTTATCAATCCCGATTTACAATGCATTTACTACATACTAGTTTCTGTAATCGCTTCGATGACCGCAGTACGGATGTAACTCGGCACAGACTACAACCTTGCTACAACCTAAGTCGACATACAACATGGACGTAATAAAATCCCAGCGGGATTTTTACGCGCATTGGATCATCATCAACACACTGCGTAGCGTCGAACCTTGAAAATAACACACTGTTCGATTGGACGTAACAAAATCCCAGCGGGATTTTTACGCGCATTGGATCATCATCAACACACTGCGTAGCGTCGAACCTTGAAAATAACACACTGTTCGATTGGACGTAATAAAATCCCAGCGGGGTTTTTACGCGCATTGGATCATCATCAACACACTGCGTAGCGTCGAACCTTGAAAATAACACACTGTTCGATTGGACGTAATAAAATCCCAGCGGGATTTTTACGCGCATTGGATCATCATCAACACACTGCGTAGCGTCGAACCTTGAAAATAACACAGTGTTCGATTTTCGACTCGCTGAGATGCAGTCTGTTGGATTTTCAATGCTCTGTTCAACACCGAAAGTTGAAAATCTATTGCGCGAAAAAATCCCGCCGCGATTTTATTACGTCCGTGTAAACGTCGACTAAGTTATGGAATCCTGCTTTTACTTTGTGGAAACCCATAACAGTAAAATGTTATGCAAAATTAGATGTCACATGTCTTCGAATTTTTCGGTTCTCGGTCGAGGATATTTCTTTATGATCCTATAATAAAATTAATGTTCCTCTTTTCTTTTTTCAGTCGGGTGCAATAATGTCTGTTTTGGCCTACGTGTGTGTTCAATATCCTGACACCAGACTAAGCATAATCTTTTTGCCTATGTACACATTCGCTGCTGGCACGGTAAACACATACTTTGCATTGTTACTATAGGTTGCTTATCATAAGGATACCTATTTAGATATTTTGATCTTTATGTTGCAGGCTATAAAGGTCATAATGAGCGTTGACTTAGCTGGCATAGTTTTCGGATGGAAATTCTTTGATCACGCGGCGCATCTTGGTGGTGCTTTATTTGGAATGTGAGTATAGCAACTAACACGAGGTCCGCTATAGATAATAGCAAAACGATGTATTAGATAATAATAACACTGAAATATTGTTTATGACAGTGTGTGTACAAGAATATTAAAAGGACGTAAGGTGAAAAGGCGTTAATACATACTGGTTGTAGAAGGTAGGTTGACTTACAACTCGGATTGAAAAAATACTGACAAGGTGGAAATTCATTTAATTTTTAGTGATCACTGGCCAACCATTTTTCAACAAGTTGATTCGCTTGAATGATCTTAGCGTGGCGTTGGCAAAAATAACACGAAAAGATGTATATGTACAGTTTTCTATATTTGCATGGCCCAAAATGCCCCTATTAAATTGAAAATGAAACTTAAGTAATCTATATGTTTTGATGAAATTCGTAATATTTTTACTTACTTCAAGAAAGGATATGTACACTGTAAAACATGCGGCTGTTAATATGGCATATCGAGTTTCAGGAAAATATCGACTTTGTACAGTCAACCGACATAAGTGGTAAAACTAGCACTATGAAAACCGCCCTTATTGCTACATGACTGGCTGACTGGGTAGTGTGACCGTCATCTCTGTCACTGATACCCGCTTGTAAAAACAGTTGTTATTAAACACAATTTTTATTACGTCCGTCAGAACTCTGGCTTACGGTACAGAACGAGGATAGTGCGTGGAAACCTTAAAACTCGATGTGTCATACTACAGCCCGATCGACGAGAGAATGCGTCCTTGATACCTATCAGTTTCATACAAATGAAAACGAGTTTTGCGAATTTGATCTTTATTAGTTAGTAGAATTATCGCACTGACAGGTATCGACGGCCAGACTAAAAACCCCTACCTACCTATTGGACCAAAGCTAAATACCCATAGTGTAGTCAATGCACATATCCTACATATCTGTATCCTCAGTATCAATTTCATTTCCAGGAGTTGGTGTCACTGGGGTACCACTAACATATGGGGGAACAGAGATAAATTCCTACAGTATTACCATACTCTTAGGAAAAACGACACGGGAAGGTAGCAACTAGACGAACTGGCAAACACATAGTATAACAAATTTGTTAAGAAAATTTTAAAAATGTAACCTGACAAATTATATTTTAATATTTGAAAAAAAAAAAAATTGTTTTCATTGATGGATGGTGATAAAAATTAAATTAGCGTTAATATGTGCAGAAAATGTGAGTGTATAGAAAGAAATGTATAATTATTTATAATAACAACTTTACTGTAAAAATAAAAACAGACATTATTAAAAATGCATTTCACAATATTGACTATGTCCATTATATGGTTTTCTTATTTAAGCCTTCAGTATTTTGGCGTGGAATTCGAAATGTTCGCCAATGTAAGTGGAGATGTAGTAGTACGAGTGGTCATAACCTTCGCGTAAATTAAGTATGACTGGCACACCAACTGACCGACACGCTTCCACCAAGTTTTCAGGAAGTAATTGCTTCTCCAAGTAAAATTTGTCACTAGACCCCTAGAAAAAGAAACAAATTAAATGTTATTGTAGTAAGTATCAATCAGTGATCCCAAAGCAGGGGAAAGACCACTACGCTATAAAAAGCTTAGCTTTGGGAACAACCCAAACTAGTTATTTTTGCATAATTTTTTTTTTGTTGAAAATTAACTCCTTATATTTTCGTAATTTGACTACCCAAAATGAAAAAGGGATTAATGTAATGATTTGGAACTACAAAAAAAATGGAAGTAATAGATTTTGATTCAATTAATTCTGTTATCTAATCTTACCTGGTCAAGAAGTAAAGTGAGTGGAGGTCCATCATATTTCTTGACTAACTCTGTTGCATCCCATACAGCCCACTTGGATTTGTCTTCTCCCAAATACCCATTGAAGACCTTGACACCCCATGGGCATTCCATAGGGTTGCAGATAGGTGCAAATGCACTTACTGATTTGTACAAACCAGGGTTTCTAAGGGTGGATATTAAAGCTCCATGACCCCCCATGCTGAAAAGGTTTTTTTTTTTTTAATGACAAGTACAGAATAGGTTTAAACTATGTGTTCACTTAATACAACCCATGCGAGTTAACTACGCACCCTGAACGCACAAGGCAAACGCGGGGCTTCTCGCGACAAAGCAGGAGAGGCCGCATTCCACCCAGATGCCTAGCACAGTTTGTAGGTAAGGGAATCCATAGTTTTCCAATATTCAGCACAAAAACTTGATAGCTGAGCAGATGGGACGTGTAATCACGTTGAGATAGGAGCCCGCTTTCAGATGTCCAAAAGGGACAAAAAAATAACGGAATGGTAACCGCCGTTGTTTTTCGGCTCATCTTAAGAGGCCTTAGGCCTCTCTCAAATAGGCAAATCTGATGAAGATATTGTGGGCTTTCACTAAATCTACTTCGAAAATTTTAAATTGGACATTTTTTTAAAGGATATCTAGCTACCACAAAATAAAGTTTTTCTCAGTGTTCATTGGCTATTGACTAAACAATTTTTTGACAGATTGATAGTCTTTTGGTAAACCTGACGAGATTTAAATAATTCAGTAAAGTACCTAAAAGTGGTTATAATTTCGCATTTATCGCTAAATTATCGAACACAATATCTTTGATTACTGTTTGGATTTGCAGCCGACTCGTTTGAGAAAATTTGTGGTTACTTATCCATTTTTTCCTAATACCAAACAAAAGTAATTTATATTAGTTGTACCGATCCTCATCATATGAGCTATCCAACCAGCACTCTAATTGCGTAGCACACGATCAATCATAATCAGTTTCATTTTGACAGTTCAACAATGTTCATTGCGTTATTTACGTTGTTGAGCAGACTTATTTCGAACATAATTATGAAGCAATGGATTAGCAATCTGTTTCAAAATTATTCAGATTATGATTGATCATGCGTTACGCAATTAGGGTGCTACTTATAATGTTCTAAATTATATTCAAAGATGCCCGGTCATTGTTCGAGCTGGCAAATGTGAAAAAGCACTTACTAAAATTTGACGAAAGCATTTAGGTAATTAACAACTTGTTTACGTCATGCTTGTGACACTTTATTCAAGGTTTTATTGTAATGAACCCGCTGTGCTCGATATCGTTACTGATACCATCCCTAATTATTGTTGATAGTTCTCTACTTGCTTATAAGTTTCATTAATAAAGCCCCAATGCTACTGCTTACTGCGATGGGTTCGTGGAAACTCTCCATACGGTAGGGTCTAAGATTTTCAAGACCCGTCGTATCAATAAAAATAAGAAGCTCTCTGATCCTACTTTGCAGCTCATGCGGGATGGTCCTGCAGTCTTCAGACGATGCGCTCGCGTACCGGCAGCTTAATAGACAGATCTGTAAGTCCTTGAAAAGCGACCTCCGTTGCTCTAATACAGAACGTATTAAAAATGCGATAGAGCGGAATAAAGGCTCCAATGTTTTTGCTAGGGATCTGTCTATTGGGCAAAGTCAGCTTACGAAACTGAAGACCGATGAAGGCAGGATTGTATCTACCAAGCCTGAGCTGTTGAGAGAGATTGAGAGGTTCTATGGACAGTTATACTGTACGTCAACAAGAAACCCCGTTTCGAATCTGGCAAATGACCCAAGAGCTAGATTGACCCGACACTATACTGAAAACATCCCGGACGTCAGCTTGTACGAGATTAGGATAGCTCTTAAGCAGCTCAAAAACAACAAGGCGCCGGGTGATGACGGCATTACGGCCGAACTCCTAAAGGCCGGCGGGAAACCCGTTCTTAAGTAGACTGGGTAGCTCGTGAGCGAGTGATAGAAAAGAGCTAGCTCTTTTTGATGGACGTCGCTCTCGTTCACTCACTCGCTCGCTAAATAGCTCACTAGCTCAGTTAGCTCTCAGACTCTCAGTACTTCAGCGAGACACCTATGACCGACCGAAGTCACCAGTCGAACGGCTCATTTGGTTCGCTTCGGAATATTTTGGATCGCATCGTTCGTTCTTCCAACAATAGCTCTTCGATACAATACGCCATTGTAGACTATCATACGACATAAATCACTAAATCTGTCTTTATGGCCATAGCTTTAAAGTACAAAATAATTTGGCACATTATAAAAGGTTCCTTTGTATAATGTGCCAAAGTATTTTCTGCATTGTTTATTATTTTGCGTGTTGTTTACGTAAAGTCATAACATTATAAAAACAAACAAAAAAACTACTTCCAAAGAGCTATTGACAATGACTACTGTGCGAGCTGAGCTGTTTCCTTCGCCACGCGTGCAGTGTGAGTCAAATAAACTAACAGTCGGCGTCTGAATCACTGAGCTAAGGAAGAGCTAGTGAGTAATAAAGAGTTCAAACTTCCAAAGAGCTACTCACTATTGAGCGAGCCGAGCCGTCTCCTTCGGCGCGCGTGCTGCGTGAGTCAATGAGCTAACAGTCGGCATCTGAGTCACTGAGCTATAGAAGAGCTAGTGAGCCAGAAGAGTGATATAGCTCTTTAGAGTGAAAGAGCTAATCGCTCTTTTTCTTTTCAGTGGGCTAGTTCGCCCATGTCTATTCTTAAGGCCCTCCATAAGCTGTTTGATTCACATATGGCTACATTGATTTTATAGATTTACCTGTGTCCCATAATGCCAATCCTCTCAGCATCAACCACATTGCTAAATGCTTGCAGCACTAATTCATACAGTTCCTTATTGAGGTAACTGCCCATTCTGTAATTCTTTGACCATGGATCTTTAGTGGCATCAATGTAAAATCCAGCAGCTACTCCAAAGTCCCAGGAATCATCATCACCAGGGATCTTCACACCTCTAGGAGATGTGTCTGGGCCCACAACAATGATTCCATGCTCTGCTGCATACCTATAAAATATTATCATATATTTATGTCTAGCATGTCCTGATACAATTGTGCTCTTGTCTCATTAAGAAAAAACAAGTATTATAATGGCTAATGATAAGCTTCTTAATATTTTTGATAAGGACAATAATTAGCAAGTTATGGTTATTAACATACAGTTTCATAATCTGCACAAGTTCAAAAGGCCACATAAACACACTTTTTAAGTCTTTATAATGGGCTGGCATAATGTTATGTAGTAAAATAGATAGGTATTAATAAATGTACCTAGGGAATATAATATAGGTACCTAACAGCCAAAACAAGCCGCATCGCATTTCAATAAAAAACATCGCCTTGTAGTGCGCAATAATTCTGAATACAAGATTGAGTGACACCACCTTATACCGTTATTGCTAGTTAAAACTCAAAATTATATGCGATCATGAGAGTCATTTTGCATCAAAGCTAGGGATACCAGGAGGAATTTTGAAAGGCGTTCCGTTGCGGCGCCAGCCCTAACTATCGCTATTTTTGTGTAAGCCAAGAGAGAGTGAGGCCGAGAAAGATGAAGACTTCTCTAGGCATTAGTAACAAATGAAAAAGATATACCTTTGAAACCCTGATTTAGAGATGAAGTTCTGCTCACTGCAAGTCAGTCCAGAGAGGTAGAATATAACTGGCAACTTGACATCACCACACTCCGCCTGGGGTGGCAGGTATACTGAGAAGTTCATCTTACATTTTAGTTCAGAAGAATCGTGGGAGTAAACCTTCTGATGACCCCCAAATATCTTATTAGATGAAACCAATGATAAACCTTCCATGGTGGTTTTCTGAAACAATAAAAGTACCATAAGACACCTGTATGGATGAGAATGGCAGAGGGGAATGTTCAAAGTATTAGATAAAAAATAAGTAACTTTAGTAAGTGACCAAATATGATGATGTTAAACCATTCTGATTAGTGATGTACCGATTAGTCGGCCATATTTGTAGTCGCCGACTACCTAGTCGCCTAAAACCACCGACTAGTCGGCCCATTGTTTTACTCCTATTAATATGCTTAAAAATTTCAATTCAAATCTATATTGGATAGGTATCTCATATGTGAACAAGATCTTAACATTATTTACAAAGTTCACATGGAATTGAGTAAATTATAAATAGTAGCATGCTTTAAAATTAATAAGTGTTTAGAACTTCATAATTTACAAAACGAGATAGGTATTCGGCTATCATTAAAAAACTAATCAATTTAAAATAAATAATATTACATTTTAGGGTACCTACATACCATTAAAATCCAATTAAGTCATTTGAAGTAAATACATAACATGTTATATGGTAAGTATATTTGTAAAATACAAATCCATTAAAAGAAATTACTTAAATAAGAAGAAATGAATATAATATAATAAAAAATAAGTCAAATAGTAAAACATACTTACCTACTAAAAATCAAATAAAAACAAAAGTAAAATAAAAATAATTAAATTAACCTCTCGCATGTCAAATGTACACCATGTGTTCCAATAACAATGGTACCTAGGTATGTAGTGGTATTACGAGCACATTTTCAAAACGTGAACGCGGTGCATATCGGCGAGGTTGGTCTATAATTTTAAGGTAGAAGTTTGGATATTGTCTTACGAATTTACAGATTTCTAGAATATAAATTGATGTCAAAGTTAGAATATCTAGTTTCCTAAAATGTGGTTTACAACTTACGGCATTGTCAATATAAACCATTATCCTAATGCATCTGTAGGATGAACAAGTTGCTGCTATTTACACTATTTCCCCAAAGTATTATTCCATAATTTAAACGATGGTGATTGAAACCTTTAGTTATTTTTTTTTAAATAGAATCAGTTTTACAGTTTACTATCAGTGCAATCAGGAAATTAGCATAGTAAGGAATAGGAACCCTTAGTTTGGTCCGTTAATTGATTGGACTTACATCCAGAAATTAAATACCGAAAGTAAAAAAAAGAAGAAACTCTACAAGAAACAATTGGCAATAAGTAGGTTTGGCATTTTGAACATAACCAATGTCGAACTTAACTGAAATCAATGATCGGCTTGGCCGACTAGTCGGCCATTTTGCAGCCGACTAGTTGGCCAAAGTCATAGTCAGCCTATCTCTAATTCTGATGGAACTTGCTCCAAAAAATGATTGACCTGAACTATGACTTGACATGTTATTTATTCCAATGTTCTTTAAACAGTATAAAACAAAGTTACTTTTCATGTCTATCTGAGTAATCGTGAAAACTCTATAATGGATTTTGATATGTTTTTCACCACCATCTAGACACAAGATAAACTTTCCAGAATAAATGCTCTAGATTCTAGATTATTTATTCTGGGAATTTTATTATGTGTAGAAAACATTATAATATTGAATTAACATAATAATAAAGAAATCTCTGTACTTATTGTAAATTCGTAGGAACCGTGTGAAGCAGGGGGGCCAGTCACTAGAAATTAATAAAGAAGTAATGGAAATAACAATGATTTTTTTCTACAAACCATGAGTTGACTTTGATAAAAAAAATCTGTGATTCTTAAAATAGCTAGTATTAAAACAAATTGCTTTTATATCTGTCTGTGTGATCTTCTAAACTCCACAATGTACTTTGATGCTGTTTTCACAATTATCTAGACATTCTAGACTCTAAATTAACCTTCTAGAATACCCCCTAAGACAACCAATAAATTACCCACCGACCAATAAATTACCTAGATTCTAGACCATTTATAGTGGAAGGTTTGTGTTTATTTCATTAATAAAAGTAAATAAATAATATAAATATTTCACATAATATTAAAGAAATCTCTATCTTTTGAAGTCATAATAACCGTGCGAAGCAGGAGTTGGTCGCTAGTAATGAATAAATAACTAATGGGAATAATACCTGATGAAAATGCCTTGAGGCATTCCAAGGATGACTGTAGTATTACAGTCATCCAACAAGGTGTGTAAAAGATTTTGATAATATAACAATATATAAATATCTTTGCTGTATAAGTAGACAATTATACTGAGAAACTTGGTTATACCTACTAAAAGAAACCAAGACCATGTATTAAATCAACTAATTAATATATTAACATTCAGTACGGCTACGCATTCGGCACATCATGTGAAAAAATCTTACCGTGACGTAAGCCTCGATTAAGTGATATCGACCGGTCAAACTTTAATAAAATTAAATATGATACTGGCTAAGATAAGGGCAAAAACATTTTTATAAAGTTTCTCTGGGATTACCTGCCTTGCGAGTGTCGCGCAAAAGTTTGGCACCAAATTAACTGTGAGCCGAATAGGCCGAAAAGCGATTGCAAGTGCTTGGATACCGATATTTCCTTCCAATACTAGAGTACTACATCGACTGAATGAGAATGACATGTATTTCTCAAAGTACCAAATAAACTTATAATTGATGAAGTAAAATTTAAGGTTAAAATATAGTGACATTTGACACTGACATCCACAGAACACTAAGGCCACATTCCGAATTAGAAAAATAGCGCTGTGAGCGCTCACATCAATAATTTGCGTTCCGAGATAGATATCACGATTATGACAGCTAAGAACTGCCATTTTTGTCCACCATTATAAAACTTGTAATACACCACAAATTTCGTCTCCTTATTTGGTTAGGTGGCGACTCTAGCCAGAAGCAGTTTATCTAAGTTAGCTAAATACGATTCAAAACAAAACAGCACAACGTCATTTTTGACAGCGCTCACGGTAATATTAGGCTACGTTCCGAGATACGATAATATCGATTTGAGCGTGCTCACACCCGTTCCGAATTGGCGTGAGAGCGATAACGATGTCCCGTGAATCATCATAGATGACGTCATGACATGCGCCATCTTACGATAACGCGGACCATGCGTGATACTAATATCACCGTGAGCGCTGTCAAAAATGACAGTTGTGCTGTTTTGTTTTGAATCGTATCATATTATCTAACTTAGATATAGTGCTTCTGACTAGACTCGCCACCTAACCAAACAAGAGGACGAAATTTTCGGTGTATGCAAGTTTTACATGGTGTAAATGGGTTTTAACATTGAGTGAGCACTGTTAGCGCGTTCAAGAGCGTTCCGTATTGTTAACAAAAATGACAGTTCTTAGCTGTCATAATCGTGATATCTATCTCGGAACGCAAATTATTGATGTGAGCGCTCACAGCGCTATTTTTCTAATTCGGAATGTGGCCTTAAACTCTTAACGGAGCTGACATCCTAAACTGACAGATGAGGCTCAAGCTCAGAAAAATTGAACACCGTTAAAATACAATTTTGCGTCACGATTTGGGCGTTTTTTCGCACAGTCTGCAAGGTGGCAAGGTAGTACAACATTTTGGAGCCACCCCGGCCTCCCGATGGCATCTTCAATTTCGGTGATGGTTTTATTACTTTTATTCAATACCTTGTGGCGTCACGTATTGTGCATTTGACTTGTGTACGCACGCTATTACGTGGCGTCGCCTCATCGCCTCATCGCTGTACTATGTTTAGCTGTATAAGTTTTTGTTTTGGTTTGTCAAGTGGCAACACAAAGCTATGATCTGGAACGCTACCCTTATGCCTAGTTCGGACTAGGCTAGTAATTTAGTAGAGTAGCGAGTAATTTAGTGGCTTCCGTTGTTCGACCACAACCTCACCTCCAACAACTTAAGAGCACACAGGTAGAATAACTTTCACCCACGTCCCCAAAACCTCAATCTTTCTTTTCTTGACGTCAAGACTACTCAAGACGCGATGGCCTCCACCCTCCAGACCGCAGTCAACACGCTTGGCTGGTTCAGAAAGTGGAGAGTCGAAGTCAATCCTGACAAAAGTCAAGCTCTTCTCGAAACCGCGTTTAGACCGGAGGTGGGTTCGGGGGGGGGCCCCCGAACCCATCTCCATGTTTGGCCAGCCGATCGCTTGGAAAAAGCGAGCCAAATATCTAGGAGTGATCATGGATCAGAATCACTCCTTCGCTGAGCACATAAAGCAGGAGCGTTCGTGCACCACTTTCGCACTCGTTAGGCTACACTCTGTCCTAAAAGCACGTAGCAAGTTGTCACTGAAGTGCAAATTGCGCATTTACACGGTGTGCATTAGGCCGATCTTGACTTATGCCTGTGCAGTCTTTGCACACACGAAACCCAGATACATCCATAGGAAGCAGACCCTCCAAAACCGATTCCTCTGTCAGGCCACAGGTTCCCCTTGGTTCGTTCGGAACGAGATCCTCCATCACATCTGAAAATCCCCTCTGTCCTTCATTTCTTGAAACACAATTCAAAGCGTTTCTTTGATACAGCTGAAAGACATCGCAATCCTCTGATTGTGTGAAGGCCGTTAGTTATGTCTCCAGTAGGATTAGTAGAATTCGCCGGCCGAGACATATTTTCTCCGATCCCGATGACCCCATTACTCTCCTCCAAGAAAGCAGTAGGGCCTCCAGTACAGTACACAAACACACAGCCGTCATTCCGACCTCACCGCCGAGGTCCTTGCGCCCCGCGAAGACCCCAATTAAACCCCCCCCCCCTTGACCCTTGCTCGACCCGAGCCGCAGCTGAGCCTGCAGATTTAAACTCCCCGTTTAATAATAGTAATGATGATATGATCCAGCCTGTCTCAACTTGCTGTCTCCCTATCAGTGATGCCCTGAGCCGAGGCCTGTACCCCACATGGGGTGCCCTCAGCGTGCAGTCGCTTAGTAATTTAAGTAGTTAACGCCCCTGGCTGGAGGCTTTGAGTTTTTTTAAGGCAACCATAAGATAGTCCGGTTAAGCAGGCACGGCCTCTCTAGGTCAACTGCGAGATGCGATTCCCAAAAAAAAAACCTTTCTTGGGAATCGCTTTGCATATCAGTGTCGGCCAGTGGAAAAGGGCCCTACATGTGCCAAATTGCCAATGCTAAGACGTCACAGACTTCAGGGTTATATTGATGACTTTAATGATTATAATTATGTAAAACCATATTTGCTGCGGTCACGAATCATATCGCAATCAACATACAACCTTGCACTGAATTGCAAATTGCAAAATGCGTAAGAAATTTAAATTTCGCGGGCTACCCTAGAGCTTTCATCCTAATAATTTATCATAATATTAACATGATCCATATTAACATTTCGGCACGCAAAGCTTTTATCACAATAATATTTTAGTAATACCTAACTAAATTATTTTTTAACCGACTTCAAAAGAAGAGGTGCACTCGGAGGATTTTTTTTACCAGGTACACACGGCTACACATCAAGCTGTACATTTCGAGTTTACGCTGATCTCGCACTGTACGGAAATCCTATACAACGCAAGATTAGCTTATACTGGAAATGTATAACTTGATGTGTAGCCGTGTGTACAATTTATGATTGATTCATAATTACCTTATATATAGACTGTAAAGCATTGCATTTTATTAGAAAAATATAAAAACTGGATCTCATCTGAAACAGTTGTCGGCGGTTATGTTCTTTCTGAGGGAGGGCAACCTCCTAACTATTCGCGCCATGTCCGTGGGCAAGTCAACCGCCTAACGACAGCCTCGTCAGGTGGAGGTCTGGGCTATTGTTAAAGACTTTGGAGAATCTATTGTGAGAATACATAAAATAGAATTGATTTGTTTCGATGTAAGTAAGAAGTTGTTTTCGCTAATGAAAATCATTTTCCTATGAAAATAATATAAATGGCAGGCAGGCACGACAAGCATTGCCTTTTAACCATCTCACCGCATGAAGTGAGCGTGGAGTGAGCTGTCAGTGTCATTCCACCTAATGCTTGGTCCGTACACAGAGATAGCATTCTCTGTCTACGGGCGGCGTGCAGCCGTATAGAGCATTCTCTGTCTACGGACAGGACACTCCACGTTTCCACGCTCACCGTGTGTCCTGTCAGTGTCATCCCACTGATCAGTGTCATCCCACTGATTACAAGCATTACATTTACAATCATAATCGAGATTAAATCTCGACTATGATTGTAAATGTAATGCTTTAAACATTTTACTCTTTATGTAGAGGCAACATTTCGAAGCGTACAATTTTAGTAGTTTACCTGATGGCTGATCTACAATTTTAGTCTGAGCCACAGAGTACATTATTATATGTCTGAGCTATTTTTATCGTAAAACTAACCGCCAAAAAATCCAAAAAACCCAATTTTTGCGACCTTTGCCTAGAATTAAAAAAAATGCACACCGGATCAATGGGGGACTTTTCAGGATTTCCTTAGAGTGGTATCCCTTACGTGCCTGTAAATTTTCAGCTTGATGTGAATTAATGCAAGGGTACTACTCTTATTTTTTGGGCTAATCGCACGTCTGAAGTTTTTTGTAAAACCCAGATTCGAATTTGTCAAAATGAGTAAAAATACAACAAAAACTCCTAGCTTTTTATTTCAGGAGCTGTAGTACGGTATTGCGTTGAAATAAGTCGTGATTATCTATCGAAGAAAGTAAGTACTTATTAGCGACTTTTTTTTTTGTAAACAACCATTAATAGTTAGAATATGTAGAACTACCGACAATATCTAAAAAAAAATCGTTTTACAGGAAGTTTTTATTCAGTGCGCAAACTGTAACCATGAATTTATTCAGCATACCATTCTAGAACCCCGAGCGAAGACATTTTTCGTCGGTTTTACAAAAAAAAATCTGCTGTTTTATAGAAAAGTGCAATACCTACGCGGTCAAAATGTATTGAACAGCTGTTTTTTTTTTGTACACATTATTATTTTGAGACCAGTAGGTTTTAAATTATGACTACACGAGTATTATCAAGACCATAATTGCCTCCCAGTTGTGATTCCTCTTCATGTAATTGGTACTAGAAAACCAGCGGTATTTGCAGAAAAATGTGATAGCGTCCATAAATCACAGACTAAATAAACAAGAATTTCTAATACAATAGGTGGAAAGTTTTCTGTAAACATTATTTAAAACGCATTGCGATACCTTACCAAGGAGGATTTTTTTGTGTATTTTTAAAAGTTTTGACAAATTCAAATCTAGGGTTTACAAAAAACTTCAGACCTCTGCGATGCTTTTTCAGCGGGATATCGGCGATAATGTGTTTTTAACCGTTTCAATGGCGCGGCCATGGGGTTTATTGTCTTACAGCTCCTAAAATATAAACCTAGGATTTTTTCGATATTTTTACAAATTCAATCTATCATTTACCTTAATTTCAGGTCTCTACAACGCTTAGTTTTAAAAATCTCCGTGGCCGCGCGGTTCTCCGTGTTTCAATGGCGCGGCCACGTTCAAACCCTTACCTATAACTTTGACAAATTTATGGTTTTGGGAATCAACTTTTACAAATTTTTACGAAAATCCTGGAAGATTTTTTTTTTAAATATTGCCTTGGCCGCGCCATTGAAGCGGGCACAAAAAAATACATCCGCGCGTACCTCTGCCTGCACCTGCATCTCTCAACAACTTGTATTCAATTTGCTTAACAATTAGTTTCTTTGACTTACGTATTTGAGTTACAGTATTGGAATTTTTGATAAATACTTAACACTATGAAAACCGTAATTGTTATTATTATAAATATTATGTAATTTTCTTGTCATTATTCTACTCACCTTACGTAACTGCACTGTATATAGAAACCTATGTATAATGTAATGTTTCAATGTGGAGTCTTAGATGATAGTGATTAGTGTGTCATGATCACATGCCACACCATCTTGATATCATTATCTCAGGTCAGAATGAAATGTTAAATAAAACACACTATATTTCTACCATACCATTATTTAATAGACAAGAAAGAAAATATGCTTATTTAACACTAGCAGCGCTCCGCGGTTTCACCCTCGTAGTTCCCGTTCTCGTGGAAATACAGGGATAAAATATAGCCTATGTCACCCGGGGATAGTGTAGCTTCCCAGCAGTGAAATAATTTTTCAAATCGGATCAGTAGTTTCGGAGCCTATTCAATGCAAACAAACAATCAAATCTTTCCTATTTATAATATTAGTATAGATTATTCGAGATTGCGTTTAATCTGCTATAGTTAAAGAAAAAAAATTCCAACTTAATTTAGGTACTTAATACAATAATATGATCTACAAGTAATTGAACTTAAAAAATTAGATCCTTATGAGTAATTGAAAAATGGCTTTTGCCAACTATTGTTCAATCACTCATGCTTGCTTGTTTGTTTTCCAAGACAAATATGTATTCCAGAACAGTGCAACTACTTGAACTAATAAAACTTGATATTGGAGGGGAACATAGGTAAAATTTACTATCTGTACCCATGGCCACAATAAATAGTTTGTCTTTAAAATGTCTAAGTAATTGGCTTCTAAATCACTGATAATTTTATCAGAGTCCTTACCTTGCATAAATGCCACTGCACTAAGAATAGCAAATAAAAATAATGGTGCAAAAAAAATCTGATCAACAAACACTTTCTTCAAAGCTACAGTTCTGCCGCTGGAACCTATGTACTTGTACAATACTCCATACCAGACACGCAATGCAGGCCCCTAAAACAGTAAAGGAAATGCTATGTGTTAAACTGTTAGAAACACATATTCACAGAGATGGCTCAACCTACTGGACAGACCTTGACAAGTGTTCCTAAAAATTTAGATAAACTCGATCCTGACTGCAATGTTACTGTAACCTTGTGCTGTGAAGTTCAAATATTTTTATTTCAATGCAGTTGGTTGAAAACCGATGCTTTATATTTTAAGCCTTAGCAGTCTGTAGTGTTATTCATGAGACTTATTAATTACTAGCTTCTGCCTGTGACTTTGTTAATGTGGAAGTAGTATATGCAATATACTTAAATAAAAGCCACCCCACCCACTACGTCGCATCGCATCGCCCACAGCGTGGGGGGGCAATGCTGTGCGTGTGCATAAAAAAAAATAGTTTTCACTTAGAATTCTTTCTGAAAGCCAGAAATATTTTTTTCTGAGCTCGTAAGGGTCATAGCATGTTAAATATAAAACCGCCTATAACCTTTTTCAAGAATCAGGCTCACAAATGCAAAAAGATTTGATCAAACCAGACTAGTAGTTCCAGAGATTAGCATGTTTAAACAAAAAACAAACCAACACTTCCGCTTTATTAAATTAGTATAGATTATTCTATGCCTTAAACTGAATTCTCATTAATTACATTGTGAAGACTGCAATAAGACAGGAGCGTAACAGTCAGGATTCAACCCATATGTATAGGGAATTCAGGACAAGTTGGATACAGCTGCGATGCTGGTCTAGACGATATTACAAATATGTAGTACCATTTCAATAAATATTTCTTGTTTGTATGAACTAATATGTACTTGATTTTTTTTTAAGCATTGTAATTTGATGCTGCAAAAGAGAGATTCTGGTCAGTGGGTCGTCTTAGGGGCAGCTACAAAATAAGTTTTTAAACTGTCCTTGAATAGGTTACTTACCCCTACAAAAAAACCTATAGAAGAAAACTTTAAAGTCCTTAAAACATCTACATTTTCGATATGTTTGCGTTCGATGAAGGTCTGACTGATTAAATCACCGCAGCCCATCAGAGCTCCAGTCTGTACTGCTTGTACTAAGAATGGTCTTCTGCGTAAAACGTCTTGGTACACTTTAAATAAACCACGAAAATTCATAATTGCTTGAGTCCTCACACATTCATATCTAAAAATAACTAGACAGATGAACTGTTTTATGATTGTGGGTGCAAATTATTCTGCTCGAGGGTTAACTTTATCGATCGATGGGCAGGATTGGATTGACCTGACTAGTTGACCGATTGATTTTCACCGGTACCACGTTAAGTAAACTTTTCTTCAGCTAAATTGAAATAACGAAAACAGAGGAAATCAGAAATCACTGGTCGAAATTCATTAATGACATTGACAAGTTGTTGACGGTCAAACTGAGTTGCCTGGGCAAAAATAAAACCTTTTCTATTATGATGCTACAGCTACATTGTCGCTGTTTTTTCTATTTATCATTTAACAGCGAGACGTGCGTCGAGCGGTGTGCGAGTGCGATAGACAGCGTATCATGTGTATTAAATATGGGCGAAGTAGCTCACTGAAAAGAAAAAGAGCGATTAGCTCTTTCACTCTAAAGAGCTATATCACTCTTCTAGCTCACTAGCTCTTCTATAGCTCAGTGACACAGACGCCGAGATGCCGACTGTTAGCTCAATTGGCTCACGCCGCACGCGCGTTGAAGGCGACACGGGTCGGCTCGCTCAGTAGTGAGTAGCTCTTTAGAAGTTTGGACTCTTTATTACTCACTAGCTCTTCTATGGCTCAGTGATTCAGACGCCGACTGTTAGCTCAATTGACTCACGCTTCACGCGTGTCGAAGGAAATGGCTCGGCCCGCTCAATAGTCATTGTCAATAGCTCTTTGGCAGATTGGGAGTTAAAGTTAAATAAGTTTTTCTGTTTTTTTATATAATGTTATGACATTACGTAAATAACACGCAAAAAAATAAACAATGCTGAAAATACTTTGGCACGTTATAAAAGGTTCCTTTAAAATTATGGTCATAAAGATAGATTTACAGTGATTTATGTCGTATGATAGTCTACAATGACGTATTGTATCGAAGAGCTATTGTTGGAAGAACGATCGGCCGCTGACTTCGGTCGGTCATCGGCATTGAGTATGGTCATCGGTGTCGGTGTCTCGCTGAAGTACTGAGAATCTGAGAGCTAACTGAGCTAGTGAGCTGCTTAGCGAACGAGTGAGTGAGCGAGAGCGACGTCCATCAAAAAGAGCTAGCTCTTTTCTATCACTCGCTCACGAGCTACCCATGTCTAATGTGTATTGATGATTTTAACAATAAATTATGATTCTATTAAAGAACATCGAAGGTGAAGCCCTGAAAAACAAACTAGAAAACTTATCAACCTCAGCAAAGAATGATTACTCCCTTTGGAATGCAGTAAAAATAAGCAAAGCAGCACATATGCCAGCACAGTACCTATCCGTTACAATTAGATAACAGTACCGTCACGTACACCATCGCATCTGTGCAATAGCTGCCCTTTAAGTTTATAAGATGTAGGGAGACTGACGCGTTTTCTGCTAAAGAATATTACTGAACATTTCACAGGGTTCAAATCAAGTTTGTTAACTAAGCAATAATCATCCAATCGCGCCAGGTCAGATTGGAGAGCTTCCATGTCATCGTGAAATAAAGACATCTAAGAGATCTGGTTTCTTTATTGGGTTTGTAGGGCAATGAGTTGGTTGTCCTATGCTTAAATTTGCAGCTTGTTTTTATGTATGCTTAGTTTTAGTTCTCTTCCTTTAATGATTCTGTGACCGAAAAGCGATACGAGCGAACGATTATGGGACAGCTCTGTATCTTACGCTGAAGCAGCAAAAGTATTTACCCCAGTAACTAAATCGTATGCTGATACACTTTTATCTTCTTCTTCCAAAAACTTTGCAGATACCTACTCCATCTATTTCATCATCTACTAAAATGCCTGCTTCAAATAGCTATAAAAAGACTGTCTTCCTCAAACCACGCTCCCCTCCTAAATCTGTACAAGGTTATAATAAAGACGCTCGTGCCATTCTTAAAGATTTTAATTTTCCCCAAGCATCAAATGGTTGTGCTTTTTCTAATACTTAATCATAACAATGATACAAAATTACAAATGACGCAAATTTTTCCATAAACGATTTTCTTTCTGCATTACACAATCTTCCCTCTCAGTTCAACATTTCACCGTCCAACGCTGCCCCTTCTTACAATGTATCTCAATCCATTCATAATGGCCAACACATCCAAAATAATCCAGTGGAACTGCCGCAGTGTAGTAAACAAAAAGAGTGATGTTATACAACATTTAAATAAATATGAGCCATTTAAATTTGCCTTTGCTTTAGCAGAGACTTGGCTCAAATCTAATCATATTTTTAAATTTAAGGGTTATTTAACCATTAGAGAAGATAGATCTGATGGATATGGCGGAGTAGCTATACTCATCAAGAATTCTATCCCTTACTCTATTATTACATTACTTCCTCATAGTGAAGAAATTTCATTTGTAGCTGTTAAAGTACATCATACTTGTCTTGTTTCTATAAATACATTCCTCACCCTTCTTTTTCTGTTCGTCAAGAGATGAATATTCTCTTTTCTTTTCTTCCAAAGCCATTCTTAATATTGGGGGACTTAAATTGCCATCACCAATCATGGGGTTGTTCAACTTCTAACTGTTACGGTGACGAATTACTAGATATGTATACAAACTTTAGCTATGACCTCATGTCGTTACCAAAGACTTTTCTGCGGGACACCTGGAAGGGAGCTGGGGACATCGGAAGCAAATTCAAGGGGCGTTATTTTTCTTATATTCAACCCGACGTTCCGGTTAAACCGTGGTTCGGTAGCGCAAAGTTTGGCAAGTTGGAGACCTCCGTTATTATACGGATGAGACTAGGTCATGTTTGCTCTCCAGCCCATCTTGCCAAACTTCATATAATCGACGATCCCATTTGCTTGTGTGGCACAGATGAAGGCGACTTAGATCACATTTTTTTTTCTCCTGTCCCATATATGACCGTTCTTCCTTTCTCAGTAGGTAACATCTTGTCTCTCCGTATTGCTTTTCCTACGTCAATACTTTCTTTGCTATGTACAAATAGCTTTCCTGAATATACCTAAATGTATAGTCTCATTCATTACTATAAATAATATTAAATTGTAATTTTTTGTCATTGTAATTTACTCATTAGTTATTATGTTACTCTCGATATAATTATACTGATCATATATATATATCCGTCCTATTCCAAATCCCGTTAAAATGTATTTATCATTTTTGTTTCCCCACCTTTCAACTTGAACAAAAATAAACCAAACGTGACATTAGCTAAATGCACAAACCGTGCGAAGCAAAAACCCAAAAAAAATATTGTTGTCTTTGACACACACAACGCCGCACAACGCCTAATTTGGATCAATACGGCAGTCACCTTTTTGCATGTTTTTCGCTTTATAGTACATACTCATTCCATATTTGTGCGTCATGTAACAGTAACGGGGAACCACAGACTACCTAAGTATACTACGTAACGCGTAACGGTATGGGCTAGCATTCTCTGCGGTATGGGCCGTAGTATGGCCCCACCTCAAGAAGCTTACTTTATGACACCTTTTAGAATAAAGCTAAGCGTCCACTGGGACGGAATCGGCTCGTACGGAGCGGAAGAATCGTTGCTGTGTATTGATTTTTATGGTACAGCGTGCACTGGATCGGCATAACTGCGCCAGAGATCGGTATTCCTGCCGATGACGTCATCCGCAGTGAACTTTGTGTCTTGCTTATGGGTGCGGTTCGAGGATCTAATGAAGTTCAAAGAATTTGGTTCGAGACATATGACGAATATTACCAAAATAACTTTTTTCATTTTATAATAAATCAAAATTTAGCTAATAAATGAAATTCTCCGTTTCCGTTCCGTTTTCCGTTTCTCCATTTTTCTCAGTTTTCGTTTCACTTTCGTTCCACATCTTTCGTTTCTTGTTGTTTTTCTTCTCCTCTGCTGATAATAAACAATTAATAATTACAATATCCTCGTCCACTAAGCTCGTCGCTAAGCGTCCTCTGCGTCGGAATCGGAGCGTACGCAGTGTACGAGGCGTCGGTATTTACAAAATGCCGATAGGGTGCGTCCACTGCATTCGGATTTCGCATCGGCAATATCGGTATTTTCAAAACAATCTATTATAGTTCGCCTGTGCACGAGTATTCACATTATTTAGGATAGTGACGAGGATCTTGTAAATTTGTAATCATTCGTTGTTTATTATCAGCAGAGGAGAAGGAAAACAAAAGGAAACGAAAGATGTGGGTTCATAAAATAAACTTAAAAAGGCCTATTTTCGGAGAATTTTATATATTAGATATATTTTGATTTATTAGAAGATGAAAAAAGTTTTTTTTGGATATTTTCGTCATATTTCTCGAACCAAATTCTTTGAACTTCATTAGATCCTCGAAGCGCACCTAAATAAGCAAGACACAAAGTTCACTGCGGATGACGTCATCGGCTGAAATACCGATCGTTGGCGCAGTTATGCCGATCCAGTGCACGCTGTACCTTATAAGTCAATACAAAGCAACGAACCCTTCCGCTCCGTACGAGCCGATTCCGTCCCAGTGGACGCTTAGCTTTAGCTTAACCCACAAAATACCTATCGCATCCGGTCCAACCACAGAGTACTTTTAGGTCCAACTCGTCTAGTTCTACCGTGGTTCTACCCATATTAGCGCAGCATTTTTGCGCACCACAAAGTTTGCTCAAATTGGAAAATAAAAATGTGTGGACGACATCAACTTGTTTGTTTGTTGCCCAAACGAGTGAAACGAAATCGTTGTGCTGCATAGACATAATTTTGTATGTGGACTAGTTTTAGATTAGAATTCGGATGGTATTTGGAACATGTCTGATCTACATCATTAACGATTATTGTCTTCACACAAAAAGTATTACACATAAGACGATTTGTAGATACGAGACCTCAAGGCCTGCCCTACTCTACGCCATCTAGCTACACCGTAGACAGAAAAAAGCTACACACACATTTAAAATATTTTAACTTTTTTTTTAAATTACAACTGGCAACACTGACGTGAGAGTGAGATGTTCGTGTTATCGTAATTCTTAAATTCTTCAGGGATTGTCTTAGTTTTGCATTGTAATTTCTCGTTCACGTTGTATAAAAAACCGTTTACTAAATTGGACTATTAAAATGGATAAAAGGAAACTATCAACTGCGGGGGACAGCCTGTATCTAATACTACAAGTCCCAAAAACTGCTACACAAGACGACGTCAAGAAAAGCTATCGGAAATTAGCGTTAAAATATCATCCCGATAAAAATCCTAACAATCCTGAAGCTGCCGATAAATTTAAAGAAGTGAACCGTGCGCATACGATTCTAAGCGATGCTACGAAACGGAACATATATGATAACTATGGATCTCTCGGGCTATATATCGCTGAGCAATTCGGAGAAGAAAACGTCAACGCCTATTTCGTAGTGACAAGCACTTGGTGCAAGGCCCTATTTATCGTATGCGGCATTTTGACCGGATGCTATTTCTGCTGTTGCCTGTGCTGTTGTTGCAACTGCTGCTGCGGCAAGTGTAAGCCTCGCCCTCCAGAAGAGTCCGGAGATTACCATACGCTGGAGAGGGATGACTCAGACGGCGTGCCGGCCGTGACAGCGCAGCCAGCTGGAGAAGGCCGTCCCAAGGGAGAGATGGCGCCTCCCATCGCCATGCCTGCACCAGCTCCGACTGGAGCCTCAGAAAACACCGGTTTGAACACAGGTGGGGTAAATTATGGAATTTCAAATTAAACTAGCAAATACAGCACTACATCAAAATGTCAACCCCTTATTTAAGTACCTTTATGCATCTTCAAAATAACTTTCAGATATATTATTAACAAAATAGGCAGACATTCAGTGACTTATTATTCTGTATTACTTTCATAACAATTGTTACAAAAAAAACAGAATGGTTGTTGGGAAATAGCTAAACTCTATGCAGCAACCTTGCAAATATTTAACCATTTAATATGAATAAGATATATATTTATTTGATCATTACATTGTTATTTAATAAGAATAAAAATAAAATTCATAAACTCGACTTCATGTCATATAGATAAACACAGTACCATATTCATTAAATATATCAAATGAAAGTTTTATGTCCAACTACTTAGCTATAAAACTTGATATATAATTACCAATAAACATATTAATAAACTTGTTTCTCTATTTATATGCAGGTTAGTGTTTTAATGGTTCTTCTCAAAGATACAGTGGGTTTAAAGGATTACAATCACACCAAGCAGCATTACATGAAATTTAAGTTATTTTAAATATACATCAATTATAATTTGATCTTGATTTTTTTAATGCCAACATAGTAGGTGCATGTCGAAAACATCTAATTAACCACTAAAAAGAAAGTGTTTAAAAAACATCCTTTGTGCAGACACATTTTTGCATATGTATTACCCAATGTGTTACCAAACTAGATTCAGTCTTACCAGGCCTATAGTAATTAAGGATTATGAAGTTTGATTAAAAGCTATGAAATACTCCAAAATTTTAAGAAATCTGTGATGTAGCCACTGTAATGTTAGTGGAATACAGTATTTCCAATTGTATAGAAGGTTTCCATAGATATTGTTTCCATTTGACATGATTATTAAAGTGAGTTTAATTTGTATCTTGCATGATGTACACACATGGTGTTGGTACTGGTCTTTTTCCACTACTCTTGCATTATCAAACTAATAATATTTTAGCAATCATGCATAGTGATAATTATTTAAAAAATCCTTCAATTTGGCCTTAAAACTAATAATATGTAAGAGTAAAGCTAGTTTTTGGACAAATATTTATAGTCAATTGGAGATTGTGTAGTGTCTAATGAAATCGACTTTTTTTAAATGAAATCATAAGATAATGATGAAATGTTAACATGAGTTTATTAGTGGCAAAAAATCAGTATCGTAAATTGCGCAATATTAGCCATGTGCCTTCATGTTTACCTCACATGTTTGTTATTTCATATGTGTAATTATTTTCGTTTGGTGATAGAGTAATTACAGATTAGGACTTTGATTGATGGTACGTATTTTCTTTAAAGAAATTGTTAATTATTTATAAAATCAAGTTAGACATTTTTGATGTAGATTAATAAGAGGTGAAAGTAACATTACTATTAACTCAGATTGATGATAGCATTACTTGACTTGTGAACAATATAAGAGAGGTTATTCGAATAAGTTTGCTGTCAAGTTTTAATTGCCTATTGTCACATAATCAATCACCATTCAATACATAACACAGGCGTAATGACATCTGTCAGCATCTAGTAGAATTGTAGGCGTGTGTACAAAACTAGAAAACTATTATCAGTTTCTGCCTACCCTCCATTGTGAGTTTATGTATGTATGTATGTACAATGCTAACTCTTAAGGTTTTCATTAAAGCAAAATAGGTATAGTGATCTTTGGATTATAGGAGTTGGTATGTAACTTAACTCCAATTCGATAAATTGAAGTTATTTATATAAGCTTGAGACAGATACTTGCAATTTTTACCTCTTTTTATGAAATCAATATAATCTTTTTACAAAGGTCATGTTTGACCAAAAATGTCTAAATTGTTTTTTATATAAAACGAGTATGGACTACAAATAAAGTTCCCATGTCAAACTTGAAAACTGAATGAACATCTTAACACCAAATTTCGTATGCCTTTTTTTTCGAGTTGAAATCTTCATGTCCTTCGCTCTGAAGCATGCGAAGGAGTTTGTCACACTTTCCCCGACTAAAGCCACATGGTATTCATCCAACTAGCTCTGGCAGGGGGCTGTAGCACTCGCACATTTTCCGCAGTATCACTTCTTGCAAAAGGAGGTGTGTTGTCGTTCCACACCCTGTTGTAAGAGATAGTCTTTTATGCCTAATGGTGTACCCGTACGCAAAATACGCGCTTTGACGTGGAGTTACGGATAACAGCCCGTATTACCTATGCCTAACGGTGTGCATATCTACCATGCGGTCCATCTTCACAAACTCACCTGTATTAAACTCCTCAAATCTCTTTTTTAAAATTATTTATTAACACTTTGGAGTGGGTACCCTGAAAGTAGCTTTGATGTTTGGTGTTTTATTGGAAAACTAACTTCTTTTGTATTGTTGGGGTACACTCCCATACCTATATGCCCAATACCTATTTGAATTAGAATAAAATAATGCTCAATATCACATGTTTAAATCAGGTCCTCGGGGATTACTCAGACTAAAATAGAAAATCTAGTTTTTCTTTTAGGTATATTCACATCCATACAAGCCAGTAAGATATAACGCGCTTTCTTACTTTAATAAATAAATGATTAAAATACAATGTGTCAATATGTGAAATAAAAATGGGGTTTGGCAATAGCTTAATTTCGTGCTTATAATTTGCGTAGGAAGCAAGTTGGCAAGTTAATCAAAAATATACCTACACAGAGGTCTAAAGATCCGAAATAGGAGTGATTCTAAAGTGTATTTATTTTATAGAATCTTGCAACATTTTAAAACTAACATTCCAACGTAGTATAAGTGTTGTAAAAAATATTTCATTGATCTATGATCCCGCACTAAACAAACAATCGAACCCCTATTGTTGGGGTGGGTGATGTCATAAATTAGTAAAAAAATTACAAGCACGGCCTGCAGTTGGAACCTAGATAGTGATCTCATTCATTAAAACAATTTTGTCGACCGGTAAGTAGGACTTTTTGTTATAGGTAGCACTGTAATATTAATACGGTAGTTGGTTTTAGTCGCGAGCTCGCTGTGTCCACTAAGATATATTGAACATAATTGTTGATTTGATAACTCGTAAATTGTACCAAACGTAAACATGTTTAAAAGCTATGTTAAATATAACATTTATAATAGGAACATACTGTAGTTATATTATATTTATCATCATCCTCAATTCCTCATCCGGTCCTCATCCATCCCATAAAAAGGATCACTCCCACTGCGGCACAAACACGATTAATTAATTTGGTATTGTGAGGCAAGTTACCCAGTTCTTGTTCGGGTCGGCACACTGGATCCGCCAGCACATATTTTGTTGAACAATAAAGCCGATGACCCCTAGCAATTACCTGCTACATATTATTATGTTCGGCTTTTATTGGGTTCGTGCCGATCGGCAAACTCCGTTCAACATCTATCTACACTGAATTTGCATGTTCCATTTTATTTACCGCCCCTTTTGCGGCTAAGCCGAGCGGCCTTTTCCAACAGATAGTATATTCGACTCTATCGACCGGCTGGGTTAGATTAATGCCGACCTGAACAGGTGTGTAGAACCAGACATAATAAATTGTAACCTAAGCAGATATCAGACGATTCACTTTTGTTTCATTCCAGTTCACACGATACCAACAAAATTATAGAAGTGTCTGATATCAGCTACAGGGTAAATTTTTAACAAATTTCTGCGCTGGGGTCTAGAATGATACGCTGAATTCATGGTTACAGTTTGCACACTGGATAAAATTTTATCCTGTATAATGATAATGATTCTATTGTGTACACAGCTGTATTTTCTCTTCCTTGTATTATTCTGCTACGCGCATAAAAAAGCCAGTACAGTATGTAATTTAGATGCACAACAACCCAAACCGACCCGACTGACCCAATTTACCTAAATACAACCAACAGAACTGTATTATGAAATGTGACCATTGCAGAGGCAGTGATTCTTAGATTCCCTGCAGTTTCTGTCCATGACATTTATACACGCTTGAAATTGTGAAATTATCCTTCTATATTAAATTAGGGCTGAACAGATGCTGGCACCATTAGCTAAATGAGCCAGATTTTCTTGGCTGTAGCATGTTTACATTTAGGACAGTCTATATTATTGTCACTATTATGGTGTAATTTGGTGTAAGTAAGTACTAATGGTTTGTGTAGCTATCTATCATTATGGTCATTACTATTCGTGATTTTTATCGACATGTATATTTTAGGTGTACATGAACCTACTAATATTGTACCCATTTGGTTTGATTAATTTAAATTACCTTTTTACCTATGTATCGTAAATTTATTTTATTGCTTTTATTAGCCTTCCAGCGTCTATGTTGGGGGTTTAATGACTTTTCATAAGCAAAATTATTTTTAGCATAAATATCTAGTTGTCGACCAAAATGAAACTTATGAGGTAATTTGTAAGGTAGTAGAAATTACGACAATTCAATTCGAGTCTTAAGGCTAGGTGTATTGGACACGCTTCTTCAATCTTCCTTCGAGAATGTTAACATAGAACTGTTGCTTGGTAGCGTTAATTTCTGATCGAATTCTGAAAGGATTTTTCCGAGCTTTAAATGTTATTTACGCTTACGTGTGAACTGGAATAAGAGAATTAATTGAAGTTTCTTTCGCATACCAACCGTTATAATGTGAAATCCAGTAATTATTAGGTACTGTACTAATGCGAACATAATGTATCTATCTCTAGACATTCGATTGTGCTAATTGTATACAGCACCCTTTTGCCATCCAGATTCATGTACCTATTACCTACTTATTTATTCCATAACATACTCAGGTATCTTGTCTTGCTTGTTATAAAATTTACGCTAATATAAGTAAGAATAATATGAATTAAATCGATCGTTTGTTATAATATGATAATGATAGGCATTCAAGGAGTTACTTAAGATACACTTTGTAAGCCACGGCCAGTTACGGCAGCTTGATGATTTACAAATTTTTAATGAATACTTATGCTACACATTTTAATATTACACTGTTAACTTTTTGACTAAATATGACCTATATTGCATTAGTTTGAAATGTGTGTGATACTGTAAATTATTGTAGTTGTTGTAACCGTTTGAAAATGATTAGATTTCGTTAATGTTCCACTGGCTCACGCAGTAGCGCGGCTGCGAGCAGGAAAATGGACTACTTGTTATGTCTAATGTGTATTATTATAAAGTTATGGTACTAGTCAACGAGTATTTATAACGACAATGTCAGAAATAAGAATGTTAAAATGTATCTACACTTATAAACTTTCAATTAAATAAAAATCTACATAAGAAACGATAACTCTATTATTGAAAGATCCAATACCTCTCATTTTAGTTGTAAGCTTACCTACTTACTGTATCGCTCACAAAACCAATTTATGATTTTGAAAACTCGTAATAATTTTAATTTGTATTTTTTCCTTGTTTCCAGGAAGCAGTATTCCAAAATACACATGAAGTATTTACAACTAGTCTAACATTATTTTGTAAGAGAAAAGAGGAACGTACTTGTATAATCACCAGCAATGAACATAGGTACAGAGATATGTAAGCCTAATTAAACTTATTGTTCATCATATTTAATATTTTTATACGTTTATTACGACGATTTATGATTTTCGCTTTAAAATATATTATACAACGTAACATTGTTTTTATTGATCAATGATGATTATAGTTTTATAAATTACCGGTAATGTCGTTCAACTCTTGCCGTAATATTTTTAAAATTTGGTGATGGTTAGGTATTATTTTTTATTTAGAGAGTAATTAATATTATTAAAGGCCATATAAAGTAATCATTATGTACCTATGTATGTTCATGTAGATATTAATATGTGTCTATATCGAATTCGCTTCACACATTATGAAAAATAATAATAGTTATCAAATATACATCGTTAGTATGAAATTATGAATAGTTCAATGAAATATGTATTTTAGAAAACGATTGTAGATTATTATGTATAATGTTAACTACTTAATAATATCTAAAGAAAATAATAATCTTTAAAAGTTTCGTCCAGGGCTTCCTGCTTAGATGGTATTTGCTTGTAGATTGTTACCGGCTGTAAACGCATCGATGATATTGTATACCGTAACCATTTTTGTCTTAATTATATTCCGTATGTAAATAAAATATAATATTACACATCAATATGACCTTGTTACTAATTAATTACAATCGATAAATATTCACCACAGTAGGGACATCGAGATTGACGGATATCATAAATAGCGAACTGTATAGTGATTTTGTTATTTATGATGAGCTGTGGCGGCCGGTTTAAGCCACAGAGAAAGGCGTTGTTTTATTAAGCATAATTACTGGCAGTTTATGTAAATTATCGAGACCATACGGAGTAGATACCAAGGTACTGAGGAAAATGGTTAAATATTTTCATTCATGTGTTTGGTAATCTTAAATCAAATTTCAATGGTGTGTGGTAAAGATAATTTCAATATTGATTTAATTTAATAAGATATTCTTAAAACATGCTTATCTCGTTGAGATTCATACCACAATCTTGACTTCTCGTAAAGCAGACTCTCCGAGTAAACGAGTTTGATTTGAATAATGAATATTAAATGCATAATTAATTTAACTATTTTGTTTGTGGCAAGTGGTGATAATCTAGTGCAAACACGTAATATATCGGTGTATGACATTTGCCCTTTATATAAAAAGGGGCATAGTTTAAACGTTCAAGACGTGGTTGGAAGCTGGATGACCGTATACACACAACCGAAGGGTCTAGACTGTTTTAAATTTCATGTTAGAGCTACTATGGAATTGGTAGGTACCTACTTACTAAATAATGAGTAATACACTGCTAATCCAAACTAAATAACACTTCTAGATATCAGTATTGCATAAATATTTATCTAACCCTGATCAGAATCACCACTGTTGCGTACAGTAGGGTGATACATGGTAGTATTTTTTTCTTTTTGGTACAACGCCAAGACATTACACATGGACGATATGTGTATAAAAAATAGACTTCCCTATTCTTGTATCATCCAGTTTAATCGTAGTACACTATGGTAGGTATCTAAGTACTTGTTATTTGAATATTATCTAAATGAAGTTAGTGTTATCTGCGTTCACAGGTGAATCAGGTAATGTGCACTTGTTTTGTATACTAAATAAAATCAATTGTGTATTTAGGAACGAGAACAATACATCACGAAGTATGGTGATTTTGGTGGTCGCGTGGAATGGAATCTTTGCCTATTGCAAGTGGAGACTCCGCTGGGGAAACACTTTTTAATGGGCAACGGTACAGAATCAGGACTCATGGAAAATATTATTATCACGGAGAAGGAACTCGGTAAAGCAACTATAGACCTCTTACTTATACTGACATACTATAACCATATCGCAGACTTTAAGCAGGTCCTAGCGAATGTGCAAGATAAGTAAGCGAGTCTTATCTAAGCATAAACTTCCTGTTGGGCTGATACCAGCTTGACTCATCAGTACCTAGTAAACGGAATTTATTCATGTACTTACCTATCTTGATACTAATATTTTATTTTAAGTAATACTGATAGAATGATTAAGGTTCATTAATCCTACCTAATTACGCATTTAAAAACACCTTTACCTATCTATTATTTAATAACTAAATCCGTAAGCAGGTCAATACTCGTTACTAGACCAGAGTGCAGATCAATGGGCGGTATTCGGTCGTCGTGGGAGTGAAGTGTTGATAATCCGTGACTGCTACGGCGACACCGCCGCGGCGTTCGCGCGCGCCCCCTACTGGCCGAGTACCCCAGAACTGAGCGCCATATTCCACCGCAGCGGGATCGCGGTGCAAACGCACGGACGACTGCTCTGCGAGCCACAGGGCAACCTCGCAGGACATCATAAAATCAGTGACCCATATGAAATCAAGAGAAATTACTAACGGCAACAAGCATTGTATCCACGAACGTTCTTAAGTTTTTTTTTATTAAGAAGTAGGTACCTAATAGATAAAAAAACCGTTATGTTTAAAAATGGAGTTTTAGTTTTATATCAATCCTTTTGTAAATTACAGTACAAAATTTCCATTTATAAGGGTTACGTTGTGCCAGCGAACGAAAAATATGTAGGGTCTATCTACAATGACTTCTAATTCTGGAGCATGGTCCCACTCGATACCTGAAAATATACGTAATCAATATTATTATCAGAATAAACATACATACACTCGCAATGCGATATCGTTCGTGATAATAGTTATTTGATAGGTGGTGTTATCTAAAACTGTAATGTATAAGTATGATGATGAATACGTTGACCACCACCATTTGAGATTATATTCTGTTAATAAATTGATCATGGTTTTCAGTTAGGTACGTACCTAAATAAAATATTGTGTAACAAAGTTTGATGTTTACCATAACATAATAGAAAAGAATAACAATGTCACGTTATTGACGAACACAAAGATTTCAGATTTATAATTTATTTATTTACTAGGTGGTGGTAACGTTTAAGGTATTTGTGGTGCAAAAGGTTGAAGTAAAATTCATACAACATTACAAAAAATTTATAGACCCAAATGGCAAAACTGATCATGGATCACGAATATTACGAAAGCTGCCGTATGTCTATCCGTTCAAGCTCGCCCCCTATTAGGTAATTGATACCGGCGAAATGTGGGTGTAGCTGCTGTACCTATCGCCTTGGAAAACAGGCATGATGTTGTTACAATAAGACTTAAGCTACTTGTCCATTAAAATAGATCATCGAGTTTTAGAAAAAGTTCTGTTTTCTAGAGCGTAGCCTCTCTCACACAGGTGCACATCTGTAGGCTTAGCATGACGCTTTCTATTTCGACGAAGAATAGACAGTGCTTTTTCAATACAAAGTGACATTTCGTTTCTCCATTTTTGACATCGCACCGTAGCGTAGATATCCTTCTACAATCTGTCATTTTGTCTTTCGTTTCTAACGATCTTTGTCTAGGTCCTTATAAATTACTATTTCAGAAGAATATTTCTTCCCAAACTGTCACAATCACGCTGACAACAAACTTTCTACTCGACGGCCACAAAGTATATACGATTTATCTACAATGGTGCCGATTCTGTTGTACACCGAACTAAACTAACTAAATTATCACTAAAATTCCTTACTTTTGACTATGAGAATCTTAAAGCTATTCTGCAAAAAATAATCTCTAAACTAAAAAATAATTTTGACACACCTAAAATCGAATTTGACAATCGCGATTCCTGCAGGCTTAGCATGACGCTTTGTATTTCTACTCTACTGTAGAATAGAAATCGCTTGTCTACATTTCTCGGTGAAAAATTGACAACTGTCTACACGGAAACGTAATTTTTGTCTAGTCTTCCGTCGACAAAACGCTTCTCTACAGTTGTCGTGCCAAGCCTACAGGTGGTGTTTTTTTTTCTTTTGGCTTCGCAACGTGGTACTTGTGTGCCCTACGCAATGATTTTTTTTAAGAGCTGAATGAAGCGTGCGCAGGGGGGCAGCCGCGACGTTTTTTATATGGAATTTTTAACTTTTTGTTTGGAAAAAAAAAAAAATATTACCTACATGTTGAGATTATGGGGCTTGCGAGTTTATTAAAGGGGGTCGAAATTATCATCATTTTTGCGATAGGACACACCATTTTCGAGATATAAACAAACGAAAAGAAAAAAAAGATCAGTAGGTACTGTTTTTGCACCTCAAGTCGAAGTGTTGGTGTGAATTTTAGTTCATGACCACTAGATTTATTCCACACTTTTTTAATCGCGATTAAAATTAGTCAGATTTAGTTAGAAAAACTAATATAGTCAAAATTTTTGGTGAAAAACGGCAAACTCAGAATAGCAAAATTACCATCATCACTAAATTAATAATTCAGTGCAATCTTAGTGCTGTCAAACTAAAATATAGTTAAGTTGTGTCACTTTAGTCAATTTCAGAATAAGAAATCGTCGTTTGACAGGAATAAACTAAATTTTGGTGATTTTTAGTTTAGTTTAGAGAATTTTGTGACAACAGAATCGGCACCATTATCATGATTCGTTTAGAACGCTTATCTGTGATAATAATAGAAAAACATAGCTATCAATTGTACATCTTTTAGTTACTAGTCATGTCTATTCTTCCGTTGACAAATCGGTGCTCGTGCTAAGCCTGCTATGCAAGAATGTCTTTCTACTTATCTATCGTCTTATCTCGACATTTCTTAGAAATAAGCTCATCTATTTTAATACTCGATAAGCACGGCTGAAGCAAGTATTAATAGTAGAAGTGAAGAGAAATGTACCTATGTAGGTACCCACCGTCATCTTTATATGCGTTGCGTCCAGCCTCTGCCCAGAACATGATCCGTTGCACAGCATGGGACAGCCTCAGGGAACTGGCTTGGGTCATGTTGCCGACGTCTACTAGTCTCGGTATACCCAACTGACAACAAGGAATAGATAAGTAAGTCGAATATTCAGCACCTAGATAAAATCACTGCCTCGTCCTTGGTTCGTGGTCGCAAGTGCTACTTGAGCATGAAGTCCTAGGTTGGATTCCCAGGCCGGCAAAGTGTTACGGGTTCTTTTATAAGGAATTTCTCAGTAGCAGCTCGGAGTCTGGATTTGTGCCCGGTTGATGGCAATAGGCTCTCCCCTAATGCATAGGATTTAAACATTAGTGTGCGAAATGTGGGTGTGAACCTCTGCCTAACCCTTACTTTACATTACAAGCGTGATGTTATGTAGATTTAATAAGAAGAAGGATAAAATAAATAATTAAGGACACGGACAGGCGATGTAGGGTAGAAACGAGAAGCAGAGAAAGAAAGTAGGTATAACATATCAGAATAAAAACTTTGAAACATGTACCCTAGTTCGCTATTGTAAATAAGGATTGGCTTGTTGTCTAATAAATCCGAACTCTACCTAGCACAGTAGGTATATAAAATAAAAAAATAAAATGAGCCTTTATTGCTGTTAGATTTTAACTTATCTGACAAAACATTACTTAAAAATTAGAGGTAAAAAAAACTATAAATTAACTTAAACTAAAACATATTCTCAGCATTCGGCTTATCTCCCCTCTTAACAGCTTGTCTTTCGACAAAGGCCTCCTCTAAGGATTTCCACATGTTTCTGTCTTTTGCTGTACGTAACCATTCTGGCCCAGCTACTTGTTTCATATCGTCTTCCCATCGCTTTGGCTGTCTTCCTCTCCTTCTTCTGCTTTCCCTAGGGTACCATTCCGTTATTATTCTGGTCCATTTCTCTTTCTTTTCTCTCAACATATGTCCTGTCCAACGCCATTTCAATTTTCTGCATACATATTGAACTTTTCCGAACTTAGTCTTTCCTTTGATCTTCTTTAATTGTATTTTATCCCTTCTTCTTACTCCCAGTACACTTCTCTCTATCCCATTCTGACATATATTCAATTTATTTTGTTGTTGTTCAGTTAAGGCCCAAGTTTGGCATCCGTATGTAAGACATGGCAGTATGCAAGCATTAAAGACTTTTCGTTTCACCGCTATAGGCATTTCTTTATTTTTCATTATTTCGCTCAACGACCAGAATCTCTTCCAAGTGTTTGCTATTCTTCTTTCAATTTCTTTCTGCATGCTCTCTGTCGGTGATACTAATTGACCTAAATAAATGTATTCGCTTACATATTCTAACTGCTGATTATTAATTGTAATAGCATTTTTTTGTGAGGAATTGCTCATCACTTTTGTCTTTGTTATATTCATTGTGAGCCCTGCATTTGCACTTTCGTCTGATAATTGCTGTAGCATTTTTTCCAAGGTCATCGGGCATTCGGAGAAAAGTATTAAATCATCAGCGAATCTCAAATGACTCAATTTGTCTCCGTTCACGTTCAGTCCGAAATTATCCCAACCTAGTCTCCTAAAGATCAACTCCAACACTGCTGAGAATAGCTTCGGCGAAATAGGGTCACCTTGACGGACCCCTCTTTCTATCGGGAACTCTTCACCTGACCTTTCCAGTTTTATTTGTGCTGTGCTTTTCCCATAAATGATTTTTAATATCCGTATGTACTTTTTATGGACCCCTTGTTGTTCTAATGATTCCCATATGTAGTGGTGTTCCAGGGAATCAAACGCTTTGTTGAAGTCTACGAAACCCAAATAATATATTTTGTTGTATTCTCTGTATTTCTGAAGTATCTGGCGTAGGACGTGTATGTGGTCAATGGTCGAGAAGTTGCTCCTAAATCCAGCTTGCTCCTTCGGTTGGTTTTCATCAAGGGTGTTAGTTAGTCTAAACAATAGTATTTTAGAAAAGATCTTATATATATTAGACATTAAGCTTATTGGCCTATAATTGTTAATATCTCCTTTGTCTCCTTTTTTGTGTAACAAAACTATCATTGATTTCGTCCAATCTTCTGGGATAACTTCTGCTGTTATTATTTCGTTAAACAAATTGGTTAATTTAGGGACAATTACTGGCATGGATATTTTAAGAAGTTCATTGGTGATTTGATCGGGACCGGGTGCTTTTCCTAACTTCTGCGTAGTAATCGCTCTTTCTGTTTCTTCTTTTAGAATAGGTGGTATAGGTTCAGTATCTTGCGTGTCATCTGTTATAGTTTTAGCACGTTTATTATTTTTGCTTTTATACAGCTCCTTATAATATTCCGTAGCAATATTTAATATATCTGATCTTTTTGTAGTACGTCTTCCTTGTTTATCATTCATATTTGGCATCCAATTCTTTTTCGATTCTAATTCTTTAAACGCTTTCTTTACTCCGCCTGTTTTCTTGATATGACATTGGAAAGTGTTTGCCCTTTTTTGCTTTGTGTCTTTCCTTATATTTTTGTTGATATTTTTACTTATTTCTGCAATCTCTTTTCGTGTTTCTTTGTTTTTCTTGCCTTGTAAAAGCAATTTTCTTTCTTTAAGTAATTGAATTGTTTCGGTGGATAGTGTGGCTTTATTATTTGTGGACACTTTTCGGGCTTCAGTTTTGAGAGTATTTACAAAATCACAGTATGTCGCCTCTATTGGTTTATTGTATTCTTTTTCTTCTCTTCTCTCTAGAATTTCTTTTAAGCTGTTCCTTATCTCTGCGTTATTTTTAATGTTCGCATAGGGTACCGATTTAGTGTGCAGCTTTCGACTTTTCTTTGTATGTGTCCCTCGTAATGTAGCACGAATCATTTTATGGTCTGAGTTAAAATTTAAATTATGTAAAATTGACACATCTTTAAAAACTTTTGGTTTATTGGTCATAATGTAATCGATTTCATTTTTAAAGAGTCCATTTGGGGAAGTCCACGTCCATTTCTTATTCTTTTTCTTTTTGAAGAAACTATTCAGGATACTGAGTTTGTTTTCTAGACCGAAGTTAACCAATCTTTCTCCGTTTTTGCTCCTTTTCCCATAACCGTGTCTTCCTACAGTGTACTCCTCGCCACTTTGACATTCCCCAATCTGTCCATTAAAATCACCCATTATTATTACATTTTTGTGAGCAGTATCAACAGTACTTTGTAATTTTTGGTAGAATTCTTCTATCTTGTTTATGTCTTGTTTTTTATCTGCTTCAGTTGGTGAGTAAACCTGAATAATTGACCATGATTCATCTCTGCTATTTTGTACGGGAAGTTTGATGTTGAGTATTGCTATTCTTTCGGATATGCCTTTTAGCTCCTCGATTCGGTCGGAATATTTCCTATTTATCAAAAATCCAACACCGTATTGCCCTGGTGTTTCTCCTTTGTAATGTAGTATATACTTCCCGTGGTCTTCTATTCCTTCTCCTACTCTTCTCACTTCGCTCATTCCTATAATATCCCAATTTATTTCGTCGATTGCTGTTTCTAGTTCAATGAGTTTCTCTGGGGTTCTTAGTGATCGTGTATTAAGCGTCGCTATGTGTATGTCACAGTTATTATTCCTTTTTTGTTTATCTATCTTTAGAGGGTGTTGGTCGTTTTCCCCCACGATGACCAGTCGGCTTGGGGGAGGGTGTAATTTTCCTATTGAATGTATTGTTGTTTCTTTGTTTTGTTTTATTTTCCGATTGCCGAGAATTAGTTGCTACTGTTGCTTGTTTGTAGGGACGTTAGTAAGAGAGTTAGATCTCATTCTCATCACGTCAAATGCGTTGGTTCTATTGGCCTTAGAGGATACGGTGGCTTGCTGTTTTTTGGGTTGAAAGTCTGAAGAATGCGGTGAAGAAGAAGTTTCCCGTTTTCTTTTATCGTTAGTTGTTTCATTTTCCTTCACTACAAGCTTATCATATTTCAAAAACGCTATTTTCCCCTTTTTCCTTTCTTCTATCAACTCCGTCTGTAACGCCTTCCTTTTGGCCAGAACTTCCTTTGGATAGTCTTCAGTGACATATATGTCCTTAAGATCTTTCTTATTTCTCATGATCTCATTCTTTTTCCATCCGTTTACGAAAGAACAGAAGACTGGTCTCGGTTTGTTACCTTCTATACTTCTTTTCCCTAATCGGTATATATTGTTTATTGCATTTTCTTCGATATTAATATTTATGTCGCTTTTGAAGGTTTTCTTTATATTATATATTAATTCTAGTGTTGTTTTTTCTATTTCATCCACGCCAAATATAATGATATTGTTATTCCTTTTTTCTCTTTTCAAATATTCTATCTCTCTCTCCTGAGTTTCTATTCTTAACTTTAAGCTTTTGTTTTCTTCTATAATCGGGATTAATTTTTCATCCAGTCTAGACATTATGTTATTTGTAATGGATTCAGTAATTTCCGCAGATTGTTGTTGCATTTCTAGTTTCATTTTATCAAACAAAAGTTGGAATTGTGTCTCCATTTTGTTAAGTTTATTGAAACGAAACGTAATCTTAAAACGATAATGTTTTTCAGCACTGGCAACACTGACGTATATGTCAGTCGTTAGTTATCCGCAAGTTACTTACTATTTTCTTGTATCTGTGGCAAGTTAACGGTGACTTCACTAGAACTGTCAAAGTTGAATAAATATCCCTTGTGAAATAGTCTATGGTCTAACCTCAAAACGTTGTGGATATACTTTCTTCTTTGCTGTGGTGTAATGTGCAAATTACGCCTTCGTTGCTATTTCCAATCCTTTCAGGCCTCCTTTTTGTTGTTGCACGGTATTATTTTGGAGTGTATGGTGTTTATAAATATTTTTATTTTAGTTTTAGCGCGACTTCAATGACGTTGATGTTTACAGTTCAACGACCGGAACCGGAAAACCAGCACAGTAGGTATACTGCTGGACAAAAGGTACCTACTACGGTCAGCAAAGTCGACAGATATATCTACGTATAACTGTGGACTTTGCTAACCGCCAGCATTCATGAAAAAAAAAAACATTTGCTATACCTAGTTAAAATCACCCATCACTTTACGTAGGCATACCTCCGTCCAAACAAATGATGGTGAAAGTATTAGGGTGAATATTTGAAAATAGGCATATTCATGATTCATAAATTAAGTTCAAAAAATAATGCTTCCAATTACGACTATTATGGACATATACAATATTTTGAGAAAGTTGTAGAATTAAAATTTCAGTGTGTTTGGGACATAAAAAGGTAGGTAAGGGTTCACCAAATTTCGTGAAAAAAAAATAATTGTAAAAGTTAAAAATAAAAAATCAAAATTTGGTTATTTGAATTTTTCACATATTTTGAGGTTATGTGAAAAAGTGTAAAGACAAAAGTCCTTTCAAGATCTTTTTATTGCCTAGGTACTACTTTACCATTTAACCTTTTTCCATAGGACTTGTAGTTTTGCCGGAAATCGAGATAAACCGTTTTTTACCCTTAAAAACGCACTCCCATCCACTTCCCGAATACATACCTAATAGATATTGTGATTTTTATTTTATTAAGTAATATTTATTAGGTAAGTACATGTTTTTGTACTAAATTGACTATTTTTCTCGCACTCAAAGTGAAAATTACAGTTTGCACCTCGAGACCAAACGCCAACTTAATATACCGTCGGTTTCATTGACTCCCTCGCACACTCTGGAGTCAAACCACCTCTGGTATATTATGGCTTCGTTTAGTCCCTCGATATAAAATGTAGTAAATTATGCTTTGTGATTGATAATTATAAATAAAATGAATAATATACTTAAATCACATATTTATTTATTATTTAGGCAACATATTAATGGCATTAAACTTAGCATTAAAAATTTAGTTGATTCAATAAAAAAAAATACTCAAAATCAACCGGTTTTCCTAAAAATCAATAATATTATCTGTCTAGTCATCATCATCATTTCAGCCAAAAGACTTCCACTGCTGGACATACGCCTCCTCCAAGCTCCTCCACTTCGACCGGTTCTGTGCTTCCCGCATCCAGCAGATTCCTGCGGCCTTCACAAAGTCTTCGGTGCACCATGTGGGAGGCCTTCCAACCCTATGTCTTCCGGTACGCGGTGGCCACTCCAAAACCTTTCAGCCCCATCGGCCATCTGTTCTGCGAGCAATGTTCCCTGCCCACAGCCACTTAAGTTTGGCAATTCTTCGTGCTTTACGAATCTGGCAAACGACCCAAGAGCCATAGTGATCCGAAACTATACCGAAGACAACCCGGACGGCAGCTTGTACGAGATTAGGATGCCTCTGAACCAGTTTAAAAAGAATTAATTCCTCCAAAAGCTGTTTGATTCCATCATACTCGAGGGCAAAACGCCACAGGCATGGAACAGACGTGTGGTGGTGACAATACCCTTTGCAAGAATTATAAGCCCATCTCACTTCTGAGCCATGTCTACAAGCCGTTTTCAAGAGTCAACACGAATCGTGTCGGCCGCAAGTTTGACGACTTCGAGCCGGAATCCGTAAAGGCTTTAGCACCGTAGACCACATACATACGCTGCGGCAGGTTATACAGAAAGCCGAAGAGTATAACCTCCCTCTTTACTTAGCGTTTGTGGTCTACGAAAAAGCCTCTTCAACGGTGCCAGATCGACTATCGATACATCGAGAAGCTGAAGTGTCTCTACGGAAACGCCACTATATCAGTCCGACTCCAGGATCAAATCTCAAAACCTATCCTTCTGCAGCGAGGTGTGAGACAGGGAGACGTTATCTCTCCGAAACTGTTCACCGCTACACTGGAGGATGTCTTCAAGGTTCTGGACTAAAAAGAGGCTGGCATCAATATCAATGGCGAGTACATCACTGACCTTCTGTTTGCCGATGATATAGTTGTCGTGGCTAGGCCTATGTAGGACCTCAGTAAATCTTCCGAAAGAGTGGGTATTAAAATTAACATGGACAAGGGTCTGTCTAGTAATTTAAATAAGATCAACTAAAACACTACTTCAAAACTCAGTGTACCTATTTAAATAGAACTCAGATCTATACAAGTTCCATCAAAGATATATCTTAAGCTCGATGAGATGTACCTAATACATAAACTGAGGCCGACAGACTGAGGCTTTAGCCAATGTTTCCTCCTTCGATTGCTGTTTTTTCCGAGGAATGTTTACTCTGAAAAAAAAAAGAAAAGGTGGGTAGTCAATTTGTAGGTTTATTTTGTTGTCAGTTAACAATCGATCACGCGTAGGTGTGACACTTCAACCTTGCGCTGGCCTAGCGGAGTAAGGTGTTCCCATGTAATAAGAGGCCAGCGTATATTGGTACTAATTACCATTTTGAATTTCTCATCACCGTTCGCTAAAATACCAACGGGAAAAATGGTAATGGTGTAAACGGTAATTAGGTATTTGTACACTTTCTCACAATATTCGTTCTATATAGAACATAATGACTTAGGAAATTATAAACAAGAATAATATACTTACCACGGTAAAATCGAACGGTAAGAAGATTTTTTTTTGCCAAACCTGTTTTCTGGGCGATTAACACAGGCTTCAGCTGGCGCCATAACATTCTTCAACGTGTGACCTGCACGAGTCGTGACGTGGAACTGGGCCCCACGCTGAGTTGTCTCTTTCAGATATGCGGAAAAAAATTTACCCTGCGACTGTGTGAACAAATGGTAGTGAGTAGAAACTGTTGGGACAATTTTCAAAGTCATTACAAATTACTTAAAAGCGTTCTTTAAGGTGGAAGCGCTAAGGTAGCTCGCGAAATTCAAATTTTGTTACGGTTTTTGCAATTTCCAGGTCACTGTCAGGTTGTATGGTGATCTAAATATGATTCGCGACCGTATCAAATATGGCTTTACAGAATCATAATCATTAGAATCAGCAATACATCTCTATAAGTTCATATTACTCTAAAGAATGACTATTTCATGAAATTATGACATTTGAGGGCAATTCTAACTTATGGAGTTGTATTGCTGATTCTAATGATTATAATTCTGAAAAGCCTTATTTGATACGGTCGCGAATCATATTTAGATCACCATACAACTTGATACTGACCTGCAAATTGCAAAAAACGTAACAAAATTTGAATTTCGCGGGCTACCCTGGCGCTTCCACCTAAATTGTTTTGCTGATTGATAAATCATGTCGTCTACTATCTAAATTACGACAAAAAATACGATCTTCAGAGTATCTTTATGACTTTTCGAGCAAGAACTGCAAAAGTTTGGCAATTGGGACACGAATGGTGATGAGATTTGAGGAACGTTTATGAATATAACTTAGTTGTTTATAACAATAGGAATATGTTATGTTTATGTAGTTTATATATATGTTTGTGTATAGTGCTGGACCTATGTTTTTCGAAAAATAGAAAAACACATAACTATATATCTCACACAGTAGTTATTTGGGGAGGGCAGCGTAATATGCACATGTTCAAAGAATCACCCATTAAGGTTAGAACTTGGTTATGCTACATATAATATGTTTCCAGTACAATAACGCACTAGAGTAGGTACAAAATTATATAAACTTAAAAAAATGAGATAGACATACGGCCTGCAATTTATTGGGCAGCAACAAGGTCATGCGCAAAGTGTAGATCGGTACAATGGCGGCTACCCTCATGGTTTTCATCTTCGCTGTTATATCTCCGATGCTTGTGTTGCTTACATGTTGCACCAGACCCTTCAGCGAGTTACCGCGAGGTATCAACATCAGGAGACTGAGGCCCGGAGTTGCATAATAAATTTCTAAGGCCTGTAATAAACATGCAAACAGTTCGTTATTCTCCTAATGCACATGTACCGATACAGAGTGGTGGATCCCACCTGCCGAGTAGATGGGCGAAACAGTGCTCTCTGCTCACATCATCGAGTGGTCGGCCGAGGTTAGGCGAGACTGTCACTCGGACCTGTTCTATTTACCTACTAGACCAAGTGCCCACCCCCCGCTTGCCCACGTCGCCGTGTCGTCGCTCGCAGCACGCAACCTTACAATTTCTCGTTATTTTTTCCGATCTATTGTCTCGCTAGCCTGCAGCGTCGGCACTGACTGACCGACCCAGTGCCATTAAAAAATACGTGTACACACCTACTAGTCCACCCAACTCTCTCGCAGTAACATTTTGCTGTGTCGCCCATCTACTCAGTACGTGTGATCACGGCATAACAGGTACCAAGACAGGCCGAGTGTTCGGTATACCTACCGGCCTTACAGCCGAGTACCTACTCTGTCTTGGCACCGTAGTACTTGGTACGGTACACTCGGAGTACTTGGTACGTGTAATCAACCTAACCTAACCTACCTAGGGGAGATGTAGGAAATGGGGGTCACTTAAGCGGGAAATGAAATAAAAGCAAATCTATAAATCAACTATTTATTGCTTTAACTGTATTACAAACTTTGTTTAGTTGACTATCAATTTGAGTTCACCCTTATCACTTTGGCTCACTATTTTAGGAGCTATAATTATTTAAAAAAACAGGTTTGATCACCATTGTCAACATCGGTTGGCAATGGTGATTAGCGTGTGGACAATGGTAGTCAACACATATCGCTTACACAATTGCGGGCTAAGTCCCATCCAGTGCAATCTGTATGGGTCCAAAGCCCACAAGAAGTGCACCAAAACCACATTACACTGTCTTGCCCGAATTCGGTACATACAGGACACTGCACACCAGGGTCTTCTACATCAACATCTTCGATGTCCTGGCACAAGTCAAATGAATAGGATTACGATATTCCGGCTCAACAGAAGCTATCAGCATCAGCGCTGAAATGGAGGTAAAGTTTTTGCATCCATCTCAGCGCTGGTAGCTTCTATTGATCATCATTCATCAGTTGGATAGGTTCTGATTGAAGAACTTCAGCAGATTTGAATGCCGCTGTCTTTATCTGGTTTCAAGTTCACCCGTAGCAAACATTTGCCATTTTTTTACTGTGTTCTCGAATTCTTTTTACCGACCGAGGCGAGGTTCCTTGTATATTTTCTTCGTGTTTGTTTTTTGAAGACGGCAAATGAAATGTGGCTGGGTCAGACTTGATGCGGAAGGCGGAAGACAGGCTGCTGTGGCGCAGCATGGGAGAGGCCTATGTCCAGCAGTGGACTGCGATAGGCTGAGTTGAGTGTTGAAATGAAATGTTCATCGTTTTGTGAATTTCCTCATTGAATAACCATGATTATCGATGCGCTTCACAGCCTTTTCCAGGTGTGACATAGACCAGTCAGCCTTATTTGTATAAACAAAAGAAGATCGTTAATTCCAAGTTAAGCTGTGTGGGCAATGGGGGTCACCCATCTCCGATTGTCTACATCGGAGAAAATGTACAAAAAAATATATTCCTGGTCTTTACCTATGAAATTGCCGTTTTGCAGTACTGGCCATTTCAAATCAAAATAATTTTTGTTTGGGTAAGAATTCTAATTTCAAATTAATTTTATTTTAAAAACATGGATTTTTTTTTCCAAAAGTAGTCATTTGTTTATTGATTAGTGTTACATTTTCATCGCATTTCAATCTTTTTCGTCATCATGGATACGTTAAAAGTTCGAGTAATTATGGAATATGAGTACCGTCGTGGCAGCAACGCGGCACAAGCGGCACGCAACATCAACGACGTTTACGGAGCTAACACTACAAACCAACGCACCACCTGTTATTGGTTTGCTCGCTTCCGTTCTGGAAATTTCGACCTGAAAAATGAACCTCGCGGTCGTCCGAAGACTTTGGTCGACAATGACGAATTAAAGGCGATTGTGGAAGCTGATGATACACAATCTACGGCTGAATTAGCAGCAGCTTTCGACGTTAGCGTCAAAACAATATTGGTCCATTTGCGTCAAATTGGCAAGGTAAAAAAGCTTGACAAATGGGTGCCCCACGAACTCAATGATCGTCAGCGCGAAGTACGCGTCGAGACGTGCCTTGTACTGCTCAACAGACACACAAATGAAGGAATTTTGAACCGCATTGTTACCTGCGATGAAAAATGGATTCTGTTTGATAACCGCAAGCGCTCAGCAAGTTGGTTGGATCCTGGTTCAGCACCTAAACAATGCCCTAAACGAAAACTTACCCCTAGAAAAGTGATGGTCACTGTTTGGTGGTCTAGCGCCGGTGTGATTCATCACAGCTTCTTACCAAACGGGGTGAGCATTACTGCAGATGTGTACTGTGAAGAACTGAACACAATGATGGAGAAGCTGGCACATCTCCAACTAGCATTGGTCAATCGCTCGTCTCCGCTGCTCCTGCACGACAACGCGCGACCTCATACTGCACAGCAGACGGTCTCCAAGTTGCAAGAACTGGGGTTGGAAGCTCTCCGTCATCCGCCCTACTCACCAGACCTTGCGCCTACAGACTACTACTTTTTCCAGAATTTGGATAACTTCTTGGCGGGAAAAAAATTCAATACCCGAGAGGCAGTACAAAATGCCTTTGAAGAATTTGTTGCCTCCCGTCCAGCTGATTTCTTTAAGAAGGGCATCAATAAACTGCCACTGCGATGGCAAAGATGCATTGATTGCATGGGTGATTACTTCGATTAATACAAATAAAAAATACATGAAAAAAATTCGTTTAAATTTTTTCATACAAAACGGCAATTTCATAGGTAAAGACCTATTATTTGAAAATAAGTTGAAGTTATAAGGGCAAACGGAGTTCAAATTTCCAATCTTATATGCTACGATTATTACACATCACAAGCATAGAAACAAATACTATGACACTTAATTACCTTCGGATTATCCTCTCGAAAAATTATAACACAGCGAATCAAAATCTTTTCATGTCTATCACTCTCCCACGAGTGGCGCGAAATGAGTGAGCCGTTGGCTGGTAGCACTACTCGTGGTCGGCTATCGAGTAAGTTTTTCGAAAGCACGTTGGGTTTTTTAGTATTAAGGGTGATCATCATTGCCAACTGACTCCAATTGCCTGCATCTCCCCTATATGTATATGATAAGAAACGACCATTGTTCCCAAAAAAAGCATTACGACCTGTATTTCAGAAGGTTTCATAAATCTTGAATAAACTAAAATATTTAGTACCTATGAGGCTTGAATTAAACGAAAACTGTAGGTATTACCTAATTACTGGAACACATGACACATTAACTGAACATCAACACTGTCGCACGGTGTATCTGATGACCTGGTGAAGGCCGCAGGAATCTGCTGGATACGAGAAGCACAGAACCGGTCGAAGTGGCGGTGCTTGGGGGAGGTCTATGTCCAGCAGTGGACATCTTTCGGCTGCTATTATGAGGCCGCTGCTCCACTGCAGCATAGCATGTGCACGGGGAAACTACGTAAGTACGTCAGCTACATGAATCCAACCAATTATCTAGCTGCGTACAACAACTGCGAGCAACTAGTAGCCCAGTGGCGGCCCGGTAGCGGCCGCAACTTACGAGACGTAGGTTCGGACCCAGACAGGCGCTTTAATTTTTGTAAATTCTTTCAACACCGCTGCTCTTAAAACGGTGAAGGAAAAGAATGTGACGAAACCGGCATGTCCTAAAACTAACAACTTGAAGACATGTGAAATCCATCAACTCGCACTGGGCCCGAGTGGTGGATTATGGTTTACTGCTCACCGAGAAGAGGCCTGTGTCCCAGCAGTGGTAACATTATAGGCCGATTATGTACAACACACTAAGGAACTTCAAAGTACATATACCCTTTTTAATAAATACAGAATTATTAAAATCGGACGACCCTGTAAAAAGTTATACATAAAAATAATACGTGCCGACTTAAGAACCTCCTTCCTTTTTTCGTCGGTTAAAAATAAATATGGATGGATTGAAGAGGACTCGTATAGCTACGCGATTCGCGACTACTCAAGCATAACTTGCTTGCGTAGTCAAGCGCAACTACGTGGGCTACACATCGCTCGCGTAGTTTGTTTGCGTAGGCGCGTAACTTGTCAGCGTAGCGCGTAGCTTGCTTGTGTAGTCGCGTAGCTCGCTAGCGTAGGCGCGTAACGTGTCAGCGTAGCGCGTAGCTTGCTTGTGTAGTCGCGTAGCTCGCTGGCGTAGTCGCGTCGCGCAGCTACGTGGGCCACAAATCTGAACACATTATGCTTATTGGCTTGTGCTTATCCATAACTAAAGTTCCATGCATAGTCCATGTCCACAACATTTTGCTATATTGTCGTTGAACCAATTCTAATTATGAAATGTTCATACATTATTTGCCAATAGGATTTCTCGGTTATTAAGGACCGACTTTAAAAAATTAGGAGGTTCTAAATTCGAAGCATCGTTTAATGCCTGACACAGTTTTCTCCGAGGTATTAGGGATTTCCTTCTACTTATGATTAATTAGACGCAAAAAGACTAGCTGTTGCTATGTCTTCACAGACACAGATCCGTAGCGCGCACTATCTGTTATGAGAATTTGATATTGTTCATTATAATACAGTACCTACAATATATCCTATTCGTAGGTAGATTTTAGATAACACTAAATAGAACAAATGGTACCAAGTCACAGCTGTCATCTGCAAATGGCGGGTATCAACATTTATCGCAGGGGGCGGCTCACAGTATTGGATTTCCAGCGAAAATGTGTTGGCCTCAGTTGATGAGGGCTTACATTGTCGCTTGAATCACGATGGCGTGCGGTACTCTTTTCGCGCTCTGTGCACTGTTAGTGGTCACTGGGACCCTCGTTAGGTGTGACTGCCCTCCAGATCGCGAAGAAACCACTCATAATGAGGCGAAGCTCCATAAGGATTTACTCTGTGCGTACAATTATGATTTCCGACCAGTGAAGGATCACAAACAAACTGTTACTGTGAAAGTACGCTTTGCGATAAAATATATAAGCTTCGATACTTTAGAAGAAACGTTCACTCTTCACAGCTGGGTAGCCATGACATGGAAGGACGAACTTTTAAGTTGGAGACCGGAAGATTATGGTAATATAGCAGAAACACAAATGGAAAGCCACGAAATTTGGACGCCGAGAATGGCGCTGTTCAATGCGGATGCTAGCATGTACCAGTCGGACCAGATCTACACGACTTGTTTGCTAAGCAGTAACGGCACCGTCACGTGTGTACCTCACATAGCGCATTCCGGAATTTGTCGCACGTCGTTGCGGAGCTGGCCTTACGATGTACAAAACTGCACTTTGTTTTTCGGATCGTGGATGAACACAGGGGAACAAGTTAACTATACCTTTTATGCAAAGCACCCCGTTGTGAAGGACGACTTCCAGGATGGCCCAGGCTGGAAATTGTTGCACGTGGAGAACGAACGTTTGGCAGGGAAGTACAGCTGTTGTCCTAACAGTACGTATCCAATGTTGAAATATACATTTGTAATGAAGAGAATAGCAGCAGGACCAGCAGCCATCGTCGTGGTGCCCTCCATCGTCATCGTGTTGCTCACTCTGATTTCTCTAGCAATGGATGCTAAGGATAACACGCGACTAATGTTGATCTGTTTCAGTTTGTATGGACATTTCATGTTCCTTACCGAAATTGGTTACGATATTCCGAAACACAGTGCAGACACGCCAATAATATTACTTTTCCTTCGTGATTCGATGATAGTGACATTGGTTGGGATCATAGAAACCATATTTTTAATGTTTTTGAGACGGCGAAAGATACCAGCACCTAATTTTATTGTGACAGTGAACCGATTGGTGGCTAATGGTCCCGGCAAGTACGTGGTGTTCACCGAATTCGACCCAAGCGACGCTATTGATACTAAAGAGCTGACTGGCCATAGCTCGGATATTATTGGTGACAAGCCGCCTCCGACCTTCGACTGGATACAATTCGCTCATATACTGAACAGACTTAACCTTGTTGTGGTGGTATTCGTTTACATTGTCTTGATTGGCACTTACATTCCTCAAGATGACGAATAAGTAACTTACAACCTCGTTAAATGTTAAATCTACTTACTTTCAATGTTAATCACTGTGTGCAGGAGGCAACAACATCTTTAATTCTCATTTCAACTTTCTGTTTACAAAAAATGATTTTAAATAAAAATACTTTTTAACTATCAGAGGCGTAGTTTGGTGACTAACCTGAGCATCCCACTCACTTAGGTCTGCATAGTTCATGACGTCGTTGATCCTGATCATGCGTACTGTACGGTTGGGGGCGTCGTCGGCGTCGCGGAAGGGCCTCGTGCCGTTGAGCACGGTGGGGGCGGCCCGCCAGCGCCCGCGCACGTACAGCGTGCTCACAAGCACCGCGGTGACGCCCCCCGAAACGTCATCCTCATCGAATGTGTCGTGTATCGCACCACCGGAGTCCATTTCCACCTATACATTTCACATTACATTAATTATGATTGGACCAAACTGTTCTTTAACATAAATGTGATGCAGGCACTAAGGACAGCTACTTATCCCAGGCATAGGTAGAAAACACCCCGTATTATTTGCGTATTTACTCTGAAAAATCTCAAATGTATGTTTAGAAACACGTTACCTTTTGGTTGAGTATGGTAGCGATTGTGTCGGATGTTTCTGTGCCGTTGAACCGCTCTACTTGGAGCTTCAGCGCTGCGGCGGCGCCGGTTTGGAACAGTGGGCTCACTTCTCTCCCTGGCCAAAGCATCAGGCGCGAAGACTGCCGCAACTTTAACTTGTCCGATGAATTCGGCAACGTTGATATGAAATGTCTCACAAGACTAACGCTATCCTGGTAAGCAAAATAATTTATGCTATCCTCAGTTGTCATACGAAATATTTTCGTTAGGTTGTCGGGAAAAAGTTCACTTTTCAGGATGAAAAGTAACCTATAGGTAGGTAGTAGCCATAGCCACCAAAGATCTGCTGTCAAATAGGAGATCCTGGATGAGGGCAGAGCTGGACAAGGTCGCTGTGGCTTTTTTAGAAGAGGCCTATGTCCAATTCACCTTTAACTGAAATTATCATGTTGAATGTGTGTTGTGTGTCACCTACTTTCCTATTTAACATCCACTGTGATATATTTTTTAGTGCTGGTAGGTACTTAGTATAGCCATAATGACTACGGTGAGCAAACAGATCAATAAGTGTACCTAGTATGTACCTACTAGATTTTTTATCTGTGTTTGAATTTTTATTGTTATAGTCTAATATTTACATCATTTAAAAGCTAATGTATTTAAATTAATTAATAATATAAATGTATTAGTATAGAGGGGGACGAATCATAGGAATAGTAGTACCTACCTAGATTTGTTTCAGTCATTAGGTATCTAATGTAGTTCGGTACTAGACAAACACCCTTTGCTTGATCGAGAGCCCTCGTATTTATAAACGTTGCTTAAAGTTAACATATGTATAAAAGTAAAAAATGTACGTTTAAACAGACGCTAATCATTACTTAACTTTAAGCAACGTTTTTAAATACGGGGGTAATTACTAAACTATGTTGACTACGAAAGTGACCTCCAGTTAAACGTAAGTGGGTAGTTAGATAGAATAAATACCATGTCCGAAACATTAAATCCAATGCATTGGTCGATTTGAGTCCTGGTATCAGGGTCAACTTCTTTCCAGAGAGCCATCAGGGTCAAAAGTAAAAAGAAGCCTGATTGGACGAAGCTCATTCCATTTACTTGTCGGTCTACTGGACTTATAGCTGTTAGCTTCGTGAACGTTATCTGCAACAATGCCGTCAACTTTTGTAACAGCCTTTAAAAAAAAATCGCGGTGGGATTTTTTCCGCGCACTGGATTTTCAACTCTCGTTGTTGAATCGAGCAGTGAGTACCTAACAAAGTGCATCTCAGCGGTTCGAAAATCGAACAATGTATTTAACTGTTCGATTTTCAAATCTCGGCGCTAAGTAGTGCGTCGAATATCCTGTGCGCGAAAAAAACCCGCCGCGAATTATTGCGTCCTTGTGTACGTCGCCTTAAAGTTGAATAAAGAAATCGGGTCAACCTACTATTACATGCTATAAATTAATTGGCATGAAATATATTAAAATGTATATCATTGATTTCTAACGATGATTCATGATTTGATTAGCTATAACGGATACCTTTGTGTAGGACCATGACTGCATGTCCTACATAAACTCAGGTCAATGATCAAAGATATGGACGGCTAAACATTATTTCAATTCCAATTGATAATACAGTACACTGAATTTCAATTTTATAACCACACCGGTACTGATAACCATACAGTGCGGTCGGAATTAATCTATTGCCTTGCAACTAGTTTCAATAACAAACAACAAATCACATTTTATGTGTTTCACGACTGTAAGCCCACTTTGGTCACAGCACCTCAGTTAATATTTAATATAATTGTGTTGTTATATGTATAATATAACTGCTGTATATGGGTGCTTATTGTTACAACGGGCTAGGATTCGTGACATGGTCCCATAATTACTTAACTGTTAAAAACAGTGCCTTTGCCTTAGTGAAATTCAGTTCAAGTTCAATCATAAATTCGTGTATAGTGTATGAAGTTCCTGCTTTAAAAAGTAGATTGATGATGGTCTGGTGTGACAAGAATCAAACAAGCCAGTCGATGTCGCAGTCCATATCTGTATAAGAGACCTGTATCCAATGATCCTGATTCCACCTACGGTCAGCCAGCTATATTATACAGAAGATGGGCATCGATTTTCTCGTCTTTCGGACTCAAGCCCTGCCATTCTGCCTGGGCAGTAGCATCTCGTGCAGGTAGATATGTTAGACACTTAAGCAAGCTGAATAGTCCTCAACAAGAGTATCTCTTGTCACAATGCACTTTTATTATAGACGTGGCCTTTATGGAAAATAATCGGTTTAGGAAATTTTTGCGCCATTTCCATTGATGATCAATGAATCGATGTATACGGAATATATGTTTTGGCTTATCAATAAAGTCATGGACTTCGTCTGAGATGTATCTTTCAATATATCCCTAAATGATGTTTATCTAAGTGTTTGGGTACTAATGAATAATAAGGTTTCTACTAGAAAGATACATAATTATGTAGCAAAAACTTACCTTATAAAATTGTCGTTCAAAGTCATCAAGGCTTTGGGTAAATTTGTTAATGGAAGACAGGTTTGTATGCTCAATCATTTGTTGTGGAACGACAGACACAGATTTCGTCATCGTCACTGGCGGCTTCAGTCGGTTATGAGAAACAAAACTCGAACTATTAACGTGTGTAGATTGCGCAGGCAAATTTAGTCCGGTAGTAGTATGCGGGTGTAGGGGTGTTTTCCACGCAGTATTCATACTGTGCTTCATGTCAGGTCTCGGCAGTGGATTTAGCAGTCCCGGATGATAGATTGGGTATGGCTTAGCAGGCACTGGGCCGTGCGCATCCGTCAACGGCCGTATGTTCATCATTCCGGTAGGACTCGTCATGTAAAGCCGCCTGTACACCGGTTGTGAGTCGGACAAATGTGAGTTTATGATGGAGTTTAACTCCCTTATTCTATTATGCGGTAAAAACTTTTCTCCAATAATTTTTTTGGTGATACTGTTCATAGTATCATAAACATTGTTTATTGCTGCGCATTCAAGCCATTTATTGTTAAAAAAACAATACTGTTTGCTTAACCTTTCAATACTCGTTAGGAGAGAGCGAGGTTTGATATGGCTTACATGCCGAAGATTATAAATTGGTATCTCGTTGGTTTTTACAGGCACTAAACTAATTTGTATAAGAATAATATAATAAATGCACATTCTAGAATCATATCTTACTTCAAACATCTGGCCAATTTCTCAACAACGTTAGATTTTGTTTCAGTGAGATGCCAAAACATAATATACTTTCATGCTTCTGATTTGGACTTGTCTGCTTTTCACTGAAAAAATATATTATCTTACAATATCGCAATGATTGTATCTATATAGCTATGAATATATATATATATAATACCTTAGTAACTATATAATTAGCGAGACAGCGAGATAAAGGTGTCAGCACATGATTATCAAATTAAAATCACGACCAGATGAGATAGCTCGTTAAAACTGCACGAACCGAGAGTTACAACTGTACTGTGAGCACTCTGCCATATCTGTAGTAAATACAGTCAGTTCCGCATAACACTGAACTAAGTAAGCACTTAACGCCGAATTAATGGGAGTAATTAATCCGGCATTATTCGATAACACCACTTTATTCAAACACAAATAAGAATCAGTGTGACGAACGGTAAATTATTACAGTAGCACGGAAACAAATGGTTTAATCTCAATATACTGTTTTATTACCTATGTAGTTTGTATCAATTTATAATGATCCTGCTATCAGTTTTTTTTTAATGTTTTCGATTTATGGATTACATAAACATTATAAGGACTGAAGTACAAAATGTGATCATGGATTATTCACTTAAGTACTTACAATTATCGGTAGGTAGGTAACACGACTAGACGATAACCTAGCTGATGGAAAATACGATCTCCATCTACATCCTCCTTTGCAGAGGTCAGAGCATAGAGGAGATACACAGCCAACATAGAATGGAAAAATATGAGCATTAGGTAGTCTGGAATCTTCCAATTTTGGCAACAATTCAAAGTATTCACTGAATGTCCTACTTTAACGGCGCTTTATATGTAAGAAGCTGGTTCTGTTGGAATATTGATAGAGTTATACGAAAATGAAGGCTTTTGATAACCTACTTTGGTGATTACATACAGCCCGGTTTGGAAAATTTAATTGATAAATTTTTCATTGCAGCTTCTGCGTCGCTGTAGTAGTTGTACCGAGTCCCTCAGCTAGGCAAGTATGTGCCTATGTATTAAGAACGGGGAATACCATTGCTTCATGTGTTAATTTTTTTGAAGTGAAATCTTCTTTAGGGTGTGTCCAGACCTGGCGAATACACCGCTCGCGAGCCGCTTGCCAAGTTGCCACTGACAACACGAACGTACGAACGAATAACCTTGAAAATATTTCCTGACGATTTAAAAAATAGGTACACACGTAATCGTTCAAGTTATCACCTCTATCGGCACTCCCGGAGTGCCACTGTTTTTTATTTGAATTTTTACATGGTTAGAAAGGTAATAATTCAGATACCTAATACCAAATATTTTTCCATTCGATTATCGCATATTAAATATGTGGCAACTATACCTATTAGAGAGGGCTATGCTTGGAGTATCTCTGCGTGATCGAATCACGAATGAAGAGATCCGCAGGAGAACCAAGGTAACCGACATAGCCCGAAAAGTTCTGGAGTGGCGACCGCGTACCGGAAGACGTAAAGTTGGAAGGCCTCTCACAAGGCGGACCGCAGGAGTCCGCTGGATGCGGGAAGCACAGAACCAGTCGAAGTAGCGGAGTTTAGGGGAGGCTTATGTCCAGCAGTGGACGACTTTCGGCTGAAATGATGATGATGATGATACCTATTAGATTACCTGTTTGTGGAAGCCACAAACTAAATGGAAAGAAGTAGGTAGGTAGTAGCGGAGTTATGATACAAGTAGGTATTTGAGTATAAGTTAAGACTAGAAGTAGAACAAGACTTAGGTATTTATCTTTGACCCTTAAATAGGTACGTCAACATGTGAATTACCAAAATTTGTGCTGATTACGCGTTATTTTAGACTTGGCATTTTTTTTTTGCTTTGCTTTTTGCTCAAGTGCAAATCGCTTTGTACCTATGTAGGGGAGACCGAGGAGAGTTGTGTCAATTTTTACTTAATAGAATATATCTCAAAAAAGAAACATACCACGATTATGAACTCTATGCCACAATGTAGCTCAATCCTTACTCTTTTAAAAACAGGCATCAAAGTCAATGAAAGTTATAAGGATTCTGAGAAAATATACGAAAACTGAAACTACACCTTTTGTCACAACTCTCATAAGAGCGACGTAAATTGTGACAGGTGGGTATCTAGACAATAATTGATAAATGAAAATACTTTTATATGAACTATAAACAAAACACATGTTTTTTTTAATAATAGTACTTTAATTATCTTTGGCATAATTGTAGGAACTAAAATACTTAACATGAAACATTAATATAACAAATATTAAATCTTGTATAAGTAATTATGCCATCATTACGAAGTCAGTTGTTTTATGATCAGTCAAAAGTCTTAATTTAATCTGATAAACAATTATGACACGTATTGCCCCAGTGCAATCTTCGCGAGACCAGCCTATGCATTCCAGACACTGAATCCACTTCTCATTTGATCAGCTACTGGCATAGGATTCAAAGCAGCACAAGCAAAACAATCATTTTCTGCATCTTCTTCGTCATCACTTGCACTTCTAGTAGTTTTTCGTATATAATTATTAGGCATTCTGAAACATAAAAAAGGAATTCAGCATACAACACCAAGCCACATGCCCAAATTAGTTTCTGACAAAAATTTAATTTTAAGACAGACTTTAACTGCCGAATTCTTTTTATAACAAACTTAGCTTGTAAGAATTGACTAAAACAAACAAAATGTATATAAACCAGCAAAAGAGACATAACAAAAAGCATGCAAAATAAGCTAACCAGAAAATAAACTTCAATAGGAGGGTTGTGCCAAAAACCTAGGTGCCAAAAACCGCGACCAGCGCCCTAATTGCGTAACACGCAATTAATCATAATCGGTTTCATTTTGACAGTTCAACAATATTCATTGCGTTATTTACGTTGTTGAGCAGACACATTTTTCGAACTCATGAAACAATGGTTTAGCTATCTGTTTCAAAACGAAACAGATTATGATTAATCGTGAGTTACGCAATTAGGGTGCTGGTCAGATCAATATTTCGTAATTTCGAAACAAGATGCATAGGTACTCAGAAATACACTGCCACGCTTTGAAACTTCAAAAACTACACAATATAAGAAAAAATAGCGTAACCACGTGAATTTTTTAATGTCACGATCTATATTTTGATAAAAAACTTACTTTTCGTCTTTTTTTTCCACGCAGACGTCGTACTCACGCAACCGCTTGTTGTGCGCCCCTGGCGAGTATTGCGTCAAGTAGCGCGTCTTATAAGAAAGAATCGTGCGCAGTTTCCTGCTCAATAACGGTCATGGGTTCCGAGAAATCGTCGTTGTCACTACTCTCCTCTGTTACAATTGTCCTCGGTTTCCCCTTCACACGGCTACACGTCAAGCTATACATTTCCAGTTTACGCTGATCTCGCACTGTACGGAAATCCTATATAATGCGAGATCAGCTTATACTGGAAACTTATAGCTTGATGTGTAGCCGTGTGTACCTACACGTAATTAATCAAACATTTATTGATTAAGAGCGTGAAGATAAACCGACAACACAATCGACTTTACAAAGATTTTCTCAAGGAAATGCTGAATAGCTGGAAAACTAATTCAACGGGATTTCTGACTGTAGGTAACTACTACATAATTATCTTTTCGGATTCATAATTATTAGTGAACATTATTAGAAAGAAAGAAAGAAAATAAATATGTTTGACCCAGGCGCGCCAGGTTATGGCACACAAAAACAAATACTTAAAATGGTATTGTGTGCATCACGGCTACGCTAAATAGGCCCGGTTCAGCATAAATGTTAAGCGACTAGTGCCTGCTAATTTTTTCAATTGGATCTTATGTTACAAGGACGTATCACGGATGTAAATAATAAAAAAATATAGTTATGTGTAACAAATAATAATAAAATCAACTAGATATATGTTTAAAAATAACACAATGGTATAGGCATACAGTATTAAACCACTGGAGAGCGTATAGGCCGATTTCTTCAAAGTGTGTACTTTGAAGAAATCGGCGTATACGCTCTCTCAACTCACTACTGCGGGCCGGGGACAAGGAAGAATGCGCGGCTGCCATTGGTCAGTTCAAGGTCAAGTTGCGTAGGTATGCCTGGTTAGGGATTGCTCTACTTGATTAAGGGAAAATAGTCGATATCGATAAAATGGATTTTAACATTAAAAAAATACTCAACAAAAATCACATATTAATATTTAATCAAAATCAGTAAATTACAAAAAGAAAAACAAGTATCCTGTCATTAGATTTTTTAAATGAATTAATTTGGTATTTATGTTTTTCGAATTAAAGTTTTAGGGTCCTGATTGTTCTTGGTAAAAAATTATAAACGAGCGTATACATATTTCTGAATTTTGCATCTTGCTAATTCAATCAAATGATTTGTTGATTCTATTATTTTAATTTATATAATAATCTACGAGTATATCGACTTCAGCCATAAGTAACACAACACAGAGTTTTACGATAAAAATACAAAGGGAAGGAAAGGGATAAAAGAATTAGAATTTCCTAATGAAAGAAAGAAACTTTTCCAAAAGACATCAACGCGCGCGACTCATCCGGGTGCTCGTTCGCCCAACCACCATTTTAAATAGACCTCTGCGGTGACTCATAATCTGATTAAATCAAAACAAATTTTCGTAGTATTTATATACTTACCGATGAAAAGTTATGCCATCCTTTTTGTAACTTTTGTAACTAGATGTCTTGGAATGTTTCCTACACCACTTCACCGCGCGTGAAGGCATTTTTATGCGTTATAAATTGTATAAAAAATATAACAATTTGTAATTATTTAGGGTGCACACAGGTCTAACACTTGGTCATAACTAAAATGGTTACCATAGGACCTTAGCCTATACATAGGCGATAAAATACTAATAGTTTTCGTGCGTCGGGGCACTGTATGCGCAGTCAAGTGGTTTTATAGTCTTTGGGTATAGGCATACGTTATCACCTGGGAACTTATTATTTTGTACATTTTCTACTGGTAAGGTGGATATGTATGCCTAAACATTGTCTTATTTGTAATTAACTGTCCCTTTGGTCCAGTGGTCGCCAGGTTCGATCCGCAGTTCGCACTCGGGTTGATTTCTATTAGAAAATGATTAGTAGAATGATGATGATTAGATTAGTGAACCTGGAAATCTTTCAACAGACTCCGGGCCCAGGTCTGCCGAAGCGTAAAACCTGTTCAGGTGATGATTCATATAAAAAAAAATATTTTTATTTCAGGCATATTTGGCCCATACATATTGTTAGTACAACGACTTAAAACTACCAACATAGTTTTAAGTCGTTGTATTTAAAGTTAGGACATTAATTTAAGTATTTGCCGCCTTCTGGGGCCCCGGGCACACGCACTTGTGCTTGAACCCAGTGCCCCAGAAGGGGGCTGTCCAGCTTGTGGCTGAGCACGTTCAGGATGGTGTTGGCGATCCCACGCGTGCGGAACATCAGCGACGCGATACGGCGCCGCAGCTCAGTGTGAAAGCCGTCTGTGTGCGCGTGCGCAAACATCGCAGATGCGCTACAGTAGCGTGGGAGATCCACCAGCACCCTGAACGCGTTATTATATTGTATTCGGAGAACATTGATGGCCCGCTGCGTGTAGTTGACCCACAGATTGCAGGTGTAGAGAGTTTGACAGAAAGGAAAACTACTCCGCCTTGGAATATAATGTGGTGCTGTTCCACAAACGATGGTGCACTGAATATCATATCCTGCGTGTCCTGTCAGTTCCACGGTACAGGAAAAAAACGATGGGACACTTAATATCAATGCCTGCGTGTCCTGTCAGCTCCACGGTACAGGAACTGATGGACGCTAGATGTCTCCAAACACTTAACCAAGTTTATCTAGATTGCAATTGACACGCTAAGAAGATGATTGTCCTGATGTTGCCCGCTTGATGACAATAGGCTATTTATAACTGCTGTTAGGCTGTTTACTACCCTTTCAGGGCATACAGGCGTTACGTTGTCTTTATTCAGGCATCATCTATAAACACCTAAAGACATATACTTGATAAAGTAAGGTAGGTAAACGTACTTACGTACTACCACTCGTCATCTTCTCCAGTGTCACCTCTATAGGAAGCCAAAAATACTGGGTATTTCTTTCGGAAAATCACGAATAATAGCGGATGGTCCCCGAAGAACTCGAGGCTGATGTCTGCAGCCATTCTGAGTATGCCAACCGCTGCAAGTGTTTCAAATGTATGTAAATTACGATTTCTAGATTTTATAGATTTATCTTCTATATAAATATCTAAGCTCTTACGATTTCTTATATAAATATCTAAGCACACTGGATCTTCGACGTAATGGTTAGCGCCGAGAGTTTAAAATTGAACAGTGTGTTCTTTCGATGCGCTGCCCTGCACTCTGTTGGATTCTCAATGCTCAATTCAACACCGAGACTTAAGAATGCAGTGCATGAAAAAATTCCGTCGCGATTTTATTACGTCCGTTTGAACGTAGACTAACTATTGACTTTTCATTGGGTCTATTGAAGTGTCTGGGGATCTGCCCCAGATGATCATCTGCCTAGCCTTTTCCCAACTATGTTGGGGTCGGCTTTCATTCTAACCGGATGCAGCCGAATACCTCCACAACCCAGTTACTGGGTAACACGATACCCCTTACTAAGACTGGTTGTCAGACTTTGCGGCTATTATTACTTAGCTTATATGAGATCTATAATTCTTATATATAATCTATCTATTTAAGCTACTCATATGTCGTCTCAACTTGTTGTTAATCTATTTATGCTTACTGTATTACCTGGACAATAAATATTTTCTATTTCTATTTCTATTTCTATTTCTATCTACCCCAGATATAGGTATTGAAATCTGTATTTTTGTAAGTTTAATAGCAAATTGTTGTAGTGGCCTGATAACTAAGTACCTACCTAATTTTGTGTACAGTCGTAATTAGGTCAGTGGGGTCAAGTATGAATACGGTCACGACATTAATAGCAGTAGAGTGTAGGTGTTTTAAGGATAATGGCTCGTTAATTTTTATTAAGTTTCAAGGACCTTCCACAAAATTACATGACCTACTGTTACAAGTAGCTACCTAGTGAAGTCACCATATCTGCAGCAGGAAATAATATGTACCTATACTATTAGACATGCAGTCCGTTCAACTAACTGAAATCACGCTACCAACGCAATAAAAGTCAAAATTGACTTCTATTGCGTTGGTAGCGTGTTAATGGCATCTGCAGTAAACAGTTGGTATTGTAACCACTTTTTTGCTTTTAATGAAATCCTTATGCCTACGGAATAGTAGTCAAAATCGATGGATCGGACTGTAAAAAAAGTTTGCTTAAATTTCAAATCTGTTATTTCAAATGGAAGGGTAAGGAAGAATATGTGACTTCCCTAAAAAAGTAAAATGACTATCGACGTTATCAATAGATCCTAGACCTAAGCGTCCAAAAAAATGAATCTTCCAGTAGGAAGGATAGTAAGTAACCTCATTAGTGCGTTCATTACCTACTTACGTGCTGTCAAAAGCACTCTAATAAAAGCTTTTACATCGTTTATTTGTTTGCTTGCAATCATCCAAGTCAATTTGAACTATCTTTATAGGTCCTTATGCTAGGTAGTCTATACATAATTATACCTACACACGTGGCGACTCGCTGGCGAGTTGACAGTCACACAGTGTGACTGTGTTCCTAACATTATACTGTTCGAGAGCAATTCTTTTTCAAATAATTATTTAAAAAAACAATTAAGTTTAAATAAATTTTAATTAAGTAGGACTTATTTAGAAAAAAATATTATGTGAATATAAGTAAGTAGGTACCTATGGTAAAATATTGTATTTTATCTTAAATTGAAAACAGTTTAAAAGTAAAAACATTGGGAGAGTTAAATTGCCGCAGAGTAACGTAAGTATCCGTGCCATTGTTATTTTTCACTTCCACAGTAGATTGCGACGAAGTGAGGAATCCTTCCAACAAGGACGGCTGCCAGGAAGGGCCGGTCGGCCACGAAACTTGGCACCGGCGTCAGGTTCACCATGGCAGAAAGCCGATAAAATCTAAGCGCTGGAATACCGCAGGAGGTATTATGCTATTTTCAAAGAACCACAGATCGAAGACCACATTCAGTGACGTATTCAAACCGAATCGTATAAAATCGACCAAGATTGCCTGACAGTTTTCTTAGATTTCTAGAGTGTTACCGTGACGTAGCTTTTGTTTAGACGACTCAGGACTTACCTACATAAAACAGGATTCTATGATTTTTTTTCGAAAATGTCTAATAATCTTCATACAACATACCTATTGAGTAAATACTCTAGGGATAAGACATGCAAATCAAAACCAGAGGTCACTTTAGAAAAGTTTTAATTTTATTTACGTAAAGATACATTTTCCATAATAGGTTTCACTTATTTAAAACTCCATGCCATGGTGCCTATCATTGTTCGTTGCCGCAGTACGCTGCCATGAAATGAGGGACCCTCCCAAATACAATCGACACCAGGAAGGGCCGGTCTGCGACGAAGCGGGGGACGGGAGGCTCGTCCAACATAGCACAACACATGGTGATTCCCATTGCTGAAATACAATTACAAAGTGCATCACGATCTTTTAGAGGGAGCACCAATTCCGTTACCATAGACAACAAAATGATTCAGCGGCTAAAGCGGATCAACAAGCAGTCGAACACAAATCTGTACGACATCAAAATACCCTTAATGACAAACTAAAGCAAAAAATTGACATTATCTGGCTAGAGCTTACTGTAGAGAATGTTTAACATAAGTAACCTACCTACGTATGTCCTACTGTCTCCTAAACTCATCATCAGATCTATATGAAATTTATATGGGACTATTTCGGAATAAACCCCTTTCGAACAGAGTTTTGCTAATCCGTCTATATATGACGGAGTTATGCCCGAACATACATAAAAAACAACAAATATAAACATGTCGAATTGATAACCTCCTTCTTTTAGAAGTCGGTTAAAAACCAGTCGGAAAATGTTGGTTTTAGTTCATCATGAAACAACAAAATAAATTTTAAAATTCAATTCAAAGATTTCAGTTTTTTAAATTTGTTTTTGAACACCATGAAATAGTAGTAATATCAACTGAATAACTTTGTACTTTTATTATTTTCGTAACCAAAGTAATTTTTATTGAAATAGTATCTTACATTCAGGAACAGCAAACCAACGCAAATAATAATAATAACTCAATTTTTAAATTATAAACAATAGGGTATTAACCAATTTATTAAAAACTATTTTAATTTGAAGGTTGGGACGAAATATGTAACAGAAAACTGACGTCATACCCACAGAGCAATATAATGGCGTCATACCCACAGAGCAATATAATGGCGTCCACTGCGTCCAGCGTTTTCGGCAAATTACGCGCGAAATATGAAAATGTAAAATTTAAATGCATTTTTAAGGCACTAATCGATTCAATGCAATTTTTTTTTTGTGGTTTATTATCATTTTAGAATCTAATTATGACACTTTTTCAAAAATGGGTGTGATATCCTATTATGGACACATACATACATATAAAAGTAGTATTCATCCTAAAGTAGGGTATAATTTATTGGGAGTTTTGGGACTAAAAAGAGTAGTAAGTAAATAAATGTGCAAATTTTCGTGATGTTAGTTTTCGAGGGAGGTCCAGTGGCGAAAATCAGGAAATAAAAATCCAAAATTACGGCCATAACTACTCGTGGATCTGAGTAAATAGGTTGGTTTTCACACGGACAACTGTAGGTATGTCGGTGCTCTTTTGAGCAACATCGCTTAATTTATTTATCTATTTGATATCTCCAACAAAGGTTACATAGAAACAATAGAAATCATAATAATATAATATTGACAATTTAATAGTTTTTTGCCTGGTTTTGATTTTTTTTTTCAACAGCGCTCTTAATTTGGGTAATGACCGATGTTACGAGGCGTAATATAACATTCGCAACGAGCATGTCGTAACGCCGTGTGCTAAAATCAGTGTTGCTCGCTCGCATATTTTGCCGTACTGACTGCACGAATGCTCGCTTGGTTGTTACCAAGCGAGCATTCGTGCAGTTGCAGTGTTAGATGCATTTTGCCCCGTGACGCCGGTCAGTATCCACCTTCACAGCGTGATCTTTCTTCATCGTGATAACGCCGCGGTCCCAAGGGCTGTTAACTGACAGGTGGCGCCAGGTGTTACTGCACTGCTACCTGTCGAGGCCTATCGCAGTCCGTGTCGAGCATTCCCACTGCTGTGGTTTTATTCAGTGGTCAACATTTGATAAACAAAGCTAAAAGACACGCGCCTGTACGGGCCGAGACCGGCGCCCGACCCCGCGCTGCGTCACCCCGCGCCGGCGACGACTGGCCACCGGAGACCTCATCGGCATCGTATGTTCCCACGGCCTATCGGCCTGGCGTGGCGCGGTCTGACCTGTGAGAAAGCGGGCCTTGGGAACGTGGAATAACGCTTCAGCACACTCAACCAGACGCGCAGTCGATTTATTGAGTATCTACGGCAGGTGCACATATATTATAAAATGAGCCTCGACCAGGCGCTTTGATTCATATTTCCTCAAAAATCTGAGTGAGACTTCGTCGCATTAACATTATAGAACCTGAAGACGCAGTGACTGCATTCGAAAGCTGTGGTAGGTTCCTACCAGGCTAGATCGGAAGATTCTTTCTTTTTAATGGAGGACTGGTACCTACACCATCTGAGCGACACATTATTGTTTTCCGACATGCACGCGAACGAAGTCGCGGGCACAGCTAGTTAGATAATAATGTGCTATTTGGTCCTGTGACTTAACTAAAACAAGTAACAAACAAATGAACGATGTAAACAGATTATCGCAGTAATTTTGTGGTTAGCGATTTCAAAATCTATGAGTGGACGTGAGATATAGAAGTCACTGCGTGTGACTATTTAGGTACCCAACATTATAGGTACTGTTCGATAATTTTTTTTCCAAATAATTATTAAAAAAACAATTAACATGAAAATAATTTTTAATTATTAAGAATAAACATAGTTATATTGTTACATAAATATGGTTAAATATTGTATTTTTATCTTCAATTGAAAACGGTATAAAAGTAATAGCATTGGGTGAGTTTAATTGCTGCAGAGTAACGTAAGTAACCGTGTCATTGCTATTTTTCACTTCCACAGTATGTTGCGACGAAGTGAGGAGTCCTTCCAACGAGGACGGCTGCCAGGAAGGGCCGGTCAGCCACGAAGCTTGGCACCGGCGTCAGGTTCACCATGGCAGAAAGCGCACACACTCCAAACGCTGGAATACAGTAGGTAGATAATCAGATGTGTCATGTTATTTTCGAAGAACCACAAATTACAAGACCATATTTAGTGATGTATTCAAACAACAAACAACTTACGTTAAAAGCCGAATTAAGACAGAAGCGCAGAGCGAACCACATCCAGTTGATGAAGAAGCATTCCTTAAACTGACCGAGATTACCTAACAGTTTTCTTATATTTCTGGAGAGACACGACACGTAGCTTTTGTTTAGAGGACTTAGGACTTACATAATAATCTTCATACTTATGTATTGAGTAAATAGTCTAAGTATAAGACATGAAAATCTTAACCAAATGTAATTTCAGCGTAGTTTTCATTTTATTTATGTAGAGGTACATTTTCCATAATAGGTTTTCACTTATTCAAAAGCCTTTGCTATGGTGCTTATCATTGTTCGTTGCCGCAGTAAGCCGCCATGAAATGAGGGACCCTCCCAACTACGATCGACACCAGGAAGGGCCGTTCTGCGACGAAGCGGGGGACGGGAAGCACATCCAATATCTCAGAACACAAACTCATACGGATAGCTGGAATACAATTACAAAGTGCATTACGAGTTTTTAGAAGGAGCACCGATTCCGTTACCATAGACAACAAAATTATACAGCGGATCAACAAGCAGTCGAGCACAAACCTACGACATAAAATAACAAGACCCTTAACGACAAGCCAAAGCAAAAAGTTGTAATTACCTAGAGCCTACTGTAGAGCTTGTTTAACAGTAAACCACCTACATAACAAATATACTTCGTCTAATAGTTGTTCAGTACGATAGTAACGGGGACAGACGTGACAAGACAAAAACATACGCATCGCTGGAATGTAACTAATTAACTTATCTTGCAGTAAGCCAGCGCATCAAGATATCCCTAACTGTCAAATTTTCCCAATTGAACATGAACCTTATGCTTATGGAATTAAGTTGAAAATCTATCAAAGAAATTTGACAGATTGTGGTAGCTTGATGTGCTGGCCTCTGTACCTAGTACCTACTAATAATATTTTCTAGGTACCTGTGCAACACTTACATGCAATTCACCATGCAGTTTAAATGAGAAGTTATTTTTATTACTTAGTAGGTACCTACGTGATACCTTAAAAATAATAATAGATTAAAAAATCTAAGAAACAAGCGTGTTAAAAATATACAAACACTTAGGCGCTTAGGGTCTAAGTCGTCCAACAGTAATATCTGCTCTCCTGCATATAAATGTACAAATGTGCTATTTAGTCCCGTGATGTAACTAAAACAAGTGGTTTGACCACTACATTTCGGAGCAGAAAAATTATCAAAAATTAAGATTTTCATGCATTTCTTAGTAGTTTCTGAAAAATATTACGAGAGGAAGATGTTATTTTTGTTCATGGCATTTTTATTTTTTAAATTTTGTCCGTGGTTTTGATTTTTAACTTTGACTCTGCAGGTACGAATTTAGCAACTGGGCCTCAAGTTGCTAAATGCGTACCTGCAGAGAATTCCAAAATCGTACCAGGAGAACAAAGCAAAAAATTTAAAACAAAAAAATATAACAAAGGAATGAGCAGAAATGGACGATAACTTATATTACAGCAACATTTAATTCATTGGGAGTCTAGTTTCTCCCTAACTTTTGTAGAACTAAGGATGTTTTTGAGAAAAAATACCAGTTATACGATGTGCTAATGTCTCCAAAAAGAGAAAAAAAAAAAAGTGAAAAATCAGTTGTTTGTAGTTTTTAATTGGTGAAAATTACGTCATGTTTCATTATTCTTTAGATGTATGTATCGTACTGACACGTTATTCTAGATACGACTTAGGCTGCAAGTGGTTCGAATTCGGTGCCCATACCTCAAAATAACATTAATGTAAAACGCACAAAAAATACCTTTATATTAATGTTTGTGATGAAAGATTTTAGTCAATAATTTAGTAAGATTTTAGTCATTTTATGAATGCTGGTTAATAGCGAAATAAATAAAGATTCAGTGGACACAAGAGATTTTGATTAATTTGAATTACCTACCCGTAAATAAAACTACAGTAGTTTTTCCTTACGGTTACGACTTACGCTACGTTACCCTACATAGCTATGCCAGAAAGCCTTATACAGGAAAAGCTTTTATTCAGTGCGCAAACTGTAACCATGAATTCAGCATAGGGGGGGTCTAGAATGATATGCTGAATTCATGGTTACAGTTTGCGCACTGGTTAAAAACTTTTCCTGTATACTGCAGCTGGGACAAAACTTAAAACCTCGCTTTTGTACGGTCAGAAAAACAAAAATCTAATAAAAAAATCGTTAAGATAATAATATACAAGCAAGCAAGCATTACCTATGTATGTATTTTTCTGTTCCTTTCTTCTTGTCTGTTTATATGTGTGTGCATAAATGGTTAAATAAATAAATAAATAAGGCATATATTCAGTCGAATGTTTATTCATTCCGATTTTGGCTCCGGAAAATATTATTGAACGTCTAATATAATGATTGCGCCTCTTTTAGTGAACTCCCCATAATCCCTATTTTGGGGTCCTAAAAAGCCCTACGATTAAAAAAAAATACTTGTACATATTATTATTTTAAGACAGCTTTCTAAGTAGGTACCTATGTAAATATTTTAAGATAATTAAATTAAAGTTAATGAATGATTATTTGTAAGTCTCATACCCTGGTGCTAGAGATTAATGGGGGAAAGTGCTTACGATAAGTCGGTAAGACATTTACCAGTACTGTCTACTATCTTATATGGCAGTGACTCAATGCGAAGTATATTATTCCATTCATTTAGGTCTAAACAACGTTATTAAAATACTTTGTATGCAGTTCCAAACCAAGTAAAGCTCGTGTTTTGTGACACAAAAAATATTTTTTTTCTATGGTATTTATTGTGTTGTGATAGTGTTGATTATTGCTTGGTTGGTAACAGGAGTGATTGATGTACGGTGGTGATTGGTGGAAGGTTAAATAATGATGAGGCGGTTGGTAGTGTTTATGTTTTCAGACTTCCAATCGGATAGAATCGGGGTAAGTACAGTAAGATACAACTTTGCTCAGTTTTTTTTTGTTTTATTCGCCGCTGGTTGTCAATGGAACCCTAAGTGACAATGTTGCCACACTAAATTGTATATTTGTGAGTATTGGTTTCAGGTGAATTTAAAAAATATATAAAATATTAAACTTTAATAAAATCTTACTCAGTAATAATAATAACGTGCAACAAATTTAAAATTCTTCCTGAGATAGGTCAACATTATTCATTGTTCTACACAGTGTTAATTATTAAAAGATAGGTTAAGTATTGCTATTTTGAGAGTACTTATTATTTAGAAACAAGTCAGTTTATTAATACAGTTTTTTTCTAAGTATATGAAGTTTAAATGCTTCTAACTTAACAGATTCTGGTTTGAAAATCAAAACTAACATATTTAATAAGTACAAAAAAAAAATAACACCTTGTTACTTATATGTCAACTTGTTATCAAACCGAAATGCTGTCTATAACGGATACCTAATGTCAAATCTTGTTTAATGTTTCCAGGATAGGTGGTCCTATTCGCGGTGTCAAAGACTTAGCGGGTGTTTTATATGACTAAAGATATATATCGGTGTTAATGGAAAATCAGTTATAGATACCATTGGGATTGACTCAATTTTAAGTGCTTTGTGTCACGAAATGCCTAGAGCAAATTTCTAATGTTGATACTCGTACGCGCTAGTTGTTGCCGTGATATGCTCCGATGAAGAGCGGGGCGCGATCAGAGCCGAGCAGCAGGTAGAGGAATGGGCGGTCGGCGCGGAAGCGCGGCGACGGCGGGCGCGCGCAGCGCAGCATCATCACCATGCCTGCGCCACACACACCACTATAATTCATCGCGCGAGGAAGTCGACGCGCTCGCGCTCGGCTGGTAGCTGGCCAGCAGCGCCACGTGGCGCGCCGCGCACACCAGCCACAGCGCCGGCCGGTTCGCCTCGAAAACCGCCGGCACCGACCGCGCGCGACGCGTCGCCATCGCTGCACATCCACACACCACACGACAGTCAAACGATCCACGACTACACAACACAACAGCCCAACAAGACCACACCACAAAGCATAACAAACTAACACAACACCCCAAGGTAGAACTATATTTTAGGCAGATAGTAGAGCGCTGCTAATCCCGTATTATGAACCTCTATTCTAGAACTAAGTGCATTGACAATTAGTAAGAAGCAGAAACATCGAAAGGAAGTTATGGAAACAAATTCAACATGCATTAGCAGTCAATATAAGTAACGTTATTGAGCAGGGTGGAGTAAGCGATGTTTACTTTGCTTATAATCAAGTATTTTAATAAGTGGTAATCTTTTTTCGTGATGTGGATTAAAATTTTCCCTATAATCCACATCACGAAAAAAGATTACCACTATTGCCAAAATGGCTTAATATACATAAACCATATAAAGGCTTCAATCGTATTTGGAGTATCTAGGAAGTAGATATCAATAAGATTGGTATGATTGATTACCAGGTAACTTCTTTGCAACCCATAGAAAAATGTGCACTGTTATTATGTTACACACATTTTCTGTTATGTTACCTTTTCGGAAAAATTTTATATGAACCCAAATCATAAGTGTAAATTGAAAATAAATATAATACTATATGGCTTAGCAATGTAAGATAACTCGAACACAAAAAGTTAATTTATCTTGTGCCCTGCCTAGTAACTAATCAATCATGGAAAGTCTGTTATCAAATATAATCATATCACTGACCAATGCTAAGTAATTTCAATATAAATTCGATGTTAGTAAGAAAAGTAAAGATAAGAAATTATGTTGGAAGTATGTTTCTATAGCACTAAGACATGTAGGACTGTAAATATTATCACGCTTACCGGTAGCCGCAGCGGCTTCCGCACCTTCCTCGTTTACTTCAATGAAGGCTTTCTGCACGGCCTTCGAGACATACAGAGGTTCCTCTACATTCAAAATCTTTGTCAGACCCGAATTTTCTTTGTTGAAGATCGCTTGTATTCCGAGCTAGAACAAACAATTAAGCATTATAAAATCAAAAGTCATTTATTCAAACTAGGCTGAGAGTCAGCACTTTTAGAACGTCAAAATAACATAAGAGAGTCCCTCAAAACGCCCGCCCTTCACCACTTCCTAGTGCTTTAGCTGGGAAGAACTGGCGCAACAAACTCCCCAGCAGCACAGCTGTCTGTTAAGGTAGAAGAACTTGATTCTATACAATGGTAGGTAAATAATTAACATTACGAAACACAAAACAATTCATTAAAATATTTGCCATGTCAGCTAGCACACGCTAATATACCAGAAAAAACATTAAAACCTTTTCTGAATCATAAATAAATAGACAAAAACAAATAGAACTTAAAACCTATTAAAACCTCCAGACATAAAGGGCGCGCCCGCTTACGTATGCAATACTGCATGATGTTCACACGGCTACTATAGACTCCATAATTTGAAGTTGTTATCCAAGGAGTCCGTAATGTCCAATTTAAAAAAAAAAAAAGTACGGACGCCAGCAGGTCAAGCTATCCCAAACTGTCAAATTTTCCCAATTGACATGAACCTTATCGTGTTGTAATAAAGTTGAAAATCTATCAAAGAAATCTGACAGTTTGGGGTAGCTTGATGTGCTGGCGTCTGTACCTACTCATTATATAGTGTAGCTAGACTGTTGACAATTTAATATAACCTTCATTAATCCCAGATAAGATGCGCAGTCGCAAAAAAATGTGAGTATTAAATAATTCCAAGTATTGTGTGCGCATCGTATTATGCGATTTTAATCTTTAAATGTACCTATAATTGTTTTGTACGCACTGCTACATATCAAGCTATACATTTCCAGTCAAAGATGATCTCGCATATAGGATTTCTGTACAGTGCGAGATCAGCGTAAACTGGAAATGTATAGCTTGATATGAGCCGTGTGTACGTGTTTATGTCACTAAACTCTTCCCAAATTACGGGATCGATTTTGATGAAGTTTTTTGTGTGTGTTCGAGTAGGTCCCTGGATGGTTTAGATTCAGAAATGGAACCCGAAGGTGGGGCCAGCAAAGCCGCGAGCAGAAGCTAGTACCTATAAACTAAATATACACACCTTGGGGAGCAATTCAGTGAGGTCGATTTCTGTTTCTATCTTGAACTTAGGAATCGATACTTGCACTTTAGTTTTGTACATATTATCCACCTCCGACATGAGATCAAAGCCATTAGCCAGTTTGGACAAAACACTATCAAGACCTTCGATTTCATTTGGCAACACGACGAGCATCGACGTTTCGCCGCCTTGGTAAGGCATTTCTAACAGCTGAAATATAAAAACCATTCAATAAAGCGCTTACGATACAATATAGTTGAAGGTTATTCATTTTGACAGGTCAAAGGAACACACACACGGCACAAGGCCCGACAAATAATTTTTAAAAGTGGAAAATTATTTTATGAATTTCAATTCTATCCGACGTTAAAAAAACAATGCAATAAATTACTATTTCATATCATAATGCAAACATGAAATGTTGTTGTTTGCCAGAATTGCAGGCAATGTGTAAAACAGAACATTCTCGGCGTAGGTATTCGCGGAATCGACAGACGTAAATATTATTCTGAAATGTAAATGTTAACTAATCTGAGGTTAGCGGTATCTTTTTATTTTTAAAACAAGCATAACATTTTTAGTGTGAATAACATGGGACATATTGGCTCGTTTTTAGTCTAATCTATATTTATACCTGAGCCCCAAGTTCGCTGCTTTCACCGTACAAATATTGATCCTCTATGTACATCATAGACACGTTCACTGAGGAGTTGGTAGTGATGTGGAATGGTTGTTCACTTGTGTGTGCGGGATCAAACTGCTTCTTCCATGTACCCTATAAAAATCGTCAGATACAAATTAGTAAGAATTTAAATGATGTTATTGATACAGTAAGAAATGGTATGAAAATAAGACTTACTTTGAAGTAGAGAGCATTAATAAGAACTAGACGAGTGTCACCATCCACACTGTCCGAGCTGAGTAGATCTTTAATCTTGTGATTGGTCTGGTTTTCAACCTGAAAATACAAACCTATGTGTTATTATTTTTTTCAATTATTAAGGCATGCAGAGCATAGCTGTGCAAGTGATTATTTATCAGTACCACTGGGCACATACCCATTGGTTGATGACATTGGCAGCAGCTGCCCCAGTATTAAAGTCCAGCTTCTCTATGGCAGCATTAAACACCTTAACTGCATCTTCTTTCAACTTAGGCTGTAGGTCATAAGGACCTTCCTGTACATACACCCTATTTGCTACATTTAATGTGACTCCCTTCACCAACCTCAACTTGGACGACACTTCAGCAAATGATGAACGGATCTGAAATAGAATATTAATCAGCATTAAACATTGTGCAAGAGTAACTCTCACAATTAATGCAGCTGCTGCAATGTTCATGACAAATATGTTTTCGACAACAGTTACCTAGTATGATCAATATAATATACCTATATTATACCTAATAACTAGGTAAAACTTGGTCACCTTTACCCATTCCAGATACAGTCATGCATGGTCAACTAATTCGGGAGAGTATGAATTTAAGGGCCTACGGTCCGTTTGGTAGCGTAACACGGTCACTTTATGAACCGTACTGCTCATTAACGGCTTGTCTTGAAGATTTGAAAAATATGATTTTGCTATAGATTCATATACACTCGAGAGCAATGAATCCGGGTCACTTAAAGAATGTTAAAAATCTCGGAAACTAAAAATGATAGGTTAATGCAATAAATTGTATTTAATAGACAATGTAATACTCCTTAAATGAAAGTAAAAAAAATATGAGTCACCATACATTTTATTAACACAAAATTACATAAAGAAAAAAACTGCTGATCTCTCCTTAAAACAAAAATAGGAAACATGAAATTTTTGAACTTTATTACGATTTTCTTGAATTTTAATACTTCGTATTGCCTCCTCGTGCTTCCATTACTGCGTTTACGCGGTTTGGCATGCTGTACACCAAGTTCCTTATACGATTTTGGGGAATATTCTCCCATTCCTCTGTGAGAGCAATTTTGAGCTCACGAAGCGTGATTGGGGGAGGGTTTCGTTGTTTTACGCATCTGCCTAGCTCGTCCCAAGCATGCTCGATCGGGTTGATATCCGGGCTGCGCGCTGGCCACTCCATACGAGTAATGTTCATCTCTTGAAGGTAGTCATTCACAATCCTACCTGTATGAGGTCGGGCATTGTCATGCATAAATATAGCATCCTCACCTAAATTGACCATAAATGGACCAACGTGATCATTGAGGATTTCTTCCACATATCTTACGCTAGTTAAAGAGCCGTTTTCTATGATCACCAGCTCTGTGCGACTTTCAGAAGAAATTCCGGCCCACACAAGTACAGACCCACCACCGTAGGCTACTTTTTCTTCGATGCATGCTTGCTTGAATCTTTCCCCTGGTCTTCGATACACTCTGTGTCTTCCATCGTGCTTGTAGAGCATAAATTTTGATTCGTCGGAGAACATAACTTTTGACCAATCTTCAATACTCCAATTTACGTGGCTCTGGGCATATCTTAGTCTTGAAATACGATGCCCACGCTCCAGTTTAGGGCCGTTTGCAGGTCTAAGGGGTTTTAAGTTAGATTCAGCAAGCCGACGTCTTACTGTCCATGCACTTGGGTTACTTCCTCCGAGGCGTCGAAACTGATTTGTGAGTTCAGTTCCTGTGAGAAAGCGATTTCGAAGCATGGTGTTCACCAAGTATCGGTCTTCTCGTGCTGTGGTACACCTGGTTCTGCCCGTTCCTGGTCTGCGTAGGTTAGAACCAGTTTCTTCGTAACGTCGGAGAACTCTTTGTACTGTTGACAGCGACACACCGACAGTCCTGGCTGTATCGCGCTGACTCCGGCCGGTTTCCAGCATTGTAAGTATTCTGGTGCATTCTTCAGGCGTAAGCGACATAATTTCAGCTTGAATAATGAATATAGAGCACTATCAACATGGTTTATGTACCCACATAAATGACAGATTACAAACAAAAGCAAAACCAAATGCTGTAATTTCGTAGTTCCATCTTCGAAAGTGGCCCTTTTTCAAATTAGATTTTTTTATGATATAACTTTACAATAACTATGAAGTTTTAATACCTTCATTTAAGGAGTATTACATTGTCTATTAAATACAATTTATTGCATTAACCTAGCATTTTTAGTTTCCGAGATTTTTAGGATTCTTTAAGTGACCCGGATTCATTGCTCTCGAGTGTAGATCATTTTGCCGAAGGTACTTTTTTGTATGGTTAATACTTTTGCTGTAAAAAAATATTTTCCAACACGCAATATTTTGGCTTCTATTCCATACTCCTACTAAACAGCTTCGTTATTTGGAAAAAAATACACTGGAAAATAGATAGTTAGAGGTACCACAGAATCGCTAGAGCACAATTGTAAATTAATCAACATTTGCCAAGGAATATCCCCATTTTGAGATAAAGGCTCAGAGGTGCCCTGCGCGGGCGCGGGCGGCACACACTGGTTCAATATTGGAGAATTTTGGACATAGAGTCGAAGGCTGTCGAAGGTCAATGGATCGGCGTATATTTTTTTTTACTGGTAGCTGACACTAATACAAATCACTGTTACTGATGAAAGTTTTGTGAAATAATGCTTATTTTCTGAGAAAAAAATTGTTCTTTTAATTTTTGTATGGAGAAAAACGTATTTTATTTTTTTATTTGCGGGATTCAAATGGATTCAAACTAAAACTTGCTGTTAATTATCAAGGGTGTTATTACCTAAATTTCGGGTATAGTCACTTGCCGCGGAGCACTGCGGAAGTTTGTTAAAAAAATGTTTTTTTTTTACTTTGTCAACAAAGCTAATAACATTCAACTAGTGATAATCAAATATTAAATAGAGAGGCCATTAGTATAATCTGATAAAGATATGACGTCCTAATTTGCTAATTTTGTATCATTAGTAGATTTAACCAAAAAACTAATTTTAGCTGAGAATTTCCTAGAAATTGTTTATTAATGACTGCTAATGAACTATTTAATTTAAATATGGATAGTGACAATACGTACATATACCTAATTGCTTGTTCTCAATAAAAAGCAGAATGTGTGACGCAGATATTTGGTAAGTAATTATTGGAAAAAGCGTTTTGCTAAGTACCCTCAACAACTATATTAAGCGATTTTTAAATCAAAATGATCACTCAACTTCTTGAGCTCTTAACTACAACACACTCTTCTAACAAGTGAATAGACAATTAATAATAAGTAATAATTTATAAACAAATAATAAACAATTTCTAGGAAATTCTCAGCTAAAATTAGTTTTTTTGGTTAAAATCTACTAATGATACAAAATTAGCAAATTAGGACGTCACATCTTTATCAGATTGTACTAATGGCCTCTCTATTTAATATTTGATTATCACTAGTTGAATGTTATTAGCTTTGTTGACAAAGTAAAAAAAAAACATTTTTTAACAAACTTCCGCAGTGCTCCGCGGCAAGTGACTATACCCGAAATTTAGGTAATAACACCCTTGATAATTAACAGCAAGTTTTAGTTTGAATACATTTGAATCCCGCAAGTAAAAAATAAAAATACGTTTTTCTCCATACAAAAATTAAAAGAACAATTTTTTTCTCAGAAAATAAGCATTATTTCACAAAACTTTCATCAGTAACAGTGATTTGTATTAGTGCCAGCTACCAGTAAAAAAAATTATACGCCGATCCATTGACCTTCGACAGCCTTCGACTCTATGTCCAAAATTCTCCAATATTGAACCAGTGTGCGGCAGTCGTATATTCCTGTTTAGTGGGGTTTCTTGTTTATTGAGGGTAATTTGCTGCTAATGTTTTGTTGGTCTTATAGTAAATCAGAAAACACCAACCTGCAGATTTTCTGGAAACTTATTTTTTTTTTTGTATTATTTTTGTGAATTTATTTATGTATTATATATTATACTTACAGATTTGTCATCAGGGAACCCAAGTGCTGTTAGTAGCTCAGAATGTGCCGGGTCAGTGGTGCCCAAAGTCAGAAGAGCTAGTACAAACTCTGCTGACAGAGGTGATGACACCACACTCTTGCCTTTCTCTAGTTCCTAAGGAATTAATACATTCGCCTTAATAGACAAATAATGGGGAGAGTTTTAGGCTTTAGTAATTAGCAAAATCAATTAGTTTTACCCCATACAATTGTACTTTCTAATTAAAGTAACTTATTAAAGACCATAAATAAAACTTAATGTAAATTTCTAATGCATTGTGATAAAAAAATACAGGAAAAGTTTTTATCCAGTGCGCAAACTGTAACCATGAAATTCAGCATATCATTCTAGACCCCCAGCGCAGGAATTTTTCGTCAGTTATACAAAGAAAAATTTCTTCACTGAGGGTCTAGAATGGTATGCTGAATTCATGGTTAAAGTTTGCGCACTGGATAAAAATGTTTCCTGTATATGCTTTTTGCAGTCCTTTTCCATATAAACTGTAACTGAGCCAAATTTCATACTCCTTCCTCCATTCGCAAATTTTTTGTACAATACAAAGTTATTGCGTCACATAGATATAATTTGTTTTAGCCAAGTATGGGATAAAGAGTAATTGTATTTCATATATTTTTTAATTAACAAGAGTTTAAAATAACTATTAAAATGTAGAAACACCTAATAAGTTGTTTCGAATTTTTAGTAAAATTAGGTTCTACTGAGGCTATTAATCATAATTTCCATAATTTATTATGAAAATAATTATTGATGGCCTCAGCACTTGCTGTCGAGGACTTATCATAGGTTTATCAGAATTTATCATTATCATTACACTTAGTGCAAAATTGATTAAATGTTATAATTGTTTACAAAGAATTTTGTAGTCTCAAGTCTGTGAATTGATTGGGATAGGGGGAAAATAATAATATGAAAATGCATTCCTTATTGTAACACAAGATCTTGTCTTAGTACAGTATCTATCTTGTGGACAGAGAAGAATTATTGAAAGTTTAAAATACATAATAAAAGTATATCTCATACAATAATTGGGTATGCAATTGGATTTGCAACACTCTTATTAGGAAAAAAAAAAACAATAATACAACCATTTCACCTCAAATCAATCAATTTTTATGTGGGTGGATGTTTGAAACTATAAATAGAATGCCATAGATAGGGAAATGGGGTACTCCCAAACATAGTTGTTACTAATTTTATTCTCAATATTTGTAATTTTAATGCTAAGGAAAGTCATTTTATAGCATTTTGTAAGATGCTAACAGTATACATAATAATAAACATGGTTACTGTATTCCTTCACCGAGATATTTTAAATTTTGAATAGTAATGTGAGAGGTAGATGTAAAATCAATAGGTATACTGTCATGAATACTTACAACACAGAATTTGGCTGAGAATTGGGCAATAGCAGAAGAAAGGGTTTTTGAATCCATGTTTTCACTGGTATTGTTAGCTTTGAACACCGAAAGTAATAAAACTGTAACAACAAAATAAAATGTTTAGTGCTTAGAGCTTGTTCTGACGGCGACCACACACAAACACTACCAGAATGTTTATGACATCATTTGCCGGCGCGGCGCCGGGCAGCCGGCCTTGCAGCGCTGAACGCCTCAATATCGCCGAATGAATCACACCAATAATTGGAGGGGATACCACATTCAAAGCAAAGAGTATTCAAGGTTATTTATATTTTTTCGCATCACGCAGGTAGCTCCGAATCAAGCAAGTAACAATAAAAAAATTAACAATCTACAACTCACTTAGAGTACACAGTAACTCCCACATCGATAACTATGAAAACTGACAGTATAAAGATAGCAACATAGTCTTCACATAACACTACAAAATTACAAATATTTTCAAAAGATAAGTGTTAACCAATCCTACGTTTTTATTTTATCATAAAAACACATTCCTGAAGTGGCGTATATCGTCAAATCACTACAAATTTGTGTTGCGAAATTATTTTATCGGTGACACGAAGTACCAAATACAATTAAGTTTTACATATGATTCAGTCTAAAACGGCATTACAATAATACAATACGAAAAATCTAATATTTACAAAATATCGTCATCACAACAGAGAATGTGTCAAAGTTTGACTTTGACGTATACGTTTGCGGCATTAATTAATAATTGTCTTTGATTGACGTAATCAACCATAGCCAACCGAATATTAGCCAGCCAAAGAATGGTTTCGACCCAAACACCCACAAACGCGAGGTGTGGAGGAGCGGCTGCCGCAGCTTCATACGGCGCAAATATAAGACCCTACTGGTAGTTAAATCATAGAGCTGTTTGAGGTTAACAGTACCGGTGTAGTGGGCGCGGTTAGGGTAGTAAATTAGAGGACTTTCTGCAAAACATAAACGTAGGGAGCAAATATTTTCGCACCCTCTGACCCCTTGAATTCTCTGAGAGATTTTTTTAAAGATATTGGTATTCTCACGGTGGCATCGCAATTCATCTTCGCTAACATCTTATTTATTAGGCAAAATATACACTTATACACTAAAAACAGTGATATTCATAATATTAATACTAGAAATAAGGATAAACTACGTGCTCCCTTTCACCGGCTTCATAAATTTCATAACTCATTTGTTGGGCTAGGTATTACCTTTTATAACAAGCTTCCCTCTTCTTTGCTAGATTTACATTTTAATGCGTTTAAAGCTAAAGTAAAATCCAACCTTTGTTCTAACGCAGATTAACAGACAGCTGTGCTGCTGGGGAGTTTGTTCCGCCACTTCTTCCCAGCTAAAGCACTAGGAAGTGGCGAAGGGTGGGCGTTTTTTGGGGACTGTCTTATATAATTTTGACGTTCAAAAAGTGCTGACTTTCAGCCTAGTTTGAATAAATGACTTTTGATTGATTGATTAATTCTCGAAGTTTTTTGCAGAAGTCGACAACAGGCTAAAAAAATTCGAGTTCTCTTCACTCGTTGTTGAAAGTTACATTGCAGTTATCCCTTTCTGCACGTTGACAACATATCTCGCAATGCACTCCTGTGCTGTCCTGTGCAACTTTTACTAAGGGACCAAAGATGCAATCGCGAAAAAAAAACATCTGTTCCCTACATTTATGTTCGCATGACTCGTCTAAATGTAGGGAACAGCTGTTTTTTTATTGCGATTGCATCTTTGGTCCCTTAGTAAAAGTTGTTCATAATGATGAGTACAATCTCCCATTACGGTTTGTCGCATGTTTTCAATTTCAACCTGTATAGCCTATTTTTTAAGTTAGACCTCTCGGAATACATCATTGAAAACTGCATTCAATTCTATGCAGTGGTTTTTGCGTGATGCGGTAACAAACATACAGACAGACAAAAATTCTAAAAACCGTTGTTTTGGCTTCTGTTGCTCTAATAAAGACCCCCCATACTATTTTTCTTCAATATCTTTAATGTACAGACATCGGCCTGTTACAATTTTATTATATGTATAGATTACGTTCTTATAGTACTTAGTTAAAGTATTGAGTGAGCTGGAAAAGTGAAAATTATAGTATTTTAAGTATTGATCTCGTAACCTGAAAAAGTGTAAAAAAACTGTGTGATACTTAAAAATTATTTCAGACTGTGCAAAACAAGATTTAAGAAATGAGTTCGCGTATCGCTATATCGTCGTAGGTAGTTCAAAAACAAAAAGGAAACGAGCTATCAAAAAAAAGCAGGTAAAAGAAAATCTACGTGGATCTTTATATAAATATATAAAAAGTGATGATCAAGAAACCTCTACAAAACATTTATTGACTGAAACTGACTCTAATCCCGATCCAGCTGAAAACATTCTTTCCACATCATCATGGGTGCCATGCCGCCGCCGTCATTAAGTAAAAACAGCGAGGGTGATGATGAATTAACTACATCATTGTCTCTTAGGTCATCGGTGCCGCCGTCAACGCTATCCAGTCAAGAACACGAATCTGAGTCCGAGTCTATGTGTACATCCATAACTGCTGGACTGGAAAACCTGAATCCTCGAAATGACCCCGGTTTGTGGCCCATAACAATTACTGATGTAGACCGAACTTTCTCTAATGTTGTTTTATTTTAATTTTATTTAGTCATTAACTTGTAAATACTTTTGATAGTACAAAGTTAATGTAGTTTGTTTTATTTTCTGCTAAACTATCGTGTACGCACCTGTACGAAACTATTAAACACAATAACGATAATATACTGGAAATTTTAGAACGTTAGCTCTATATACTGCACGGCCGCTTTTTCGTAGCATCTCAAACTTGGTCGGTTTATCCACGTATTGCGGTGGTTCTGGTATTTTTATTATATCTCTTTAATTATTTAGTGTAATGAGCTGAAATTTTACGTGCGAATAGTTGCATTAATACACTAAATATCTGCATATTTTTTATTCTTCTTTTCCATAAAAAAATCCTACAATCGGATGTCATACAATATAGTGGTCCAGTCGTATAAATTATGCCATTGCTCATTAATTACAAAGAGCACATAAATGAAACTTGGCAAGACATAGTAGAACCTTACAAGAAACAAATAAACGTTATAAGTTAGGCTCTAGACTTCCTATTTTAAGTACTTTTACCTAATAACCTTATTTTACTTTTACGTGTATATCTTCTGAACGGTATATTTTTTCCAAATTCTGTTTTCACACACTTTATACACAAATTCAAAGCAACGTGTGTAAAAAATTACAACTGTACACTAAACTGTTTTATATGGTTTTCATCAAATAGCCAAACGTCAGCGCAGCGGCAACTTGATTATCTCCGCAGTCTATTGACACACAAATTTCATTTAAACATACACATTTACCTCTCGTTACACACTAATTATTGAATGATTTTTTTTTCTTGTATGTCCTTTTTAAAAAAAAAGTGCCGCTGGGATGACGTAGTCCCAGCGGAAACAGTTTTTGTTGAATAGCTTCTCTATGGTTGGATGCACAAATTTTTATTTACCATACACAATTACACGACGTCATACACTAAATATCTGCTAAACTGAAATTACGAAATTCGACACTTTTCCGCTGGGACTACGCACACGTTTCTATTGTATTGTGCTACGAGAAAATAGTAAAATAAATGTTGGTCCAAAACATCTTGCTGGTGTGCCCTTAATTGCAAACAGCTCAAGACCTCGTAGTGGCAATCTGTAGGTGAGAGGTGAGAGGCTCATTCATGTCTAGTAGTTGACGTCTTTATCCTAAAATGATGCTGATGATGAACTTAAGCGCCATCCAAGTTACTTCTCAGTGGCATGCGGTTTTACGATATTTTACCAATGTCATTTTTGTATCTACGCGCCTAAAACTTTTTTTTATAATTTAATTCTGTCTGCTAAGAACTGGTTACATTATTCTGAAGGTAAAAAAATATATTTATGTCAACTATAGACTAAATTACGTCACTGATTAAGTTACATTTTCGGCTTTCAGCATAGTTTTATAGCAAAATTTTACGTAAATATGTAAGTAATCCATAACAAAACAGCAAATTTAAAGATTTAAAAAATTCTTAAGTAATGGGATTGGGTTTTCGCAATACGGTCCGATGTTACGGGAGCTGTAATTGCCCTCCGCGGGCGCCGCCGCGTAGCGTCTGTGGTCCTTGTCCTTGCCCTATTAGTCGGCCCATCTGTCCCCCGGCAGACTGTCGCCCCGGACCTATTCCACCAAATCCGTGCTGTCCAAGATTTTATCCTGCAAACTGGAGGAAATACAGAGCTATCTTTTTCTTTATTTGTCTTCCGCTTATACTTCTTAAAGCTATTCACTCGTCTGGACTCGAAAAATACCATAAAGGAGAGTGTCGTGACTATGAATTTATGCGAAGACGTACGAAGAGGTTTCCTTGGGGTAGAAAAGGTATTAAAACATTGTTCCACAACCCTTGTGCTAATCATCTACCTGGAGAATGTCAACCTCCGCCTATGGACTGTGACTAATTTTTGATGTTAAAATTCATTTAGATATTTATTTTAGGCCTATTTGTTTTATTTTTAGAGCAGATAAATAAACTGAAATTATTTATGATTGAGTAATATTATTTGCAGTGCATGCCCCTATGTTTAAGCATCAACTATGTGCCACGTATCTGTAAATGCGGTAATGGAAACCTCCGCTTACATTTGAGGAGTGACGAAAAAAAAGCCGTTATTGACCAGGATATGATTTTTATTTTTTCGCTTCTCAAATTTTGAAATACACATCCCAATACTAACAAACCGCTTCAAAAACCAGTAATTTCTACTGAAAAAGTCGATGGTTTGATCAAAATCCTACAAATACATCACGTTGAAACAAAAACCATTAAATTCTTAAGAAATTACACACCCGTGACACTGGTCGCTTCAAACCCTTTTAATCTGCAGATTTATAGGAAATACCTATTTAATTCATGTTGTTATTTTTCAAATCCCATTAATTCCATATTTCTTTACATAACAATCGTCATTTTCGAAAACATTTCACTACCCTACTAAGTAATTTTACTAGATATAAGTTTGTCATAAAAAACTTTTGTTCCTATATTAACTACTAATTAAATTAATTACTTTAACGTTTTTATCTTTTACTGAAAAAAAAATACATTATGGATTTAACGGTTTTTGATTAGTTACTCCTCATTTCACAGAACACACTTTTGAAGGTATACGTCGACCCAGCAAAATGTTGTCTCCTATCCAGCTGCAGATGCACGGAGCAAATTTAATATGCACAAATATTAGTACATACTCAACCTCAGGTATGGGAACGTGGGGCAAAATCGGGACGCTAAGGCGAAATATTTTATAAAACATACAAAAATATTAATAAACTTTAATGGCTGGCTGTATTATTCAGCCGATTATAGACTACGCGCTTGCTATGGTGGACCCCACATGCATCGCTGCCTACGACGTAGATGCTACTATCGACTGCGCGCTTGACACGGTGCAGCCCACATCGCTGCCTACAACGTAGCTACTATTGACTACGCACCGGCTACGGTGCAGCTAACATCGCTGCCTACGACGTAGCTACTATCGACTACGCCCCTGCTACGGTGCAGCCCACATCGCTGCTTATGACGTAGCTACTATCGACTACGCGCCGGCTAAGCTGCAGCCCACATCGCTGCCTCTAACGTAGCTACTGTCGACTACGCCCCTGCTACGCTGCCTACGACGTAGCTACTATCGACTACGCGCCAACTACGGTACAGACCACATCGCTGCCTATGGCGTAGCTACTATCGACTACGCGCGGGCTACGGTCAGCGCACATCTCTGCCTATGACGTAGCTACTATCGACTGCGCGCCTGCTACGGTACAGACCACATCGCTGCCTATGGCGTAGCTACTATCGACTACGCGCCAGCTACGGTCAGCGCACATCTCTGCCTATGACGTAGCTACTATCGACTGCGCGCCTGCTACGGTGCGACCCGTATCGTTGCCTACGACGTAGCTACTATCGACTACGCGCCTACTACTTTGTAGCCCACATCGCTGCCGATGCCGTAGCTACTATCGACTACGCACCTGAAATGGTGGAACCCACATGCATCACTGCCTACGACGACGTAGCTTCTATAGACTACGCGCCTACTACGGTGTAGCCCACATCGCTGCCTACCCCGTGGCTACTATGGACTAAGCGCCTACTACAGTAGAGCCCACATCGCTGCCTACGACGTAGCTAATATCAACTACGCGCCTGCTACGTTGTAGCCCACATCGCTGCCGACGCCGTAGCTACTATCGACTACGCACCTGAAATGGTGAAGCCCACATGCATCACTGCCTACGGCGACGTAGCTTCTAACGGCTACGCGCCAGCGCCGGGGCTACGGTGCAGCCCACACCGCTGTCTACGACGAAGCTACCATCGACTACGCGCCTGCTACTGTCTACGACGTAGCTAATATCGACTACGCGCCTGCTACGGTGATGCCCACTTCGCTGCCCACGACGACACTATCATCGAATGAACACGATGACTACGGAGATTGCGTCTGCTACAAGCAGTGACGTCTACAAATGAATACGCGTTGCTTACATCGCAACGTAGCTATCATCTTCTACGCGCCTGGGCCCCAATTCTGTATGGTTATAATGATTCCCCGCGGAATCTTACTACGTTCAAACTACGTCAATATCGTGTTTTTTAGAAACCAATACAACGGTAAGGAATCGTAATGTCATATTCTGTATGTTCCAAGAGAATTTGTCGATATTATTAATACGATATTAAGAGATGTCGTGTGTGATTGACGTGGTTTCGAGTAAGGAATCGTGAAGTGGTCATAGTGAATTCAGCATGTCGATTCTGTAACCATCTCACCGCGTGAAGTGAGCGTGGAGTGACCTGTCAGTGTCATCCCACTGATGCTAAGGATTTTTTTTTTTTTGGGTTGTGGCTTCGCACGGTTTGTGCATTTAGCCAATGTCACGTTTGGTTTATTTTTATTCAAGTTAAAAGGTAGGGAAACAAAATTAATAAATTCATTTTAACAGGATTTGGAATAGGACGGCTAAATGGATAGGATCAGTATAATTATATCAAGAGTAACATAATAAATAATGAGTAAATTACAATGACAAAAAATTACAATTTAATATTATTTAAAGTAATGAATGAGACTATACATTTATATACAGGAAAGCTATGCTAAGGATTGACCAGGCATTAGATGAAATGACATTGACAGCTCACTCCACGCTCACTTCACGCGGTGAGATGGTTATAGAATAGCAATGCAGGCCCTGCTTCGGTAATGCTATAACGTGATTACAGCTACGTAAAAGTATTCAACTGTTTATTACTTATTAGTAACTAGCTTTTGCCAGCGGCTTCGCCCGCGTAGTGGTCGAAAATTATCCCCCGGAAACGTACTAGGGGGATAAAAAGTATTATATTATGTGTTAATTTATGTTAGAAACGACCCGTATACCAAATTAAAACCAAATCGGTTCAGCCGTTTTTGCGTAATTTAGCGACCAACATCTAAACATACAAACTTTCACATTTATTATATTAGTAGAATGCGACTTTACTACGCGGCTTTATTAATTTTCAAGTTTACATTACGACTTTTACTAAAAATAAAGTTTATGAGTGGAAAGTTATGAAAACTCGTAGCGTGGCCTGTAGTGACATCTGTTAGATCAGAGATGAATTACTTAGAATAAAGAGAGGCATGTTACATTCCTTTTGTCGGTCACTCTTCCTGCTGAGGCAGGTCTTCAGGACCACTGAATGATTTGGCAGATGTAACTTTTATTTAGAAGTCACATAATATAAATTCACCTATTATTATAACATAATTTTTAACTGTCTACTGTAGGTAGGTACTGTTACCAGACAGTCACCGACAAACTGTTGTTGGCCACGTTTTAAGGTACTTACAAGCTTAGTGATCGTTAGAATAATTGATTTTTTACCTGACTTCAAACTTCAGCTGCAAAAGTCGTATAATCAGTAGCGAATTTAGCAAAGAATTTCAGAAAAGGGCATTATAAACCTGACTGACACGTCCAGTGAGGTACCTACCTACTCGACCTGTTTTACCTATTACCTGGAGTTGTGATACATCAATACTACCGTGAAACATTGAATCTCAAAGTTAATAATTAGATGTAAGCAGCTGGTGAGTCGTACAGATGTGTAGATAGTTGATATGCGCACGCATGTACGTAGAGGCGCGGGGCGAGGGCGCGCGGGCGGTGTGTGCGACTGGCGCGCCCTGGCCGCCACGATCAATAACCGCGCTGACGTCAGAGCACGGCGGCGCGCCATTGGCCCGCCCGGCATTATTAAATAAACCTCCGAGTGGAGTGGCGCCGAGCTCGCGCCGCGGGCACAGCACCGCAGCACGCGGCGGGCCCGCGCCCCGCACGCGGTTGCCGCCCGCCATGGCCGATATGCCGGACCTGTCGCACCTCACGCCCGAGGAGCGCGCCATCATCGAGGGCGTCATGATGCGGCAGCGCCAGGAGGAGCAGCGCGAGCACGAGATCATGAGGTGTGCCCGCGCCCCCCGCCACCCGCGCCCCTCCCGTGTCGCCTAGGCACATTCGACGTACTGCACCACTGTTATTCGTGAAAGTGCGGTGATCCTATCCCTAACCATTGTTCTATTCGGGTGGTATTTATAATAAGTATTGCATACTCGTCGCTGCATATTGGCATCGCCGCTATTGTGTTGTCTGATCCTGTTCAGTTCCTGCTTTCGAACACAAACGTATCCCGTGCAAGGCCGTGTCCATAAGTTGGGTTCAGTATTGACGTAGATAAACAGTTTTACTTGGTGCTTCACTTTCTTTATTTCAATCTTTCTCCAATGCTTTACATAATTTCGTTCGTGCTCCTGTTTGCCGATGGCAGGGATATGGCTTGTTATCGCGCGTGTGGAGTGTCGCATTAAACATGCAGTGGATTTAATGACGCATCAATATAAATTATAATACAATAATTCAATTACGTCCTTTTTTCTAACTAACGATACATGTTTACTGTAACTGTAAGACATTTTCTTTTCGGATTAAATTTAATCAATATCGAGTGAGGCGTTATTATTGCACAACGGGGTATCTATCCATTTTACGGAATTAACGTTTCAAACATACGTGCAGAAACTGGTAATAATACAATGTGTTGTTTGTGTTTAATGAATTAAATTGAGATCCTGGAGCTAATAGTCTTAAATTCGCCTTAGTAATAAAGAGAGTGTAGTATTGCAATTTATTTTCTGACCTAATTTTTGACCTACATACGAGATAGCTTTAATTTTAGATAATATATTTATTAAGTAGAGACAATACTAATAGAAAAGTTATTAAATAAATTGTTTTCGAATTACATCCTATAGTCTATTTAATTTAAAAAGAAATTTAGTCCTGTATTTAGATAATTTTGCAGAAGAGTTTCCGAATGCTATCAAACCCAATACATTTTTTGATTAGCCAGACGGATAAACCTTCAAGTGTAAAGTAAGACTCAATGAGTAACATTAGTTATTTCCATGCATATGTTGTTGTGAAAAGGTGAAAACCAAGCATTACAGTTACTGTACCGCAGACCTTAACAGTAAGTAGGTACCTAGGTACACTCCTCACATTCGTATTGTGATTTCATGCAACTTGAAACGGAAAAATTCGCTATTTTACCCATTCTTCGGATTCTATTCAAAAGCCTTTTGTTTAAATTTTTTAAATCAAATAGGGAAGTAGGTAGTAAATGCGAAACGTGGGTATACAATAGGTACCTATAGCTCTGCTTAACCCTTACAGGCGTGATGTTATGTATGTCGGAAGTAATGGCTGTGGTAATGGTAATATCAAATTTTGTGTAGGTACCTAACTTCTTGGATTGGATTGCATGCAACAAGATCTGACTAGAAAGGCGCTATTGAGATAGCAGCTAAATATACATAACTATTAAATGCAAGAAAACATGCCGCGCCAACCCCTAATTGAAACGGGATAATTGAGCTTGACGATGTGTAACAAAAAATTAAATAAGACTATTATAATGTAATTTCATTGTAAGGTTGTTCCTATACAATGCGAGATCAGCTTATACTGGGAACGTTTAGCTTGATGTGTAGCCGTGTGTACCTACCGTATTAATGAGTGTGCTGCTGAAATTACAAGTGAACCAAAAGCGGATGCACAACGAGCTGATATTGCCTGATATTAAAGTTTATAGTACCAGCTCATTCTTGTACCGCTGCAAGTCAAAGGCCTCTTCACATACAGAGCATTTATTACTATGCACGCTTACTCAAGGGGAATTGGCGATTTCAGACTCATATTTTATTGTATGTCCAGCATTGCTATTCTGTAACGATCTCGCGAAATCTAAGGTGAAGTGAGGTGGAAGTGCGCTGTTATTCCACCTGATGCTAGGGATTGACAATATTAACCACTCACTTCCCCTAAGTTTTCACGGTGAGAATTTTACAGAATCGACATACCTACTGGTTTCCTTACGAATCAAGGTGTCTTTCTTCATCGTATGTCAGTGAAGTCGCAAGATAAATTTGGATAGTACCTATTGTTATGTGAATTTGAACAAGTGACATTGGTTCTTATATTAAACTTTATCACAGACGTAAGCAAGATGAAGTCACGGTGCTGGAGCAGACGATCCGGACTCGGAATGAGATGCACCGCGCGGCTGGAGTAGAGCTCGCGGCCACCTGCCACATCTGCCTCAAGACTAAGTTCGCGGACGGCGTCGGCCACTCGTGCCATTATTGCAGGGTCAGATGCTGCGCCCGATGCGGGGGCAAAGTCACTCTTCGTTCTAACAAGGTCAACAATATTTATATGAACAATTATTAATAGATACCAATAAATTCCTCGCTCATCTTTTTCTTAATTTACACGGGTGGCAGGGACATCGACGCAAAACCATGAATCAGTAGGTACATAATTCTGGACCGCCCCCCCGTGTTGACATTTTTCGTCGATTATTTACAAAGAAATAGTTTTTGCATACATTTTCACCGCATAGGTATTGCGCTCTTGTAAGAAACAGCAGATTTTTTGTTTTAGTCATGTACTGAAACCATGGTAGCAGGTTTAGCATCGATCCCTGCCTCCCAGTATAGGTCAGTTGGCAATCAAATTCAAAAAGACAGTGCTATTTTAGTTTCATAGTAATACAATCCCTGAAACATGAACTCTTGGCCACTGGTGTTTTCAACTCAAGGAGTAAGAAATGTTTGACAAGTGTCTGTTGTTACAGGTTATATGGGTATGTATACTATGCCGCAAGAAACAAGAATTGTTATCTAAAACCGGACAATGGATCCACAAAGGTGCTGGACAGGATTCTATGCTATGGCGCATGGAAAACGATCTCCGAGGTCTACCGCCACAGCCTGACGGGTCATTCGATAAACGACCCAAACTAGAGCGGGCACATAGTGCCGCGGAGAAAGAAAATCTCCCACTTCAGAGATCAGGCAGCGCTCTTCGTCGCCAATACAGTCAACAAGATCAGCGATGTTACGGGGAACTGGAAGGACTGGCTAGAACTCATCCGCACCTCGTACACCCGCGACAAAAGGCTGCATACGGGGTGGTCGAATCGGGGTTACCTCCCCAATCCCAGTTGTTGCCGCTCACGCCAGCGTCACACCCCCTTCTCCCGCCGCGGTCGTCCTCTTCAGATGATGAAGTTCCAGAGTGCGTTTCCGATGAGAACGACGAGTATCGTGATCGCGGTAAGTATGCACGCCGGCCTAACACCCGTCACCCAATCCTTTCACTTGTAACACTACAAGATCCTTTCCATCCAAGCTAATTTTGTTATGAACCCTACACACAACACTACACCACAAATACATTAAGTAGGTACATGTACTTTAACCGTATACATAACGTTTGTCATGTTCATCTCTGGCATTACGCAATGATAAAGTTAAGGTGTTCCGTGCGAGGTGTTCATTAATTTAAGTAGCCTCAGGTAATTGTGACTGTTAGTTATCTAAGTATTATATATCTCACTGAAACTGATAGTGTTGAGCACCTAAACTTATCTGTATCCATATATGTATTCCATCACGTTGAATCATGTAGTCAATTATAATCGTGTTCCATTGTAACATTTTAGAGCCCGAATTTACATTCAAGACATAAACACTTGTTTGCTCAATCAGTCTTATTTTCAGAGAACTTCAAGGCTTCAAACCTCGCACACAGGAGTCAATCAGTGTGGTGCTAGGTTTGGAGCATTACCTATTATTTCTGTACATGTACGTTTGCCGCCGCGTACGTTTCACTTGTTAGCTCTATGCCCTTTGTACGCGCCCGGTACCAGCCGGGCAGCCCGGCAGCCCGGCCCCGTGAGGCATACCGCCTGGCGCCTGCGATCTGGCGACGAGTGGCCCTCACCACGCCATCCCCTGTTCGCAGGTACAAATAATGATAAGAGCAGTTCCGAGAGTTCCAGAAGCCAGCGTCAGACGATGTTAAACGAGAAAATGAATAAATTCCTATCGGTGAGAGGGCGAGTTTTGTCGGGAACTTATCTAATTATGCGTTGTAATATTTTGCTGAAGTTTAGATGTGATGATCAGTATTACTGTTGCGTATAACACTTCTTTCTCTGGTGGACCAATTGTGATGGCTGTTAATAACGTCCTATCTCTTCGAAGACACCCGTCTTCAAACCTATCTTAAGAAGAGCATTCACTCATTTTTCTCATTTCGATTGAAACCATTTTTTTAAAAAGTATGTAACGTCATTTCTTTTACCTAAATGTCAAGATTAATCAGTAAATGCTCCTCTCATTTTACAGTTTTCTGTTGTTTGAACCAAAAATGGTGATATTTTACCATAACTTATTAAAAACACTGTAAAACTTTATTTTTGTAGGTGGCTTCCGCACTAAATTTATGGTTCAAACAAACGCATGCTTGGGCGAAAAGAAGTGTACTTGTTCATATTTTTTACTATAAATCCGTTAGAATTGTTTGTGGTCGTGTACTTTATTTTATTGCTGTTTTACTGTCTTACTCGGATAAGTTTGACACATTCTTTCCGCTTGTGCGTGATGATCACCGCTTTTGATTACTTTATTTTGAACCGGAGAAACACGCAGTTTTAGTTTATGAAATAATCATAAGAAACGTTCAGAAAGCCTTCTTAAAAATGCTGCAACTGAGGAGTTATAGAATAGGAATCCCGACTTATGTTGAAAAACAAATATTGTACTATTGATAAATACATTTTGGTTCCGGGCGCGTACATGCGCGTGGGTCCATAATAAACGGACGCGGGCGATGACAAGATGCCTTGTATAGGCAAACGTTGTTATTCATTCGATATCATTCTTAGGACAACTAGAGGAATGTGCTCCAGTTCGGCACCCGCATCTGCGTAGCGCCAACGTGGCTGCCAACAATTATTACAATTTGATTAATCATTCGCCGGCCGATTACGAGGCAGAGGCTTGCGGTCCATTCGACGTGGCGAGGACCGGGCCGTCAGGCGGACGCAGTTTTGATTCTGTGACCGATTGCCGGTGGCGGGCCCGCGACGATGGCGAAGGAGCGTACCTGCGCCCATATGCACCAGAAGAGGGCCCGCGCCCAGATCGAGCTGTGTATAAGAGTGCCTATTTGTGGGAAGATTCCTCAGACAATAGACGGTTCACTGAGAGGAGAAAAAAGACCGTTCGCTTTGACGGGCACGAGGGTGCCGCGACATTCCCGCGCGGGGGGCGCGACGCGTCGGGCGCTCCGCACGACTGGGCCGCGCTGCGCTGGGAGCCCGAGCGCCAGACCAGCCAAGACTCCGCCACCAAAGACTCGGGCATCGATACCTCTAGCACCTTCACCTCCAGTGAAGATTCGAACAGAGGCGATTGCCCTAAGGTACAGACCGCTTCACATTGTGTCGGTTAGTTGCTTCAAATTAGTACTCATTTATCTATTAGTTCAGTTTGCGGTTGGATTATGCATAATATCTAGGAAATGTTTACAGATATTCAGTTGTTTTAGTTATTGCGTATGAAAAACGTCTTCATTTCGTTCAGCGTACTTGACTAGCAAATATAAAATCCACGTTTTTGCCATCTGTACAACAATTAGGCCTTAAAATTTTACCTACATACTTTACTCAAAAGTGTATATTATGTAGTAAATACTTAATTGACCACTTTCAATATTTATTTTATACAAAAAAAAGTAGAAAGCGTGTTTATGACGATATTAATTTCGATGGATATTGTTGGCTGTAGCATGATTGCATTGGCGAGCATGCATTACATCCTATCTATGTTGAGTGTGCACTTCCTTGTAAATTACACGGTGTTAAAGCTTCGTGGACTAGCTGTTACTGTATTGTAATGTAGGCAAGTTGTCATTAAACAGTAAAAACATATTTAATAGAGCTCTTTAGTGTCGAATACTTTAGTGAAGCTGATGATGAAAGAATTAATTTAATAGTGTTGTGGACAGTTCCCGCTGAGCTGGCAGGTGTCGGCGGACGGCACACGCATGATCGGTCACATGGTGCTCCGGAAGAGCGTCGTGGAAGGTAGCTCGCACTCTTCAGCAGCTATTCTTGGGCTGAAGGTGGTAGGCGGCAAGCTCCTACCGGACGGCACGAGAATTGCAGTGGTGGAAAAAGTAAAAAAAGGGTCCATTGCTGACCTAGAAGGACAACTTAGGATAGGTAAGTTGAGATTTCAATTACTGATGTAGCTCGATTCGTAGAAGTTACGGTGCATAAACTACATAAATCTGTACAAAACAAAAAAAATGCGTTAATTTAACTAATCGACATAAATATATATGTACAACTATAATGCAATATTTAGGTGACGAAGTACTGCAATGGAACGGCGTGCCACTCCAGGGTCGGAGTGCTGACGAGGTGGCAGCGGTGGTCGCCGACAGTAAACATGACCTGCACGTGGAGCTGGTGGTGTCGCGGCCACTCACTGCCACACGCAACCCTGCTCTGCCGTGGAGAACTCACAAAGGTACCCTCTGAGTATATAGGACTTTCGCAACTTTCAATATCGACATTACGAGTAATAATCGTAATTATAAAGTAACTTGTTATAACATAGCTAAACGTATTTAAATATCGTTCTGCTTCTGTCAATTTGAAAATAACAAAGATAGAATGATGTTATGAATATAAATATCTTTAGCGGTAAATGCATTTAATGATTTGTCGTACAAGCGCCCGGGTCTAAATATAATTCCTTTCTGGCTGAAGGTTCCATTAGTATTATCGTATAGGGAGTTAATTGGTTTTCCGACTTCACGAGCCTGTAAACAAATTCATTATTAGGTACAAAAAAATTAACTCTGGATGAATAATTGTCCAATATAGGGATATTGTCCAGTTAAAAATGTTCCAAGATAGGGTATTTTACTCTATATGAGAAAAACACTAAAAATATATTATTATGATAGCTTAGGCAAAATGCAGTCGGAAAATGTTAGTTATAGTTCATGAAATAACAAAATAAATTTTAAAATACAATTTAAAAATTTTAGTTTTTTATCTGTTTTTGAACACCATGAAATAGCAGCCGCCATGTTATTACGTCATACTGCATGTCAACTGAGCAACTTTGTACTTTATTGTTTTCGTAACCAAAGTAATTTTTATTTAAATAATATTTTGCATTCAGGAACAGCAAACTAACGATAAGTAGAAAAATTACTCATTTTTTTAATTATAAACAATTATCTTATAAAATATCAGCTCATTTGTTTATACGGCAAACTGACGTCATACCGACAGAGCAATATGGCGTCCACTGCGTCCAGCGTTTTCGTCAAATTACGCGCGAAATTTTAGAATGTAAAATTTAAATGCATTTTTATGGCACTAATCGATTAAATAAAAATGGTGCGTTGTTTTTTTGTGGTTTATTAGCACTATAGAATCTAAATAAGACACTTCTCAAAAATGGGTGTACTACTCTGTCAAGAGAGTACCTACCGGGAAAGGATTAATAATTCAGAAAATGTTAGTTGTTCATCCAAATTTATTTTATCGCCTTCAAAGTATGTTCCTTCAGAAACGATACACTTACGCCAACGAATAATCCAATCATCAAAACATTTTTTAAACGCTTTTTCCGGAATTGAGTTCAGTTCTCGCCGCGAATTCTCCTTTATGTCTCCTACCGAATGAAAACGGGTGCGACGAAGTGGTAATTTGAGTTTAGGAAAAAGAAAGAAACCGGCTGGATATCTGGTGAATAAGGTGGTTGCTTGATGGGCAAAAATTTGTTCACAATGATGGCCTTGTGCGAAGGCGCATTATCGTGGTGCAAAATCTAAGAATTTTCTTTCCACAAACTGGCCGTTTTCGTCGAATTTGCTCTCTTAAACGCCTCATAACACTCAAATAATATTCTTTATTTACCGTTTGACCTTCCGGCAAGAGTTCCGAGTGCACAACACCGCGATGGTCAAAGAAAACAGTCAACATTACTTTGACTTTTGGTCGACTTTGGCGTGGTTTTTCCGGTTTCGGTTCAGTTGGAAGGCGCCACTCCGAAGCTTGTTAACTAGTTTGCATGTCAAATTCAAAAACCCATGTCTCATCACCAATAACAATGCGTTTCATGAATTTTGGGTCGGAATTGACTCGTTCTAGTATGTCCTCAGCGACTCTTATGCGATTGAGTTTTTGGAGAACACTCGGCAACATGTGTCATACCCAATTGATTATTTAAAATGGTACGAATTGACTCATGAGACACAGAAAGTTCAGCGGCTATTTCTCTCAAACTTGAATGAGGATTTTCAGTCACTATTTCCTTCACTTTTGCGATGTTAACTTCAATTGACGATGTTGATGGCCTACCAGAGCGAGGCAAATCTTCTATCACATCTCGACCGCTTTTGGACGCTTTTTGCCATTCATAAGCACGTGTTTTTGATAAAGTCGATTCGCCGTAAGCCTTCTGTAACATTTTCCGGGACTCGAAATTCCATTGGCGATGCAAAATTTAAGACATATTCTTGGTAGATATTTTTGTCCATCATGAAATTCGCAATATACCTACACTAGATATGATCTAACTAAAAACAGTATTTAATCTAAATAACAGATGCAACTCAAACTCCCCGCGAAAATGGAAAACAGTCTGTTTGTCCCGATATTTTTGACGCTGAATGTACCAATCTAACAAAAAAAAAGTAATTTCGAACCATATAACCATTCATCCATTCCAGATACTTTTTTGACTGAATGTTTTACCTTATTAAAACAAATCCATAGCTGTACGCCTTGCAAGAACATTTTCCTGTTAAGAGTTAAGTTTGTTCTACACACGCAGAAGTATACACGGAGGTGATGGGTGGTTGCGAGAAGCCGAGCGTCCTCGTCACCTCACCAGGCTCTCCCGACGTGCACTCGCGGCGCCGCCCTGCGCGGTATAACCACCAGAACGCTAATGTTGCTGGACGTATCCAGGTTTGTGACTTGAAACTTTTAGCCTAATATGATTTTATTTGTATCACGTTTAGTTACTTATCGTTAGTGAACTAGCTCAGGATATTCTGGTTGGCTCATACTTGTGTGCTGATGAGACATAATAAGAGAAGGAAAAGGACAGCATACTTTACGGGTTTCATCCAAAAATAGGAGCGTGTCTCATTTTTATCAAAATGGGAACCCATTATACTCCTCCCACACTCCCAACCCATGTAGCCAAAGTCCCAAATGTTTAAGAATGCGAGCCAGTCACTGTAATCGGGCGAAGTTCCAGGGGCCAGCCTATGTTATTAATCTGGCGCAATTCCAATCCCAGCTTACTCGTTTTATTGCGGTTTTTGTAACTAAAACTTAACTAGGTCAAATTGCCCATCCGCAGTGAGCGGCTTTTGCAAATACGTTGTTTGTTGGGAAACAAGAGAATTAAGCCTTGCTTTAGTGTCGTGTAACCAATCGATAGAACTTGTGACTGTGACTAAGTAGATTTATATTTTGTTTATACAGCTCAAAATATACTTCGACGTGACCGCTACTCAGCTGTGCGTCACTGTAATGTCGGCGAGCGGGCTCACTCCCCGGTCTGATGGATCACCTCGGTGTCCATACGCGAAAATATTCCTACTACCGGACAAAAGCGAGAAGAGCAAACGACGAACGAAAACCTTAGCTAACACCTTAGAACCACGATGGAATCAAAATTTTATCTATTGTGGGATTCGTATCACAGATATAAAGAGGAGAACTTTAGAGGTAAATATCTTGCTACTTAGTAACCGAAGTTTGACAGAACTCTGTATCAGTTACTATTTTGTAAAGCAATTTATGTTGGCTCAATTTATTATTTAAGTAGTTGATTTACAACTTAAATGTACCTACTCGAATCAAATTTAAATTCAACTTCTGATTCTAGCAAAAATGCCTAAAATATACTGTGAAGATGACACATGAAATGTTTTAAATGGAACATTAATATTTTTTTAAGGTAACCGTGTGGGACTTAAATCGTTACGGCCCAAACGATTTCCTCGGAGAAGTCCTTCTCGATTTAGACAACATAGTGATGAACCACGAACCTACTTGGTACACGTTAAAGCCGCATGAGGAGATGGGAAGCTTCAGCGTAAGTATTTTGTTTCTGTCCGTGTTCCCTTAAATAATTGTTTAGTGAACGGAAATAAAATTTTGTTTAATGTCTTCACATTTCTTACTGTGAAGGTGTAAAACGCTTTATAAGAGCGACTCTACACTATAGCTCTAATGCGCCTAGGGTTTCTGATCGAGACTTTCCGAAGCGAGGACTCCCGGAAGATGTGGCCTTACTCAAGACGAGAAAAAAACGTCGCGAACTCGAGAAATTGCGTCAAAATAATGGACATCCTAACATTCGAGTTATTTAAAGACGATACAGCAGCTACTGCTTGTTTGTAATGGCGAAAGTCGCAAAACCAGAAATAATCGCCCAAGCTAGAAAACTTAATAACACTGTGTCACTATGATATGAAACTCATGATCAGATGAATGTAAATTGATCTTTAAAAAAAAAGACCAATGGTTAGCGGTTGAAGCACTTTCACATTTGATCTAGATTTTTTATCTTATCCTATGTTTTGAATATATTATAATTGCTAGCATTCTTTTCAGTGTTTTTTTTTAGGTAACTAACCAAAATACTGTAGACGAAAGTAGGACAGGAAGCAAATACTTTTTAGACACTTTGCTTTTAAAATATAACACTGGTCACCTAAAACTTAATTATTGGAACCTTTATCTTAACTCAGATTTTTAATTTGCTAGACCAAAATGACAGCTATTACGAGAGTTATAGCGATGACTGTTCAGCGTAAGCTGAACATGTTGACAGAAAAGTTAAATCGCTACTACGAGTATCATTTGAGATATTAAAAATCAGAGTATAGGTACAGTCACAAGCATAAATACAGGGTGACCCAAAATAACGTTGGGCACGCCACAATAGGGTATTTTCATAAATACAGGGTGACCCAAAATAACGTTGGGCACGCCACAATAGGGTATTTTCATAAATACAGGGTGACCCAAAATAACGTTGGGCACGCCACAATAGGGTATTTTCATAAATACAGGGTGACCCAAAATAACGTTGGGCACGCCACAATAGGGTATTTTCATAAATACAGGGTGACCCAAAATAACGTTGGGCACGCCACAATAGGGTATTTTCATAGATACAGGGTGACCCAAAATAACGTTGGGCACGCCACAATAGGGTATTTTCATAAATACAGGATGACCCAAAATAACGTTGGGCACGCCACAATAGGGTATTTTCATAAATACAGGGTGACCCAAAATAACGTTGGGCACGCCACAATAGGGTATTTTCATAAATACAGGGTGACCCAAAATAACGTTGGGCACGCCACAATAGGGTATTTTCATAAATACAGGGTGACCCAAAATAACGTTGGGCACGCCACAATAGGGTATTTTCATAAATACAGGGTGACCCAAAATAACGTTGGGCACGCCACAATAGGGTATTTTCCCAATTAAATAAAAACTATTTTAATTTTAAGATTGGGACGATTTAATTAACAGAAAAGTTAAAATTAAACGGATCTTAATCGGTGATTCTTTGCAGATTAGAGATTAGGGTATCATTAAGAAGCTGGATAGATAGTGGATTTTTTGTTTTAGGTACTAAACAACCCGAGTCCGACCTTTTCAATATTAACTCTATTTCAGTGCCGTTTGAGAAACAAAAATAAAATCAATATTTGGAAATCAAGGGCCTAGTGTCTAGCTCAAATTGAAATTAAGATAAGAAGATTATAATGATACAACTTAAAATAAAGGCACTAAATAAGACTCCCGTCCCGTATATAGTATCCACTAGGAATATTGTAGCTCTAATGGAGCAAAAAGCTTGATGACTGTCTATTATTTCTGTTTTTATCTAAATTGGCGTCATATCAAATAGATATAATTGCTATTCATTAAAACAAATGATTTTAATTTATTTTGCCTGAACAAAATCAAATGGCAATATACACGAAAGAAAAGTTTTTATTCAGTGCGTAAACTTTAACCATGAATTCAGCATACCATTCTAGACACCCCAGTGAAGAAATTTTTCGTCGGTTTTACAAAAAAAATCAGCAGTTTCATAGAAAAGTGCAATACCTGCGCGGTCAAAAATGTATGGAACAGCTGTTTTTTTTTGTATAACCGACGAAAAATTTCTGCGCTGGGGGGTCTAGAATGATATGCTGAATTCATGGTTACAGTTTGCGCACTGGTTAAAAACTTTTCCTGTATAGGTGTTAGCCAGTAATATTCAGAATAGTGTTAATTTATTTGTTATATTTAATGTAACAAAATAACTGAGATATGTTCCATTTGTGTCGGGCCTGGGTAAATTTTATATGGGCCGTGACCCTTTTTCTTTATTATTTTTTTAGTTTATAAAACTTTTCTAAAAGTCGAGAATTCCCGGCAGTTTCTAGTCGAAAATTCTCGAGTACCAGGAAATAAATAAGTCGAAAACCAGAAAGCCTAATTTGCGCCATCTATCTAGGGAGGTTCACGTACGAAAGACTCAATAATCGCTACATTACCTATAACTTGATTCACGGAAATGCAAGTTTAATGCTTTGACCGCCACAGTAACCTCTAAGTCTTAGATGACGAGCCAATACAGATTCAAGATCTGTGGTGATCACGTGGTCCGTTGGGCTGTTCGAGCTTAACGAATAATAATAATAACTAGCGGTCGCCCTGGATGTAAATTCGACCATAGGTAATTAATTTAAAAGTTTGCATTATTAAGTAAAAATATTAGTTTTCTGCACTCCTTCTCCATATAAATTTTAACTGAGCCAAGTTTCATACTCCACCGTCCACACACACCGGGGTACAAAGATTTTGCTACGTATTAATGTATAGATAACTAACCGAATGCTAACTCACCAGAGGTATCGTGAGGACGAGGCGGACGGCGAGCACCTGTCGCCGCCGTCGACATCCACGTCACGCTTGTCCGACTCCGACACGCCCAGCGAGTGCGACCTGCGCCGCCATCACTCGCTGTCTAGCCTCGCATCCAGCTCCAGTCCGCCGCCAGCACATGATGTAAATATAAAATAATTTGATATTTTTTAATGTAATTCACAAAACTGATGTACAATCACAAAAGCAATAAAATCTGCTAAAAAACAATATTTTTGATTGACATCTACTAGATGTGAATCTTGCATGCCTATTATTTTGTAAAACACTTACTTTAAAAAAAAATACAATACCTACAGGATTACACAAAAATTACAAAATGGGAACTTTCCCATAGAATATGACAAAGATTAAGAAAGTGAAAATTAAATGTAAAACGATACAAAAAAAAAACAGAAATTATACAAATAAAACCGAACCTCCTAACTGAAGCTACCGCTAACCGGTAGAATAGCGTAATTACAGAAACAATTAAAAACCAATGTGTCTTGCGTGGATCCACGTTCGGTATACAAAGGGTTAATAGGGCGCATCGAATATTACAGAAGCTCTCACAAAGCCACTCTTTTTGAAAATCAAAGCAACCTTATAGCAAAATAATAGGTAGGTACTAGCCGTCTACTAAAGTTCCTCCAGCAGCCACCTAAATGGTGACGTTGATGAAGCAAACATTGAAGCGTTCAGACAACTTATTTGAGTAACGATTATAGATAAAAAAATACAATGTATGGTTGAGTTCTTTAACACCCACAAAAAAGCGCCTACCTACATTGAACTACAATCCTACATGGGTATGTAGGTAGGTCTCTTGGTCAGGTGCAACGCAAATCAGTTTGGCGCTAACTTTTTCTTTCCAGCGAATGGATATGGATGGCGCGCGCTCCAGCCGCCGCGACATGTCTCCGGCGGGCAGGGTGAGGGCCGGCATGAACAGAGAACGCGTGAGTGGTCCGGATTATAACACGTACCCATCTACCTACTTACCATACTGAAGTTAAACTTACTCGAGCGCATGATGAGGTTTCTTAGTAGACCCTTTCAGGTCTATGGGTTCGAATCCCACTCAGTAACAAATAAATGCTTATTTGCATGACTTCCAGATACAATGTCCCTGAGGAACTTTAGTCAATATTCCTCTGAGGAAAAATGATCGCATCGACCAATAATCGTGTTAGCAACCAGTGGCGCATGCTTGCCCATTAATTTTACATTACGTGTAACGACTGACGTAAGTACAATTTCTAGCATCACAGTTACAGGACATATAGCTATGTCTTAACAACAGGTATTCCAACAAATAAACCACCTTACATTTCACGTTTTTTCTATAGTCGTAGAACACTGCGTAGCTGTAGTAGCATTCATTTACTGATTGAAAATAGTCTGTAAAGCATAGTTGCCTATATTATAATATATTATTTGAATAAACACAAAAGCGGGCTTACTCATCAGAATATGATAAACTTTTAGTTTAGGTAATGAATAACAACAGTATGTCTAGTCGAGCTGGCTGAGTAGCTAACCCGTGCGGCTGTGTGTGCGCAGAGCGGCGGGTACGGCGTGGCGCGCTCGCAGTCGGCGGCGGGCGCGGCGCGGCCGGCGCGCGCGCGCAGCAAGTCGCCGCGCCGCTCGCTGTCGCCGCCCAGCGACCGCGACGCCTGGCGCTACTCAGGTGCCGCCCCGGCGCCCTCGACTCTACCCACCAATCGCTACCGCGGACGCCGACGTCCGGCTCCGTCGGCGCTCCGATCTTTTCCGATTGGTCCGTGGACGTCGCTATGACAGCGGGCCGCGACCCCGCACGGAACACTGTCGTCGAGACACGCACGTTCTTTCGCCGCGTCCGCTCATCACCACTTTACTGTCACTTACTGTTTCACCTCCTAGCTCTCTCCACTTTGATTTTGTTTCATGCATCTTCCGCTGACCTCGTCCTTATCTACCTGATATGAGCACGCTATCCACTATGGGTGTTTGTTGTGCGTTGTATTCTGATTCTGCAATTTCAAGTTAAGAATTAGTAAGGAAGCAAATCTATGAATACAGCGCATTAAATAATTTTAATGTAATCCATATCATGTCTAATAATTGCATGTCATTCTAAATCTTATAAGTAACCTAATGAATGATTTATCTTTCAAAGGCAACCTTCGTAAGTTTGTACTTGTTATGTATGTTTCAATTGTTTGCTATGAATGTATTACTATTATCAATATGAATAAAAATCAAAGTTTCAATGGCATGTATTGTGAATGCGTCGATGAAAAAGCAATAAAATGTGATATTCCAGTGAACGAGGACCGGGGTGACGGATCACGCCTGCCAACGCACGCGTACGCGCCGCGGTTTCAGTCTCGGTCAGCCACGGCCACGCCCACAACAAGTCCCAAGAAGCGACAACTGCCACAAATACCTCATCACCAGGTACCATATTAATTTCTAAATGGCATTTGCTACCGGTTGGCTAAACTTGCCTTGGTAGGTACTTACAACATGAACAGCCGCAGTTCCTATATTAGGCGGACTGAACGTGTCCGTTAACCCGCACCTAGTTCGGCGGCGGCGATCTCTCGCGTCCGGCCCTGGGGGCCTACTCTCTAAGCACGAAATCCATAATCTCGGTCGAAGTTAAGGGCGCTTCCGTATCACTTACGGACCTATGATTAGTTTGGGGCCCAAACTAAGACTGAATTACTACAGGATTTGACAGCTATCCCTACTCCCTATATGGTTTTACCCGTCCAAAAAGGTTAATTAATTAGCTGTCATTGTTTTGTTTTTGGCCTCTACTCTTAGATCACAGATAGGTACACTCGTCAAACGCAAGCCAAGAACAAAAATAAAATCAATAAGACACTAATAGTATGTTGTGTCCCCGCAGAGTGGGCAGAGAGCAGTGCGTGCGCAAGTGTCGGCGGACCTCGAGGAACGTAAGTGGATCGCCCCGCATCACATTGGCGCCACACTCACGTACCGCAGCACGCCACAAGGTCAATACACGCTGCCCTGCCCCAATAATCTGCCACCACTCTATAAATGTGCCCGTGCATCTACCGGGGTACCTGACAGATAAGGTCGCCTATCAAACCCTACGTCCAAAATACTAATGAGAATACATGAGTCAATGGCCACGCACATGGTCAGTAACTGTCAGGTACACCGCCGCGTGTATGGTCAGCTTACTAACACTTCACACTGTGTCACCTTGTCCTAGTTCTTGTAGGTAACACCTAAAACCTACACTACTCCTTAAAATTAACAGAGTTGATGTCCACTTAATAACAACAGAGACCACGGCAGCCAGCTGTGAGATTGAAATATTAGAATTTTAATACACTTACAATATGAATTAACTAATCAACCATCAATTTAATTACCAACGTATAAATATATTTAACAACAGAAATGTGTAGTCTTCACGAATGCACATAATAGAGAAACAGCTAAGCGTAATGGTATCATTAAATTTGTATATCAGTGAGAGCAATTATAATGTAGGGTGGGAAAGACATTACGCAGGACTGTCTGACTCCGAGCTGGCGGCGCGCGGCGGCGGGGGCGCGGGCGGCTGGGCCCAGCGGCGCCGCCTGTCGCCCGACACGGCGGCGCAGGACTCCGACCTCGAGTCCGTGGCCTCCATCACGTCCAGCGCGCTCAGCACGCAGTCCGAGCGCCCGCGACCCACCAGAATGCTCAGGTACCATACGACGCATCTACCTGTACGACCACCCTAACTCAGATTACCTACATCTATAAATATGTTATTTTTTTCTTTTACTCCTAATACACCCAATTTCAAGAAGTAAAGTAAAAAGTTATTGTTAACATAACTTTACAGCCGGAAGCGAATCCTCCCTCCTCACAGTACATCTTCTTCTTGCGATAGTGCTACCCCTGTCCCTTACTCGTACCGATATCGCCGTACTGATCGTCCCCCTCACCGGCTACTGCCGTCCATCCGTATCCCGGCGGGTGCGGAGCGCGCGGTGCGGCGGCGCCTGCGCGGCCGAGCGCAGCCCGCGCAACAGGCGCCAGCGCACCGCGCGCGCCCCTCGCGCCGCCTGCGCCGCATCCTCGCTCGCAGCCGCTCCGCCGGCTTCTGCACTCGCGATCGCTCCCACCGGCACGCTTACGAACGAAGTCACAGTTGCCCCGAATACCCTGTATACACCAATACGTATAAAATTACTGACGACAAAAAAGATTACATCTTTCACATGGCACTATCCCATACAACAAGACCATCGCTTGTTACAACTAAATCTATTAATAGAGAGCAAAGAGCTTTACCGGCAAACGTTTATTATGGCCCAGTGCCGACAACATCTAAAATATTAATGCATCCTAGCAGAAAAAAAGTGCAAGTTCATCCTGAGTCTAGTAATTGGTACTCAGAAAACTCTTTTACTGTAGCGACAGATATTTATCAACCAAATTTAAGTAAAGGAAGACGAAGAAAGCTCCCTAACGTAGAAAGTTTACCGAATCCGCGCGTAAGATCACTTCCTGAAGTTCCGAGTGTTAACATAAGTAAAGAAGCTAATCAGAATGCTGCAATAAGTAGTAATACTGTCGCTATAGTACAAAAAGAAGAGATACATTCTCAATATCACGGTTATGACAGCGACGGCAGTAAAGCAGAAACGACAATACATGTTAGTATCGAGAAACCGAACAGCTTAGATCTAGAGAACACCAATGCATATAAAACTTACTCGTTCGAAGCATCAGATGCACGCCAATCGATTAATTTTACCGAGTATAATCCAATTATATCTCAAACAAGTCGAAAAAAATTACTATCCCTCGATTTGAAAACTAACTATGATCAAAAAAGTCCTAATCAAACGAAGTCGTTGGGCATAAATAAAATTAAAGAAGTAGTCAACAGTCCCAAAGCTGACACAGTGCTGGCCAAAGTAGATCAAAAAGATAAAGCTAAAATCGAGCGAAGACGAAATTCTGATTCATTAGTGATACTGAAAAGCTCACGCTCTAGTTCACCCCAAGATTTATCAACACCAGATCAAATTAAAAACATGTTTAAGAGAATGAGCATAACTTCAAAAAATACTTTAGACACGCCTACTGAGTCCAAAGCTGAAGACAAAAAGAAGTATGGCAATACCGTTAGTATAAACGAAGTTCCCACCTTCCAAGAATATCGTTCACCCAACTCCCTTTCCCCGCAATCCAGTATTGATTTCTCGTTCAAAAAACCGTTGCCTTCCATTATTAAGAAAGCTCGCTCCCGGTCGTATTCTGTAGCAGCGACATATCATCTAGATCGAGAATTTAGTATTATGGCTAATTCTTTGTCTGTTGCTCTTTCTCCCCCGAACCTCGGCTCGCCCCGTCGTGCGCTCACTCCCGTCGCCTCACACCTGCCACTTGATGACACTCATCAAAACATTCCTGACGCGGCGATGGACCCTTCCTCCTTGGACGAATCGACTGCCTGCGCTACGCCTCCAACGCAACCGGCACTGCAACCAAATTTTCACCGACGTGATATAAACCTTTATAAAAAACAATCGATGAAAAAACATGAAAAACCTCCACACCGCCGGAATTCAAAGCGCAGTAATGACTACGGTGGACGAGAGAACGGACGCGGCAATGGCGGCAGCCAACAACAACAGCCCCTAGAGAGACGAGAGTCGCGCCGCGGACAATTCACTCGAAGTTTGAGCAACGCAGATGTGCCACCAGATGAAAAAACAGGTAACTCATAAAATATTATAAAGGTGGTTTGATGCCTTAAACTAACATTAAAAAATAAGGTGTAACTTTTACCAAAGACGGCAGCCTCAGCGACACTGCTCTTGGTGGGACAGGTGAACTGGAGCCTGCCAGCGACGATGTGCTACTGAAAGCGGAACCTAGGGACTACTTCGGCCCTGGTATGGGCAAGAAGAGCAATTCCACTTCGCAATTGTCAGCAACAGGTGAATTACATCATATCACCATTGATATTAACTGACTTGTCCCTTAAATGCATTTTGGGTCTTTGAATGTTAACAATTTATATTTATTTTAATTTAGTAAACAATTCAAGTGTTGGTACGATAATCGCAGGACGAAAACGGAGGTTAGGTTTTGGTAAACGTGGAAAAAATTCGTTTACGGTGCAACGGAGCGAGGAAGTGGGGCCCGAAATGAGAGGTGGCATGGGTGGCGTGTCACGGGCCTCGTCCGCCTCCAGCGAGAACGACGAAGACAGGTTCGCGGTGCTCGGCACAGACGACATTGACACAATAGTGCACTCGCCCGGGGCGGTAGCTCACTCGCGTATAACTCGTCCGCGTTACGAAGGTCACCGAGAAACGACAGAGAAGCCATCTGCAATAATATATTTAATAATTATGGTTAATTATAAAACACAGCATGTTACAGTCATGAAACAAATAAATGTGCAATGTCGCTTATGTAAGTCAGCTAATGTAGAGCTTTATTTGGTAAATGTTTTAAAATAAAATGGAAAGTAATTGTCACAAATGCGTGTACCCCCTGTGAGAGCTATACATTTACAGTTCCATAAATGATGATGACTTGTCTTAGTAGACATTCTCGTATCCGGAGGACTAACAGTTCAATTTAACCACAGTGTTTAAATTTTCATCGTGTCAGGTGATACGACACATTACATTGTATTCTGACGCTAAGATTTTTGTTTTAGCCCACCCCTAAAATAGATTTGTACCTATTTTCTACCTATGCATATTATTAATGTCTAAGTTACATTGATTGGCCATCCAGAAATTTTATATACATACTTGAATGATAAATACCAGTGTAAATAACCGCACTTAGCTCATAAAATCAGCTACTGTAAATTGGAAAACACTACGGTAACTTACAAAATTTCTAATAGTATACCTATGTGAAATAATTTGTATCCATTAACAATAATGAAAAACTAGAATATTCCTTCAAGTTTCAAATTGTTAAAGCTCGGTTTCAAAATAAACGCAATGTTTCGCAAAGGTATGACATCCAACATAAGTAGTGTAATGTGCTTTTCGACGGGTAATAAATGTATGTTGCGCCGGTGTTCTCGGCGGACTGTGCTGTAGCGCGCGCGTCCCGCACGGAGGGCGGCGGCGCGCGCCGCAAGCGCTCCGGCACCACCACCACCGCCTTCAAGCGCTCGCACGAGGTGTGCGCCACCAGCCTCGTGTCCATATCTAGCTCGGAGGGATCCTCGTAAGTCGCGCTCGGCCGCTCCGTTTTAAGCCGCAGTTCGCCAGCTGCCTGCAGAGTTCCATTTTTGTATGTGCGCCTCGATGTTGCTCGTCTTCTACATACTTTGCCCCTCTCTGTGTGCCTTTCGTCTTGTCAAAGCATGATTCCAGTTAAATTGGTGTGTTTCACTCATCTTTTCTGTTCAGCACGCACGTGTCTTCTCTTGCATAGGCATCGCACCCTCTCGTTAAGTAGGTAACATGAGACAGCTACATTTACCTCCGGTGTCTCCACCTCCGTGTCCGACGTTTGATAACATTTTCAGTCACATACCGGCGAGACGATGTCGTCGGTCGAGAACGAAGCTGCATTCATGATGCACGATTGTGATTGAATGATAAATGTTGCCTGAAAGCCTATGATGTATGCACTTCTTTTTTTGGTCTGTTACACACAATTTTGTCTGATCGATGTACACACATACCAACATCAACAATCATGCATGTCTCACCGGAATAATCACCAATCATTTTCCATACTAAGTTATGCATAGGGTGACTAAAATCAACACATACTTTCTTTAAACGTGGGTTTGGAAGACATAGGCACCAGTTTCTTTAATGACAATGAAATGAGAAGATAAAAGAAGAGAACAGGTTGGTTGTGGTGTTGTTGGTTATGGGTAATTAGAAACATGAAGCATCACAGTTTTGAAGTACATGAAATAAAAATTGTAGATAGACTGATACGAAGTTAGAATAGAAATGGATTGTGTACCAAACTTCATTACTATTATTTTCTTTAACATTGCCTTCATAGATTTAATCTTTAATCCACTATTGAATCTACTACCTATCTACTCAATAGATGCAGACCATTCTCTAGCGTTTCTTGCACCTTTACACAATTACATCTACTAGTTAGATGTCTTGATACTTTATAATAGAACCTAGAACCTGGAATCCACGTGCTCTGCCTTAACTTTACCAATCGATGCATCCGAACGACTACCGCCCTCTTCTTCACTATTGTATCAATGTTGTAAATGTTGTATTTTATTTGATTTTTTATAACTATTCCTTTGGTAGTGGCTAAAAAGGTCTGGTCTACATTTTTATTATTACATTACATACATTTACCTTTTATATAATACCTACCTACACCTTGTTTTAAAATATTTTCAATAACACAATTGCATATTTTATTTCAATACTTACTCATTTTTTGTAAATTGTTTTTATTCATTACACTTTCAAGTAATAGGTATATAAAGTAGGTATTGCTTATATTCAAATAATCTAATTGCCAACAGATAATGGGCATCACCAGTTCCTAATAATGGTATCCGTTTAGCTGATAACAAGTTACGTGTATACACTACATGATACCTGTTTTTAGATGGTCTCCTGGTATGAGAGGGTCTGGCTCGGACGGCGGCGGCCTGTCAGACTTCATCGATGGCTTAGGGCCAGGACAACTGGTCGGCAGACAGTTGCTCGGGGCGCCCACGCAGGGCGACGTACAACTGTCTATGTGTTACCAGAAAGGATTTCTTGAGGTTAATGCTTGATTCTGTTGAAGTACACAAAAAAAAACAATTATTATATAAGACTAAGACATGCTTCTTTAGGATGCAGGTAAAACAAAAAAAAACTTTAAAAGAACAGCATAATAATTTAATTTTGTACTACCTACCGCGAACTTCTCCGTCTGTAAGGTGCGTGGAACGTTTCTTGCCTTAACCGGCCAAGGGTGCAACCCAATCTTCACATCATCCGAAAAAGTCTTACCAAATAAATATACCTGGAATAGGATCTGTCCACCTGGAATTTTTAATTTTTCTTGGAGTAATAAGGCGTCGTGACGCTGTTTCAGGTGGAGGTAATCCGTGCCCGAGGTCTGGTATCGCAGCCAGGCAGACGAACCCTGCCCGCGCCGTACATTAAAGTGTACCTAGTGAGCGGCAAGCGCTGCATCGCTAAAGCTAAGACGAGCACAGCGCGCCGAACACTCGACCCACTTTACCAACAAACGCTTACCTTTAGAGAAAACTTCAAAGGTTGCGTATTACAGGTGAGCTTGTCTATTTTCTCTCGAAGTCGACATTCATATGGACGTAATAATATCGCAGCGGTATTTTTGGCGCACTGCATTTTCAACTCTCGGTGTTTAACCGAGCATTGAGAATTCAACAGAGTGCAACTCAGCGTGTCGAAAATCGGAGTGTTTTACTGTTCGAGTTTCAACTCTCGACGTTGAAAATCCAGTGCGCGAAAAAATCCTGCCGCGACTTTTTACCCGACTGCGCCAGAAGGAGGGTTATGTTTTTCGAGTGTATGTATGTACGTATATTTCTTTGGCACGCTCTATAGCCTAAACGGCTTGATCTCAGCTTGAGATTGTGAGAGTGACACTGGGTATATTAAAATTGAAAAAAATATTGAGTATTATTGAGTATACTATTGAGTGGGGTATCTAAATAAAGGGTTTCATAAATAGGTCTCATTAACGTCAAAAATAATTATATTAACTAAAAACTGTAAAATAAAATAATAATAAACAAAATCAAAAACCCGACTGCCTAAAAAGTGAACTTTAAATAAAAAAGATAGAAACAAGAAACTTGTTTTAAAAGTATGACTATTAGACTGAATACTTTATGCAATCTCATGGAGGCTATAAAAATATTTATTGTTAAATTTAAGAAAATGCATCTGACTGCATTAGATTGCTCATAGTAAGTATTCAGTCTAATAGTCATCCTTTTAAAACAAGTTTCTTGTTTCTATCTTTTTTAATTCATCATCATTTCAGCCGAAAGACGTCCACTGCTGGACATAGGCCTCCCCCAAGCTCCGCCACTTCGACCGGTTCTGTGGTTCTCGCATCCAGCGGACTCCTGCGGCCCTCACATGGTCATCGGTCCACCTTGCCTTCCAACTTTACGCCTTCCGATGCGCGGTCGCCACTCCAGAACTTTTCGGCCCCGTCGGCCATCTCTTCTGCGAGCAATGTGCCCTGCCCACTGCCACTTAAGTTTGGCTTAAGTTTGGTTTTTTTAGTTAAAGTTCACTTTTTTGGCAGTCGGGCTGTTTTTGATTTTGTTTATTATAATTTTTTTTTAGTTTGTGGGAACGTGGGCTTCTTCTCACTTGGCGTATTTCGAAAATATTCATGATACTGGTGTATAGCAAAATATAATCTATTTATAATGTATGAAGTATCTAAATGACGCGATATTTTCACAAATACGCCAAGTGCTCGAATATACACACAAGCGCCGCATACTAGTCTCATGCTGACCGGTGTGTAGTCGAGTTACGGATGCCGCGATATTTAGTGGCACTAGAAAATCCATAGAAAATGATAGTTTAAAAACTAAAAAACACGCTTTAAAAACCAAACTAAAAAGGAGAAAATAATTTAATTCAATTAAAAAGCGTGGGGTGGGCGTTTTGAGGTATTTTTATAATCAATTAATCTCAAGAACCCCACGCTTTTTAATTGAATTAAATTATTTTCTCCTTTTTAGTTTGGTTTTTAAAGCGTGTTTTTTAGTTTTTTAAACTATTATTTATTTTCTATTTTTTAGTTCTGCTAACTACAAAAACGTGTTTTTTTTTCTCATTTTTTTTTAATTATTGAATTGTCATCGGTCCTCGACAAGTTTACAAAGTTTCAATGAAATCTGACAATTTAATGTGGGTCAAAATCGCGCTCAAAGGAGTCGGTTACATACAAACAAACAAACATACAAGTGAAACTAATATAAAGCGTGTAAAAAGGCGGCTTTCCGTCTACACTAACGTCGGATGTGCATGTCCATCGCATATGAAGCGTCCATCTTTAAGGTAGATTCGCCAAGGTAGCACGCAAAATTCAAATTTTCTTACGGTTATTGCAATTTACATGTACGAGTAATTTTTCGGTTGTATGTTGATTAAAATATGATGAGTGAAAAATTAGTTCAGAAAATACTTTACAGTTATTTTGACATCATACACGTTAGAAATCTTCGTTTGAGCTACAATTTTGCCAGTTATTACTGCATTTTCATGATTCCTCACTGTTTGTTCTACATCTAAGACATGCCCGCACTCGAAGAGATTTGGGCCTTTGGGCATATTTTGACCACGCTGACGATCATTATTAATTGGCCGGAACCCATATTTTATCATTTTAATCATTAGAAACGATATAAATATAATGTAAACACTAACATATTTAACATAAATATTGGCGGCAACACGATGACAGGTCTAAAGAGTTTCATTTTTCACCACAGCGTGGCTCTCATGTTGATTTGTGCTGCCATCTATAGTTCGTGCACATTCCCTATAATCGGCAATCCGTGCAGTTCAAAACTCAAGTACAATGTAAATTGTTTGCATACAGGTGACAGTGTGGGGCGATTATGGACGCATTGAGGGTAAAAAGGTGTTCATGGGCGTGGCGCAGATCATGCTCGATGACCTAAACCTCTCTAATATCGTCATAGGATGGTACAAACTCTTCGGAACTACTTCATTGGTGAGGCTTTTTTGTTGACTTGTATCAAAAACGATTTATTGGTTCTACGTATCAATTTAATAAAAAATAAATAATTTTCTTTTCAGTAACCAAGGTTCTACGCTGTCTACAAGTGTCAGGCGAACCTATATCACAATAAAAAAATTATAACTTGTCCAAATAATAAATCTAGTGATACTGCTTTAATATCATGATAAAACGCAAAATATCTTGAATATAGGAAGTTTTCTATAAAACGAAAGATATAAAATAATAATAATAATAATTTGTATTTTTATTTTTTTTGGAATGCCTACCGGAGTTTTGAATAGATAGCATTTTATAGCAATGAAACAAATGTATAGTGTACTCAATAATATGTAATTAAGTATTAAAAGCCAAATGGAATTCATGTATTTTTTTATCCTTAACAGCCAATTTCACTACTCTTGCACAAGACAAGTCATTTACAGATATCTTAAATTGTCAACTATAATTAATTCTTAGTAACTTAAAAATTAAATCTTACGTGTGGTGAAATTGGCTCAAGAACCCAATTTTATCTTTTCCATGTCTTTTAGGCATACATAAATCCAGGTTGATCAAAAAAATTAAGTCATTATTTCCATATTTATATTCCACAGATATGTGTATAACATTTCCATATTAGCAATCCATCTCATTGCGTCTAATACATCAATCAGTCTATTATTACCGCCTGACGTAACCAACGGTAACGAGTCCATAAAATTATAGTTTACAATCAACATTATTAATACTAGCTAGAGGGAAGTGGCAGAGTCAAATGTGTACAAGAATTGATAGGCTAATGATTTCAGTGTTTATAAAATCGGCATAGTGAGATTTCACTCTCAATGGTGACTTATACTAAAATAACATAGTTGGTTAGGTACTAACCTTCATCAAAACGAAACTTGTTGAATGATCTGTAGTCCTGTACAAACTAATGTATTGGTCTATATTAAACGTCTAAAAACTGTCTCAAACTCAACACTTAGTGCAACATTTGCTTAGGTTGTTTGGAAGGTGAAGCACCCGGTAGCCTGCCTTCGCCTGTCCTCTTCACTCCTGTAGATTTTATATCTGCAAAAAAAAAAACAGACACTCATTTTAAAATAACGACATGACATGATCTCGTATATTGCTGCTAACACTAAAACCCATTTATTGGAAACGAAGTTGAGAAACAGTTAGCCACCAAATTTTACTGCGCAAATTTAGTTTACAGTGAATACAAAACTTTATCATGTTGCCAGCAACACTGCAACACTCCATCTTGCCTGCCATACACGAACATATTGCAGTCGGTTCGTGGATGGGTGACCATTACATATCGATAGATAACCTTGCGTGCTTCGGAAAACACGTTAAGCTGGTGGTAGCGGCCTGTCATTAGTAGATCTTTGATAGCCGTTACGGGCCGTTATGGTTAGACTAGAAGCCAATCCTAACGTTGGGAAAAGGCTAGGCAGATTGTTGTACTTGCCTTTTTTGTAGTATCATGATTACAAAATTGTAGACTGGACTGGTATTGGATAACCAGATAAAGCGATAACTTCATACAAATGCGCATAGATAGGCGATACAAAACTTGACGCTTGCCCTTGCGCAACGTTCGTGTTAATTCGAAAACACGAAGATAACAGAAACGCATATATGTTCTGGTTGAACTGTAGGTTTTTGTACTGTCAAAACAAAAGCTATTAAGTATTTAATTAATTTTAGTTTACATAGCAAACATATTTCGGAATAGGGATTCAAGGGATTTGTATCAGCTACCAAAACCCTCCATCCTGTGTAGGAAGTAGGAAATAAGAAGAATAAAATAATAAGTACAACAAAAAAAAAACTAGGCGAGCGGAAAAAAAGGTCCTCTTTGTCAATACGTGGTTTTATTTTCCCCATACCTGAACCCCTATGAAGAGTGTCTCTCCCTATATGGCCTTTTTAGGTTCTACTCCTAAGCTCTATACACCTAAAAGTACATTTTTCTTACAACAGTCGCATCAGAGAGCTTTTCGACAAGAAAAATAATAAAATAAATCATACAAATAAAAATACATGGTCCCACTTTATTAGTCCTGGTCCACCAAAAAAAAATATGAATGAAAACATAATGTAAAAATCCACATTCGCGGAGCACATTACGCAGTATCGACACGTGATTGAATTGAATAATGAAATTAAAATAACTCGAAAAAAGTGAACATTTAAAACGTTTATCTACGTAGCTTACCGACAGCGACCGTTGACTCCGGCCCGGGCAGCTAATCGTCCACGGTCGAATGCGCGGGCAGCGTGCTCTTGGACCCGCCCTCTCCACGTCTGTTAGTCGTTCGTTTTTTTGTGACAGTACCTGAAGTGTACACATGTTTGTGCAAACGTTCAAACGCGCACTCTGAAAGCACTGAAAACTACACCGAATAGAAGGACCTACCTACCCGTATAATTTCTAAAGTACTGCCGCAATGTGATCACTTGCACTTATCAATACATTCCAATAAGTAACATTTCGCTTCGTTGTAGTACAACAGTCGACATGGTACACGCCAACCAGTGATATTACTGTTACAAATTACCTATTCGCAACTAACTTATTTTACTTATACTATACTGATTAGCGTAAACACCTCGAACGGAGAACCCACTGCAAACGATTAACTTGGGGTCCTAGGTAGAACAAATATGCAGCCGCGATGGCAGCTCATTGACGGAGAGAACGCTTCACTGCTGTCACCTAGTCTACGCTTATGTGCGTAAGGACGATTTTTCTAGCTAAAGGTTTATATAAATTAATGGAATTAAGAAACGTTAATCCGGTATTCCGTATTTATCAATCAGCTTCTATTTACGAAGTTAGTAGACGAATCCCTAGTTCAGACTTGATGAAAACAAACCAAATGAATAAAATGGATCAATAAAAAAAAGATTAGTGATTCTTACATCTGCTTAGATTGTCATCTTTAGTACAAAAAACATTGTTTAGTTTAATCAACAGTAAATCTGTGGTTGTGGAGGTCAGATAGGAAATCGCTTGTACAATAGGTACTGGTATTCAGCTGCTTCCGGTTAGACTGGAGGCTGACCCCAACATATTTTGGAAAAGGTTAGGCAGATATTGATGATGACATAGACAATCATAGAACTTTCATAAGAATGTAATGCGTAATGCATTTAAAACCTCTAACAGACGACGATTTCTTATCGCGAAGCATTTTCATAACATTAATTTTGTGCTTCCACAACTGTTAAATTAAGACATTTTTCTTTTGAAGCACCTGTTTGTAATCTATACAGTGTTGTCGATTTTCACGTGCAAATCCGGATCGTCCGTCGGACCGTAGACCGAAGCCAATATACCAGAAGTTCCTGTAAAGTTTCCTCCACTCCGTTTCAGTTAAAATCTTGTTTATAATCGATATTCACCCAAAGAGACCGAGACTAATAAAGTAGGACCTTATAACAAAATGTATCCTAAAAAGTATAATTATTTCAGAGAGACAAATTTTGGGACATACCTTGCAACCACCTGACTTGAGTAGCCGGGCCGTACCCTTTCTCGTTTCGTGCGGCGATGCGGAATATGATGGCTGGCTTGGTGGAGGAGTCCACGTGCGCGGCGCTGAGCGAAGCCTGCGGGACCACGCATGTGTTGGCCTTGCCACAGTACACGCGTACAAACGCTAATTGTGATTTTGTTGGCTCCTAAAAACAAAATGTTAATTCATATGTAGGAATTATCATAGGATTTTTTTTTTTGGGTGGGTAATCATCAAATTACTTCTCCCGCTCTAGGTGGAGCGGGAGGGCGTGTCAGACTTTTAATGACTAAGCCACCCGTGTTCCATCAGTTGCCTGTGGGCCAGGGGCCACGGTATCTCTTTCGAACAACCCGCAACCCTGGCAGATTATCATAGGTTGAATTAACATTCGTTTTGTTGGCAGGCATGGTTTTAGAATTATAACTCCATTTTCGGTGGCATATGTAACGTGATAGAACAACTCGCATTTTATATCACAAAAGTAATTAATTACCTTTGATGGTGTAGTAGACCGCACGGCAAGGTACACTGAATATTCAAATATTCCTTCAGCAGCCACTTGTGGAGGTTCCCACGACAAATGTGCACCCTCCACTGACTTCGATATTTTGATCGCTGACGGTGCACCCGGAAATCCAGGTAAACAGGTCTTAAATGCAGATTCCTATGAAAAAAGAAATAGGTATTGTGATGAATTTATATTTGTCAATCATCCCATAACAGGGAAAGATTGCAGGCTTAGTGATTAAATTTTACTCACTTCACTATACTCGCCACGCCCGCACGAATTTATGGCAGCTATTCTGAACTTGTAAGCTGTGCCGTGTTCGAGCGCTGTCGTGGGTAAGCCAGTTAAGTCCGGCAGATTATCCAGAGATAAATTGGCCAAGTCCACATTAGGATCAGAAATGTAGTTCTGGACCTAGATTTTAAACAAAACAAGCAGATTAGTAACCAGAAATAAAAAAATATTCCGTAGGCGGCCGTAAATATAGGATTTCGAATTTTAGAAAAAGAGCGGCTTAGTCTCTCTATGCCTGCGTGAGTCTCTTTCTGAAACTCGTTTCTTCCTTCACACTTACGGCTGAGTTTGTATTACTCCTTTCACATAATTACCGTAAAAGAATTGCCCTTCACGATCCCGACAGTGTACCACGCATCTTCGTCATGTGGCTTCGGCTCCTCCGACTCGGCCTATAAAAGAGTATCAGAATTAAACTTACATTCTTTAGGCAATCAAGATCAAAATAAGTTAAACCTAAGTGTTTATGCAGAAGCAAGACTCCAAGAGTACGTCAAGCCATGATCACTGAGAAGTTTGAAAGAAATGAGACCAGCCTGGTGCACATCTTTATTAATAGCGTGTTTTACTTTATATGAGAAAAAAGCAGCTTAGGCAAAAAGCAGTCGAAAAATTTTAGTTTTCATGAATGTGTAATGTAATAATATTATGTAATGTTCATAAAATAACAAAATAAATTTAAAAATTCAATTCAAAGATTTCAGTCTTTTTGATCTGTTTGAACACCATGAAATAGTAGCCGCCATTATGATTACGTCATACCGCTGTTTAAACTAATCAACTGAATCACTTGTACTTTCATTATTTTCGTAAATAAAGTAGTTTTTATTGAAATAATATCTTACATTCAGGAACATCAAACCAACGATAAGTAGAAAAATAACTCATTTTTTTAATTATAAACAATTATCATACCTACAAAATATCAGCGCATTTGTTTACACAGCAAACTGACGTCGTATGACGTCAAACGCTGGACGCAGTGGACGCCATATTGCTCTATGGCAAGAGCAATATGGCGTCCACTGCGTCCAGCGTTTTCGTCAAATGTAAAATTTTAATGCATTTTTATGGCACTAATCGATTCAATAAAATGTTTTTAATGGTTTATTAGCATTTTAGAACCTAATTAAGACACTTTTCAAAAATAGGTGTAATACCCTATTATGCTTTGAAATATATATGTACACACGGCTACACATCAAGCTATACATTTCCAGTTTACGCTGATCTCGCACTGTACGGAAATCCTATACGATGCGAGATCAGCTTAGACTAGAAATGTATAGCTTGATGTGTAGCCGTGTGTACAAGGACCAAATATTGAAACCAGAATATATTGAAAGACCAATTAATGATTTATTGGTCGTTTCATAAAGCTTGAGGCTTATCTTGTAAGAGTCAGAAGGGCCTGCACGCTCAAGCTTTCAAGAAAATAATAGGTGTTTGTTTTTTTTTTGGTTAGGAAATCATCAAATAACTTCTCCCACTCCGGTGGAGCAGGAGGGCGTGTCAGACTTTTACTGACTAAAATCCACCCGTGTTCCCTCAGTTGCCTGTGTGCCAGAGGCCGCGGTATCTCTTTCGAACAACCTGCACCCCTGGCAGGCATCGGCCCTTGCGGGTCCCACCAGTTTGTGCTGAGAGATTTGAGGCGCGCGTAGAACACAACGCGCCGTCGACCCGGGCTTGGTCCTTACCGTACAGCGAGCTACCCATTACTCGCCGTCCGCAAGCCCGCGCCCGCGGTGGCCAGGGATCAGCCTGGGATTCCCGACGCCCAAGGCGTCTCCCGCGGCGACTAAGGCCGTGAGGGCGCATAAACTGCCTCTCCCTCACGTGCGCCGCCTCCCTCTTCGCGAGCATTACTGCTTCGTAAAAGGAGGTGACGGCTACCCATGCACTCTCGCTCCGTACCATGGCCTGGACCAGGGCCGGACGCTAGAGATCGCCACCGCCAATCGCCTACACAAGGACCCATGACGGTGACCCATGCCGGGCAGACCTCCACCGTGTAAATAATAGTGGTTAAAGTATTAAATTGCCGTTGTATTGTAATAGACACTTCGGATTGACATAAAATCTTCATGGAGTGAGATTTTCGTGTGAAACTTTTTTCACGTGATACCTATGAGGTTATTTTTTTTAAAATGTGGAACATTCGATTTTCGACTTTCAATAGGGTATTTTCCAATTTAATAAAAACTATTTTAATTTGAAGATTGGGACGATTTAATGAACAGAAAAATAAAAATAAATTTATTTAAATCCATTTTCTCAATTAAAAACGATTAACGTCGAATTTATTTTTCGTTGTTTTGAATTTACCGCCAAAACACTCCTTACGATGACTGTTTTATCACGTGACATCGTGACGTCAGCTTTGTGTAAACGGCACTGGCACAAATACTTAGTTTGACGCAGTTTTAGAAATATTGGTGCACAGTGGCACCGCACACCAGTAATATCACTTTCTATCCATTAAAATCTTGTTAATTATAAACTCGACATTCACTTGTTTACTTAATAACTAGTTTAGTTTACACAAAGTTGACGTCACGTATGGTCACGTGATAAAAATTCATCGCAAGGAGCGTTTTGGCGGTAAATTCAACACAACGATAAATTCATTTCATTTAAATCGTTTTTAATAGAGAAAATGGATATAATTCAATTTACTTTTATTTGTCTGTTACATATTTCGTCCCAATCTTCAAATTATAATAGTTTATAATAAATTGGAAAAAACCCTATTACTATTTTTATTCAGCTTAGACGTAAAGATGGACACTTCGAAAATCCGAGTTATGTTTGAATACGAGGTCAGACGCGGTACTAACGCGGCAGAAACGGCTCGCAATATCAACTTTGCGTTTGGAGAGGGGACTGCTAATGAACGCACCGTGCGTTTTTGGTTTAAACGCTTTCGTAATGGAAACTTCGACTTGCAGAACGAACCACGTGGTAGACCGCCCACACAGATGAATAACGGTGAATTGAAGGAGATAGTAGAAGCCGATCCGAGTCAAACTACCCAGGAATTAGCGGCATGGTTTAACGTTACCCTACCTACAATATTGACTCATTTTCATCAAATCAATAACATTAAAAAAATGGGTGCCTCATGATTTGACTGATCTGCAGAAAGAAATGCGTGTTAAAACTTGTGTTGCCTTGTTGAATCGGTACAGAAATGAAGGAATATTGGATCGAATTGTGACGTGTGACGAAAAGTGTATTGTTTACGATAACCGTAAGCGAAAAATGCAATGGCTGACCCCAAGTCCTCCAGATTCCAGTGAATTATGATGTGAATACGGGCCAGTCAAAGATAAAATCACTTAAAGGCGCACTGCATCTTTCACAATACCCGTCTTATTAAACCAAATACCTATAGACATTCGCGACTCAATGAACAGGAAAAACGTAAAACACAAGCTCAAAGAATATTACCACTCCATTTTACCTTAATTTCACAGTAGCGCGTTCAGTAATTCCAGACCATGGCATGCTAAGACAGACCCAGAGGTCTAATAGTGTGCCTTGTATAATTATAAGAACAAAAACCTGTGTTTTTAGATAAATAAAAATAAATAAATAAGTCAAACGCCGCAACAGTGCCCTAAAGCAAAGCTTACCAATAAAAAGGTAATGGTAACTGTTTGGTGGTCTCTTCATGGTGTTATTCATTATAGCTTTCTCAGGTCTGGTCAGGCAATAACAGCAGATGTTTACTGTGCCGAACTTCGAACAATGATGGTGAAACTGGCAGTGAAACAGCCCCGACTCGAGAATCGATCTTCACCATTATTGCTCCAGCTCCATGATAACGCAAGACGTCACACTGCACGAGAAACCGTTGTAACTCTACAGAAGCTGCAGTTAGAAACTATACGTCATCCTCCGTACTCGCCAGACCTTGCTCCAACGGACTACCATTTGTTTCGTGATTTTGACAATTTTCTACGTGATCGTTTTTTTTTTCCAGGAGCAGTACAAAATGCTTTCACACAGTTTGTCGATTCTAGATCTTCAGAATTCTATCTTAGCGGTATAAATGAACTTCCGTTTAGATGGCAGCAATGTAGATAATGAGGGTAAATATTTTGACTAAATAAATATGTTATATGTACTTATCTTACAAAATAACGAGTTAAAATTTTTCAGTACAAATCGGCAATTTCATACTTTAACCCCTAATATTTAAGTAAGTTTTATTTACCTAGTACTTTTTAATTCATAAAAAGCTTGTTTTAAAAATAAAACAGTAGTTTATTATAATCTTTTTACTTTTTGTATTTATGGTGTTAAATAACTAGTTTAGTTAATATTTTTAGTTAGAACCAGATTACTTGTCAAGACGAATCAAACGAGCCCAAACTCGGTTGTTTCGTTAACCGACGAAAAAACAGAGGACGTTCTCAAATCAATCATATATATATATTTTTTGTATGACCACGCATTACTTTTTACAGAGTAGTCCGATTTTGATAATTATATACCCCGAAGTTGGTCTCATATAAATTTGGAAAAAAAATCCAACACTAAGGGTAGGAAAACAGCAGATGATTGATTGTTCACTCACAGATTTTTTAATGCTGACTAGTGTACAGAAAGTAATCAAAAATGAAGCATGTAGTAATCAGTAGATTATGGCCACACACAATCATAAAATAAAAAAATAAATTAACAAAAATATTTAACCGCCGAAAAAACTGAAAAGCAAAAAGTAATAAACCTTTTTTGTTTAACCTTATTAACTAAGTTTGGATGTCGGAGACTTTGGATATATATTTTAATTTTATATGTCACCGCCTTTGCTTCATTTTTTATTACTTTTTGTAATACACAAATCAGCATTAAAAAATCTGTGAGTGAACTATCAATCATCCCCTGTTTTCCTACCCTTAAGGTTGGATTTTTTTGGAATTTTGTGTCACCGCCTTTCAAACTTAGTTATTAAGGTTAAACAAAAAAGGTTTATTATTTTTTGCTTTGCAGTTTTTTTTTATTTCAGAGTTCCCACAGCGTGGTAGATTGCGACCCACTCCCTCTCGCCGCGAGGAGGCCTATGTCCAAGCAGCGGGAATGTTATATGCTGAATATGCTATACGATTTATATCAGAACTTTGTCACCGCATTAATAAAAGATTTGAACATTTTGGCGAGAACGGTTGCTAACCCACTTATAATCGTTATAGATCCTAAATGGTAATTTAAAATGATTTGATGACATTTTTCAACCACCTTGGTTGAAAAATGGTTAAAGAAACAAAGATGCTTTTCAAAGACCTATTCAATGATATCCCATTTGACTTCGTTTGCGTTGTCCAGTTGGGTAAATGCTTAGGAGATTAGTATCACAAGGTCTGAAAATAAGGTTGTGTCGGAACCTGTTCGTGTTGGTGGTGCAGCGCTGCGCTGGCGAGCGTGGCGAGCGCGTGTGCCGCGTCGCTGGGCGGCAGTGGCGGGGCGGCCGAGCCCGGCGCGGCCGAGCCCTGCGCAGCCGAGCCCGACGCAGCCAACAGCGACGCGGCCGCGCCCGACGCCGACGAGCCCGACGCCACCGAGCTGCTCACGGCACCCTCGCCCTCGCTAGCAGTCCCGCTGCCCTCTGCGGCCACCGACGATGACACGCCCGCGCCGCCTTCCTCTCCTGGGACAACCAAATGAACAATACTTTCAAATTTCATCCAGGTTTGTCAAAAGTATTCTTCATTTACGATGATTAACGAACCGAAAATAACTTTCTTTCTTACGGGGAATCTAGTCGCGGGCTCGAACTCACTGGTGGGCCTGGCTAAAAAGCGCGCTGTCTCACCAGGCATCGTGTCCAACAGAGATAGTGATGAGCAGATAGACGCTAGTCTACACGCACAACGTTATTGAGCGAGATACAGGATCTTAATAAAACAAGCGCGTAAAAAATTAAGAAAAGTCCTTCGAAAGATCGGGTTTTATGAAAAAACCACTGCATAAATCAATAACCAATTAAGTTTATTGAACTTTTTGATATTTGAGCTTTGTATGTACCGACTTAGTTTTAGAGATTTTACACTTCTTTTGTTACTTAAACACATCCAAAGTTAGGTTAAATTAGCAAGAAAAACGAATCTTTGTCGGCTCCTAACTTTTTAATGGCTTTTTATTTTAGTATTCTGTTTCCGTACAGACAATATTAATAATTTGACAAAACTTTACCGTGTTTAATTTTTGATGTACATTGTCGAACAGTGGAGTAATACACTCCCAAAGTTTGTATGGAAAAAATGTCGACTAGATTAATGCCAGCCTTTCAAACAAGGGCAAGCAAGCCAGACTTGCATATACATATTTCAAAGATATTTAATTTTAAGGATTCATATTAGGGTGCCTGTCTATTAAACATGAATGTCAACTTTTTCGAAAGTGTGATATAAAAGGGCATTCATATGGACACAAAAATGTATTACCTGGTAGCAATGTAGGTGAGAGTAGTGCAGACCCATTCGCAGTCATGGTGAGCAACGGCATTGATTCACTGACTGTCGGCATCGTGTCAGCTGCACCTTCCATTTCGGACGTGTCTGCGTCGCTGAACCTAAAACACGAAATAACGAATGAACATCCATATCATAATTGCCGATTTAGACTGAAGACGCGGAACGCGGCCGCGCTCTCATTAGTGGAAACTATCATTACTAGGAACAGCATGTAATTTCCTCGGAATCACCACGCCGCGCGGCTTCCACACGGTGTCGGCACGATAGTTTTCGTCGAGGCCCAGGCATTCCATTCCTCTCCCTACACGCTACAGTCAGTTCAAATTCGTTTGGTCGCTCATTCAATTTAATACAGTTACCAAATAAATAGAGCAAGTATAACTATTTTGTTTGCTTTTTTCATAAATTGAATACTAACTCATTGGGTTGATGCTGTTGAGGTGCAAGGGAGAATGAGTGTAGAACTGCAGGTCCATTGGCAGTGGAGGAAATAAGAGGTGCCTCTGTTTGACCACTGCTAGAAATGTCAGCGCCACTCTCTGCTGTGCTTGAACTGAAGAGAAATTGCATACATTACTAACTATTGAAAATATGAAGTAAAAATAATAGTTTTGGTGTTTAAATACCTTATGCCAGTGCTGAGGACGTCCTGCGCCGCACTGCTGATGTCGTTTACATCGTCGCTACTTGCAACACCCTCTCCACCACCCATATCTTCGTCCATAGTACTAGATTCATCTGCAATTTCAATATTCTTTGTCTTTTTAAGGCACTTTTAATAAGCTGTTTCAGACAATAAAAAAAATACTAGTTCTTACCATCTTGCACAATTGGTGCACCATCCCCCTCACCAACTCCACTATCAGTAGGCATTGCTGAGCTGATGGACTGGTCTGGAGACTCCTCAGCAGTTTCTGGAAGGCTTTCAGCCTCATCCAAGCTTTGTTCTTTCATCATTGGATCCAACTGGCTCTCATTGTCCTATATAAACAAGGTGTTGCAATAAGGCACAGAATTTATAAAAATAAATGGTGTAGACAGAAACTGCAGAGCTGTTTTATAGGCTTTAATGAAGTTTCCGCCATAAGTGTTATGATAAGTATGTATATCAATTTCTTACAGGTGTAGACAAGCAGTTGTCTCCGATATAGGCAGACTCATCTGCAACAGTTCCAGTGTCATCAATGTCCATTTCTTCCTCCGCTTCTGCTTCCGCTTCAGCGTTTGCTAGAAGTATAGATAAAGGTTTTCAGTCAAATATTCAGAATAAACAATAAAATATAAAAGTAAGAAGACATATACAGAGAATGCATCTTTAACCAGCCCTTAGAAGGAATCTTAGATAAGATATTCATACTCATCTCTGTAAAGTTAACATTTGAAACTATTATGTTAATGCTATAGATAATGCAATAATTTATAAACTCCAAACACACTATGAAGTTGAAAATTATAGCATTTTTTAAAGAGTAATCATAATCTATAGCAGTTCAAAACCAAAAAAATGTCATGAAGACCATGCAGGAGGTCCAGGAAAAATATTCAGAACATGGGAAACACTACACTCGCTGGTTTTTTTACGGTAGGTTTTTTTTGGGTAGAATAGACACCCTTTTTTATTCGTGTGCATAGTCCCAGCGGAAAAGTGTCGAATTTCGTAATTTCAGTTTAGCAGATATTTAGTGTATGACATTGTGTAATTGTGTATGGTAAATACAAATTTGTGCATCGAACCATTGAGGAGCTATTCAACAAAATCTGTTTCCGCTGGGACTACGTCATCCCAGCGGCACTTTTTAGTTCAAATGGACGTACAAGAAAAAAAAATCATTCAATAATTAGTGTGTAACGGGAGTTAAATGTGTATGTTTAAATTAAATTTGTGTGTCAATACACCGCGGAGATAATCTTTAGTGCAGAGTTGCTTACATTTTAAGTTTTCCTAGTAACAGTAGTAACATTGCCTTATGTACATGTATGATGAGTGACGACTGTCAAACATTGGCATTACTATCACTTAGATTTGATTATCTCAGGATCTTTTTAGAGTACAAATAGAACTTAATTATTTTTAAATAAATAAATAAATTGTATTGCATGTTTCATAAATTGAGTTCACTGCAGCCATTTAAAAATGATTTTAAGTTAAAAACTTACAATATTTCTACTAAAAACTATTAAAATCAGCTGTCTCATTCTCTGAACATAAAACTAAATAATATAGGAGTAAAATTTGTACTCTCTGTGGTACAATTTTACAATGGAAATTAGTTGAATTTGACTATACTTTATAATTTTTAAGGTTTGTGCAGTGGGAAATTTTGCAAAAGCATTCTACAGGATAACATATATCCTCATAAAATATTTGCATGACCGGACCGGGTGTTAAAGTATAGAACATGGTTTGTTAACACGTTCAGAATTTAAATTCTGTTCGTATAAATTCCACTTTTCTCTATCATTGAAATCTCTATGTAGTTGCCAATCATTCTAAATCTTAACCAGACCAATATGTTTAAACATAATCTATTGTTTAGGAAATTTCATCCACTATTATTAGCATATTTTTCCGCTATCAATCATTCAGTACTCACTGAAACCAGATATTGTAAAACAATAGGCTAGTCTAGAAATCTAGTCACCTTCTTCAGCTTGTTGTTCTTCACCTTCTGCTAGCTGTGCGGCAGCATCAATGTCCAAGCCATCACTGCTGCTGGTAGGTCCTCCATTTGTTGCTACAATAGTGTTTTAAATGTATTTGATGACCCCATTTCAATCGTGCATCGTAACTAATGCTATTAAATTAAAGCACTATCACATATTTAAGAAATGCCACCACAAAAACCAAAATGCAAATCAAAATAACGGTGTTACTCCTAACAAGAACTAATTTGGAATGTGTAAAACTTAACATACTACTTATAATGAAAAAATACCTGAATCTTCAGCGGCAGCGGCTTCTTCGTTACTTGTTACATTACTTTCAGAAGCATCGACAGCTTCATCAGCTTGGTTCTCTTCTAGAGGCAACACTTCCGCGCCATCAGGTGCATCAGCGTGAAGCGCAGAATCCGACTCCATTTTATAAAGAATTAAACTTTAAAATAACATAAATTGGAATAATATTGAAACTTAATAAGTAATTAGAGGGTAATAGTCAACATTTTCAGAATATTCCGAAAATAATTATCTTTTTTGACAACTAAATTGCCGTAGCCATAAACCATAGAGTTCAGTTGGCGTCTTCTCTTTTTTTCTACTTCTTCTCAAAATAATAGACAAAATATTAAATAAACAATAGTCTTTTAGACAATCATGATAGTTGCGGTTTTCAGCGTTTCTAATGCACACACGCATCAAATTTGATCGCTAGCAACAACAACTCGCCAGCCAATTATTTCAACATTAATCGTCCACACACCACAAGTATGTATAATCTGTCTGTGTGTGTCACAAATAAATTGGTCGTCAAAAACTGTGTGTGAGCGCGAGGTTTGAAATAGCCAAAGAGTCGCTGCGTGTGCTTCTTGCATAGTGAAAATCAATAGTCTATAATTCCATTACAAAATAGATTGCGATGTATCAACGCATGCATATACTCAATTCAACTTGTATTGTACAGACGCCAGCAAATCAAGCTACTCCAAACTGTCAAATTTTGATTTTGTCAAATGATCCTTAGAGATAACTAAAGTTGAAAAACGATCAAAGTTTGACAGATTGGGGTCGCTTGATGTGCTGGCCTCTGTAATCTGTTCACACGTAATTCGGGATTGTAGAAACATTGACAGTTACCACAAGCCATCCTCCCAGGAGACCCTTCACCCCCGCTTGTTATGTTCCTTGTTTCACCGTTAGATAGCTCCTCTGCTCCGCTGTCCGCAACGCTATGGGGTTAAGGAGTCTGAAAGACATTCGGATAGGTGGTCTTTGAAGGTACGACCAAATTATTGTTTTTTAAAGAATATAGTTAAATGTTTTTATCGATTTTAAAAGGTAGATGTTTTCAATTTGACTCAACTAAAAGGCAAGTTGTAGTAGGCGTAACGCCTGCGGCCAGCGTGGGTACTGTAATGTTTACAGATTTGAACTCCAGCCAGGGCTTTTTACTTTCAAAATAAATATCGATATTGCGATATTGTTACGTTTTCGATACTCGGGATTCTGTGTCCTCCTTCATCAATACCATGGCCACATTCCGAATTAGAAAAATAGCGCAGTGAGCGCTCACATCAATAATTTTCGTTCCGAGATAGATTAAGATAGCACAATTATGCCAGCTAAGAACTGTAATTTTTGTCAACAATACGGAACGCTCGTGAACGCGCTAACAGTGCTCACTCAATGTTAAAATGTATTTACACCATATAAAACTTGTATATACCACAAATTTCGTCTTCTTATTTGGTTAGGTGGCAACTCTAGCCAGAAGCACTACATCTAAGTTAGCTAAAGATTATATTCTATTCTATTTTTTATTAAGGCAAGCAAAGCCGGTATGATAGGATCCAAAACAAAACAGCACAACTGTCATTTTTGACAGCGCTCACGGTGATATTAATATGATATGGGAGCCCAAGCAGGAATCTTGAGAATTAATCGAGCGCGGCAGAATAAAATAAGGGGGGCAACCTTCCACCTTGTAAATGAGATGAATTTAAAAAAAATCAAACCGTCGTCAGATTTAAGGAAATCCCTCCACCTATTTGTCAGGTTATTTATGGGTCAGGATGACAAGGACATCAAGATGAAGCGTCTGTATAATAATCTGACGCACTCGAGTATTTCAAGGTCACATCCCCTCTCAATGTCTAACGCGCTCGAATATATTTTTTTCCCTTTTTCCTACCCCTTCGTACGGCCACCCCCACCATGCAAACCGGCAGATTAATATTTTTCAGAAACCTGAAGCGCTTGAGTATTTCTTTGTGACTTTAATTTTCTACATTCTTGAAAACCTGTACACGGGGGGAGCCACCAGTGAAATGGTTACACCTGATAAACTTTTTTCTTTTTAGCATCTAACCTTCACAATCTAATAGGTCCCCACGACGCTCGAGTAAATCCCTATTTAGCCTCTTGGCCTCCCCTACTATTACGCATGGTCGCCGTTATCGCAAGATGGCGTATGTCATGACGTCATCTATGACGATTCACAGGACATCGTTATCGCGCTCACGCCACTTCGGAACGGGTGTGAGCACGCTCAAATCGATGTTATCGTAACTCGGAACGTAGCCTGAGTTGTCAGTTGTCAGTGTCACTGTCAACTGCGGACTTTGGACGCCAATAGTGATGGGTCAACTCTGAATAATTTCAACTCGAGTCAACTCGAATTAAAATGCAGTTAACTCGAGTTAAACCAATTCGAATTGGCAGGCAGGATAAAGCTAAATAAATGTTTTTTTTTATACCACTTTACGCCATAATTATTGAACCGATTAGGATGAAACTTGGTATGTAGGTAACTAAAGACCTAAAATAATACATAGGCTACATATTGTACCGAAATTCTCACGGGATTCCGATTGCGTGAGAATTTCCCACGTAGTTCCCGAATTACGCGGGTGAAACCTCGAGACGCAGCTAGTTTATTTACTTTCGTTACTTACATATTATATATCAAATGGTAACGCGGAGTGAGTACCGACCAACCGACCGCCCACCACCCGTTAGCCCTCGAACTCGAGTTCGTGAGGTCTGACTCGAGTCAATTCGAGTTGAGCGCAACTCGAGTTAAATAGAATTGCGAACTCGATTTGAACCATCTCTAGAGACCAAGTCAAAAGAATAAACACTGTGCCTGGCCTGTGGAAGTGTGGATAAAATCAAAAGGTGATCAAAAGCTTATCACCAACGGCAACAGAGTGTTTTTCGTTTCTGTTGATGGTGATGATGATCGTACACCGATTCTTCTTACTTACTTTAAATAATAATATTCTAAAATCAGAACAGATGATGGACTAGCTGAGGACTAGCTAGACAAACTCCTATTAATAAAATCCTGACAAGCACTATCAGATAACTTCCTGATACTTTAAACTACTATCATGGAGCCGAAAAATAAACAAGAAAAGCCTGGAGATGGGATTCGGTCGATGAGATCGACAACAGCATTTCGAGTTATTAATTTTGAGCTTTATGCGAAGCCTGTAAGTAGAATGTAAGATAGACAATGTTTATGTAACATTATTGACACTGGAATAATATTGCTGATTGTTTAATTAAATAAACATGCAAAATAATAATTTAAGGTTTGCTAAATAAAAACTAATTGTTAAATATACAATGAGGAAACTACAAAGTACCATAAATAGCCAATTTTACTCAAGGTCTTTGGATTTAAATCAAAGGAAGTCAACTGTACTCATGGATTTGATGGTATGGTAGCACCAGGCACCACCAATTTATATATTGACAGTTTAAATACCTAACAGTAAACACACTTTCCTACTAAACATGATACAAGCATGTCTAATAACATTGTTTTTTTAAATATTTGATATTTCTAAGATATGGATATCTAAGATATTTTTACTTTTGATAAATTCATAACAGTTTTATTTTTGAGAAATGTTTCTATCTTCTTTCAATAATAAAATGTATATTGAGTAAACCACCTTTATTATGAGAAAACCTCTCTTGATTTCAGACAATCGTTTTTTACAGACTATTTTTTTATGCCTAAAATACTTATTTACTTATATTTTTTGTTCCAGAATATTGTTGTAATGACCATAGGGGCTGCATGTTTCACTTTTGCCCTTGGTTATATGGCATATATGAGAACGAAATACGAATCAATGGGGTACTATGCTACTGTAGATCAAGATGGAAAAGAGTTTTTTGAAAAGAAGAAATCAAAGTGGGACTAAATGGATAACTTTAGTAAAACCACAATGTATCTACTAATTAGTGTGGTTCAGCACCCATAGAGTTATGTGTACAAAGAAATATAAAATATGAAAGTAGCTACAGCAGAAGATTTTAATAAAGTTTTCATAAACAATGAAAGTTTTCAGAAACTCCGGACGAGACTTTTTCAAATTTTATTCAGGTGATATGACAGTGGTCCAGGAAAGTGAAACAACTGGGCAACATCAGCAAGTTGTTTGGAGTTAGGGTAGGAAACTTGAAAAAGAAAAGCTAAAGGGCACTAAAAAAGTGATATTAGATCTTTCACCTGTATTTAGAGACATACAAATCTATTAGATTGTTGTATCAAACCACCATACACTGACCCTATGGATACCCACCCAATTGAGAATAAGGCGTGAGCTTATCTATCTATATATCTTATCTTATTGAAATGGTGCTGCTGATCAACTGTAAAGAGTAATGTAACAATAAGTAATTTTCTTGTACACTTGTAAAATACATACTTGTAGTTAAATAAATTATTTCAAATATTTGAACTACATTAACATTTACCCCTTTTATAAATAAAGGCGGGGCAACATGCCAACCAGCATAACCTTCAGATTTATGCATTTACTAAATGATTGGATTGTGTTTAGCATCATTTTACTCTGCATTTATCAATAGGGTATTTTCCAATTTATTTAAAAACTGTTTTAATTTGAAGATTTATAATTAACAAGATTTGTCATGCATAGAAAGTGGTATTACTGGTGTGCGGTGCCTCTGTGCACAAATACTTCTAAAACTGCGCCACACAAAGTATTTTTACCGATGCCATTTACACAATGCTGACGTCACGTGTAGTCACGTGATAAAAAAGTTATCGTAACGAGCGTTTTGGCGGTAAATTCAAAACAACGAAAAATAAATTTATTTAAATTTTCTGTTAAATATTTCGTCCCAATCTTCATTTTAATAATAAATTGGAAAATACGCTATTATGTAGTTAGTTATATTAGAACACATACATTATAAGTTTTTATCGGACATAACTTGAAATAACAAAGAAATAACGTTAAAAAGTAGAGAGTGCAGTGGGGTCTGCGTAGCAGTAGTAGTAGTGGTCTTATTTCTCGATTTTTATTTTAATCAACAACATACAACCTGACACTGACCTGTAAATTGGGCACGCCACGATAGCGGCGGTAAGTCCCCTCTTTGAGGAGTGGTTTGAGAAGTGGCACGGCGTCCTCACTTTCCGCCTGACGCAGGTCCTAACTTCCTGTTTCTGATAAGGCGGGAAGAAACGCCCGGGTGTTTCCACTGCGAAGATCGCCCTGAGGACATGGTGGAGCATACGGTGAAGGTCTGCCCGGCTTGGGCGGAGCACCGCCGCGCCGTGTCCTCATGGAGGCGATCGGTGGCAGTGATCTCTCGCGTCCGGCCCTGGTCCAGGCCATGGTACGGAGCGAGAGTGCATGGGCCCAGCCAAAAAAAAAAGCTGACCTGTAAATTGGATTTGTATTTTTCGAACAACACTGGCCCAGTAACCATAATCTGTGGCGGTGTGTTGCTTATCCGTAGAGATGGTGGAGAATAGATATTGATGGGCGTTTATGACATGGCAGGGCTACCAGATTGTATAATTGGAAACAAAACTTGTATAATTTGGTCATCCTGTTTCTTCTGTTCTGTCTCTTCAGAAATAATTATTCGAATGTTACGAATGATTGTTACCTAGTAGTTTTATATTGGTTTATATAGTTTATAGTACCTCTCCAGTTGTAATAATAATTAGATGAAGATAGTTAATAAGGATCATGTGAGCCTTGCGTGGCCAGGGGCGGGCTGTCATTAGCTCGCCCAATCAATAACACTGGTAGGGGCGGGACATGTGCCCTCTCCTACTTAACATCCCCGGACCCGGGGCTTTAAAGGTAGGAGTTCTTAGCTGCGACGGGGATTGTCCGCTCCGGCGAGCTAGTTGCAACACTATTATTCCTAATAATAAACGTGTAACACAGTTCCAAAGTTACGAGTTACTTATTCCACGCCCACCCTTCTGAGACCAGTAAAATCTCAGAAGTGGGATTAGTGAACAGAATCAAATCAAAACGCACCCAGTAACAGTACGAGTCGTAAGCTACTACAACTAACACGACGAACAACTATCGACTATAATGCTGGGCCCCTACTTACATGGACTAGGGAAAAGGAACAAGAACACCGATGACGAATATATACCCGTGAAGAAGAAGAAAACTTGTGATGAAAAAGGACCAGAAATCCTCCAAACTCGACAACGTAAGGCAACATATCAGGATGCTGAGGTCATTCCCAAGTTTGACCCGGCTTCCAAGATGAACGCGAAGACATGGCTGCATAAGATAGACCAATTGGGCGACATCTACGGCTGGGATGAAAAGGATCGCACGTTTATTATGCAAATTCGCTTACGAGGGCTGGCACGAGCTTGGTACGATGATCTCGACGACTACAGCGGATCTTGGGATGCTTGGAAGGAAAACATCGTTAAAGCTTTCCCGCGCTCTACTGACTACGTGGAGATTCTTCAAGAAATGTTATCGAGAGTGAAAAAAAGGGGAGAAACAACCTCCCGTTATTATTACGACAAGATGACACTCCTGAGAAAATGCAACATAGAAGAAGAGGCTGCTTTATCGTGCCTAATTCGGGGCCTACCTGAAGAACTTAGGTTCAATGCGAAGGCGTTTAACGCAAAAACCCCAGAGGACCTATACTACGAGTTTTTATCGGGACTGGAAAATTACCAAGTGGCTGGAGTTGAAGACTCAGCGTGATAGTTGGCAGAGCGGTTGACAGATTTGCAGGAACAGCGACGGGAACGACGAGGGTCTATAGCGATAAATGCCGATAATTCGGCCATACATTTTAAGATTGTCTGGCCGAGAGATGCCAGAACTGCAGTCGCCTAGGAAACTCCGTGGCAACGTGCTAGCAGTCACCGAGATCGACGCAGGGATCTATACAGGTAAAACATGTACCCATATTTGACTCTCTACACATCCAAACTTACATCAGGCCTGTATAAAAAGCGTGTACTAATAGGTCAAACGTCAGCATTAGCTTACATTGACACGAGTAGCAAAGTTAATGTCATTACAGAGAACAAGTTCTGCGAATTACAAATACCCATTCTTTGCACGAAGATAACACACTTGTCAAAATCCCAATATATTTCAAACTCTCAAACTCAAAGCATTTATTTCAATTAAACCATTTACAGCCACTTTTGAATTGTCAAAAAGTCGACCAGTTGGAAAGTTGAAGCTAGTTGCCCATTCCAAAACGTAGATCTCTATGGAGAAGAACGGGCAAGAAAATCCATGGACACTCTTTTTAATCATGTTAGGTATTACAAAATATTGGAAACATTATTCTTGTTGCTTCTATATGTGAGAACAATGTAAAAAAAAAAAAAACTAAATATAAGATTTAAGATTTAAAATAAGCCATGGAAGTTAGGAGATGACCAGTCTCAACCGACGGCGCCCGTTCACGAACTTGACGCGTGGATCAGCACCATCCAGCTCCACCATTTTGTAGGGAACCGAATGATCCAACACACGCGCCACCATCAGCGAGACATTTAAGTGAGAATGACATACTCTCAACTGCCACACTTTTTCAAGTCAACGTACATCAAAACAACATAATTATTATACGGATGCATGGTACTCAAATACACAAAGTTTAAACAAAATGCTTCTAAATTATACAAAACTATTTAGGGAAGAGAATGAAAATTGCAAACGCTGTATTCTCGCGGCTAATACACTTAGTACTCGATAAATTCCAATCTAAATTAGCTTTGTACTTAGATGATGTCAACATTCCATCCACAACAATTAAGGAAGGTATTGATTTATTAGAACGCGTTCTGAAGCCCCTCTAATGAAGCTGGGTTAAAACTAAATCTAAAAAAAATGTGCATTCTTAAAAACCAATGTCACGTATTTGGGACAGGAAATATCAGCAGGTACAATTAGGCCGGGTCAAGCGAAAATAGACTGTAGGCCACTACAACCCGCTTGTGGTATATAATATGTTGCTTGACTACAACAGTCCTAGTAAGGTTCACGAAGTGCGCCAGTTTATCGGGCTGGCGTCGTATTTTCGAAAGTTTATAAAGGGCTTTGCAGAAGTGGCTAGGCCGATAACAAACTTAACAAAAAAAGGAGTCGAGTGGATGTGGGGCGCTGCGCAACAGGATGCATTCGAGTTACTAAAAACAAAACTTATCGAAAGACCGGTGCTAGCGATTTACGACCCCAAAGCAAAAATTGAATTGCACACAGATGCTAACAACTGGGGTTTGGGAGGTATCTTATTACAGTATCAACGAGAACCCCTACGGCCCGTTGCGTATTTTAGTCGCGTTACCACTCGTGTCAAACAATACCTACTATCATAGCTACGAACTTGAAACCCTTGCAGTTGTAGTCTTTGAAACGTTTCAGAATATATTTGATAGGAATTCCCGTGAAGTTAATAACCGATTGTGCGGCCCTTACTACGACCCTAAGTAAAGAGGACCGCATACCGTGTATAGCACGCTGGTGGTTCCTTGTTCAAGATTTTGATATAGACATAGATCATCGAGCGGGACATTGCATACAACATGTATATCATCTGGGCCCCTTTGTAAAGACTCGTGGCGGACAAAATTATATTTTAGTCGCTATCGACGCATTCACAAAGTTCGTTTTTGCTAAGCCGGTTCAGGGAGTAAGTTCGATCGAGACTATTAAGAATCTGAAAGAAATTATATCTCAGTTTGGAAATCCGAAACAAATAATAACTGATCGGGGCACTGCTTTTACGAGTAGGCTTTTCAAGGAATTTGCTGAAGAAAAACAATTCAAACACATATAAAATGCGGTGGCCAGCCCGCGAGCAAAGGGAAAAGTAAGTCGCGATGACCTCATTGACCTACTAGAGAGCTAACTCAACAGAGATTTCGGAAATAGTTACTTAAATTTAAACTAAAGTCTGCAAGTTAATAATATCCGAATAATGCAATAACGCTGAATAATCCTATTACTATGTGACTGTATGCTATGTGAACCTCATGGACGTCTAATAGGTACGTCCAATATACGGGCCAGTCTGTGTGACACGGCCCGTATCTTACAAAATATCATGGTTATGCTGTGTGATACGACCATGGTAACTGTGTGCTATGTGAACCTCAGGGACTTCTAATACGTCCAATATACGGGCCAGTCTGTGTGACACGGCCCGTATCTTACAAAATATCATGGTTATGCTGTGTGATACGACCATGGTAACTGTGTGCTGTGTGCTATGTGAACCTCAGGGACTTCTAATACGTCCAATATACGGGCCAGTCTGTGTGACACGGCCCGTATCTTACAAAATATCATGGTTATGCTGTGTGATACGACCATGGTAACTGTGTGCTGTGTGCTATGTGAACCTCAGGGACTTCTAATACGTCCAATATACGGGCCAGTCTGTGTGACACGGCCCGTATCTTACAAAATATCATGGTTATGCTGTGTGATACGACCATGGTAACTGTGTGCTGTGTGCTATGTGAACCTCAGGGACTTCTAATACGTCCAATATATGGGCCAGTCTGTGTGACACGGCCCGTATCTTACAAAATATCATGGTTATGCTGTGTGATACGACCATGGTAACTGTGTGCTATGTGAACCTCAGGGACGTCTAATACGTCCAATATACGGGCCAGTCTGTGTGACACAGCCCGTATATTACAAATAACATGGTTATGTTGTGTGATACGACCATGCCACACCTACCGCTAGCACTTATACATCAAGTACTAGGTACAGAATATTACCTGCCTTACAACCATTGCCACTAAAAGTGCCAGTAATTCACCCAACGATAATGTTTGAATATAATATTCCACAACCAATCAACAAAAGCTTCATACTTCAGACTGATAATTCAAACACTTTGAAATATAAAAATAGCCAAAATAAAGGAATGTTACGACCCACTTCAACAAATTGGTCCCGTCCATTAATAACGACACTAACGAATGGAACACTTGTACGGAAAACAAAAAAAAAACCCACTGGAACAAGTGCGTCACTTTTATGATTTTACTGCCGCGACCCTTTATTTTTTTATTCCAGTATCCAGACCGTCAACTACATGGGTCCAAGCCGGCTGCTCTACCGGAAACTACCAACAGTACCACCGTCGCCGCGGGGCGCGTCGCTTGCAGGATGGCCGAATGTTACGAATGATTGTTACCTAGTAGTTTTATATTGGTTTATATAGTTTATAGTACCTCTCCAGTTGTAATAATAATTAGATGAAGATAGTTAATAAGGATCATGTGAGCCTTGCGTGGCCAGGGGCGGGCTGTCATTAGCTCGCCCAATCAATAACACTGGTAGGGGCGGGACATGTGCCCTCTCCTACTTAACATCCCCGGACCCGGGGCTTTAAAGGTAGGAGTTCTTAGCTGCGACGGGGATTGTCCGCTCCGGCGAGCTAGTTGCAACACTATTATTCCTAATAATAAACGTGTAACACAGTTCCAAAGTTACGAGTTACTTATTCCACGCCCACCCTTCTGAGACCAGTAAAACGAAATTAAAGTAAACCTGCCCATCGGTAGATATTTCGCTAAAAAGTACGTTAGTACAGAGACCAGCACCCTAATTGCGTAACACATAATCGGTTTCATTTTGACAGTTCAACAAAATTCATTGCGTTATTTACGTTGTTGAGCCGACACATTTTTCGAACATATGAACCAATGGTTTAGCCATCTGTTTCTAAACGAAACAGATTATGATTAATCGTCAGTTACGCAATTAGGGTGCCATAATTGCGTAACTAACGTAAAGAAATTTGACAGATTAGTCTGTCAAATTTCTTTGATAGTTTTTCAACTTTAATACAAAGGAATTAGGTTCATGTGCGATTGGGAAAACTTGACAGTTTCGGATAGCTTGATGTGCTAGCGTCTGTACTTTAGATATAATTAACTCATAGATAACCGCTAATTTACAACTATACCAAACCAAACGAACGTGTGCTGTTCTTTCTAGGCACAATGCATTCGATTTAACTAATAGGCACATCGCGACGTGCCCATTAGTTGAATCGAGTTGAAGTCGATGACCTCTACCTGTCAACCAATGTCCCATAAAAACGACTGCTTGCAAAGAAAATAAGTAATATTATTAACGTTTTAATTAATGCTAAGACTCAGATAATACGCAATTATTTTCTTTGCAATTCGGATATTTCAAGTCACAATTATTGACAACTAGCTTTTGCCAGCGGCTTCGCCCGCGCGGAATTTTCATCCCCTATTTAACTCCCTTAGGGGTTAAATTTTTAAAAATCCTTCCTTATTCCTTGTCTACATTATAAAGGGAACCTCTGCAAAATTTCAGCTTTCTAGGTCAAAGAGTTTGGGCTGGGCGTTGATGAGTCAGTCAGTCAGGCCTTTTCTTATTTAAGGTCAATGGGGCGAAGACCGGCATACTTTATTAAAAAAATGATTTATTGGCCAAAAATGGCCATCTTTATAATATTTTAGCCAAGTTGGATTATATTGGGTGATCAAACATTTAGTTGACTATTAATGGAAACTGTTGGATTTCCATACACGATATTAGTTTATAAATTAGACACTAGTTTTGAAAAAATGGCGAAATAGACGGATTTCACTGCCATGTCGGGTAAAACCGTCTAATGGGAAAAAACCTAGAAGTCTACGGTTTACACGAATAAAGACATTGTGTACGAGTGTGTCTTTCAACAACAGTTCAATGTGTGCTGTCGATATTTTTATTAGAGGTTCCAATCGGCATATATTGCAAAAAGAAGCGTTTGTCGGGTAAGTTCGGCATACTTCGCGATTCAGGGGTAAAAAACAATTTCATCACTTTAAAAGAAAAAATCATTTGTTGGTAAATCAACTTTTATATAAGTAATATAATAATATTTTCAGGTAGAAATGTAGAAAATTAAAATAACGAAAGTTTATATAATTAACAGCTTGAGGTTTTTTCATGGATAAACCATGACGCTGTTTAAAAGCCAAGAACCAATCTTTTCCGGGTATACGGTACGGGTTTTTAAACGGTGTAATCAGGTCCCTTCCCAATAATACCAAATACATAATATATTACAATAATAATTCCGTCCGTCTACTTTCACTTATGAGCTGAACCAGATAGATATTAACTTTTAATTTGCAGCTCTTTTGCGTAGCCCTAGCGCTTACTGCCGCATTAAAAAAAAATGTCGATCACTAGAGCAAGTAGGTAATATGGCTAGCACAAAATAATAATTTGTGTATAATAATCAATTACTGTAATTACTTTTAAACAGTTAGGTACTTTTAAACAGTTAGGTACTTTTAAACGGTCAAATATCGTAGAATGTAGAAATCTTATACAATACGAATCAGTTATTAGATAATTTGAAAATTTGTTTAGGCGTAAAAGGTTTATGATATCTGGAATCTGCGAAGACCGGCGTATGCCGATCTTCGCCTGCAAGAACTAGACGGACTTCACCACTATTGCACTTTGAGGTTACGTTTTTTTAAACAGATGTAATTTCGTGTAAAATGTGTTTTATGCAATTCTAATATAATAAATTAGCTAAAGATATTAATCATTAATGAACTTGTCTACACAAATCCTCAGAAAACTCTTAAAATTCGACTTAAAAATATTTTTTCGACAGCGTGTACTGGTCGTAATGGAAGTTGTTAACCCGACTCACAGAGTACTTTTTTATATAGACCCGACTACATTTCAAATGTATTTTTTTCTCTATGAGTCATAAATAGCGCCACCGGTGTCAAAAAATATGAACTAAAATAGCTTGAAGTTTTTGTATCTTGGGTTGCCATCTTTGTAATTATTCAGAATTCGTCGTATTACTTACTGTACGGTCTTGCCCTACAGACGGTCTTCGCCCCATTGACCTTATATAGATGACGTTGAATATCATCGTTCGTTGAATCCATAAACCTAAAGCGGGTTGTAATCGCGTTGTATTTCATAATTTTTTTTACTAACAATCAACAACTTGCTAGTAACAAATACTAACTAAACTAGTTTATTAATGAGTAACGTTACGAGATATCTAGAGCGCTTTTTTCTCTTGCTTTGTTACAAACAGTGAAAATATTTTTTTGTCAGAGATTTGATTTTGTATAATTTCTTCTGGGACCCAGTCAGTGGTATAATGTAAGTTTGCGCGCGCTACTGGCAGCCCTGGGACGATTTTATAAAGTCCTCTGTGGTTGCCATGCCACAGAACACTATTCTATTACTCCTGTGGTTGCCGTCGAGTGTTTTGTATTGATGTCAAATTTTTTCGTCAATATTTTTTATTTTACTTTTGAACACCAGCTGATATTGGTTTCTTTTTCTTGCAGCTAAGTGTTGTGGTCTATTTATATATATTTTACACGCTATTTGTTAGTTAAATATCGAAAAAGAGAATCAACAATGTTTTCTGCTCTCAAAAAACTAACTCGAAGCGGCGATGATCGCTGTCCAGCTCCTTTGCCAATGTCTTCTTCTTTGCAGAAGAAATTTTCTAAAGGAGTTCATTTTAACAGTAAGTTTCTAGTGTGCAACTGTGCAGTGCATGTTTCTCCACAATCTTGTTTCATACATGAGTTTAATCAGGATTTATTGATTGTAGTGAAGATACTGATAAAAGGCGACAGAAACGTTGGCAAATCATGTCTGTTGCAGCGTCTACAAGGTGGACCATTTATCGAAGACTATGCACCAACTGATCAAATACAAGTTGCTCCTATACACTGGACATATAAAAATACTGATTACATAGTTAAAGTGAGTGAAAGTACAAAGTAACACAATATTACAAAGTCTGCTTGGTTTTTTTAAGATACTTAGTTAACATCACATCTTGGTATTAACAAAGTTTGTAACTCCATAGTACACCAAATAATATTGGTTCATTAAAATGATTAAGTATGCAAATTTCACTAAGAATAGGCAGTTCATACAAAATGTGAATAAATTATTTTATTACAACATATTGAAACAGGTTTTGAATTTGATATGTTTTACTTTCAAGGTAGAAGTATGGGAAGTAGTAGATAAAGGTCGTACAAAGAAGAAACCTCCTTTGGGTCTAAAACTGGAAAACCAATCTGCTGCAGCAGCATCTGAAGACGGCTATGAAACACCTGTTCTTGATGCCACATTCTTAGATGTATATAAAAATGCTAATGGTGTGATACTGATGCTTGATATAACAAAACCTTGGTATGTATATTCATGGCGAAATTGTAATAATATGCTTACAAAATACAGGAATACACCTTTTATGTAAATTAGTAATATCTTAGCTTTCACCACACTTTCTCTACACTGTCACCGTAAGCCAAAAAACGATTACTCAGTTGAAGTGAGTTTTGAGAAGGAGTGATTTTGAAAAAATAGGTTTGCAGTCACCTCGTTGTCATAGATTTTAAATTATTTTTAGCCAATTAAAAGAGAACCCTAACTACTCAAACTCAAAGCATTTATTTCAATTAAACCATTTTCAGGCACTTTTGAATTGTCAGAAAGTTGAAGCTAGTTGTACTGCTAGTACTACTGATATGTTTAAAATACCAAGTCCTCTTCATTTAGTGTTTGCTTTTAGATACCATTAATTTGTTTAGGATTTTTTGTTTTAAAACTTGAGATTACTATGTGTTCTCATGATTGTACTGAAGTCTTCACACAAACATAATATTGTTGTATGTATTGAAAATCATGCTAAAAGCAAGATAAATAAAAATAAAAATAAAAATATGGTACACATGGCTACACATCAAGCTTTACATTTCTAGTATCTCACATTGTATAGGATTTCTGTACAGTGCGAGATCAGCATAAACTGGAAATGTATAGCTTGATAAGTACATGAACTTTAACAGTACAAACATACAGAAACTCACGCCTTTTTCCCATGGGGGTAGGCAGAAACTACAGATACTTTAATGTTGTCACACTTGTTATAGATCACAAGTATTTGAATGTAAATGACAATGGTATTATTTTGTGTGAAGAATTCTTTTCGTTAGCACAAACCTAGTTCAATATTACTCTTAAGAAGGAATCAAAAACAATTTTCCCTGCATTCTTTTATTTAGTGACTGGGCAACTAAAGCATCAGGAAAAGTAGGGAACGACTATTTGAATATGTATTACATAGCATGAGGCACCTGTCCCACCGCCGACAATTATCGTGAAGCAATTAGAGCTGGCAACTAGAAATGAGTTGGCAAGCAACAAACAGCAAGTGTGTAGTTCTGATAGTTTTGTTGCTGGGTTGTGAGCAGGTGCAACAAGTAGGGTTACTGCCCAATCACTTACTGGTATGCATATACCAAGCCAGAGTCTCTCAGTGAGTATTCGGCATGCCAAAACAGTGTCGCTGAATTTTTTTCAAGAAGATTATATAATAGGATACTTCATTTTTAAATGAGTCAAAACAAATAGATTCCTAGACAGTCATTATCACTTTAGTGTCCCCACTGCAGGGCAAAGGCCTCTCTTCCCCCCATAAATAATGTTATAATTGCTGATTTAGGTTCAATGAATGAATCTTTTATCACCTCACTCCAATTATGAGATGATTTATAATAGGAACAGCACTGCAGCGATTAAGATAAGCTCCATGACAGGACCGTCCTTCCAGATTGAGAAAGGAGTTAAGCAAGGTGACCCGCTGTCTCCGAAACTATTCACGGCTGTGCTGGAGGAAGTCTTCCGAAGGTTGGCAGCGGGCTGGACAGAAAGGGGCATTATGGTCGGCCATAAGAGATTATCTAATCTCCGTTTTGCCGACGATATTGTCCTCTTTTCATCTTCAGCCTCCGAGTTGACTCAGATGCTAGACGATCTTAGCACGGCAAGCCTAGAGGTCGGACTTCAGATGAATATGTCAAAGACCAAGTTGATGACGAATAGCGTGCATCGCAGGATCACTGTGGCAGATGGGGAGGTTGAATACGTTGATGAGTATGTATATCTTGGTCAAATAGTCTCTTTCCAGGCAAGACAAAACAAAGAAGTTGCAAGACGCACCGAGAATGCCTGGAAGAGCTATTGGGCCATGAAAGAACTAATGAAGGGTGATCTTCCTTTGTCCCTTAAGAGAAGACTCATTGACGTGTGCATACTCCCCATCCTCACATATGGTGGTCAAACATGGTCTTTGACAAATCAGCAGAGGTCCACGCTCGAGGTTTGCCAGAGGGCTATGGAACGAAGTATTCTGGGCATTAAACTAACAGACCGGGTTAGGAATACGACCATCCGTTCAATGACAAAGATAACTGATGTCACTTGGAAAGCTGCCACACTAAAATGGAATTGGGCTGGACACATCTGCCGCATGTCAGACGACCAATGGGCCAAACTTACGACCCAATGGGTCCCTCCTAATAGCAAGCGACGTCGCGGTAGGCCCAGACGGAGATGGCGGGATGAGCTGGACTCCTTCAACAAGAACTGGTCACTAGCAGGATTAAACCGAGAGAAGTGGAAGGAGGGTAGAGAGGCCTTTGCCCTGCAGTGGGCCATCACAGGCTTTTAATAATAATAAATAATAATAATATTTATTTTTTAATTATTTTCTAATGTAAACCAAATATTTAATCCTACTTTTGTTTTATTAATTTATCTGTTATTTGATTGCACATCAATATACTTACCTAATATATTTAATTCGTTGTTCTTAATATGTTTGTTAAATTGATAGATGGTTGTTTTACACAATTTTAATGAAAATGTATAGCATAAATAAATTAGTGCATATGGTGTTAGCCTGTAAGTAATTGTTGCACTTATAAATGTATATCGTGCACTTTTAATTGAAATGTAACGTGTAAACAATTGTAGGCTATCCTTATTAAAAAAGTAAAAAAAAATTAGCAAATCTTTAGTAAAATATTGAGTTAATTTACAATATGATAATGGAGAACTTTTTTTTCAGGACATTTGACTATGTGGTGAAGGAGCTATCTCAAGTACCAGCAGATATACCAGTTGTGGTGCTGGGGAACCATTGTGACATGCAGCACCATAGACAAGTTCACCCCCACCACATTGAACAAGCCCTTCACCATGCCAAACTTATCAGGTAAGGTAGGAGTTGACGCCAGTACCTTTTAATCCAGATTCACAGATATTGTGTAGAACCATAATATTCTATTGTGAAGGTTCAAAGGAGGATAATAATATATTCGCCTCATAAATTATTTCACTTTTATAGGACTGCCCCCGTGCGTTATGCTGAGTCTTCAATGAGAAATGGATTTGGACTAAGATTACTCCACAAATTCCTTAATGTACCGTTTTTACGACTTCAGAAAACAAGTTTATTAGAACAACTTCAGAGAAACCAGAGAGATGTGGAAGAGACTGAAAAAGAACTTGATGACTTCCAGGTTAGTAAAAATGAACAATATTTTTTTAGACTTGTAATTTGATTTTTTAAGGTTCGTAGTTAAAGAAGGAACCCATTTGGCCAAGTCCGTCTGCCTGTCGGTGTTCGCGGCTTAACTCAAACTTTTACACTTGGTACTAAAATGTTGTACCTTAGTAGGTATGGTTATACAATTATAATCATCACACATTTTTAACGTGTCCGTTTCAATAGCGTGGCCACGGCGTTATTTCAAATACAAAAAAAAATCTACCAATATTTTGTAAAAATTTGTAAAAGTTGATCCCCAAAACCATAAATGTATCAAAGTTATGGTTAAAAAGTTCTAAGGGTTTGAATGTGGCCGCGCCATGGAAACACGGAGAACCGCGCTGCCACGAAGATCTTTAAAACTAAGCGTTGCAGAGACCTGACATATAGATGGAATTTGTAAAAATATAGAAAAAAATCCAAGTTTTATATTTTAGGAGTTGTAAGACTATACCCCCATGGCCGCGCCATTAAAACGGTGAAAAACACGTTATAGCCGATATCTCGCTGAAAAAGCATCGCAGAGGTCTGAAGTTTTTTGTAAAACATAGATTTGAATTTGCCAAAACTTTTAAAAATACACAAAAAATCCTAGCTTTATATTTCAGGAGCTGTGACGAATTCTAGGTATTAAAAAATAAAACAACTTAAAGATTGGGGTTTTTCCATGTCCCATGAATTTTTGTGGTGCTTAATTGTTGTAAATCATAAATACTATAAAATAGAAACTTATTTTTGTGATCGATAAAAAAACAATACTGTGCATTCGTATAATTATGTATATTCATTCGGAACCCTTCAATGTGCGTGAGCCGACACATACTTGTCCGGATTTTTGTTACAATCAGTGATTATTATTTCCAGAATTCAGAAGAGTCCCATTATAACCTGTTTGTGGATCGTCTTGCAAATAAGCGGAGACAGAGTGCGGGTCAGCCGGAACCTCGACCTGCTAGTGATCGTTCTCCCAGCATTGTGCTCGGCGCCGGCAAACCGATTGTGCCCCCTAGTGTAAACCCACTTGTGAGTATTTTATTGCCTACTACTACGTTCATTTCAGGTACATACCTATACTTCCTTAGTTCCTATTCCATACTTTTATTCATAATTATTGCAGGTTACGCAGTCACTAGCCGGCAATGGATTGAAAACGCCAAGTCAAGTCACACAAAATCATTATGTTAGTTCAGACTTAACAAGGCCCAAAAATCCAGTTAGCATGGAAATGATTCCGCATCGTCTGCCTCAACAAGACAGGTAACAGCACTGTTTAAATTTACCTACACTAACCTATTATCTTACTATTTTTGGGAGTGGTTACAAACGGCAACTTTTTGCAGCGACTTAGACAGAATTCAGTCGCCAACTCCTTTACAGCAAGTGTCGCTATACATTCATACGTTTGTAACGTTTCAAAAAATAGCTTCGTATAACCTTTATTCGACAATTATTTCATTATTTGGTTTATTTGCGTATTTTAGCGGACAGAGTACGCCATCCGGGGCCAATGTATCAGCCTCGTCTGGATGTCTAGACGAGTTTTATGCGGGAACTTTGGATAGTAGCTTTTTGGAAGACCTCCCTGCAATATCTGGCTCTAATCAAGATGTTGCTTATGACACTGAAAGGTAGGAAACCTCTATTATTGGGATAAACGTAAAATATACATCTCTAATAACTGTGATAATATTTCAGTGACGATGAGAATATGAATAATCCCAAAGTAACAATTGATCAGGAAGATCTGGACTTCGAAATTAGTTCGTCAGTGGACATTCGAGCAGAGACAAAATTATCAACAGAATTTAGTTCCAGAGAAAATCAAGATGAAGACACTAACAAACTTGGCAAAATTATGAGTCGTGTTACAATGGACGAAGAGGACGATATTGATAGCGTAGATATAGGTAGTATGCCTATATTTGAAAACAGTCGTCACCTTGACGCACAAATACCTTTGGATAACGATTTCCCGCTTTGGGCTGGAGATACTAGTGCAAGAAGATCCCCTGAAGGTTAGCAAGAGTTGAAATCAAATGATCGTATTAAATTATCTGTAGTTTCTCGTAATAATTGTCGTTCTAACTTCTAAACTTTGCTTTAGGCGGCGAAGATCCAGACACGGCCAAAGAGCCTAGTGACAAGGTAATAGCTGAATCTTTTTCAACCTTTGTTATTTAAAAATACAAAATTGTTGTTAACGTTAACCTAATGTTATTTTTTGTAGCAGGAGAAAAAACACAAGAAGAAGAAATCAAAGGACAAAGATAAGGGAGATTACAATGAGAAAACGGAGAAAAAAGAAAAGAAGCATAAACATAAGAAATCTAAAAGTGATAAAAAGACGACTAATCCTCAACATGACTTATTGGGACCTTCACCTGCAACTGAGTTTAATTATGAAGAATATGACAGCATTTAACGTACAACTAGTTACTCTTTTGAACTTCTACATTCCATTCGTCTTTTTTCGTGGCTTTATTGTAAATGTCTGTCTATGATTATAGTATTGTTATTTTATGAATATTAATAAGTCCTGTTTAGTGACAAAGAAATGCACATAGCTACAGATTTTTTTCAAATGTCTGGATGAATTCAAATATTTTGAAGTTCTACATGAAATCGAAACGTATTATTTTAGGAATCTCAAAATTCAATAAAGTGTGGCGCAAACATGAATTGAATCACCCGTAAAAGGGCCAGCCGGGACGTCACCGGTTAAATGACATATATTGGAATTGAAAACTAATTTATCTATATAGTCGCGAAATGATGAAGTCGACCTGTACATAAGGTTGGCTATTCCATTTCTTTTAACCAGTTTATTAAGGTTCCGAATACATAGGGTGTCAACAAGACTATTACTACACCGTCTGTATCTTTAGAACCGGAATAGCTAGCCATACAAAAAATAGAATATCATTGTAAATACCGGCTATATTTTAACCTAAGGAATGAATATCAGACCGTAAACGCCGACACGTGCCCGTTCGTCTTACTTGCACCTTTGTCAATATTTCACCAAAACTTCCCTGATAGGCTTTCTGTTTGTATGTGCTGGCTGTCTCCTAATTACAATTATTTAAAAGTATTGTGCCAAAAGGGTTTTCTTTTTGTTAGGGTTCATAAAATATCCGCCTTGATTTGAGTTTATTTTAGAGATTATTTGACATACCTGATGTATGTATGAATGACGAGCCTTTTAATGTAACATATCCCTTTAAAACTACCATCCAACTTGTAACAATGTCGGATACTATAAATATTTGCAATGCAATTTTATAATGTTTCTAAATCTAAGTTAAAATTTGAATTACGTACCTCGTTACAGCATAAAATATTTTATCACGTTATATGTATGCTTGTTGTCTAAATAAAATGTTAAAACAACGCTTTTCGATGTTTTCATTCGCTTTACTGACAGGTTCTCCAGTATCAGATACGTGAACAACACGTGTCCGTTTCAATGGCGCGGCCACGGCGATATTTAAAAAAAAAATCTACAAAGATTTTGTAAATGTTGATTCCCAAAACCATAAAGTCAAAATTATGGTTAAAAAGTTATAAGGGTTTGAACGTGGCCGCGCCATTGAGACGCAGAGAACCGCGCGGCCATAGAGATCTTTAAAACTAAGCGTTGCAGAGACCTGAAATTTAGGTAAATAATAGATTGAATTTAGAAAAAAATATATTATAATAGAAAAAGTCCTAGGTTTATATTTTAGGAGCTGTAAGACTAAAACCCCGTGGCCGCGCCATTGAAACTGAAAAACACGTTATAGCCGATATCTTGCTGAAAAAACATCGCAGAGGTCTGAAGTTTTTGGTTAAAACTAGATTTGAATTGGTCAAAATTAGTAAAACACACAAAAACAATCATTCAAATCATCATTACAGATTCAATCTATCATTTACCCAAATTTCAGGTCTCTGCAACGCTTAGTTTTAAAGATTACGTGGCCGCGCGGCTCTCCGCGTTTCAATGGCGCGGCCATGTTAAAACCCTTATAACTTTTTAACCATAACTTTGACAAAGTGGTTTTGGGAATCAACTTTTACAAATTTCTACAAAAGCTTGGTAGATTTTTATTTCGAAACTAGCTTTTTCCCGCGACTTCATACGCGTGGACTTTAGAATCAAGTAGATAATCATTTTTTTTGATAATATATAGCCTATTTTTTAAGTTAGACCTCTCGGAATACATCATTGAAAACTGCATTCTATTCCATGCAGTGGTTTTTGCGTGATGCGGTAACAAACATACAGACAGACAAACATTCTAAAAACCGTTGTTTTGGCTTCTGTTGCTCTAATAAAGACCCCCCATACTATTTTTTCTTCAATATCTTTAATGTACAGACATCGGCCTGTTACAATTTTATTATATGTATAGATATCGCAGTGGCCGCGCCATTGAAACGGACAAGAACACATCCCAGAAAAATATAGTTCCATTTCAAATTAATCCTCTGACTTAAAAAAAAGTTTACCCTCAGAATGTTTGATATCTTTAACTACTTTGCTCTTTATTTTTGTGTACTATTCGGTTTGAGTAATTCCACTTTGCCCCACCAAGCCCGCCACCCTGGTGTGGCAAAGTGGACTGCCTAAAATTTTGCAGTGGAATATGCCCCACTATTCTGATTTGATGGGGCGGATAACACTAGCATAAACACTTTGTGGATTCTGCCCCACTAGGGTTGGCAGCTCAGGATTTACGAGACATTCACCGCCTCATCTAACCCAAATGATTCACCAAAAATAGAGGGGATATGGCGCTCGGCGGCCGCTGCCGCGGCACCGCTCGCTTCGCTCGCTCGCCGTCGCGCGTTAAGGGTCACTGTTCTAACCTAACCTAACCCAAATGATTCAAAAATACATGTTAACCTTCATACACAAATCCTGAGCTGCCAACCCTAGTGGGGCAGAATCCACAAAGTGTTTATGCTAGTGTTATCCGCCCCATCAAATCAGAATAGTGGGGCATATTCCACTGCAAAATTTTAGGCAGTCCACTTTGCCACACCAGGGTGGCGGGCTTGGTGGGGCAAAGTGGAATTACCCTTCGGTTTTTGTCCTTTTTCCATCTCAATAAACTCCACCGCACATCGGCAGGTTAGGTTGGGTTAACAGCGTAATTTCTTACGTATCTAAATGGTAACAAGATTTAAATTTCAAAGCTCAGAGACTGATCACGGAACATCAAAGGGAATTTGTCTCTGCGGTATTGAAGAGAGCGCTGAAGGGTACCGCCAACCTACCAACAAGCGGCGGTAACGACAAGTTGTGACGGCAAAAAGCGGCATGCGATGGTATGTGCCGCAGTCCGCTAGCATACGATCGCTGGAGAGGCAGTGCAAGCGGGCGGGCACTTACATTTCTCCCGTGACATACCGCGGACGTCCGCCGCATCCAGTAGTACGCCGATAGTCGCTGGCGGCATCGCAAATCTTCAGCGTGCCCTGCATAATCAGTCTATAATGTTCCCACTGCTGGGATACAGGCCTCCTCTTTGTGAGAGGGAGCGGGCCATAATCCAGGGGCCATTGCGGGTTGGTAGATGTCACATCGTATACGAATTTTTGGTTCTAGGACATGCCGGTTTCCTCACGATGTTTTCATTCACCGTTTGAGACCAGTGGTAATGAAATCATTTACACAAAGTAGGCCCCTTGAGATCCCAATACAAGAACTTGCTACATTCGGGTAATTACAAAACAGCACTGTTAAGAAAAAGTATTATGACAATGGGACCTGTCATTTATAATAAAATACCTCTTAATTTTAAGGATTATTCAGTAAACATTTTTAAATCTAAGCTTACTGCACTACTATTAGGCAAATATTATTACTCAGTGAAAAACTTTCTAAATGATAAAAATTTAACCTGATTATGATTGTTATAATTAATTAATTACAAATTTGACCAATTATGACTTAAGTACCTGACTATAATATTATTAATTGACTTCACTTTCATTTCTGTTTTGTTTTGCTGACATTATTTAATTTGTATTAATAGTTTAATTTATGTACCTAATAATTTGCACGCCGTAAGGTAGACTGTAGCCGATCTCATTTATTTATGTACAACATTACTATATTTGCTATGAATGTAGGTACAGGTATAAGACCTGTACCTACATTCATAGCAAATAAAGTTGATTCTGATTCTGAGTAAGCGCCTGTCAGGGTTCGAACCTACGATCTACAACTTGTAAGTCGCAGCCGTTACCACTGGGCCACAACTGCCCATGCGTGTGCGCTGGCCGCATGCAAATTCTCCTCGATGCCGTCTGTCGGCGTGTGCTGGCCTTAACCTTTAGACCGCCGCGCCAGTAAAAGTATAGATGACTACGTAAATAAAGCCGCTTGGCGCCGAGGGCACGTTAATATTCAAAAGAGGGATACGTGGATAAAATAGATGGGATGATGTTTCTCAACAAAAGAAGTTTAATAAATAGTACATTCTATTCAAAATGTAAATGTACAACCACATCGATATTTTATTGGTTAGATTATAAAAATTGGACCACCTGTAAGAAGTCCGCTTCGTAGTGTAACAATATTACAAACAAAAATCTCTACATAACAGAACTTACAGACATTAGTCAACTTTATTTTATACATACTATAGTACACGATTATTTAACATAATATTTACCTACCTAATACTATATTTATACATTCTATGTATAGAAGATAATAATTTTTCATTTTTAATAAGTTAATAAAACTATAAAATATCTCTTCAGTTAAAAGTTAGGCATTTATAAGGCTAATGTAGGTATTGGAAACAATATTTGGTGGTTTTTAACGGTCTCTTTAAATACAACACGAAGTATGTACCTATGCAATATATTATACATATAATTTATAAAAAAGCACTTTGTACTTGCCTTTAATTTTAAAATAAATATTTATGGTTGATATTTTGATTTATCTTCCTATAAAAATCTAACTTCATTATTATCGTCACTAATTAAAGTATAAAAATATAAAATGATGTTAGAAAGTCAAGCACGCTTATTAATTTTTGAAATCGATCGCAATAGATCTAGAGTTATAATTTCATTGTAATACTCAATTCATGATTGGCTGATAATGAATATAACTATGCAGGTGTTTATTGAGATTCTTATTCCAATTTGAAAACAGTGCAACTCTAGACCCACGCCGCTGTATTGTAACAATATAGGAATTTGGAAATAAATATTTATGTTTTATACAATTATAATGTTCCTAAGCAAAGTAAGATGAAACGAATAAAGACCAAATATAATAAATCCTGAACCTGACATTATAATGCAAGGGTTGATAAATGATCAGATATTAAATTTTACCAAAAACTTAAAATGCAACAGAAAGTAATGATATATAGAATAAGCACTTGTAGTCAGTTGAATAACGAAACAGCATCAATTATTCATGTTAATACAAGACAACTGGGTGGTAAAATTAAAATAGCAAACATAAGTTTTGGCAGCCGAGAATAGTGTCGATCAGTTTTGATCAGCTTTCATGGAAAATGGCTTATTGACAAGACCAAAGCCCAGACAATTAACACACGACTTGAATAATGAAGTTTTGTCAAAGAATTCATGATGCTGAGCGTGATCATTTAACTCTACAAGTACTTTCACAATAGCTTAGCAATATTAGCTGCACTAGTTTACATAGGTAAAACTCTATTCAGAAATCCTACAAAACAAATACTTCAAGAGTGAAGTAATTAGAACAGATGTAGCTTGTTTTTTTTTTGTGAAATAAGAGAAACAGTGAGCTCAATTTAATTTATAACATTTCTATAATTTAAACTGGCCGCAACCAAATTGTCGAATCATGTTCTTCAATCAGTAACTGCGGGTCAATGAAAATGTGACCCTCAGATACTGGAAGTCTTTATTTAATTATGTTGTTCATCTCTTGCTAGCTATAGGTGGTTGCATGACTTAAAGAACATCAACCAATCATATAAGTTGACACAAGATTAGCCAACAAGTTAATTTGAATAGACTTCCAGATACTGGATTAAGTGCTTGGCTAGAGCTTGGAAAGTTGTAACAACACTGTGGAAACATTCAATATATAATAATGACATGCAACTAGTTAACTACTTTTTCAGAATCATGTGTTACATCTATCGCCAGCAGACACCCATCGCGGTATTTTCTTCTCTATTTATTTTGAGTTATAAACCAAATTATGTAAACTTTATACCTATGTCTATGGCCTACTCTAAAGCACGTCAACAATAAAACTTCTCTTTATTCATTGTTAACACAACAATTCCTAAAATATCTAACAACACAAATAAATAAGTAAAGGTTTTGGGTGTCGGCAATTTTGTGAGAAAACAGTGTTATAAGTATACAGTTTCACAGACAGTGTAAAACGGAATGTTTTTATGCTATTGTAATGATTTAATCGAAAGTTAAACAAATGAAACAACAGTTCTTGTAAATTAAACCTTTTGCTGAAAAATGCTATAAAAGTTATAACTCAAAGCAAATAAAATGGATAGAAATTAATATTGGCCTCAGTGAAAACAGGTTTTGGCATTTTAAAACAAAGACTCATTTTAAAACCTAACTCATGAGTATAATCCAACAATATCTAAGTCGATGGATGAATTTTACTATTCTTAATAATTATAATTTTCTTATCATTTATATCATTTCATAAACTATCGGCTGCAAAACAACATTAATGCATTCCTAGCTTCATTACTCTTAATTCTAACTAAATAAATCTTATTTACAATGTCTATATTATAATTGTTCAATCATTATTAAATACAACATCACCCTATATTCCCCAAAGAAGGAATTTATCATATATCATATTTTAATAAATTTTGTCCATAACCACATTCAGTTTCATTCGAGTTACTAAAAGGAAGGCGGGCGAGGGCGTCATTCTACCCGAGACGTTTCTGGGAAGTTGTCGTCCAAGTAGCTCTGTAACGAGTGCGCCTGTCCTAAATGAGCACTCAAGTCGAAACTGTTCTGATCCACGAAGGTGTTGTGCACATGGTGCGGCTGCTCACGGAATTGACCAAAAGTCCACGGATCACTTAAATCGTCATTAGGTCTTTGAACACTACTGTCGAACGAGGGTAAACCGGGCCATGTCTGTGGCGATGGCGTGTTGAGCATGGCGGGCATGTTGTCAACTCGTGGCGGCAGCGGAGCCGGCTCCGTGCTGAATGATGACGCTCCCCACACCAGTGACTCGATGCTTGCGGTTGTGTTGGCGCTACTGATCTGATTAAATCTATCTATTCCCCAGGAGTTGGGAATTTCGGGTTGAGGTGCACTATTGTGCATCATATCGAGCGCTTTATTTACAGTTCTTCCGTACATGTCTTGCTGCCTGCCAACAACTGAAGGTCTTGCGGTCGAGCCTCTATCCGGACTAGGTAAGTGACAATCTGGTCGCATCATCGGGCTGTAGTTACCCATTCCAGGGCTTTTTTTGTTACTATGAGTCACATCTACACTTGGTCTGGGTGAATAAGGGCTATGGTGCATGCGGTCTTGTCGCGACATTGGACTATGTCCCGGAGTTTTATTCGAATTGCTTCGATGGTTATCGCTTTTTAAACCGATTCCTGGGTCGGGACTAGCATGGGTTGATGGATGAGGTGAAAATGGTGGATGATGTTTGGGCATAGGACTATAGTTTCCGGTGTTCCAAGCATTAGACTTCTGTAACTCTGGTTTAATAATTTGACTTGTATCTGGGCTTGGTTGGGCCGAATAAGGACTAGGCTGTGAAGAGTATGGGCTCGGCTGGGTCGAATACGGACTGGGCTGTGTGGAATAAGGGCTAGGTTGAGCAGGACTTGGTTGAGCTGAATACGGACTCCTTTGGGAGGAGAATTGACTGTCTTGGCGGGGCATAGGACTATAATTACCATAATTCCAGCTATTAGGATTCTTCATATTATCTTGTTTGATACTATGGGTTTCAGGACTAGGTTTATTATCGTGTGAGGTGGTTGGACTACACTGCTCTATAACTTTACCATGTTTTAATTTAGTGTGACTTTCTAACCTACTTAAAGGACTGGCTTCAGACTTATGTGTTGGTGTGGTTTTAAACTGTCCGAGATTCCATGAGTTACTATTTTTTTGGCTTTGATTTGATAACTCTGTCTGGACATCTGGACTATTTTGTACTTGACTGTCTGGTTTCGCGACTGGGCTGAAATGAGGACTTCGGTCTTTTACGGGATCCGACCTAGGGGTGGAAGAAGAATCTGGTCTTGACTGTGTAGCGGGACTTAATAATTTTGGAGTGGTTCCCCTTGTAAGTCTTCTCCCTTCAGGTGCAGTGGCCATCATATCCTTGCCAGATTTTCTTTCAAGTGTTTTACTATCTGGAGAAGCTCTTACTGGCGTTGTTTTTGAAGCCGATTGCTTATCTGCCACAGTCGTAGGTGACTCTGAAATGCTTTTCGGTTCTTGAAATACGGAAGACGAGGCTGTATCCTTTGTAGATGATGATTCTGTTTTGGTATCTGATTTATCGGAAGCGTCTGCAGAGGGCTCTTGTTTGGCGGCTTCTGATTTGGAGTCAGCTGCTGACTTTTTAACGCCTTTCTTTGCCTTTGCACTCTCCTCTTCTTTTTGTTCTTTGGCTTTTATTTTTTCTGGATCTAAGCTATCTTTGAGGTCTTGTATTTCATTCCCCGTGTACAAGCGTTTCATTCCTCTTGGCAGAGCGCGACAAGAGCTAAGGTTTATAGACTCAATATGGGGACATTTGAGAAGAACTTTCTTTATGGGTTCCAAGGAGACTGATGACCCACACAAGTTGAGTACTCTGAAATAATAAAGACATAATTAAGCGTGAATTCAGCGTCAGGGTTTGCTTTATTCTAGACTAGCGATACAACACTGCTTCGGACAGTTTTACGACTTGACAAAACTTCGGAATTTCTTTATTATAATTATGTAGTTTAATATAAATTTATTATACACATACTTAAATCTTCCTTCCTAGATGGAAGAAAGAACAGCGCGGTCACACTTACGGACCTGAAAAGCGACTTTCATTTATAATATGTATAGATGATATAATACCAGCCTTTTAATTGTCCCACTGCAGAACAAAGGCCTCATCTCATACAGAAAAACTACGAGCATTGATCACCACGTTTGTTCAAGACGGGTTGGCGATGTGAGACTTATATTAATTGTAAGTCCAACAGTGCGATTCTGTAAAAATCTCACCCAGTAAACTTGGGTGAGGTGAGTTTGCAGTGAGCTGTCAATCCCTGGCGTTAGGTCAGAAGATAGTTCATTTAAAGCTCACTTCACTTAAATAAATCACGGTGAGACATTAACAGAATAAACCTACTGGTTTCGTCACGATGTTTTTGTTCATGGATGTCAGTAATGTGGTGAATAGGACTTACTTCAGCTTGCTGTCGGGCGAGTCGGCGAGCGCGGACACGGCGTCGTCCAGCACGCGCTCGGCGGACGCCCACGACAGGTCCAGCTCCAGCAGGCTGTGCGACCACTTCTCACAGATCAGCTCCAGGCACGCGCTGCTTTGACGGGTCACGTTGCAACCTACACAAACAATGTTATTATTAAAATAATAATACCTATGTAGTACCTTTAAACGAACAATTGTTGTTTAAATGTATATAATCTGAATCTCGAAAACGGCTCCAAACGATTTTCATGAAATTTAGTATGCAGGGGGTTTCGGGGGCAGTAAATCGATCTAGCTAGGTTTCATTTTTAGAAAACTTCAAACAAAAAAAAAAAAACCGTGGAAAGCGCGGTCATCCAGATATTAATAGTTATAGTCTGGGTGGAAACGCCGGGAGGGACGACCTAGGAGGACATATAGTGAAATAAGGCCCCCGATTTGGTGTCGTTACTTTAGTGATCGCCTAGTGGCTGGTTAAATATATTTTTGCCCAGTCACTAAGCATGCAATTAGCATGCATAGTGTCCGCGTGGCAACAGACCAACTGTGGGTGTCTGAGGATAGACGGCGCCGGCGCGGGCGAGGCCGGCCCTGGATAAGGGTCGGGTCGAGGTGGCCATGGAAGAGAATGCCTGGAAGGAATTGGGGGAAATCTTTGCTCAGCAGTGAGACAGTGTAGGCTAATACAAAAAGTAATTGCTTAATAGATTTAGATGTTCTAGTGTGAGTTGATTACTAAGTTATCAATAGGTATTAAACCCATTTTAGAAAAGTGTCTTAATTAGATTCTAAAATGCTAATAAACCACAAAAAACAACATTTTTATTTAATCGATTAGTGCCATAAAAAAGCATTTAAATTTAACATTTTCCTATTTCGCGCGTAATTTGACGAAAACGCAGTGGACGCCATATTGGCATGTGGGTATGACGTCAGTTTGCTGTGTAAACAAATGCGCTGATATTTTGTATGATAATTGTTTATAATTATAAAAAATTAGTTATTATTCTACTCATTTATTTATAATTAATGTTAGATATTATTTCAATAAAAAATTACTGTGGTTACGAAAATAATAAAAGTACAAAGTGGTTCCGTTTGTTTTTTTTACAACGGTATGACGTAATAACATGGCGACTACTATTTCATGATGTTCAGAAACAGATAAAAAAACTGCAATTTTTTAAAGGAATTTTAAAATTTAATTGTTATTTCATGAACTAAAACTAATATTTTTTGCCTAAGCTATCTCAATAATATATTTTTAGACTTTTTCTCAAATAGAGTAAATTACCCTATTGATAACGGACAGTTTGAAAAGCCTAGTTCTTTGTTTAGCAAAATCATGTACAATTTGTTCGTGCGAAGTCTTACAAAAGTAAAGGTGCACTAAAATACATAATCTTCACTAGTCGCGTTGCTTAATACTAATCAGTACAATGATAAGATCTTTGGTCAGAATAATAAAATACGTATTTCTTCTTTAAGTCTCACTTGGTACTACAATTGAGATATGACATCCCAATGTAGTCTAAAGTATACGTTTGATTTAACAGAAAACTATTAAGTGTATGTTACCGCCAAGGAAGAGATGCTGCAGGTCCCAGGCGGGCACGCGCACGAGGCCGGAGTCCGTGAGGCGCTGCAGGCCGCGCAGGTCCAGCAGGCGCAGGCGCGTGGCGCCGCGCACCAGGCGCGCCAGGGCCTCGTCGCCCAGCCGGTACTCGCCCACGCCCACGCGCTCCGTCGCCGCCTCGCCCGCTATCGACAGCTCTTCCAGCAGAGGCCAGCCTTTGCATTCCATCTGGGAATAAATTAGCTCCAAAATAATTACAAAATCAGTGTCTGCGAATAGCAGTATCTTGGGCTTCTAACTAGATGTAACTATGCTAGTAACTGATAACTACTGATAAGTGTCTAACATATGGAACAGTATAAAACTAACAACTAAGTATTCCTTCAAACTCAAAGCATTTATTTAAATGAAACCATTGACAGGCACTTTTGAATTGTCAAAGTCGGTCAATCAGAAAAGTGATCCAAACTGCCCTTGCCATTCCGGATGTTGTGAGAAGAACTGGCAAGGAAACTCTATATAGGCTCTCAAGGACACCCTTATAAATTATGTTGTTTTTTATTAAATTATTAACGATATAAAAAAAACAAACAATTAAAAACGGTTGGCACAGTTGGCGCAGCGGTTAAGCGTTTGACTGCTGCGCTGCGTGTCGCCAGTTCGATTCTCGAACGGAAAAAAAATTTGTATGACCTACAAGTAGTTGTTCCGGATCTGGCTATTTGTGTATGTGAGTTTAAACGTTTGTAAACGCACCTACAATACAGGAAAAAAATCCTAATGTGTTCCTTTGTTTAAAAAAAATTAAAAAGTCTTGGGCTGTAACCGTAGCGGGAATTGATGATATAGATTAAACGAACCTGCTGCGCGGTAGTGGCATTGGCCAGCACTAGCTGCGAGTTAGCAGCTCTGAACACCCTCATCTTGGGGCATCCCTTCTGCAGCGCCTCTAGCGGTACGGCGGCCGGGTGCGACGCCGCCAGCGTGCCGGATATGTCCAGCACTTCAAGGTTGATGCAGTGGCTCTAGAAATATACAAAGTATACTACTATTTTAAAATACAATTAAATCATCAAGAAATTTGCATCGCGGGTTGATTTAAAAAAAAACATGTTAGCGATCCCAAGTTGCAGTACCAGCACCAGCCCTGTACCCTATTTAAAGGAAAATGGTGCCATTACTTCCAAACTAGTAGTCGCCCAGTGGTTGAAATTCGACCATAATTCATTTAAAACCATTTGTATTTGTAATGAATTATTAATAAAAATATTAGCTTTTCTTCATATAAAATATAACTGTGCTAAATTTTCATAAAAAGAGGTACAGAGTTTTTGCTACACATATTACTATACTAGCTTTAGCCCGCCGCTCCGCCCGCGTGGATGTAGGTTATCGCGTAAAAAAGTAACCTATGTCCTTCTCCGTATCCCAGGCTATATCTCTGCCAAATTTCATGACGATCGGTTAAGCGGTTTAGGCGTGAAAGCGTAACAGACAGACACTTACTTTGGCATTTATAATATTATAGTCCCTACTATAGATAACCAGTTTGTCAAAGAGAATTTAGGGATCGTACGTGGGTACAGTGACTAGCACGAATACTTAGGACTTGATTTAAGATGGCGGATCGGTTTGCGCATTGGTAAAAAAGTCAATCTTTCATCGTGCGCTCAAAATTCTGGCCGGTCTCTGAAAACAAAGGTTGTTCTTTTCCACAACAGTGGCAAGTTATTTGTTAACAAACCCTCTGTGTCATGTCTCTGTTAAACCATCAAAATTAGATTAAATTAATTAGAACCGAGAGGATTTAAAAAAAAAATGGTCGTTTTTCAATCACTTTGATGGTCATCCTACTAATATTATAAATGTGAAAGTTTGTATGTTAAGCTGTTTGGTTGTTTGTTACTCAATCACCCAAAAACGGCGGATGTTAGTTACGAAAATATAGTTTACAGTAAAACACGTGGCGTAATGGGATTGCCCGCCTATTTAATCAGGAAATCCCGAAATATTTACGTGAACAACACTAAAAAACAGAATCGAATAACGAGAGTTTTTTTTGTTGAAAATAATGAATTTTGAACCACATTATTTAAGGTCATTTGGTTAGGTCACCTTTAGTATAAACCAAGGTTCGGAAAGAGTTCTGGGTGAGGTATTTACGCTAAGTTTCAATGTTATTTTTTGAGTCCTATTGACAAGCAAAGACCTCCCTTCTCTCTTTCCATTTTTCCTGGTCTGCTGGATTTTAGGCATTGCTTCAGGGGATCTTGTCAGATATTTCATACCGAGGTTCCGTTTCCTGCTATTTAGGATCCACCAACCAGTTGTTTTAGCCCAATGCTCTTGCAAAATTAGATGAACCCAGTTCCAGTTTAATGTTTATTTTAAAACTGTTAATTACTAGCGGCGCCCCACAGTTTCACCCGCATAAGTCTGGATCCCGTGAGATATTGGAATAAAAGTACGCTATGTTAAGACATTAAATACTTTTCCAGACCATGCATTTGGCAGACCATGACCTGGAATAGGTTCAGGTCATGGTCTACCAATGTGCCTAATTTTATTCAAATCCATTCAGCCGTCTTAGTGTGAAAGCGTAACAAACTAACATACAAAAATTCAAATATCTTTATAATATTAGTTTAGATCAAGGCTGCTCAAACCCAGGTCCGTACGGTCCCCGAAGCCCCACCAACGCATTTGAATTGGCCTGCCAATAGCTGGGCGATAGTCTTTTGAGAACAGATTTCAGGACTTAAAACTAGGTCTACTAAATATTTTGCTTCTTATGAACCCATTCTTATCATTTCTCAATCAGTCAACAATCTAGACAAAAAAAAAGAAAAGTCCTGACTGACTCATCAACGCCTAGCCCAAACCCTTGGACCTAGAAAGCTGAAATTTTGCACAGAGGTTCCCTTTATAATGTAGACAAGGAATAAGGAAGGATTTTTCGAAATTCAACCCCTAAGGGGATGAAAGTTCCGCGCTGGCGAAGCCGCTAGCAAAAGCTAGTAACACATTTTGAGACATGATTTCATTATAGATTTGTCGCCCAATATAGATAAGTTGTTAGCATAAATACCTCTTCAAAGGTATCAGCGAATTTTTGACTATTCAAACTATGAGTAACTTAAAGTTTGGTTTCATGTATTAACATTATCTACCATAAATGTTGGCAAGTTTTATTTACTAAATAGTCCGCCAGCTGACACGGAATAAAATTGATTGGGCAGCCGTGATTTAGATATTACAAGGTAGATTGTAAATACATACCGCTATCGACTGCAGAATCTGCGGCATAGCTATGAACTTGTTGTTCGCTAGCATGAGATGCGTCAGTCTTGCGCCGAAGTTCTCCGCGATGCGCGTCATCGAAGCCGCTGACATGCACGTACTCGAACCACCCGTTTCAGACTGTAACAATACAAACATTAATTACTGTATACAAGTAACTTTACTAGAGAAATCTGAGCGTAGCTTACAACGCTGCCTGAGCCTTCGGGACAATGAGCGTGATGTTACGTCGTGTCCTATAATTACGACCAATACGGAGGGTAAAAGTACATACATAGCCGTTTCCGTCGTTGAATATAACTATCGAAACAATTATCCTATTTGAAGCGCGAGGATTATAATGTAAATCATACTTTTTTATCAATCAATGAATTCAATTATACAAAGTTATTAAATTATAGAAAGTGGGGTTGCATTCAATCACAGAAATCTTAGTAATAAGGCAATAGAAGTCGTAAAGACGCATGACCTTGTCGCCGCGCATGTGTCTCGTACAACACAAGTGCGCGTGGAGCGTTTGTTGCGGTAATTTGTGCTGTTTGGGACGCGGAGAGGTAAACATGGTGTTTTGCAGCATACCCAACTACGGAAATTCTTCCAAAATTTGTAACATGTAAAATTTATAGGAGGTGGGCTTATTATTGTTATGTATGTGGGTAAGTTAAAAAACAGTCTGCGTTGAGTGTCCTTGTATCATTGACGTGTGCCGTCTGGTTTTTATCAAATTAAAATTAGTTATCTATTATTGCGAAACTTCTTGGCGATTAACGCTTAACGGAAAATTTTCGATAAGCGCATTACGAGCTTTGCACTGCACTATTCCTAAGTGAGAGAAGGCACGACGAAGGGTCTGCCATCTGGTGGCGCAAATCCGAAGTTGTACGCAATAATTACTTGAAATTGACACTTCACGTAATAAAATAATCTCATAAAAGAAGTAAAAAAAAAACATAATTACTAAGTGAAAATGTATTGTTGTGTTTCTGGATGCTCGAACACTTCAAAGAAAACTCAAAATAAATATCAAATGGTGTGAAATTCTATTATTTTCTCTTCCATACAGGTTCTCCTGCGGATCTCTTCATTCCTGATTCGATCACGTAGGGAAACTCCTAGCATAGCCCTCTCCATTGCCCGTTGGGTGACTTTAAGCCTTCTGATAAGACCCATTGTGAGCGACTACGTTTCTGTGCCATAGGTCATCACAGGCAACACACACTGGTCAAAGACTTTCGTCTTGAGAGATTGCGGTATTTGGGACGAGAAGATATTGCGAAGCTGTCCAGCTGAGTCAGATTCGACGATTGACCTCTTTCTCGAAGTTGGACCTACCTAACTGGACAGTTTGTCCTAGGTAAACGTACTCGTCCACAACTTCGAGTTTAGCGCCTCCGATTGTCATGAGAGTGGGTGTTACATGGGCATTTCACACGACGTTTGTCTCATCCATGTTGATTTTAAGACCCACTCTTTCGGAAGCTTTACTGAGGTCATCAAGCATTGCACTGAGGTCCTCCATGGTCTCAGCCATGACAACTATATCATCGGTAAACCGAAAGTGAGTGATGTACTCGCCATTGATGTTGATGCCAGCCCCTTTCCAGTTCAGAACCTTGAAGACATCCTCCAGTGCAGCGGTGAACAGTTTCGGAGAGATAACGTCTCCCTGTCTCACTCCTCGCTGCAGAAGGATAGGTTTCGAAGTCTGGTCCGCGACTATGACTCCAGTCCGTTTTCATACAGACATTTCAGCACCTCGATGTACCGATAGTCGATCTGACACCGTTGAAGAGACCGCAGTACAGCCCATGTCTCGATCGAATCGAAGGCTTTTTCGCAGTCCACAAACGCTAAGCAGAGAGGCAGGTTATACTTTTCGATTTTCTGTATAACCTGCCGCAGCGTATGTATGTGGTCTACGGTGCTAAATCCTTTACGGAACCCGGCTTGTTTTTTTTTTTTTTTGGGTGGGAAATCATCAAATAACTTCTCCCGCTCTGGGTGGAGCGGGAGGGCGTGTCAGACTTTTACTGACTAAAACCCACCCGTGTTCCCTCAGTTGCCTGTGTGCCAGGGGCCGCGGTATCTTTTTCGAACAACCCGCACCCCTGGCAGGCATCGGTCCTTGCGAACCCCACCTATTGGTGCTGACATCTCTTTGAGGCGCGCGTGGAACACAACGCGCCGTCGACCCGGGCTTGGTCCTTACCGGACAGCGAGCTACCCATTACTCGCCGTCCGCAAGCCCGCGCCTACGGTGGCCGGGAATCAGCCTGGGATTCCCGACGCCCAGGGCTTCTCCCGCGGCGACTACGGCCGTGAGGGCGCATATACTGCCTCTCCCTCACGTGCGCCGCCTCCCTCTTTGCGAGCATTACTGCTTCGCAGAAGGAGGTGACGGCTAACCATTCACTCTCGCTCCGTACCATGGCCTGCACCAGGGCCGGACGCGAGAGATCGCCGCCGCCGATCGCCTCCACGAGGACACGGCGGTGCTCCGCCCAAGCCGGGCAGACCGCCACCGTATGCTCCACCGTGTCCTCAGGGCGATCTTCGCAATGGAAGCACCCGGGCGTTTCCTCCCGCCTTATACGAAACAGGAACCTCCCGAAACAACCGTGTCCGGTGAGGACCTGCGTCAGGCGGAAGGTGAGGACGCCATGCCGCCTCTCAAGCCACTCCTCAAAGAGGGGACTTACCGCCGCTATCGTGGCGTGCCCAGAACCCGGCTTGTTCGAGAGGCTGGAAGTCGTCAAACTTGCGAGACGGTTTGTGATGACCAGTGATAGGAATAGGTAGTGCCTATTTGCCTAAACTTCGAAGAACAGAGACAAGAAACGGAGACTTCCTTAGGACTAAATTTTTTCCGAGACATCTGTCCCGAAATTTCGAGACAACACATAAATACATTAAAAAAAAATGTTATTTGGAATAAGTAATTCGTCTATATTTACCTAAAGTTTGCGACTAGATATATCATAATAAAATAATAACATACACAGTCGTAACAACCATAAAATTTTCTGATTTTTTTTTTTCTATTGTTTTTGTATCCCATGGGAACTATACTTTTTTTTAATAGGAAGTAGCATATGTGCTATTCCACACCTTAATCTATATCACTACCAAAATCAGCATTTGCAGTGGAATTGAGTAATGGACATCCATACAAACTATCACATTTATAGACAAACTTTAGATAAATATAGACGAATTACTTATTCCAAATAACACATTTTTTTTAATGTAGGTATTTAAGTGTTGTCTCGAAATTTCGAGACAGATGTGCCGGAAATAATTTAGTCCTAAGGAAGTCTCCGTTTCTTGTCTCTGTTCTTCGAAGTTTAGGCTAATAGGCACTGCCTATTCCTATCACTGGTGATGACTCTCGAAAACAGCTTGTAGACATGGCTCAGAAGTGAGAGGGGCCTATAATTCTTAAGAAGGGTATTGTCACCCTTCTTAAAGAAAAGTACCACCACACCTCTGTTCCATGCCTGTGGCGTTTTGACCTCGAGTATGATGGAATAAAACAGCTTCTGCAGGGCCTTAAGAACGGGTTTTCCGCCGGCCCTCAGGAGTACGGCCGAAACTCCGTCATCACCCGGCGCCTTGTTGTTTTTAAGCTGCTTCAGAGCCACCCTAATCTCGAGCTAACGTCCGGGATGTCTTCGGTGTAGTGTCGGGTCAATCTGGCTCTTGGGTCGTTTGCCAGATTCGTAACGGGGTTGCTTGTTGACGTGTATAACAGTCCATAGAACCTCTCGATCTCTCTCAACAGCTCAGACTTGGTGGATACGACCCTGCCATCATCGGTCTTCACTTTGGCAAGCTGACTCTGCCCCATAGACAGATCTCTTGCAAAGACCTTGGAGCCCTTGTTCCGGTCTATCGCGTCTTTGATGCGGTCCGTATTAAAACGGCGAAGGTCGTTTTTCAAGGACTTAGAGATCCGTCTATTGAGCTGTCGGTACTTTAGCGCGTCGTCTGAAGACTGCAAGATCATTTCACGCCTCTCCTCCATTAGCTGCTGAGAAGGATCAGAGACTCTTTTTGCCATTAGTAAGATGGGTCTTGAAAACATGCCCCGACCGTATAGACAATTTTCACGAACCCATCGTTAATATTGTCCACAAAGCTCCCTAGGCACTCGAAACGATTCTGGAATTCGAGCTAAAAGCTCTCGGGGTTTTGGACTTGGATCGGTGCTGGACAGAGCGTACACTTCATCAGCCGACATCTTTCCAGCTTGATATTGATATTCAATGTGCCTCTTACCATGCGGTGATCGCTTCCGGTTTTCACCGCGTTGATCACAGAGAACATTTTTTAATGCTGTAAAATCATACGTTTTTAACCATTAATGTCGTTTTTTTTTAAACAACTTAAGATCTAAAGTTTTTAAATCACTTGGAATTTTATAGTATAAAATTGTATTTTATTGTATTAAAGACGACACTTAGTTATAATCGGCACATCTTGGGCATAAGTAGTAACATCGAAAAGGATCATCTTCTTCATGAAGGAGCTTAATGCAGTATGACCTGATACAGCCTGAGATGATAAATATCATACCGTCAGCGACAAGTCGATTCTCTGCAGCTTGGGCAAGGCCTGCATGAGGTCGAACAGTTGCTCGGAGTTGATGCGGCTCCAGCCGGCGACGCTCAGCTCCACCAACTGAGGGCAGTAGTCAGCGACGCAGGCGAGCACCCACGACACATTGCTGACTTTCCAATGAGCTGTAGAGCAAGATAAAAACGATTAGTAATAATAATTTATGAAGGATGGTATTGGGCATCTCTTTTATTGCATCGTCTAACACTAACTCCCTTGCATCCTTGGTATTCCGTCTGCACAGATAATCTGACGAACCGCTTTGGATTTTGGGCTTTCAAAACGAATGAAGGTAGAAAAAGCTAAAACCTTTTTGACCGAGCCTAGTGTCGGCAATAACTATGAATCACATTCAAATTCTTTTACTTGCCAGATTATCGGTTTACAATGTCGAAAGAAGAAAATACGTTTATTTGCAGTAAACACGACCCAAAAAAGATTAGGAACACAAAAAAATAAAATAAGAAAAGGTTGGGGTAAACATGCGTTACATACACGCAAAACGGCTATCGCTCAGCGTTATGCTGCGACCCTATGCAGGACAGAGCCCCAGGGCTGGTTTTCAGTGACAGCCGGCTTTGACGTAATGACGTCGCCCGGTGCATAAAACAATTATTAGGACACTGTACTGGTACATGATCTGGTACGTGATCTTAAAAGTATAATGGCCCCTTTACATTCTACCATTACGTATGGTGTGTAGATAATTTAATATTATCTATTATTTTAATTAAACAAAACAAAGCAACAACAAATAACAACTGCTTCATTAGTATTTTTGAGGAACAAATGAATTATCTATCTATAATTTTTTTGCAAGACACCAGAAAGCAGTGTAGGAACAAAAAACCCGTTTTTAAATAGATCACACCACAAAGTAATTCAGCACAATAATTCACTTACCAATATTTAAGATTTGACATTGTGGTAACCGGTTTTCCAGGAGCCACACCAGTTTGTAATCTGTTTTACATTTTTCACTAGTGTATTGCGCAAGGTCTACATTCTTCCACAATTCTGGTCTACAGCTCACACTGTGCCATAACTTACATACTCTACCAATTCTGGAAATAAATGTAAAAGCACAATGAGTATTATGTATAAAGCTTAGTTACATTGTCAAAATAGATTTCCTGAAAATGTTTACCTGATCACAGAAGGCAATGTGCCCTGAGAGGCCACAACATTTTCAAATATCTGTAATAGAATCTCCTTAGGCATAGAATGTCCCCAAGGACTTTGCGGTCCAGTCTCTTTACTTTCAGCTCCACTAATTCTAGTTCTTTCAGTCTTTTCACTTTTCTCTGCAAAAATGTAACATTGAAGAGTTAAGATATGTAAATTATGAAGATTGCTGCTTATCAATACAGCAATGAATGCAGGTGTTTGTGAAAGTAATGTGCACTCACATTTATTAAGAACAGGCTGCAGGGTAATTTACGTTAGTAAATTTCTTACACAAGGATATCAAAAGGCATCAAGACAAAAAATACTGGTAGGTATATGATTGTAGCTTACAAAGGCTATGCTATCTTGTTCTCTTCTGTCGGTTATCAAATGCAAACATGCAGCTGAGGTAGAACGGATGCGACTTGCGGTGCTATTTGGGAAACCCCTGTTTGTTCAAAAATTGTAATAGACAAATAGAGTGAGTTATAAGGATGTACTTACTTTGCTTACTTTTAGAACTGGTTGCTTTCTTATTCTTAGGCTTAGGAGTCTTGGGTTGCGGAGGATGGCGCGGCTTGGGCGCGGCGACGCTCATGGCGGCGGCCGTGTCCCCACGCGACGGGTCATACTCCTCGCCAGAACTCACGCTAGCTGGCGACGCCACCCGCTTCTTCTTAGATTTTCTTTGGCCAATATCGGCGACCGATGTTGGCGTTGGTGTTACCTGTAATATTAGGTTAATTTAAGATGTGGTGTTTCCTAGAATGTGTCACTAGTTACAATACTATACTACTTGTAATACTTATATTAAGGTTGAACGAAAATTCTCTAAAGACTACAGTGAATTGTACTGTGCTGTGGTTTCATTATCACGCTGCATCCATCCTAAAATAAAGGCGTGATCACATTATGTTAAATAATAAATATAGGAATTAAACAAGCTACAAGATATTACGTGCTTATCATTTCAAGCAAGTTATTAAGTCAATAAATGAAAACTGGTAAAGTGACTGTCTGGACCAACAAGACCCAGTGAGCGCAAGCGTGATTGCTGAGTGAGTCCCGGGTTTGATCCCCAGGTCAAGGAAAATGTTATTTAGTTTTTCCATTACGAATAGCAACCTAGAGTCCAGATTCGTGCCGGTATAATGGCAATAGACTCCCGGGTATTCATCAGACTTGAACATAGCTGGCGAAATGTGTTTATTTATAGGTATGATGTTATGTTATCACAATAAACATTATTTATTTAGGACATTCCAATATTATAACACGCCTTCACTTTTAAGAACATGCAATAGCAAGTGTTTTGTTTGTGTGGGTGGCAAGTGAAGACCACTATGATGTTCATTGGTATTCTGCAGAAAACTGGTAGTTTAGTTTTAGTTATGGTTAACAGTGGTATTCAGTTTAAAAAAAATTATCACACTTTCTGTTTTATTTCATAAAGTAACATTGCTTATTCATAACTGGAAGCAAAGTTCCCTGTATCAATATAGGGATAATAAGCGAGGCAGTGAAGGGCTAATTGATGCAGCGTGATCCTGAAATGAGCCTTGCATACAATAGTATGGCCTACGGCCATTTTATGGTGAGGAAAAAGAAGAAAAATATTATGCCATAAATATACGGGCTGTATTTTTAGTCACCTTCCAAATTTTTCAGGGTGATAGTACCCGTTAAATTGAACAACTTTCTCCAAGGAACATGGGTCGAAATATGAAAAAAAAAAATCGGACCTCCCATACAAAATCGACCAGCTAACTATTGATTTTGCATGGGAGGTCGATTTTTTTTTCATATTTCGACCCATGTTCCTTGGAGAAAGTTGTTCAATTTAACGGGTACTATCACCCTGAAAAATTTGGAAGGTGACTAAAAAATCAGCCCGTATATTTGTTTCAATTTCTATCACAAATTTAAAATATTGAAAAAAAAGTTATCTTAAAATTGTAAAAAAACCGAACTCACTAGTTTAAAGGTCAAAGCGCGTCCGAGTATCACCCTTGGCTGCATTGTTGTTGATACAAAATAAAATAGTAAGTATATTATGTCATAACTACACAAGTATAAAATCTTTTTTTAATAAATTCATAAACGTGGACATCACATCACATAAGCCTCATTTTTACCGTAGTAGTATAGATATTTTTTTGTTGGCAGTTTAATAACTGAGTTGCTATGCTGCTAGTTTTCTACTTTCTCCATTTAATTATTTCATTATTTATTATGGGCACAGCAGATGTTAAACTTAAAACTGTATTTTCATACAATGGATACTGAATAACAGTAGTAATATGCAACAATATAACTTGTTTAAACATAACTCAGTTTATTTTGTAAATAAAATTGGAAGGATGAAACTTTTTGAAGTATACCTAATCTAAATGTATTGCGTTTTTTTCCTGTTATTATTAAATTACTTTGCAAATTTTCACTATACAATATAACGTAAGTATAGATGTTATTACATCATATAGGTACTTATAAACCAATCTTATTAATCACAGGTCAGTCAAGATTACTGAAATTGTCTTTCGATCTTCGGTTTGCCCTGTTTTTTCTGATCTGTTGTTGGTTTGCCCAAGCATCATTTTACTCCCCAATGTTTCCGTTTCTTATTTCATCAATTGATCATACAGCTGTTATTTGATTGTTTAAAATTTTTGTATTATCATCCAAGCAAATATGGCTATGATTACTTAGCAAATAATATAGATCTACAGATATTGAATTAACCATGGGATTGTTATTAACTATTCGAAGTTCATGAGACTTGAAACATAAATTGCAAAATGTAGGTGTAATATACATTTCTACCTGCTCCGTTGGGGTACACAGGGTGCTGTTGTAATGGTTTATCATAAATCAAGAACTCATCAGACGCGTATTGCAGGGTAATAGACGTTCTAAATGTTGGCATTATAATACTCCTAGATTATAACAGAAATATTTAGTAAAAAACAAAGAGGCTAAAAATGTCACAGTACTTGGTATGTTGTAGTTATACACAGGTAAGTCTGGTTTTTACTTTTACTCATTGATCTAAGAATAAATCAAGAACAAAGTGTGTGACAGCTGTTTGTGTTTACTATCCTGTTGGAACCTGTAATAGCAAACAGTTACTATGCTACCCTACCATATTGGCATTGATAGCTTTACCATATAGGACCAAAATACTCAATAATGTCTCCAACAAAAATTTATTTTTGTAACAAAATGAGGACTGTTTGTACTTAACAAATGTTTATGTAACCTATCCAAAACAAGTTAGGTGTAACAACATGAAAACAAGTTACAGCTGAGAATGGAAAGTGAAGCTCACTGATATGCACTTACTTACTGTTACATTCAATGCTTTGTGAGCAAATATAGCAGTTTATGTATTGGCTATTGATTGAGCAGATTGCAACAATGATTGATATTCAAAGAGGTTTACTTTGTCTAGAGAAAGTGTAATATTTATGCCGTTGTTTTAAGTTTATAACAATGAGTAGGTATATTGAATAACTATAGAATGGTAAATTGTTACACTGTTATTGAAACCCCCAAATCCTAATACCTTATTGTCAACATTTTGCATTTATATCATGTGTTTTTTAAATATATAGTTTTGTGATCTCTATGTATTGCATATAGCTATAGTACCAAATTCCAGTAGCATTGGAGTCAATCGCTAGCCAACCATAGAAGGTAAGTTAAGGAGCATAAAGTAATTACTTACAGTTTCATGAACACGTGTCCTCCTAATCTTAATCTTCATAGAGTTAGTATCCACTATCTGGCTTCGATATGTGGGTGTGCTGCTCTCAGACTTCTTCGATTTCTTTTTACTTCGTGAACTGCGAATGTCCAACATAGACCTTGGCTTACCACTACATGGTATAACTGCATGAGCTCTACGCTCTCTAGACTCCTTTTTACTCTTTTTTGTTGATAATTGACTAAGTTCATGACTGTATGGTTTACCACTTTGTCGTGGCATATTAGTTAACGGTAACTTTGAATTGCGCTTGAGCTGTTCATCCTCTGAACTTTCAATGTCATCAGCATCTTCTTCTTCCTCCACTTCCTCTTCCTCCTCCTCCTCAGCCTCCTCGTCGTCGTCGTCATCCTCCTGGCACTCACTACTACTCACTAAATTCAAGTTTTTACCACCTTTCACTTGTGACACAACACTATGTTTAGAATGTGTTCTATATGATGAATCTTTTGATGAGTCTTTTCTCCTTTTACTTTTTGGAGGAAGACAACCATTCACGTTTAAGGATTGAGAACTCTGTCGGGAGCGGTGCTTGTGCTTCCTGTGTCGCGACCGCGTAGGACACGGCAGTGCCCCATTAGCCACTTGCGCCTTATGACTGGCGATTTCGTCTATGCTCTGTTCGAAATCAGTCTCCAGTTTAACACCAGAACCTGACTCGACTTCTTCTTGGTCGGAGTCAGCTTCAGACCCATCAGTCGCCAGCTTAGGTAGACGAACCTCCGGGAAGAGGTCCTTGCGGACGGTGAGCCTTGCGGCCTCGTAACCGCCGTTCACGGGACTTGATCGATCAGACATACCGCCCGCCTCCCGCCGCCCTCGCGTACCACTTCTACAAACCACTCACCTGTCCGCGAGGTAAACAATCAGTTTGACACATCACATTTTCACTTTTGTGACCAAGCAATTCACCGATCGTTAGGCGATGGCATGAAAAGGTAAATGATTGTCGATAATCGATGTGCGAAACATTATAATTACTTCAGTTTACACTTCTTGTGAGTCCCAAACATCTTTTTTTCTTCACATATTCGCATTTTAGGTCATCCATGTTCATGTAACGTTGTGATTGCGAAAAACAAAGTACAGATCATTTTCGCGGACACTTGTACTTGAATATTTGGTGATGACACATACAATGTACAATTTTTGAATGTTTGGACATAATACACAGTTATTTTTAATTATTTTCGTTCACTACGAGTTGATGAAAACTGTTGACCTTGTTTAGAAGCTTATTATGTTTCAAATTTTAATCAACAGATGCAGACATTGTCACAAAAAAAGTTGTACTTGTTTAAACGCAGTAGCCTTGGAGCGACGTTTACTTTACAGAGTCCGTAAATGAAAAATAATTACAATCCAATTTTATGTAAGTTTAAATCTTTTTTCTCATAAGTTCTAATTATTAAGAGATTATGAATGCAATTATAAAATAATACTTCACAAAATCATTATACTCGATTCTAAAACATTCATGATAATACCTCCTTACAAGCATAATAGCTAATGTCAAACGGCTGTGTTTTCTATTTCATCGCTAAATGTTGTTTAAGAAAATTCAGAGATGGCAGCACTCGTTAAATTTATAGAAATTCAATACCAAGAATTTGTTGTTTTTTAACGTTGCTTCTCTTTCTCTCAAATCCTATACGATATTGTCTGTAGTAGAAATTAGTTACATTTGTTGTTGTCTAAAATGATATTGGTTAGTTACATTGTTTAGTATTCATTGAAAAACTCGGAAATGTTGAAGTGTGGGCGATTTGTGACGACGTGTGTGTTCAATGTATTGTGTGTGACGTTCATCAATAGTGATAATGATAACCTACACGGTCTTTCTGTAGCAGAGTAGGTACATAACGGGTGAGTCATATTTATATTTATTAGATTTGCTGTTTATACATATCGATGATCTCATACATAAAATTGTAATACTGGCTTACACTTCATTGCTATGCTTATTCTATTTCGTCAACAACTCTATGCACTGACTAGGTACCTGTTCATTATTTTGTTTCCTACTTTGTTATAGCTAAAATAAAATAAGTATTCTGTATTTACCGACATAGTTAAGAAAACGAAGCTAAGAAGTTAAAAGTATTGAGTAGGTAATCCTTAGGTAAAAGCAATAAATTTGATAAAAGTATTGTGATGATGGCTGCTAAAGGAACGTGATAAAATGTTTTTGGTGAAGGTACACGTAACCGCTTATTTAAAAAAAAAACACACTTACTTAACCTAAGTAGGTAGATACCTCAGCAAAACGTTTTGATGAATTTAGTAGGCCTAAAATCTCAGCCCACTTTGTAGATTCGTGCTTTTTCTTGTACTTATACCTATAGTTATAATATAAGTAGTTATAACCTGTACTTACTTTGTAATTTTATTAATAAAACTGCCAAATTCGTGTCGGACTACACATATTGAAGGTTCTGCTGTCGGGAAATAAGGATCAATATTTACCGCAAGCACTAGGTACAATGATAAAAATTGCCTATTTAAAAAAGACGCCTCGAAGAAAAACCTCTAAAAACTAAAAAAAAAATACATTTATTGTATTGGCCTTGTAGGTACATAAGTTGTAGGTAATATTTTGATCAAAGCATTGCCACGTTGGGGGACAGCTAATGGAAACGTTATCCTTTCTACAATACTATATTCATTATTGCTGGGCCTCGTCTGTTTGTCGTTTTCATTGACCGTCCCCCGACGTCGTCGACGGAACCTAGGGGCCCCAAAGCTACCCCGACCCCGACCAGGTAGGCAAGCTACTTGCCAACGGGATCCCCGTTAGCACCCTATTATGTACTGAGCCTCCCCTGTCCGGCCATCCGTCCGTCCGTCCGTCTGTCTGTCAGCGGGCTATATATCAAAAACCGTAATATGTAGTCAGTTAAAATATTCACAGAATGTGTATTTCTATTGCCGTTATAACAACAAATAATAAAAAACAAGGATGATAAAATTTCGAATTGGTGTGGGGTAGGTACAAACGCCAGCAGGTCAAGCTATCCCAAACTGTCAAATTTTCCCAATTGAACCTTATCATATTGTAATAAAGTGGAAAATCTATCAAAAAAAAATGACAGATTGGGGTAGCTTGATGTGCTGGCCTCTGTACTTTAACTAAAAAGTGAGAAATAATAACTTTTTCAAAAAAAAAAAAACAACCGACTTCCGGAAAAACACTACAAAGTGAAAAATAACTTTAATTTCGGAAGTCGGTGTCTTTGGACATGTATTTTAATTTTTTGTCACTGCCTTCTGATTCCGAAGGAAGTCGGTTGTTTTTTTATTGGAAAAAGTTATTATTTCTCACTTTTTAGTTATAGTACCTACCCCTCACCAATTAAAAATTTCATCATCCTTGGGGTCAAAAGAATGCATACATATTTAAGCCTCAATTTAAGCGATAGCAGCAATCGCGGTTGATTTGCTGTCATTTTGTGAAGAGTTCCGTTGTCTGTCTCCGAAACGCGTCATCAGATCTGTATGAAATTTAAATGGGACCATTTCGGAATAAACCCCTTTCGAAAAAAGAATTTTGCAAATCCGTCTATATATGACGGAGTTATGTCCGAACATCCTACCACTCCTCCTCCTTTTTTTAAGTCGGTTAAAAATACAGTCAAACTTTAATGCCCCTTCAAAACAAGCCACACCCCTGGGTGCGGGTTTTTCGAAAAGAGATACCGTGGCCTGGCACACATGCAACTGAAGGAACACGTGTGGGCTTTAGACAGTAAAAGTCTGATACGAAGAGGAGCGGGAGAAGTTATTTGAAGATTTCCCATCCTCACAAAAAAAAGCGGCTCTACATACAAGAAACGTGTTTTTTTTCGGCGGCTTTCGTGTGCGAGTCCGACACGCACTTGGCCGGGTTTGGGAAAACGGGTACTATCTAGATCTGGCTGGCCTCTGCAATATTACAAAAACTAGAAAATTACAAAAGGAAGATACATCAGTCAAGTTAGGGGCTTCAATAGGTAGGCCTTCGTAACATAGAGCAGTGCCCTCAGAAAATGGAGGCGACACGGCGCCGACCGACTGGGGTAACTTCGCGTCGTCACGGTGAAAACTTATAGAGTACTAGCTGCCCGTCCCGGCTTCGCACGGGTGGGATCCCTATTTTTTTTTCGTTTAACCGTTTTTTCTCCGTCTTATTTCGCAAATCGGACTACCACAAAAATGTCATTCGGGTTAATACATAGAGTTTGGCCAACGAAAGCTGACCACGAATTATTAATTCAACCTTTTCTATATAATGCCAAAAATGCCATATACCAGAGGTAATAAGGTTATACTGATGTAAATATCGCATAATAATATGTTTTGAAAAATAATTAGTATCAACTCCGTTGAAGCCGGTTTAAGCAGTGTATAGCCAGGGTTGATAGCTCTTGATTTTTTTAAATTCCCGCCTTTTTTCTTGGACAGCTTTCGTTGGTCAGACTCTAGCCTGTGACACTCACAAATAACGTGGCTTTCTATTGGTAAAAGAATTTTCAAATTCGGTTCACTAGATCCAGTGATTACTCCTTACAACCTCACAAACTCACAAACTTTACCTCTCTAGTATAGATAAAAGCCTCAAAATAAATAAAATCAATGTCAATGTCAATTTTGCTGTTTAAAATAGGTCGGGGAAAAACGTTTTTTCGTATCATATAGATATAATCATTCATCATCATCATCATTTCAGCCGAAAGACGTCCACTGCTGGACATAGGCCTCCCTTAAGCTCCACCACTTCGACCGGTTCCGTGCTTCCCGCATCCAGCGGACTCCTACAGCCCTCATAAGGTCATTGGTCATTGCCCACTGCCACTTAAGTTTGGCAATTCTTCGGGCTACGTCAGTTACCTTGGTTCTCCTACGGATCACTTCATACCTGATTCGATCACGTAGGGAAACTCCCAGCATAGCCCTCTACATTGCCCTTTGGGTGACTTTAAGCCTTCTTAGGAGGCCCATTGTGAGCGACCACGTTGCGGTTCTATATGTCATCACTGGCAACACGCACCGGTCAAACACTTTTGTTTTGAGACACTGCGGTATGTAGGACGAGAAGATATTGCGAAGCCTCCGGAACGCTGCTAAACCGAGTCGGATTCGACGATTGATCTCTTTCTCGAAGTTGGACCTACCTAACTGGACAGTTTGTCGTAGGTAAACGTATTCGTCCACAACTTCGATGGCAGCGCCTCCGACCGTTATGAGAGTGGGTGTTACATGGGCATTGGACATGACCTTTGTCTTGTCCATGTTCATTTTAAGACCTACTCTTTCGTAAGCTCTACTGAGGTCATAGAGCATTGTACTGAGGTCCTCCATGGTCTCAGCTATGACAACTATATCATCAGCAAACCGAAAGTGAGTCCTTTACTCGCCATTGATGTTGATACCAGCCCCTTTCCAGTCCAGAACCTTGATGACATCCTCCAGTGCAGCGGTGAACAGTTTCGGAGAGATAACGTCTCCCTGTCTAACACCTGGCTGCAGAAGGATAAGTTTCGAGGTCTGGTCCTGGAGTCGGACTGACATAGTGGCGTTTTCGTACAGACACTTCAACACCTCGATGTACCGATAGTCGATCTGTCACCCTTGGAGGGACTGCAGTACAGCCCACGTCTCGATCCAATCGAAGGCTTTTTCGTAGTCGTCAAACGCTAAGCAGAGAGGTAGGTTATATACAGGTTGAAATTGAAAACGGTCCCTTAGTAAAAGTTGTTCATAATGATGAGTACAATCTCCCATTACGGTTTGTCGCATGTTTTCATTTTCAACCTGTATACTCTTCGGTCTTCTGTATAACCTGCCACAGCGTATGTAAGTGGTCTACGGTGCTAATGCCTTTACGGAACCCGGTTTGTTCGGGAGGCTGAAAATCGTCAAACCTGGGCGCTAGACGGTTCGTGATGACTCTGGAGAACAGCTTGTACACATGTACACATGGCTCAGAAGTGAGATGAGCCTATAATTGTTAAGAAGGACATAGTTACCCTTATTAAAGAAAAGTACCACCACACCTCTGTTCCATGCCTGTGGCGTTTTGCACTCGAGTATGTCAGAATCAAAGAGCTTCTGGAGGGCCTTAAGAACGGGTTTCCCGCCGGCCTTTAGGAGTTCGGCCGTGATTCCGTCATCACCCGGCGCCTTGTTGTTTTTGAGCTGCTTCAGAGCCATCCTAATCTCGTACAAGCTGATGTCCGGGATGTCTTCAGTATAGTGTCGGGTCAATCTAGCTCTAGGGTCGTTTGCCAGATTCATAACGGGGTTTCTTGTTGACGTGTATAACTGTCCATAAAACCTCTCAATCTCTCTCAACAGCTCAGGCTTGGTGGATACGATCCTGCCTTCATCGGTCTTCAGTTTCGTAAGCTGGCTCTGCCCAATAGACAGATCCCTAGCAAAGACTTTGGAGCCTTTTTTTTGCTCTATTGCGTCTTTAATACGTTCTCTATTAAAGCGGCGGAGGTCGCTCTTCAAGGACTTAGAGATCTGTCTATTAAGCTGTCGGTACTCGAGCGCATCGTCTGTAGACTACAGGATCATTTCGCGCCTCTCCTTCATGAGCTGCAAAGTAGGATCAGAGAGCCTCTTATTTTTATTGATACGACGGGTCTTGAAAATCTTAGACCCGACCGTATGAACAGTTTCCACGAACCCATCGTTAAAATTGTCCACAGAGCTCCCTAGACACTCGAAACGATTCTGAACTTCGAATTGAAAGCTATCGGGGTTTTGGACTTGGATTGGTGCTGGACGGAGCGTAGACTTCATCAGCCGAGATCTTTCCAGCTTGATATTGATATTCAATGTGCCTCTTACCAAACGGTGATCACTACCGGTTATCACCGCATTAATCACAGAGACATCATTGAATACTTGCTTCTTCGTCGACATAATGAAGTCAATCTAATTTTTGGTTATACCATCAGGGCTCTGCCAGGTCCACTTCCTGTGCCCCCGTTTTTTAAGAAGGAGTTGATCATAAAGAGGTCTTCCTTCTCCATAAAACTAGCCAGTAGGTGACCCCGGTGGTTCCTACGTCCAACTCCAAATTGCCCCACTCGCGACTCATCATCGTTTCGTTTGCCCAGTTTCGCATTGAAGTCCACCATGACAACGGTGAAGTGAGTTTTCGAACCATGCATGGCTCTAGAAATATCCTCATAGATGGTCTCCACCTCATCGTCGGGGTGTGACGAGGTCGGGGCGTAAACCTGTATGACCTGCAGCGAATACCTTGCGGATATTCTGAGTATAAGGAACGCCACCCTGGTCGATACACTCTCGATCTTCACCACGTTGCTCACAAGGGGCTTATGGACGATAAACCCGACACCACCTTGGGACTGCTGGTCACCCTCTCGGAAATAGAGCAGGTTACCGGATTTGAGGACTATCGAGTCCTCCTCCTCTCGCCGGACTTCAGATAAACTCCTATATCCCATCGTAACCTGCTCAATTCTTCCTCGAGTTCGACGATCTTTTCGACGGTCCGGAGTGTACGTGTGTTGTATGTTGCCAGGTCCAGATTTCGGTGATTATGGTAGCCAGATCTCTTCCGGGGAATATTTGCACCCCTTGCCTCACCGTGGCCTTGACCGCTACCGTAGCCAAGGGTAGGTCGGCCGCCGGGCACTAGGGGCCATTTATTTTTGGTACTTCTCATTTTGGGGGAGGGGGGCGTTGCCATAATCGCCACGCTTGGCAGGCGGGTTGGCGATCGCAGTAAGGTTTTAAAAATGTATAGAGAACACTGCTGCCCATTCTCTAATAGTTCCCTTAGTCGCCTCCTATGACACCCACGGGAAGAAATGGGTGGTGCTATTCTTTTAGTCCGAAACCACACGGAACATAAACATATAGGTATAAAGATGTAGTAAATTGTCTTTGGCTGTAGGTACTGTTTGTATATGGCTGGTTTTGATACCACTAAATAGTTGATATTTCTAGAAAAGAAAATCTAAAAGTTAAAATGGCGGGAAATCGCCGCCATTTTTACACGCTATAAATTAGCTTCACTTGTATGTTTGTAACCGACTCCTTAGGGCGCGATTTTGACCCACTTTAAACGGTCAGATTTCATTTAAACTTTGTAAACTTATCGAGGACCGATGACAATTCAATAATTAAAAAATCACGTTTGCAAATTAAGTACCTACGTAATTAGACGACTATCTTTGCATTTTCTTTTTCAAAAATACCTTTTAAGTTACTTTAATCAGCCTTTTTAGATTCGAATATGAAAACTAATGGCAAAACTAAGTGAAATTAACCAATTAGAATCAAATTAACAAAATCATTCTTATAAAACTTTTTTGACTCACGACTCGATATGAGAGCGTAGATAGGGTCTCGTCGCTGACAGTTATTATCATCTACTAATAAAAGACATTGAAAAGCAATGCAATGCCTCACTGCAAAAAAATTATCTAACGCAAACTTTAGCTCATAACCACCCGAAGTTAAGCGATTAATGTTATCGTGGTAATAAAACTATCTTATATCTTTATTGTCAATAGAGTTGGGTGCTGTTGAAACTTGTGTATTTACTACTTACAACTTACTAATATCAACAATCTCACAAACACATGTTAATGTTTATCACCAGGCCAGTTAGCAGTCTCACAGCACTAATTTACTTTGAAAAGGAGATAATCAGGATTCTGGCCTTTCAGTCTTCACCGTGGCTTCGAAATGATAGCTCTACGACCATGGACACCGTTAGGGACCACTGGCTTTAAACAAAATCCGCAAAAAACATTCAGAAAAAAAGCCTGAAGTAACAATTGAGCACCTAACCTATCCGAGTCGGTGTGCAAAAAAAAAATCAAGCCCATACTTTTTTTTTTTTTTTTGGCTGGGAAGTCATCAAATTACTTCTCCCGTTCTGGGTGGAGCAGGAGGGCGTGTCAGACTTTTACTGACTAAAACCCACCCGTGTTCCCTCAGTTGCCTGTGTGCCAGGGGCCGCGGTATCTCTTTCGAACAACCCGCAACCCTGGCAGGCATCGGCCCTTGCGGACCCCACCAGTTCGGCGCACCAGGACACGTGGCACGCCGTGACCACCCCAGGAACCAAGTAACAAAAGGGCCCCAGACGTACCCGTGTCTGGTGCCCTTGGTCCCCCTGCGACGGGTCAGCACAGTGGCCCCGCCGCCTACCACTTTTCGGCCGCAGGGGATAGGGAGAGCGGCCAACGCTATACCGACACTCCTCTTCCCCTGCGGCCCCACCGCGTCCGCCATCAAACGGTGGCGGCCCCGTCCAGGCCACGGAAGGGAAGAGCGCTACTCAGAAGTACCGGCACTCCTCCTCTTCCGCAGCCTGTAATCTTCAGCCGCGATGCCTCCCATTCGACACCGCGGCCCGCCTCAGTTGCGGTGCACCTCACCGCAACCTACATTCTGGCCGCTACGTCGTCGGCTTGGAGACAAAAGCCCTGACGAGCGGCCCCACCTTGGGGTTCCTCTTCGCTTCACCGTGGGAGCGGACCACGGCTACTGAGCCCCCCCGCAACGACTATGCGGGAACCCACTGGGGGGGAACCTAACAGAGGTGGGGTGCAAAAATATTCAAGCTCGCTTCGTGGACCTAAAAATGCACCCCCTGAAAATAATCCTTTGCCGGCGCCCAGGCTTAGTTACGAAAACACTACTTACGGACTACTGTGAACACCGAATACACATAGATAGATACCTTGTAAATAGACACTGAATAGTTAGAACTCTCAGCCAGAACAATGGACAAGAAACTTTTTGCCGCCTGAGACGCCTTTCATTCAGATCCTGTTACTATAGTTAAGCTAGAATCTTTTCAAGTGGGAAAATAACCAGCATGCTGCTGAACAACTTGTTTAAGGAAACTATGCCACACATAACGATACTTCAGTCATTCGCACATCGCTGCTAATGCTGCTATGTCTTCGACAATTCGCCATGCAAGGCTGTTCATCAACTTTGCACACTCTTCACTTGAAATGTGTCCCATTGGATGTATGTTAGATATTTCTATCAATGGCCCAGGCCAGCTCACATCAGAAAGCTGCAACCGCTATAATAGGGTATTTTACTCTATATGAGAAAAAGTCTAAAAATATACATATTATTGAGATAGGTTACGCAAAATGCAGTCGGAAAATGTTAGATTTAGTTCATGAAATAACAAAATAAATTTTAAAATTCAATTCAAAGATTTCAGTTTTTAAATCTGTTTTTGAACACCATGAAATAGTAGCCGCTATGTTATTACGTCATACGGCATGTCAATTGAACAACTTTGTACCTACTTTTATTATTTTCGTAACCAAAGTATTTTTTTTTAATAATATTTTGCATTCAGGAACAGAAAACACACGATTAGTAGAATAATAATTTTTTTTTTCAATTACAAATAATTATCATACATAACATCAGCGCATTTGTTTACTTAGCAAACTGACGTCATACCCACAGACCAATATGGCGTCCACTGCGTCCAGCGTTTTGGTAAAATTACGCGCGAAATATGAAAATGTAAAATTTAAATGCATTTTTACGGCACTAATCGATTAAATAAAAATGTTGTTATTTTTTAGTGGTTTATTAGCACTTTAGAATCTAATTATGACACTTTTCAAAAATGAGTGTAATACCTGGATATCTATGGCAATACCCTATTATCACATTGTTTGATTTGAATGATTTGTCAGTGCCTCGTTTCGTAGCGGTTTTCGTAGTTCAAGTTAATACTTATGTCAGAAAAAAAATACACAGGTTTATTTCTAGCGACAGACACGTGCGTGATCAAACAAAATCGATGAATTCTGAAGATACTCGCTTCGCTCCAATTGACCTTTTTTTATTAAAAGGCAGTCTGGCTACTATCTAGTGTCAAAAGGACAGTTTTTTGAAGGCCCATAAGGTACGGTCAACCAGGCATCGGTTGGTTCCGTTTGATCGCACATCAAGTTACGTAGCGGTTTTCATAGATCTTTTATTTATGCTGAATTTATAATGAAGTTTTTGTTTGTTTCAGGTCCTCTATGTGTACTGGATGTAGCCTTGCAATCGTTGTTATAGGCGAAGTATAACTTTACTTTGAAACCCCACTCGATAGTATCGTATTGAATAGCAACCTCAAGTGATCAGGTGTCAGGCAGGCAGGTTGTGAGGGTTCTGTATGTACATTGTGATGTCAGTGTGGTAGTGGCGGTGTGGTGGGTGGTGGTGAGGTGACGGGGCGAGGTGGCGAGGTGGCGCGACTCGCAAGTGATGCCCATCGCGGTGATGCAGAGGCATGGTAGACGCGGCTGCGGAGCGCCGGGCCGCCGCCGCCGCCGCGCGCTGCGGTGCTACCTCCAGCCTCACCAAGTGAGTGTTTACAATACTCCTATTTATTTTAACTTTTATTTGAATAAAATTACTTGAAATTGTGTCATTCTTCGTATTACACTTTGAGCTTATTACTAGAACGTACTCATCCCGAAATAGGCACGTGCTTATTACAATAAATAAATAGAAAACGTTTTTGGATATCAAATATGTACCTACTTGAAAAATGGACCAGTATTCACGCAGCGAAAATGTGCAATGAAGGGCGCTCATTGATGTGATCACACACGTTACCAGCACATTTTCACGAAACGCTATTAAATTAGTTATCATATCATCGATGAATATGTTTTAATTACAACTTTTGGTAAAATGACAACCGAAGGTAAAATAGGTTGTAAATATCATGTTTTAGTATCAGTCTAGTCCCTGGGGATGTACAGTGTAAATAGAAATGCACCTTTAATGAAATCAGTCTTTCATTTAGATACAAACATTACCATTTATACATTAAACGAGTTACGTCCGACAACCGACAACCAATACAAACAAAATATTCTTGGCAATGAAATAAGAGTTTAATTGATTGATTGCTATTCAGTTCGGATGTCAAGCCATCATTATTGACCGTTGGCATCTCGCCGCTGACCCCGGTGCTCTGCAATCATTTTATTGAGCTCACATTATTGGCAATGCCTGTCAATAACTCTAGCTTCGATCTTAACAGTATTTATATACTCTTACAGTACGTTGCTAATTGTGTTTACGCGTACTTGCACGTGATGCAGCAGTTCTCTAACTGTTTTTGTTTTTTTTTTATATTTTATGATATCATTTTGTTGTCCTTGTTTCTGATTGCATTTTCACTGCAATCAACTTACAAATAAATATGTTGGGTGGCGGTGACATTGTATTTTGTATTTGAATTTTCGTGTTGGCACGGTTGACTCCTGCTTGCGTCGTAACTTCAGTGCAACAAATTGTTTGATTGGGTGTAAGCCGAGCTGGGCACGCAATACGAGTTGGTTGGTTAATGAGAGCACCGATACGTCTCGTCAAGTCGTCACGGCAGCGCGTTATCAGGGCCGTGGGCGACTATGTGTGCCATATTGACTACGCAGCGAATTGCAAATGTGTGCGTTCATAGTAGCGCTTCCAGGAAACGCGAGTATGTTTCTCGGAACCGATTCACTGTCGCGCGCGTTTTCAGCAATGAATGGCTTAGCAAAACGTCTTCACAAACACAATTCACTTTTTTTTACATAATTGTTAACACAGCGATTGCAGCGCTATCTTATCGTTCTGCATGGCCTGATTCTTAACTCGTTGATGTAGAGTTCGTTTCTGTTGTACCTATACCTACTAACCTATTTTATTACCACTCATGAAGCAGGCTACTTGCTATAGGGTCATTTCGCCTGTTCGCGTCCATTTAGTGCAGTTGGCAAGTTTGACGGCGATAATAAAAATATCCCAGCACTCATTTCTATGAAAAAATTATGTAATGTGTTCATTATATAGTCTATTTTAAGATTAACTTTCAGTTTTGTTTTTTGTTTTTTTTTTAAATAGATAAACATCAGAATTAGGTGTTTTACCCAGTTTGCGTCCACAAAATCCGAATTGCGTCCACCCGTGGACCATTTCGCGTCCACCAGCTTAGAAAAGGAATATAGGGGTGATAGTTTTAAGAATTTGTAAAGAAAGATTGTATTTTAACAATTTCTTTAATTAAGAATATAAATATTAAACATCAACATTATTTTCATTAAAAACATCACTTTAAAAAATAAAAATAATTCTTCTGGCTTTATTTGGTGTAAGTTTTTGAACCCTCTTAGACCTAAAACTTTTCCTGTTTTTGGACAAAGAGCAAAACCACTTTCGTCCCCATTAAAAACTATTTTTGGGTCACTCAAAATATTTTTTTGGTGTATACTGTCCAAACATTCCTCTAATTCTCTAAACCACAATCTGGTTGACTCTTCTGTGACCTTTATTAATACCCTACGCATTTTTAAGTGAGATTTCTTTATTTCTGGCCAAAAAAAAATCAAACCACTTTTGACCTGGGCTATCATCTTTGAATCCTCTTCTCGAACTATTTTCTGAACAGTATCCAACAATTCTTGCTTTTTCACTGGAAATCCACATTTGGAAATGTTAAGAAGCCATTCAACCACTTTTTTTCACCATCTACTCCTAGTGCTGGTTCTGGTCCCGGTTTCTTTACTCCATCTAGTCTGCGCCCACTGATTTTGTCCAATATTGTAGTCTTGGGAATAGCCATATTCTTTGCATATTTGTCTTATCGATTGATTCTTCTCTCGAATTTCATTTAACGCTTTCTTTAAATCGTCTTCTGTGTATGTTCTCTTTTCCTTCTTCTTTCTTGTCTCCGAAGAACTCATCTTAAATAGAAAAAAAAATAAGAATGAAAGAAATTACTCATTTCATTTAAAAATTGAATTATAAACCCGTAGTCTTAATAAAAAAATGTACAACAATAATAATCAATACATTTTTTAAATTATTTTTACAAGCAAGTCAATTGTATTTAATTAACGAAAATAGTGGACGCAATTTGGTTTATTATTATCCCCTGTAGGTATAGTTTGCGTCCATTGCGGACGCAAAGTGGAAGTTTTGTAAATTCGATGTAGTAATTCGCGTCCACATTATTTTATTCGTTAAATATAAAAAACATAAGCAAATTCATAATGAATATTATTCCTTTTTTCATTATAAAGGTCTAGAAACAGCTATGTATCCTAAAATTCACATAAAACAATAAAAAACTTACCATCGATCGCGCCGCTGCACACAATTTTTTATCTAAACATCCCCCGCGTACGCACTCCCTTGATGAACGGCCAGACTAACTATTTTTTTAAACGGGATTGGTTTGGCGCACGGACCTTTTGTCCATCTGTGCGTGCCTCTTATACATTGAGGTATTAGCTGTAATGACTTGTCGTTTGATTGGTGTGTTAGTTTACTTATTTTCGACGATTTTTAAAGGGAGATCCGTAAAATGGACGCGAATTGGGCGATGGACGCGAACAGGCGAAATGACCCTATAATAAGTTAATAAGTCATAGGTTCTCTGAAAGCATACCTTATCTGCACAATATCACCTTTTCAAAAGATTGACAGCCATTTGGAGCTCAAATAGAGATTTATGGCCTTATTCATAAAAAAATATCGAACATCTAAACAGTTGCTAAAGTCTGGTTTCTCTTTGAAAACCAAGGCCGTTAGGGTACAATTTCCGAAGGTGAAAAATTACTGCAACCAGCAGGCGCCTCGCAATAACAGAAAATAGCAACACTACTGGTTTTTAACCGACTTCAAAACGAAGGAGGTTGTCCTATTCGACATATTTATATATATATAATTATGTATGTTCGGGCATAACTCCGTCATAATATAGACGGATTTCCTAAATTCTTTTTTTGTTCGAAAGGGGTTTATTCGGAAATTTCATATAAATCTAATGATGCGTTTCGGACACAGACAACGGAACTCTTCAAAAAATGACAGCAAATCAACCGCGATTGCTGCGATCGCATAAATATGCATTGTTTTGACCCCAAGGATGCTGACATTTCGAATTGGTGTGGGGTAGGTACTATAACTAAAAAGTGAAAAATAAAAACTTCATCCAAAAAAAAAAAACAACCTTCTTCCGGAAAAACACTACAAAGTGAAAAATCGGAATCGGAAGTAGGTGACTTTGCATGTGTATTTGAATTCTTTGTCACCGCCTTCCGAAATTTTGGAAAAAGTTTTTATTCTGTAACTCTTTGAGAACGCTTCCGTAGATGGCGACATTACCACCCACTGCGGATTTGCGTAAGCGTTACTAGCGCAGTTGATTGCAGTTGGAAAATTATAACTTGTACATCCTGTGGCGTATCCAAGATACACCACAGGATGTACAAGGTTCGTCGCAAGTAGCACAGACAGAAACTTGTGGCCTCGCCTGTTCTAGTAAAATTTGTTATTGTTCTATTATGTTTTCAGACAGTTTAGGGAGAGGGTTAGGTAAATTATTGCGTAACAACCTGAGTCAATCTGCTGTTAATTATTGTATGCCAAGTAAATCCTACAAAGAGATAATGTCATCAATAATTGGGAATAATTATGATCCAAAGGCCATTATTTCTGTATTAGTAGGTAATAGTACTAATGTAAAACAAGATGACATTACTGATAGTGTTACTGAAATCTTGAAGATTAACTGTCAGAAAATAATATTGTGTGCTTTTCCATACTTTGAGCACTTGTCAAGTAGGCAAAATCTTAATATACATATGCTGAATAACCATATGCATTTATTAGCTAATTGCTATAGTGACAAACTTATATTTTTTGACACCAACACTTTTGTTGAGAAATTAAAATCGACTAGGGATACTGCGTATCTGCCTATTAGTTTTAGACGTCAAATAGCATGGCTATTAGCTTTTAATATAAACTCAGACATAAGTAGTATGTCGAAGTCTACTGTAATTAGCACCACAAAAATTAGTAATAATACTAATATTAAGGTGGTTAGTGATACCAATTTAAACTAGTCAGTAAGACAACAGAAGGTACCAGTAACAATGTTTTTAATCTCACCACCAACAAGGTATCTTCTGGCATTCAATTACTTAATTGTAAAAAAGGGGCTAAGCAGAATTCCTTGAAATTATTTCATCAAAATATTCAGGGGTTTTCTTCCAAACAATTGGAAATTGAATTGTTTTTAGAAAAAACAATGTTTGATATTATTTGTATAACTGAACACTGGTTGAAAGATTATGAAATGTTAATTAATTATGAGAACTATAGTGTGGGCAGCTGTTTTAACCGAAAATCCATGCTTCGTGGAGGTTCACTGATCTTAATTAAAAATTGTATAAAATCTAAAACTCGTACAGACATAGTTAAACTATCAGTGGAACATAGCATTGAACTGTCCTGTGTTGAGCTAGATAAGCATTGTATAGTGTGCGTTTACAGACCTCCTAATTATCAAAACTACTCTATATTTGAGTCGGTAATGGAAGATGTTTTGGCGAAACTTGCAACTGGTAATAAATCAGTAATTATTTGTGGGGACTTTAATATTAATATTTTGGAAAATAATTCAAATAGTAGCAGATTGATAAGCCTCTTTAAATCATTCAATCTTTCAAATGTGTTTTTGGAACCTACGCGAGTAACTACGGCTACTGCTACATGTATTGATAATGTTTTTTGTGACTGCAACTATTTAGATAAAGCCATTGTAAATTATCTCCCTTCTGATCACAGCGGTCAAACCGTTACTTTTGAGTCCAACACACCAATTCAAAAAGTACAGATACAAACTAGACCAATAACATCGGGTAATTTAAATAAGTTTAATAGCACTTTAATTAGCAAGTTAAGTGTTCAGGGCCTAAATGTGAATAATGGTAATATTTTGTATAAAGAATTCTTTTCATTAGTACAAACAGAGTTCAATCACTTTTTTAAGCAGAAATCCAAAACTATTTGCCCTAAATTTTTATTTAGTGACTGGGCAACTAAAGGCATCAGGAAAAGTAGAGAAAGATTATTTGAATTGTATGGCCTTAAGCCGTATATTAACACAGAAACTTTTACTAAGTATGTTGCTACTTACTCTAAAACTTTTAAAAATATCTGCAAAGTAGCTAAAGCTTCATTCATTAGCCACAAGGTTAAATCAGCAGATAATAAAATTAAGGCAGTTTGGAAAATTATAAACAATGAAACGAACCGAAGTAAAAGCCTTAATAATGATTACGCACTGAACACTTCCCGCGGTCTCATTAGCGATAACATCGATGTTGCTCAGGAATTTGCAACTTTCTTTACCAACATTCCTATTAAAACTACAGAAACTTTAAATTCTTCGCCCGCACTTGCTATAGATTTATTAAGACGGAACGTTGCAGCCTGTCCTGTGGAATTCAAATTTAAACATATTAACCCTGTGGTCGTTGTAAAGACATTTAAGCAACTTAAGATCAAAATTACCGAAGATCTGTGGGGCATGTCTACTAAAGTATGTCAATCCATTATTGAGACAATTGCACCCTATTTGGCTTTAATATTTAATTTGTGTGTAGATCAAGGGGTGTTCCCGGATTTAATGAAGTATAGTAAAGTTATTCCACTCTTCAAATCTGGCGACAGTAAAGATACTAATAATTATAGACCCGTGTCGATTTTGCCAGTTTTCAGCAAGGTGTTTGAAAAAGTTATGTTAAATCAAATGCTCAATCATTTTAATCGTAATAACATCCTACACGATCAACAGTATGGTTTCACCAGAGGACGTTGCACAACCGACGCCGGTGTCACGTTATTAAAACACATCTTTACCGCATGGGAAGAGGCGCAAGATGCAATTGGTATCTTTTGCGACCTATCCAAGGCGTTTGATTGCGTGAATCACGAAACACTTCTCTTGAAACTTGGGCATTACGGACTGGGTGAACTTGCGCTTAGCTTGGTAAAATCGTACTTGAATGATAGACTGCAGCAAGTTCAAATAAACGGTGTGAATTCCTTGGGCTTAAAAGTCAAAATGGGTGTACCGCAGGGCTCAATATTGGGTCCGTTCCTCTTTTTAGTATATATAAATGATTTACTTCATTTACTTAAAAACCGACTACAAATGGTGTTATTTGCTGATGACACATCACTGATTTTTAAAGTTAAGAGACATGCACAGGAGCTTGACGATGTAAATAACGCTATAGTTAAGGTCCATAATTGGTTTACTGTAAATAATTTGGTATTAAATGGAAAGAAAACTAAATGCATAAAATTCACGTTACCGAATGTTAGAAGTAGTGAATGTCACGTTGTATTGAATAAGGAGATACTAGAATTCGTCGAACAGACGGTTTTCCTGGGAATCACGCTTGACTCAAGGCTACAGTGGGGTCCTCACTTAACATCACTTGCAGGGCGGCTAAGTTCTGCCGCTTACGCTGTTTGGAAGATCCGTCAATTAACAGACGTGGATACCGCGAGACTGGTCTATTTTAGTTACTTTCATAGCATCATGTCTTACGGTATTTTGCTATGGGGACGTGCTGCGGATATTGAGTCGATCTTCATTCTGCAAAAGAGGGCTGTCAGGGCCATCTACAACCTACGCAGACGCGAATCTCTTAGGGAACTGTTCAAAACAATTAACATCATGACGGTACCTTGTCAATATATCTTTGAAAACATTATGTACGTTCGTAAAAATCTACATCTGTTTAGTAAGATAAGTGACAGGCACAATTTTAATACTAGAAATAGGAACAAATTAGATCAACCACATTTCAGATTGTCTAAAGTACACACTTCTTTTATGGGGTACTGTGTAAAATGTTATAATAAAATACCAGCCGATATTCTTGAACTAAATGAAAAGAAATTTAAATTATGCATTAAACGCACACTATGTAGACAAGCATATTATAAGTTAGATGATTACATTGTTGATAAAAATGCTTGGCTTAATGCTGGTCCGACTCCACAGGCACCTGGGCTTGCTATTTAAAATTTTCATATTTGGAAGAGATGCTTCCCTTTTTTGTTTTCTGACATTATGAACATTTCTGTTCCTAGTATTTTTATTTTCTGACATTACGAATAAGTTTTTATTATGACTTAATTAAGTATTATTTATAAAAAATTCAAAAGATATTAAATATTTTTCTTTCTTTTTGGAAATCAAATTTGATTAATTTCTCAAATACATTGCAAACTTTATTTTTGTATAATTTAGAAGCATTTTGTTTAAACTTTGTAAATGTGAGTACCATGCATCCGTATAATAATTATATTGTTTTGATGTACGTTGACTTGAAAAAGCGTGGCAGTTGAGAGTATGTCATGCTCACTTAAATGTCTCGCTGATGGTGGCGCGTGTGTTGGATCATTCGGTTCCCTACAAAATGGTTGAGCTGGATGGTGCTGATCCACGCGTCAAGTTCGTGAACGGGCGCCGTCGGTTGAGACTGGTCATCTCTTAACTTCCATGGCTAATTTTAAATTTTATATTTAGAATTGTTTTTTTTTTACATTGTCTCACATATAGAAGCAACAAGAATAATGTTCCCAAGTTTTTGTAATACATAACATGATTAAAAAGAGTGTCCATGGAGTTTCTTGCCCGTTCTTCTCCATAGAGATCTACGTTTTGGAATGGGCAACTAGCTTCAACTTTCCAACTGGTCGACTTTTTGACAATTCAAAAGTGCCTGTAAATGGTTTAATTGAAATAAATGCTTTGAGTTTGAGTTTGAGTTTGAGTTTGAAATAAAAAGACATTACCTGTGTTGGTTTGGTAGGATACCAGTAGGTAAGGGTAATAAGTGCTTCTATCAATAAACCGATTAAATATCGTGATATTTGTGTTCATTATACATAATTATGTTTGCAGCTCGATGTTTGGAGGTCGGTCATCGTCGTTCGACAATTGGGAAATCGTCACAGTAGATTTTTTGATAAGCCAAAAATTCTCAAGTGTGTTTCAGAAAACTTTAAGAAAACTTATTATCCGAAAGGAGCATGTTAAGTCCTAAATTATTTCCCATTTCGTTAACATAACTAACAAAGAAACATCACATTATACTTTGACCAGTAATGGTAAAGAATCATTAAAAGAGTAGTTTCCTGAAATTTTCTTAATAATTTGGCAGGCAGCATACAATGAAGTTAGTAGGTAATTCATTACGCTATTTCGAGTCTGCTATACCTATATGTATCTGCGAACATTGTAATAGTTGTCACCACAGACTGCTTACAGATACCACGTATTATAAAATCTCTTGTGCCATTCTTTTGTTTCGTTTCCTTCCAGCCATAGAGCAACACGGGCCACCAGCGGGTCTGCTGGTGACCCTTTGTTGCTTTATGTTTCAGAACTCCTGTTTATGCGAAAATTTAGTTTTTGTAAACCGGCGGAAGGTCGATAAACTTTTCCCGTCATAAAAGGGTTTCTACGAGGTCAAATTAAATCATCTGGCGAAACTTCACAGACATGGTGGGAAACTACATATATCTGATAGGTACTAGCTTTTTTATTTTGGCTGGGAAGTCATCAAATTACTTCTCCCGTTCTGGGTGGAGCGGGAGGGCGTGTCAGACTTTTACTGACTAAAACCCACCCATGTTCCCTCAGTTGCCTGTGTGCCAGGGGCCGCGGTATCTCTTTCGAACAACCCGCACCCCTGGCAGGCATCGGCCCTTGCGGACCCCACCAGTTGGTGCTGACATCTCTTTGAGGCGCGCGTGGAAGACAACGCGCCGTCGATTCGGGCTTGGTCCCTACCGGACAGCGAGCTACCCATTACTCGCCGTTCGCAAGCCCACGCCTACGGTGGCCGGGAATCAGCCTGGGATTCCCGACGCCCAGGGCGTCTCCCGCGGCGGCTACGGCTACGGCTACGGCAATGACGGCACATATACTGCCTATCTTATACTAGCTTCTGTCTGCGTTTTAGTACCCGTGGAAGTCGTAAGCCACCACAATATAGTAAAATAATAGCTACATGTCCCACGGTCCCGTCGCTATTAGTTCTTCGTCGCTTAGCGTTCTTTCTGGCTTTTTTTTCTTTTTGCTCGGCTCCTCAAAGGATCGCAGCGTTACGTTAAAGGGCCTATAAGATTCTAGGCTATTTAACATCACGCTGAAATCCTCAAGAATTGGGATATAGCCCAATTTTGAATTTTCTCATAGCAGCTACAAAAAATACGAATGGTAGCTCTGGAGATTAGCGCGTTCAATCAATCAATCGCTAATTTATTTTGCCACTGTATACAAAAGCTTCTGAATCTGAAGTAAATAAATAGTTTACCTGTACGCCAATTTTGAGTAAACTAGGTACAACGAAAGAACGGTGAAATATTCATAATTTGTAAACATAGTTTGTTCAAAGTTACCCATTAATTGGAAAGGGTCCCCGAAATTGGTCCCATATAAATTTGGAAAAAATATCCAACCCTTAGGGTAGGAAAACAGGGGATGATTGATTGTTCACTCACAGATTTTAATGCTGAGTTAACCATGTAGTAATTAGTAGATGATAGCCACAAAAAATTATAAAATAAAAACTTTTTAACAAAAAAATTAAACCACCGAAAAACTGAAAAGAAAAAAAATAATAAACCTTTTTTCTCGCGTCTAATTAGCAGGCAATAGAGATTCTATTGTTATCGGAACACATGGTGTACACTTGACATGCGAGGGGATAACGACTGGGCTGTCATCCAGTGGCCTTCAATCAACGAGTCTTTAATATTGCGCAGTCAAAATCTATTATGAAACGCCGAAAAATGCATTGTTCAAAAGGTTTTTGTTCCATGAATGTTATGGTGATGTTCCAACATCACGTAAGTGCGGAATCGTCGTTCGTAGTTTCTTTTTTATTTAGTTTGTTGTATTTTTAACCGACTTCAAAAAGAAGGAGGTTATCAATTCAACATGTATATTTTTTTATGTATGTTTGGGCATAACTCCGTCATATATAGACGGATTTGCAAAATTCTTTTTTTGTTCGAAAGGGGTCTATTCCGAAATGGTCCCATTTAAATTTTAAATAGATCTGATGATGCGTTTCGGAGACAGACAATGGAACTCTTCAAAAAATTACAGAAAATCAACCGCGATTGCTGTTATTGCATAAATATGCATTGTTTTGACCCCAAGGATGATGAAATTTCGAATTGGTTTGGGGTAGGTACTATAGGTAAAAAGTGAAAAAAAAAACAACTAACTTCCGGAAAAACACTACAAAGTGAAAAATGACTTTCATTTTGGAAGGCGGTGACAATTTTTTTAAATATATTACCAAAGTCACTGACTTCCGAAATTAAAGTTATTTTTCACTTTGTAGTGTTTTTCCGGAAATCGGTTGTTTTTCTTTTTTGGAAAAAGTTTTTATTAAGTAAGTTACGTTGCTGAAAAGTAGCTGGTATCGGGCTAGTACCTTCCCTTTACAATTTCTTATCCTTAACAACAAGTAGGTATACTAATAATAAAAAAGGCTGTCTAGAATAAAAATACGTTCCGCATCTTACCCCTCATAGAGTCAGTCACCCACTGACCGATGGAGTGGGTTAAAAAGCCACACTACCTTTTTAAATAAATGATCACATCAAACAAACGTGGGTCGAGCCTTCGAGAGTGTAATAAATATTACTAAGCATCACCTTATCGGACCATAACGTCCACAAAGTAATAATATATTAAGCCTACCAATGACTTCTACAACGAACGAAAGAGAAAGTTTCAGCATCGGCTGGCAGGCAATCACCAGGCTTTACTGGCATAATCGCTAATCGCTTTGTACCTGAAAACCAGATAATTTTAAAATATGACATCGTGCGGGGTATACAGATACCTACACTAGAAAATAAACAGCTCTTTGAAGACACCACACAAAGTTTTTTAAGTTATAATCTTATCAGCCTTTATGTCTAAAAGTGCTGCTTAACTAAACTACCTTACCGAAAATAAAAAAGCAAAAAAGCACATAAGTACATTTATAAATTTTTACGGAAGATTCAAAGTATATCAGCTATAACAGCATTGCATTACGTCAGATCATGTAAATCTTATTATCTGCATCGCAGTACATATGCACCTGTTCCTGCGGTCAACAGGCGACCATCTGAACTTGCGAATGGATTGTCTTTGTTGGGTTGGCGTGGCTGGTCGGTGCCGGTGCTGAATGCCGACCGCTTCGCTCGCTAATTCGGTCGGTGACGAGGCGAGGGGCCGCGGTCGGCAGCGGGGCGGGGACTATTTTCGTCTGGCGGCCACGTTTGGAAAAGGCGCGGTGACGTCACGATCCTCCATAGCGATGATGCCATCAGGCGCCCGCGACACGCACTGGTCGACTTGCCAAAATATAGCAGCATGCTCCCCGCAATGTGCTGCGATCAACTTTATTTTGGTCATTGTCCGACAACGGATGTTGTGTTAGTGTCTCAGGCAATGCATCTGTGTTCTTTGATTGATCATTGTTTACTCAAAAAATGAGAAAATAAAAACGTGTACGAACTAATGGGTGCTGTCAATGTCAATTCCGATTGTATTGTGATCGTACTTTGCAAATAAATTATATGGATTTACAATACACAAGCTTTGCTCATCAGTAAATTCATTTTGTCAGTATTATTTTCAGTCATTCATTAAATTCGTTGTACACCTACTAGTAGGTATGTTTACATTTCCAGAAAATAAACGATCTGCTTATGTACCAATACTCAACACTCAGGTCAATACGCAATCTACGTTTAAATAATTTTATGACTAGTTTTTTTCGAAAAAAAGCTTTGTGATTAGACTCATCCGGCTAGGCTTCCCCATTTGAAATCATAAATTTTCTGGGACGTGCTAAATTCATCACACAAAATATAGAAGTTGCCAGCACATACTTACCTTCTATATATTATAATAAATTAATGTAAATTGTAAACGTATGTACTGAAATGTTGGCACTGAGAACGAGAATTATGACGTGAATGTGTAGTTCCGAAATTTTATTCTAAAAAAAAGTCTTAAAAATTTATTTTTTGAAGGAAGCTACGCGCATGCCAATTTTCATTTTGATCAGACGTGGAAGCACGTTACAGTGATATATCATTCACAGTCATGTAAAACTTGTCAAACAGTTCACTATAAACGAATGTTTTCCTTTTGATGAGCTGTTTATATTCTTTTGTTACGTTTAGAAAACTATCTGTAAAATTCATCTTGCAGTTTATGGGGCGTTGTTATTGCATAATCAGTCTCACATCGGACCGTAACTATGGCATTTACCAGTTTGTTCTCCGGTGATTCACACAAGCTAGAACGGGCCCTAGGATAGTACCCTGAGAAACATCAGATTCGATGTGATAATTTAAGGAGACCTGCTACAATGTCAAAGAAAAAGATTTGTCACACAAACTATGAGTGGAAAATATCATGAAGCCGATAGCAGGCCAGAACCTTTGACTTTGCCCTGACTGCTAATTTGAAGAGGCTGAAACACCTACGCGTCTCAAGAATTCACCCATCTTGCAAATGTTAAAGTACATAAACACAGTGAAACAAATAATGTCGACTGGCATGTCGTGCAGATTTGCTAGGCATGGTAATAGTTAAAATCAAAATATCTTATTTCACATAAACCTGCAGGGCACTGATAAAACGTCAGAAGCTAGGTGCACGGTTCCAATTGGTCGCTTCCTATGTAGAAGAACCGGCAAGAATCTCCACGGTTACTCTTTTAAAAATGATTGGCTTTTACCATGTTTTCAGATTACAGTTATAATAGGTATGGGAGGACAATGCAGGCCTGTCAATAAGTACCAGATACTTAGAGGAATGAAAATAAAGAATAGAAAATCATCTACAAATCTAGTAAACGAGTAAAAGAAAAGACTCCTTTTCTAAGAATCTTTTAACACCTCAATTTTCATTTTCTTCACATATAAAGTACCGATATACAAGTATTAAGTTAAAGTTTAAAAAAACATCTAATTTATTTAACGAACACCAGTAAATTTCCTGAAACCAAAGAAGTGGAACGTTGAAATTTTTATATTTATACTAGCTGACCCGACAGACGTTGTCCTGTCTTAACTATGAATATATTTTACGCGCAATTTAACTTATTTTTTACTTTCATAAGAACGTTCTCCTGACAATTACAAACAACAAAAAAGAATTAGCAAAATTGGTCCAGCCGTTCAGGTGTGATGCCGATGCTGTGACCAAGACAAATAGGAATTCATTTTTATACTTAAAGATATAGATTATACTTTGACATTGTTACTTCTGCTACTCATTCACAGTCATTATTTCAATAGTAATGTCCTTCTAATCGAATGTTGCAATAGTTTGCATTGAGGTGTTGCAAGAAAAAGTACATTAGAACTTACTTATTTAATTATTTTTGACGTTTTGAGTTTTTTGTCTGATTCGGGGTTTAAAACGACTACGATTATGCAGACCTAGCTTAGCCATATTGAATATATATTCAATTCTGCCCTGATGTTTTGAAAGTATTATTGTATCTTAAATTCTTCATTTATCATTCAGCTTTGTCTTTATCATTTTGTTTGTGCTTGTTTTTCATCATTAATACATTTTCACCGTGAAGGGACATACGTAGCTAACTTGTCAACTACGTAATTAAATGTAGCTGAAGTTAGTACTTAACGAATGTGTTGTATAGAATCAGATAGAGGTGGACGTGTACGCAGGTTGTTATCAGCTTCGTCCGCCGAGCCTACAATACAATGCTTGCATGGTAAGCATTCTTGTTTAGCTTTAGCGTCGCTGCCCGCTGGTACAATCAGTTGTAGCCGCGATGGGGCCGCGAACGGCGCGGTACTCGGTGTTTGCGATGCTGTTGCGTCAGTGCGTCTCGTCACCAGTCTCGTGGTACCAGTCGTAGGGTCGGAGTGTCGCTATCGTTCGCCGGTCACCAGTGCTGCGCGATCAACTCCGCCGCGTGGTACATGCGCGGACACATTACGCTCAAGTTTTTTAAAATTTCGCTAATTGAACAAACATGCCAGTTTATTTGCAGTGACGTTGTGTAAAACTGATTTATGAACATAATATTACAGTAGTGGAAAACTGCCATAGCTATGTTTAGCTTATACGGGTGAATAAAACTAGAAACATACTTTTGTTATGTATGTCAGTAATGGATAGCATACTGTATACTTACTGGTACATACTTGTATTCTGCTCGTTATCGAATTGTGGTGAGGGATATGTAAGGCTTTTATGAGAATTGGGTGGTGCAAGTGCTGCTGACTCGTCACTATGTGCGTGGGTATAAACACATAATACATAATTAAGATACTTACTTGTTCGAACGCTTAGTTTCGACTATTTAGTTACGCTGACGGTAATTTCAACGAAGTTTGGCAAGCCACCAAAGACTTAGGTATCATAATGTTTCATTTTTTAACATTTCTCTGCATTAATTTATTTTGAGGTTCTAAATATTGCTAGTTTTAAATTTATTTGTCATCATTTGTAAATTTAACTTTGAACAATGACATTAAATAATGTTAGATGATTCATTATGTCAACGAGGAAGTAGCGCTGTGGTTAGTTTAATTCACTTAATCGGTTAAACTTTTAATTATAGATACCATAACAAAAGTACACACCCTTACATGCAAGTTTACCCATAAAACACAAACTACAAGCTGTTCAAAGAGGGACACCTATTTATCGATAACCGATATTTAATATTGCAACAACATCATCAGGGGTATTATACCTATCATATCTCTATTATGTACATATGTATGCCTACTTACATTTAGTACACAAGTAGAGTGTGATAAGGTGTATCTGACATATGTATGAAATTATGAATATTCATTACACACCTCAGTTGACATGTTCATATACAAATGTAGTCTTGAATTATTTAAACAATTTGGAATATTTGTTCAGTATACACATATCTACACATACACTTAATAATGATGAAATTATTTGTTTGAGATTGCAAAATCTTCACAGCTTTCAAAATCAATCTTACGCCATTTACAAAGATCTACTAGTTGTTATAATTTTAAACAATTTGGAGGCCGTTTAAATTGTTGTAGAATGTGATATTACGAGCGAATGATCTAATTACGTGTTGTCATAGAATTCTCTCGGAGTTGAATGACCAACTCAATTCGCAAAATAAATTGCAGCCACAGAATACCTAGTTTATCCGGTACAGTGAATGACAATGTTTTTTCTTAATTATTTTGTTACATTTGTTTCTCTTGGCTCTTAGTTTAAACAGAAACCAGGCAAATGAAAGTCGAAAGTCGTCACCTGTGATCAATGCAAATACCCGGCTGATTATTTACAAAAAAATATGAATAAGATACAGGAAAAATGTTTATTCAGTGCTCAAACTTTAACCGTGAATTCAGCATTCTAGACCCTCCAGCGAAGAAATTTTTCGTCGGTTGTACAAAAAAAACAGCTGTTTCATAGAAAAGTGCAATACCTACGCAGTACGCGGTCAAAATGTATGGACCAGTTGTTTTTTTTTTGTATAACCTACGAAAAATTTCTGCGCTGGGGGTCTAGAATGATATGCTGAATTCATGGTTACAGTTTGCGCACTGGATAAAAACTTTTCCTGGATATGAAAGGAAATGCTGAAATGAAAATCTTCCATTTATGATTTCCTACATAAAGTTTTCTTTTAGAAGCTAATATCTTACGTATGTTGTTATTATCATTAACATAACTGATCTCCTAATGCAGTAATATATGTAGGAATAGATTAGTTTAGGCAAACTCGGGAACAAATGACAAGTTTTCACACAATACATAACTAACCTACCCTATACTGCTCCATAGAGATCTCGGTACGTTTTGGGATGGGCAACTAGCTTTAGCTTTCTAAGTATCCGACTTTTGTACAGTTAAAAAATGCTTGGAAATGGTTTTATTGAAATAAATGCTTTGAATTTGAGGTACCTACTTAACTTATGTATTATTTGAGAAGTTGGGCGATGAAGTGAAGACAATATTACAATAATTATAAATCAAAAAAATCTATATTGGTTCTAGCCAGACCAATTTGCCCAGTCTCCTTTCGAATGATTACGTAGAATAAAATAAAAGTTGTAGACAAAATCGCTTTCAACAGACGAACACCGAAATGATATGCAGTATCTATTTTTCCAACACTGATACTGTAAAACTAAAAACGATGTATTTTCATACAGTATCTGTAAGTAACTGAAATTTTAACAGTATTGTTGCTCATTGCTTAATTTTATCTAATAGATAAACGATATTGTCATTAATTGGTTTTGCTATTAAATGAATGACCTCATTTGTTTACAATGGCCTCATTTGTTATTAGTCGGAGTAGGTCACATAAACTCAATTCCATGCTTTAATTACCATTAAAAAGAAAGAAAGAGCGCTTGTACCTACTTCCGGAAAACAATAAAACGCGTTGAATCTAAGTACATTTTTATAATTACTAATATAAAAGTGAATATTTTTGTTTCCCTCGGTACGATTTTGATTTGCAACGGCTGCCTAATTCCATGCTTCTTGTATTGATGACGGACGTCGACACCGACAACGATGACTTCATTGGTCATGTGCCCGTTTTTTGTTAAAGTTGCTCATGTACGGGTTTGTAATATTAAAACGAACCTCGGATATTTTTTCTTTAGAAACCAATACGAGCAATAGAAACCTTGAGCCCATGCAGTTTTTGGAACATATCGTTTGTTGATTAAGTGTTTTCCAAATTTACTAAAATAAAGGGTTTTGTGCAACGTAGACAATTTCATATAACGCATATGCCACTTCGAAAATTATGTAGGTTACCTACTAGCCACGAATATCGATTTAATCACTCTTCATTATAAACAAATTAGGTACATTCGCCCAAATATTATGTCACCTTGAAATTATTTCAGATCCGATAGCACCTACATGTGTAGCAACTTGATGAATTCAGAATACACTGAAGTCATTATTTAAAATGCGACATTTTTTAAGATAAGATAAATAATAATTTATGCATGATTCGTGTGATACGTATATATAAAAAGCTACGAATTGTGATTTCAAATTGTTGCCCGCTATGTTTACCAACTAACTCTAATTTCCTGCTTGGTTCTTGCTCACTGGCAAATAAATAAATCAAACCACATCATTATACTGTATGACTAATAGAAATACCTCATATGGCTGCAAACAGAATCCGGAATACTTAGCATTCTATTTCGAGATATACATCGTATGAGATAGGCGCTCCGTGTGCCATGTGGAGGTCGTATACCTAAATCTGAACGCTTAGATAATAGGCAAATATATAAGCAGTTGGATTAGTTAGTCGTCCTTTGACATTTATAGTAAAAGTTAAACACCAAGATCTATAAAAGAAGACTGGGAGGTAAACACACACAACCTGTTTGTTGTGCATAAATCTTAGTTAACAACTAAAATATCCCATAAGTGTATTTCAAACTCAAAATCAAAATATTTTATTTCACATAAGCCTGCATGGGCACTTATGAAACGTCAGAAGCTAGGTGCACGGTTCCAATTTGTCGTTTCCTATGGAGAACTCCACGGTTACTCTTTTAAAAATAATTGTCTTTTACAATGTTTTCAAACTACAGTGATAATAGGTATGGGAGGACAGTGCAGGCCTGTCAATAAGTACCAGGTATTTAGAGGAATGAAAATATAGAATAGAAAATCGTCTACAAATCTAATCTCTAAGGCCTACAACGTTCTCTCATTCACAATATGACTAATTAAAAACTACATAATTATGTTATGTTTGACTAGCCTTTGCCAGCGGCTTCAACCGCGCGAAACTTTTATCCCCTAATTAACTCACTTAGGGGTTGAATTTCGAAAAATCCTTCCTTATTGCTTCTCTACATTACAAAGGGAATCTCTGTGCATAATTTCAGCTTCTTAGGTCCAAGGGTTTGGCCTGGGCGTTGATGAGTCAGTCAGTCAGGACTTTTCTTTTTATTTACATAAGATAGATGTATATTTGATTGTGGTCACGATAAGCGAGACATAAATATGGTTAACTAAAAAAAAACACTTAACACCTGGTGCGGCCCTATCAGGCTTGGAAAGTCCGATAGGGTGAATTTTGAACGGGTGTCGATTTTTTACCCCTCTCAAATCTACTTTTTAAGCCACTTGAGATGTTTACTTGAACTTTTATGCTCCGGTTACTAGAAGCAATAAGAAAACTTTTCAGTAGATTCAGGTTTAATGTTTTCATAAAAATCCTCACGTTATGTGTTCCATCCTAAATTGTGTGGATGAGAAATGATCGCTTACTAAACAGCTTTTGTAGGTTTATATAGGTATATAAACATGTAGCGACATCCAGTTTACGATAGGTAATGTAGCCTGAATGTCGTTCCATGTAAAATACTGGTATTAAATTGCATTCGGTTAGACTGGAAGCAGCCCCAATAAAAATGGGAAAAAGTTTGATGATATTTTAGCCTTTTTTTTTGTTTTTTTTTTTTCGCGGTGGAAAACTCCTCCTGGATGTTCTCCGCCCGGGGGCTGGCGGAGGGATCTGTTAGATTCTTACTGACCCGGTGTTCCCTTCCCACACTTAGAGGATATTGTAGCCTGGATTGCCTTTTTGTCCGCTTGTTAGTTGACGTTATTGTGCAAAGATTGCGAGGATGTTCTGAAGTCGTTCTTTAGATGAGAACACAATCGCTGTGCCACAAAAGTCTGACCTCGGACCTCTATTGTTGGCGATCAATGGACAATACTTAGCCTCTTCGCAACGACTCGGCACAATCGTTCTCAAATTATCGGCCACATCCGCGTACACACCGCGAGATGCCGTTAAACCTGTTTAAGCTATTATACCAATTGTTAACACCTAACGGTTTGGATGTAGCTATATTTTTCTCCACGTCTAAAATCTGAAATGCGTTGTGTTTGATGGAAGCGAACATGCTCGACCTGTCGATCAATTACGTACAGGTACAGTACAGCTATCTCCAGGAGTTCAGATATAAAGTGAGTATCTTTTTGACTGTATCAAATAGCTGTGCGCATCTCGCCGGTCGATTAGCATCGTGTCGTGAATTCAACGGCTTGTACGCACTACAGAACACACCACCCACGTACGGTGGCGGGCCGGCGACTCCGCGCCGCATCCGTCCCGCAGTGATTGATAAACCAATTTGACATCATTGCCGTGGGAAATGTGGGGATGCATAGTGCTTTACGTTTCATGAACAGAGCCATACAACACGACAATTTAACATAAAACATGATTGTAAGGTTGCGATCAAAGGATCCACTGAGGTTAATAGGAACATAGTAGTAGTCGTATCACCTCTAATAGTAAACTATTAGCTCTAGTAGAATACTGAATAGAGAACACATTCATACAATGCAATTATTGTGTTTGTAATTTGTGTTGAGTATGAGTATTTAGGAAGTTACTTCATAATTTATGTAGTATAAATAGTAATTAAAATAGTTTCAGAGTTCGAGAAATACATATAATATGCGTTTTGCGTTGAATTTGGGCAGATATTTTTTTTTATGTATTTCCTCGAAAATATATCTTAAACGTCTTATCTGTTTATAATTGGCATCATCTTTCTAACTTTTCCCGCAGACCAAAAGCTGGTGTATAAAGTTAGATCTTGTTGCGGTCTGGATATATTTGTAATGTACTTCGTCTATTTAGATGTAACAATTCGAGGAATGCTCTAATATTAACTAATCAGTTAAAGTTCAAAACATTGATAACAAACTTGCTAAATCGGTGTTTTACATTATTCGGCAACAGCTAAACATTTTTTCGTATAAACCTCGGCTAAGCTTATTTTTTTATAATCCGAGCACAAAATATAATTTCATAGTAATTTCAGTTCAATATGCTTGCTGACTGGTAAAATATTATAAAGTTAGAAACTAATATAATAACTATGAAGATTTATGTTATTAAAATTAAAATTATTATTTATATTAAAATAATTAAACTTTTTGATTGGAAGTCAAACAAACTAAATATAAAGTTAGCAAAATTAATTGAATGGTGTTTCGTGGTCATCTTTTGAAATAGTAAAACGTTACATTTTCTTTCATTTTCCTAGTTAGGCTTAGACACAACCGCCGATGCTTATTGACTGGTTAATAAAGGTAACAATTATTAATGAATGCTAATTGTTATGAAATTAGATAATAAGCGGTTGTCGTGGGCGATATTAGCCTTGATCTCTGCTGGACAGCAATAATAATTGATTTTATGGTTAATTTCTTGAAGAAATAGCCTTGGCTATAGTTAGACGGTTTATTTATCACAGTTTATCATACTTTCTGTTCTAAAGTAGTTGGTAATTGTCATAGCTTTGCAAAATAATAAGGTTTGCCATTTATTTCAAAGATATTCGATTTCATGAGCCTATGCGGTCCGTGATAAACCTGAAATAAGGTATTAGTAACCCAATAAAATTAACTATGTTATTGATGTTCGACTGAGATGAGCATGGAAACAGTGCAATTTGTACAAGAAAATACATATGTAATAATATTGTGCGTATATGGCTATTGATTTTCAATAAGTGTAAAGGAGGTGCGGGCGCACAAGCGGTACCCAGTGGGAGGCAGTCGACGGTGATGTAAGATCGGCTTGCTCCGGCGGTGATGTCAGCGCGCCCACGACCGCTCCCCCCTCCACCCTCCGTCAGACCTGCGGTTCCACCGCAAAGCCTTCCGCAAGATCGTGATCCTTTCATGCCATTAAAACATAAAAATGTAAATACTGAAATAGTCTGCTAGTCACTACGTAGCAGGAGAAAATGCCAAAAATTCATGATTTCTGCAAACTCACTCAGTAACGATGTAAAAAGTCTTCACAATGACGTTCACGACGTTCTTGTACAAAATCGATGCCGCAATGCAGTCGAGCATGCATCTCGCCAAGTAGACCGCAACGCCACTCATTTTGCTAGCGAACTAATTCGCTTTACCGTTTGCTAGTAGTGACTTGTGGGTGGTTAGGCACATAAACAATATCATATTTAGTCATCAAATTATACTTAATTGGAATACCTTTTAGCTTTTATAGATTAAGGTCAAGTTATACAAGATAATGAACCAAGTTGACGTAGTCCTTCGGTGACTTGCAAAACTGAATCCCACCTAACATTATTTTAATTTTAAATGAGAGCTGGATCTCAACGTGCGTGTGAGAATGTTAACCCTGATCAGTTTATTTATACGTGTTGCGTGATCTACTGCTCACACGTCGTTTAGGAGGTTTATGAATCGAGAAAGTTATTCAAGTTTTTGACTTTTCAATATTATTAACAAAAAAATCTTAGAATCAAGGCACTTGCACCACCAATTTTTTGGTATTCGTTAGAAACTTACCTAACGCCCGATATTAATAATCAATCTTGATCAATTTTTGACATCTAAGTATTCTAGACTGACATTTTTTAATCTAGTTTTTTGATGAAGTCAGCGAATTAATCCGAGGATTGAAAGCGCAAATTACAGAATAAAGATGAAAGAATGACCGAAAATGGCCTAGATTGAGATCGAGATACATTATAAATTTCGGGTGTCAGTCATTATCTTCCCATTACTTTTTGGATGGCTAGTGTATCTAATAGGAAATATGTTAAAAGTGTACATACTTAGGTATATGCACAGAACAGATAAAAGAGGTGTATATGTATGTGAAAATAAGTAAATTTTAAAGTTTATATTTCGTCGCCTGCCATGAATTCCTGGTGACTGTCGTGCCTAAGACTGCAAGTGGCGAAATATCAACTTAATTAGAAAATTACTGAAGTTGATATGATTCTATATGTAAGTATATTTGACGTTTTGTTGTAACTTAAATGCCCCTACAAAGTTATACTGGCCATCCGAAAAATATTATGGAAAGAAAGTTCACCATAGTAATTTGACGTATCTTTGTATAGAAGGTTGAATACAATGAAAAGTACGGCGGTGTCTTCGGAATGGATTGCGACGGAAGTATAAAGTGTTGACAAAACAGACTAAAATGGATTTAAAAAGGTGATACTAACAGTGATGAAGTGGTTGAATACCACCATGGATTCAAACATACATTTAGTGCAGTGAAAGTAATGTGGTTGAGGAGATGAAGATGGAGGGCGGTGTACTAAGTGTTTCAAGTAACAACAACAGATTTCGATCCCATCTAAAGAATGCAGCCAGTGCGTTATGTGCCAGGACATTACCAAAACAGAGGCGTGGCGAGCCAGCCGCGATCAGCAGTGCTCGCCACCACACCTACCCGCGAGCGACGCCGCCTAAACGGGCTGCTATCTCTTGTCGGATGGAGCCGCTTGCATGCGCACCACCTCTGCACGCTACTACGTTCGACCCGCCCCAACCCATTAAGTGCGAAGTCATCGAGGACCAGATAGCGAATAAACCAAACGGTTTAATCAAATGGAAGGGAACATTAGCCAGGTAAGACAAAAATATAGGAATTTATTACTAGGTTATTAAGTCAAACATCTGGACAAATAGAACAATGTGCAACTTGCTAGCGATGCTACAAAATCGACTTCCTTAATGAGCCGTTCAATCAAGCTCATAAATATTGTTATAAATGTGCGCAGTTACTGTAGGAACAATCAAATCTTTGAATTAACTTTAGGCAATCCGGATTATATTGTAAGTTGTAACATATTATGTTCAGTGAAACAACAGGCGCGCGTCTGGTGCTTAGGTCAACAACATCAGCAATGCATGACATCATGGTGAGTTGTTTACCCAGGTCGCGGGGTGGAGGTGATGGCGTTAATTACGATACTACATCAATTGTTGATTTAGACGCGGATTATATTTATTTTTATGACTACACACAGATGTTTTTGTGGAGTTGATGGATGTCCTCATCTGCTCGCAATGACATTTTAATTCGGAAATTCACATACCTTGTGCAATGAGAATTATTTCGACATTATTAAAATTTTCAAAGAATAATGTGATCATTATTCATCTTCAGGCAATTAAGTTGAATCACACTTCCTAGAATTTATCTGTGATTTCTGTGATTCTCTAAATACTCAGATTATTGTTCAATCTATAAAAAATCTCATTAGCATTTCTAGTTTGATAGTTTTTGTTGCAGTTGTACGTATTCTTAATGGAAATATAAACATTATAGAAATTAGACATGATATCATCGCCATTTGTCATGTTATCTTTTATGTATTAGGTATATATTATGTACTAAGTATATATTATTTACATTAATTTAATGCCCGCGCCATAATTTGATGAAGAAAGTGGGTGTTTAATACATAGCTAGTTCAATTAAATCTAATCTAACAACAGAACACAACCTAAAATCTAGTATCATATATATTACTTCATAACTTCGGGGGTTTTATTAACGTAGTTTCCTTAAGTCTCTTAAAAAGAAAAAAATACCAAAAAAAACAAGCCGACTTCCTAAAAAAACACTACTAAGTGAAAATTTTATTTAGGAATTCGGTGTCTGTGGATCTTTATTTAGTTCACCAAGTGTATCAATTTCGAAGCACATAGGTGAGTTCCTACAATGATTGATACGTGGACGTGAACTCAGGTCAACAACTCTGAATGACGTCAGATCCAAAAGCTTTCTTAGTCATGGCCATTATGCTTCCAGCATTTTTGTCGCCTACTGTAGACAGTAGACACTATGTAACGGTGACGTCACGTACTGAGTAGGTACAGTAAATAAATGCACAAATATTTTAATAATGTTAATTTATGACTACTGTTACAATGACGTAGACTTACATTTATGATTGAAATTTAACATTGGAATTGCAAAGCTATTTAATCAGTCATTGTTATTGTGGACAATATGGACATATTATGTAGTATGTGTGAAGTAGCTCAATTATAATATAACATACTAACAAGTATTCTAGTATGATATTTTAATTGCTTAATGCGAAATAAAAAAGTGTCTACTCATGTATTTTCTTATAGAAGTTCGTAAAACTTTTGAGGTTTTTTTAAAGACAATAACTACACTCGACTATTCCTAAAATATATTGTTTCAAAAAGCAATTTTATTGCGCAGCTAAAAACTAAGAAATACCTATTTAAAGCTATTCATTATAATATAATATCTAATTTGGCATACATGATCTCACACTTCATAGCTGAACAAAACAACAAACAGTCGTTAACTCCGTTATCCGTCCGGAAATGGGGCATGACCATTTTTTATTTTGTAGGAACAACTGCTTTAAATGTGGTAAATAACTTGAGTCGTTTTCATCGACCTTGTTCTGTAAAACCATCTCTTAATCGCCATTTAATGTCGACTGCCAAATCGAACATACATAATCGAACACGAATGGAGTAAATGCACTCGTGTATTTATAAGCGTGCCATGTGCGAGTGAGACCGAACAGCACGTCTCATTCGCACACCATGATGTCATGGTATATTTTTGTAAGCACTCAACTCGGTCGCACGCGCTTTTCGTTTGTAGTTTTACTATCGGTATCGGTATTGTTGAATGTCATTATACCATTCCGTTTTGAGCTGTGGAAAAAAGTAAATACGTATAAAACTTGCAGCAATTAAGAACTACGGCTGCATTGGAAAATATATATTTAGCCATGTTGGATAGAGCAACGTTGAGCTCAGTTCCACAAATAAAATGGTTACGGAAGTTAAGCATGAATTCTAGATTCAGTCTTTTCACTATCTCTGTTTATGACCGACATCAATACAAACAAAAATTAGCAATTGCTTAAAAATATTAGATTATTGTAACTGAAACCGTGCAGTCGAAATTATATCCAATGGCAGCGCGGTCAGTGACCTATTCAACTTAGGTAAAGGTACAATGTTTTAAGTGCCCTATCCTCAACATCCGATCTACATAATATGTAATTTCATATGACACACACAATATAGAGTATTGTATTCTATTCTGATAATGTATGTCTTTCCTTCGCATTAGAAGTTAATTCAGTAAGGACTTTGACACCTCCTAGACCACACGGGTACGAGTACGCCAAGTTTCCTCACCAACATATAAATAATGTATAAAAGTGATGGAAACGAAAGAGTATTATAATGGTTTTTCTTTTTTGGTCGGGAAATCATCAAATAACTTCTCCCGCTCTGGGTGGAGCAGGAGGGCGTGTCAGACTTTTACTGACTAAAACCCACCCGTGTTCGCTCAGTTGCCTGTGTGCCAAGGGCCACGGTATCTCTTTCGAACAACCACATTTTAATCATTCAACAAAAAAATCACGCAGTGAGTGATTTCTTTTTAACAAAGAAGTCAGTAATATATTTTCCTAGGCAGATTCCATTTTGTTAATTATTTGTGTCGAACTGATACACTTCGCACGGTGTCTAAGCCGTGTCTTCACAGCATTTAAGCTGTGCGTACGCACTCAGCGTCTAGACAACGTCTACTCAACGTCTCCCCAGCGTCTAAGCGACGACGACGTTTGTCAAACACAGTATGCGCAGACATGAAACGAGACAAATTACTGATGATTTTAAAACCTTAGAAGGATTTCTAACAACAAAACGACGGCGTCGTGTCTACCTGCCCTAAAGGTACTGAAAAATTAAAAAAGGTGTTACAAAAATGACCTTCTATTGAAAACTGTCCGATCATTAAATATTCGATGATTCGATGAGATTGCATCGTACTCTCATTGCAATAGAATGTAATATTGATATAATACTCCAGAGAATCGAGTCAGAGTCACAGTGGTTTTTTTTTTTTTTTTGAGGATGGGAAATCATCAAATAACTTCTCCCGCTCTGGGTGGAGCAGGAGGGCGTGTCAGACTTTTACTGACTAAAACCCACCCGTGTTCCCTCAGTTGCCTGTGTGCCAGGGGCGACGGTATCTCTTTCGAACAACCCGCACCCCTGGCAGGCATCGGCCCTTGCGGACCCCACCCTTTGGTGCTGACATCTCTTTGAGGCGCGCGTGGAACACAACGCGCCGTCGACCCGGGCTTGGTCCTTACCGGACAGCGAGCTACCCATTACTCGCCGTCCGCAAGCCCGCGCCTACGGTGGCCGGGAATCAGCCTGGGATTCCCGACGCCCAGGGCGTCTACCGCGGCGACCAGGGGCCGTGAGGGCGCATATACTGCCTCTCCCTCACGTGCGCCGCCTCCCTCTTCGCGAGCATTACTGCTTCGCAGAAGGAGGTGACGGCTAACCATTCACTCTCGCTCCGTACCATGGCCTGCACCAGGGCCGGACGCGAGAGATCGCCGCCGCCGATCGCCTCCACGAGGACACGGCGGTGCTCCGCCCAAGCTGGGCAGACCGCCACCGTATGCTCCACCGTGTCCTCAGGGCGATCTTCGAGTCACAGTGGTAACGCCATAATATGATAATCATAGTTACCTCCAAATTTACCCTAAGTTTTCGGCGACTGCGACTTACCTTTATTCGTCTTCTTAGAACGTTAAATTGAATGATTGAGGGTTACTCATGCAACTAACTGTTTCGTTTGAAGGGACTGACAATGAAATGTCATTATGACTAATGTAATGGTCAACTTTACATTCAATAACTGAATAACTGCCTACCGCTTATTAGATTACTCATTTCATAATGAGGTCTAGAAACTTCTTAACTTTTCATTCCAATCGGGTTATTTATTTACTTATGACAGATGATAAGATGACGAGATGTAGCTTCTTTTGAAAATTCCAACCAAATTTTTTAATGCCACGTAAACCATTACAAGACCCAAGCCCTTACGGAAAGAATGGAAATGACGCAAACTAAACGAATTTAGGTTATCAGGCAAGCAATACAAATAGTTACATTGTTACTCTTTTGAAATGATGTTTACTTGTAAGCATTTATTTTGATTGCATGCACTAATGTCCTAATTTGAAAATAAATTAATATTGACGAATTTCATAATATGCTATTAAAAAGTAGCGCCTCAAGATAGTTCCGATCTACCCCCGGCGGCGACTAGACGTTAACTTACCCTTTCAGTTGTTGTATTATACTTATTGATAATTTAGTGGTTTTATTCTAAATCAGAAAGTTCCAACTGATGATCATAGTGAAGACTAGATTGGCGACGAGTAATGCGCAGTAAGTAAAATTATCGCTCAAATTTACCTGTTTACGGAAATAGGTCTAAATTTTAATTTTATTTGCATATTTTGGAGATAAAAGTGTAAAAACATTATTATTGTAGTTTAACGAATGTCTGAACGCTACAGATTGTTATTAGACTTTAAAGTTAATTAACGCCTAGATGACATATTTAAAGTCTAATAATAATCTTTAGCGTTTAACGCCTAGATGTTTTGCCAGGGGTGCAAGTTGTTCGAAAGAGATACCGTGGCCCCTGGCACACAGGCAACTGAGGGAACACGGGTGGGTTTTAGTCAGTAAAGGTCTGACACCCCCTCCTGCTCCACCCAGAGAGGGAGAAGTTATTACATAATTTCGCACGTTAAAAAAAAGCCTAAATGTTAAATAATAATAGTAATTGTAAATACATAAAACTTAGCGGACAACTCAATGGTAGCGCCTCAAGAGACTGCTCTACCGCCAGCGCCAACTAGACGCTCCCTTTGAGTTGTATAACATAATAAGCCCATAATTTTCCCACTGCTGGGACACAGGTCTCCTCTCGGTGAGAGGGTAAGGGCCGTAATCCTCCCCGCGGGCCCAGTGGGGGTTGGTAGGTCACATGTCTTCGATTTTTTGGTTCTGGGACATACCGGTTTCCTCACGATGTTTAATTTGGTGGTTTTATTCTAAAACGCAAAGCAAAAACTGGTGATCATAGTGAACACCACAATAACCATTCAAACTAATTTAACTACACTACATACATTATGCACAGTGTTCCTATTTAATTTAGCTTTAGGAAAAGGAAAACTAGTCTTAATTATGCGAGTATATTTATCGAACGGTTATCGCTAGGGTCAATATCGAGAACTCGACTGGATGCGAAACGCGCTAACGCTACTGCGAAAAGATTACATATTTACTACATAAATAGGGTCAATTTGTATTATACGAACTCAGTAGACGCACTTAGGCACTGCCCCGAGGGCGTATCGTTTAGTATCCGGCTCCGGTGATATATACAGGAAATAATGAAGTTGTTATTTACAAGTGCATTTTTTATTTTATTTTATGTTATTAATTTTAAAGTGATTATAACTTGTCCCAATTCATGTAAATATGGATTTTCATTTGAGCATTCGTAAGTTGAAAATGTAATTAGTATTGTAAGTAACCATATAATCTGATACATGTCTTTTAAAAATAAGCATTCCGTAGATGTTTAAGTGCAAAGTGTAGGGATTAGGTAATATATTTTTGTATAGCCGATACGAGAAGAGACGGTAAAGGGGCCAAGTTGCACAAACGAAAGCGGCTAAGCTAGAGCTAAAGCCTTAGCATGGGAAAGTATTAAGTGCGGCCTTTAACTCTACAAACCCTATAGTATCTATGGTATTTCTTTGCAAGTTATCACCTGTTTGTTTCACGTGGGAACATTCGGTATCGCGGGCGCTATCGCCTTTTATAGGTAACCCAACCCGGTTAGTTGATGTTCTGTCTGCCGACCGCCAGAAAACTTTGTTTACGGCTGCGGTTACAGTCGGGATCGAAGAAGTGTGGTGCTGATGCAACAGAACGGAAAGCTGTCTCGCCTTCCCACATCTTTATAATTGCGTAGGTTTAGTTTGTGGCGGTTACTTTGATATCACGGCGCGCGGCGTGGGTGTGGAGTTCATTTATTTCCCATGAAAACTAGGTACGCTGATTATAAAGTTTTGTCCAATTGAACTTACGTTGCTGTTTTAATTAGCTTACTAAATATCTAATACCTTTAAATGAGCTATTATTGTATATATGTATATATAATCTGAATCTCGAAAACGGCTTCAACGATTTTCATGAAATTTGGTATGCAGGTTTCGGGGGCGATAAATCGATCTAGCTAGGCTTCTGTATTAGAAAACGTCTAACAAAGTATAAAAAATCGGTCATCCAGATATTAATTTATTGATTGATTTATTTGCACTACTTTATTTATTTTATTCGGGAAACTTACAGCTGACATAAACAATGTTATTAAACAATATGAAGCTGAAGGACATTTACAAGTTTCCACTGGTAAACACTTAACTTAAACAATAACAAAAAAGGTCGGCACTTCCCACTGCTGGGACACAGACGTCCTCCCTGTGAGAGGGAGTGGGCCATAATCCACCACGTGAGTCCAGTACGGGTTAGCGGATGTCACATGTCTTAGAAGTCGTTTCTAGGATATGCCGGTTTCCTCACGATGTTTTCCTTCACCGTTTTAAGAGCAGTGGTGTTGAAATTATTTACACAAAAAAAATGCCTGCTTGAGTTCGAACCCACGATCTAGTTGACCTACAACTCGTATGTCGCGGCCATTACCACAGGGCCACGAGTTTCATACTATTGCTCAAATTGGATATACAGGGTGATTGGAAGATGGGTGCAAAGCTTTAAGGTGAAGATAGTATAGACAATTTAGAACCATTTAAACCATGGTTGTCTTAGACGAAGTATTACCAATTTTTTTTTTTTTAATAAGGTTTAAAAGACGTATTGTACAATTTTTTTATTTTTTCTGAGCTTTAAATGTCTGTAAAAAAAATGTCTAATGACACAGAAGCCTAAAAAATGTTTTGCTTGATTGCTTACACATTACTTTAATTAAATAAATAAAAAATGAATTCATTTATCATTCAATTTGGCCATAATTATGCAGTTTACATTAAATTTTGAGAATTTCCGAAAAAAAACTTAAAAATTTGGTTAAAAATATTTGGTAAGACTTCGTCTAAGACAACCATGGCTTAAATGGTTCTAAATTGTCTGTACTATCTTCGCCTTAAAGCTTTGCACCCATCTTCCAATCACCCTGTATATAAAAATAAGTCGGGTTTTCCTTCCTGACGCTATAACTCCAGAACGCACGAACCAATTTCCACGGTTTTGGATTCGTTGGAAAGGTCTCGGGCTCCGTGAGGTTTATAGCAAAGAAAATTCAGGAAATAAAACAAAAAAAAAATTCTTCTTCTTTTAATCACCAAACGAAATGTTACATAAAACGAAACCATCTGGTGGCGAAACGGAGTTCGTCGGGTTTGCTAGTTGGATATATAATTACGCTTTTTCTTAGTACCTACTTAAATAACCTTAGTACATATATGTACTGTATACGCACATAAATTGGCATTAAGGTCGCGATGATTTTGATGGGGTTGTGGTTATTATTATACTAACATTAATCACGTAATTGCACGAGTACGTAGTAAAGTGTGTGAGTACATAGTGTATGGCATGGCGTCACATGAATGACTTACCCAGCGATTAGGTATCTAACACAATATTTATAGTGTTGCCTTATCTTTGTTCTTCATTTAACACCAATATTTGGAAGACGTTACAGACTCCTACGAACTGTTCCGTGTCAAATGTTGTCAAAACTCTCTATTTTATTTTACTCACATTGATCATAAGCTCGTTTTCATATTGGTTTTGTGATAAAATAGTACTTATTTATTGAAAGCGACAAAAGTAGATTAGATCATCATATCTCTTTATTTAATTAAATATTCGATACAAAGTTTGATTGCATTTTCAGTATGGTGATACTAACTTTATCGAGTCGTAGGTAGGTTATTAATGGTGATGTTAGATAAAATCAGCATTACGGGAGTATCAGATAAAGTAGAGCACATATCTGTTTGTGTAATAATATATGAATGAACATATGTTGTTGTTACAGGGAGGTAGCGAGTGCATGGGAGTGCCGGGTGGGCCCGCCCGACGAGCCGGCCTCTGCCGACCGCGTGCAGAGCCTTTTCAACGACATCGAATTATACCCTACTAAGACTCAGGGTAAGGAATATGTATACTCTCTTCATTCTTCTGTCCATATCCCAATTTATTTGGGATCGGCGCAACATGCTTTTTCTTCAATGTTCCTCTTCTCTATTAGTCGTATTACCCAGTAACTGCGTTGTGGAGGCCAGAGGCCCTAGTGTGAGTTTCTTTTAACCATCTCGATTTCATTAATCGACTGCGTTCGGCGCTCCGATCGGCCCTGGATTAGTGAAGGACCAATGCGAGCGCCGAACTCAGTTGATGCGTAAAGTCGAGATGGTTAACAGAAAATCACACTAGGGGCACAGAGAAGCAGTTGCTCCATGTTTTACATGGTATTCAGCTGCATGCGGTTAGACTGGAAGCCCGAACATAATTGTGAAAAGGCTAGGCAGATGATGACTTCCCCCTATTTGTCGTCGTTATTCGACTTAATAATAATTCATAATAACATTAATATCATCACCAACGTGCTCGTATAATATGCTCGTCTGGACCTAGTCAACTTATAGTCACACAAAACAATAACCTAACCGTTCAACCTACTAGTTAATGCTTATTTTTAAGACTGACAGGTTGCTTGGTATGTATAGGTAAATAAATGGCTTAAGTTCCAGTACATTAAGAACATACCGGCACTACGAAGTCATTAAGAATGAGTAACAATTAAGTCGCTAGCCATGAAATAACTGTAGCAGCAATTTTTACTACGACGTGATTATAAAAGTTGGGCTTCCGGTTTCCCCGGGGGGATAAAGTTGACGACCGCGTAGCATTTTATTTTATCGCCCACGTGGATGTTGGATACCGGGACAAACCGCCTATGCTATTCCTTAGAAAATCAGGTATTTGCCAGTGAATGTCCCGTCAAAATAGGTCCAGCCGTCTCGGAGATCAGCCGAAACAAACAGACAGCTAGAAAAACATTTTAAAGTTTTTTTTTTGTCATAGCTACCGTATTCACTTTTATGCATATAGTAAAAAGCTGTTAATTTGTCGTTATAAACAGACACTTCAATTTTATTTATTTGTATAGATTATTCACGGAAATTTATTGCATTCTGACATAGATTGTTTTTAAATAAGTCAGGGTATAGAATAAACAGTTCAGGGTGAGTTGAAGTTGTCAGTTTGTTGCTTTTGTTTGGGTTCTGCACCAGTGCGGCGTGGTTCCTTACATGAATGCTTTGTTGTCCAATACCAAGATTTTTTGTCTCAGTAATTGCTGTTGTGAGTTTAGTGCCTTATAGGCATGTATTCCCGGTATATTCAACAAACAACGTTTTAAGTTTTCTAGAAATCGTTCAAAGGATACTTGCTGGCTATCCGTAAAAATAAACTTCGATCAATAAATTTTAAGAAGCAAACTTTATTTAGAATTACTTCATTAAATTGTAGGTAAAACTTAGATATCAGTAATTAAATCCAGGGATTAGTATACAGGAAGTGCCCAGTACACGGTCGCTACAGTGACGCAATGACGTCACCGACATTTATTATTGTTTTGGCATTTATTACCAATGAATAAGTAGCTAGTAAGATAGAGTTTATCACTGGTCGACGATAAAATAATTGTATCTTGGCAGTGATAACGGTGGCGTCATCAAATATTTTGTCAGTGATTGACTATTTGTTAAGAGCTTAATAATAATTTTACAGGCACCTGATATGTACCTACAGTGAAGTTTCTGGATCTTCAGTGGAATACGTATCAGTTAACTCAGGTGCGTGGTGAGGCAACTGAAGTGTACGTTTTGTATTGTGTAGTAGAAAACGGATGCCTGCACTCATATTGAAAATACCTAGACCTACGGTATTCAGCCGTGAGGGTACACCAGCCAAAGTGATCGTCAAATCATACAACGTTTTCTAAACAAAGTACTAAGGGATATAGTAAGCGCGCCCTGGTACATAAGAAACACCGACCTCCACCGGGACCTCAAGACGGATGTCGTAAACATAGTTATACAAAAATATGCAAGAGCTCATGAACACAGACTTCATCATCACGTGAATGTCGAAGCGATCCAACTCCTTGACAACATTGAATTAGTGCGAAGACTAAAAAGGGTAACACCTTTTTGAGTTAGTTTTAATCTATATAAATCGTACGTCCAGTGGTCGAAAGCGCTACTGTTCAGCATGAGGTCCTGGGTTTGATTCCCTGGTCGGGCATAGTGTTATAGGGTATTTTATATCTAGAATTTCTCAGTAGCAGCTCGGAGCCTGGATCTGTGTCTGTTTGATGGGAATAGGCTCGCTGGGATATCACATGGGACTTAAACTTAATTGGCGCAATGTGGGTTTACTTCAGGTACACCTGTACTCAACCCTTCTGGAAAACAACGCGTGGTGTTATCTAATAGTCGAGATACAGTTACTAGTTCATCCAAAATCTGATTTGTATCCGTTGACAAAAATATTCAAATAATCAGCTAACTAATAACTTTTGAACCAATGAACATTGCGAACCATACTTATGGATTCAATCGATAGGTATTGAGGTCCCTTAACCCTTACCGGTTATCAAACTTTTGCGTTACAACCTGTATGTTGTCCAAGGTATTTGACCTAAATGCTCCCGCAGACCGTCGCGACGCGACTTTAGTAGATACATTTCTATGAAATTTTCATAGGAAATTTTCTATTTGAGACGCGTCGCACCTGTCTGCGCGAGCCTTAATACATCGATTTGTAGCAGTATTACTTCAAAGTTCGCTATCTTATGCCAAACGATGTTATCCATATTTTTCCGTTTCTGTTATCACAAGGGCATTCAAGTTGTCCTTGCATAGGCACCAGGCAGCCTTCCATTTTGGATCAATAAGCTTATAAGTAATCGAATTTCATTTCATTTCTAATCATGCAACTAGCTGATGGACACACAGGAACGTAATAAATGGAATTATTAATGGGTAATTGATGTTTGGCGTATAAACATAAAGCTTCAATCTGTTTACACAAGCATATTTATTTTGACACATCTATCTAATTAATTCAATATGATTAATACGAAACTAATAATATTTATTAAAACCTTATTGATCTTTCAACGAGTTGTGTCACTAACCATGATCCATTATCTTGGTTCCTGCCTTACACGCATAGCTATGTTAAAATATGATATCATTGATACGTAGCATACGGCAAATATCTATTAGGTATGTTAACGTTTATACCTATTACCTACGCATGTATAGTAGGTAAGGTATACGAAAGAGAAACGAGACCGAGAAGTTATTGAGGAACAAATGAAGATACATGACATACATTATGTATGTTCTCTGTTCCCTCATAATTTCTGAACCACTTATAATAGTTTGACAAAATGAGGTATCGTTGGAAGCGTCTTGAGGGTCTGCTGGTTATAAGACTATGTGACGACACATAAAATATAAATAATATGGTGCCTTCTAAGTGACCAACTAAAAACATTGTTAGTGTTTGGTATCAAATGAAAGGGCTTAGCACAAAAAATATATATTGTGAGCTAACCAATAATTTAAATACAAAATATCTTCAAAAACTCGTACATCACTGCACTGAGAAATCCGACTACTGAAAAATCATGCCCTAAAAAGTATGAAACCAGAAAATATATATTCTTATCTGAAAACCGTAGTCGTAAGCCACCTAAATAATACATTTTAACATTAGTAAGTGATCATAATCTTTAGCCCTTTAGGGCCAAGTGGCATGCGAGTGGCAGGCTTACAGATGAGAACGTTTTCTTGTTTCATACCTTATACAGGGTGGGTAAAAAATCGTGGATCAAACGAAACAGGGCGATAGTTGAGGTTATTTGCAGTAAAAAAATATCTCTGTGGCAGAGTTCTCACTTGATCTTCTTGAAAGTTATGACTAATTGAGTGTTTTTTGAAGAAAATACCATTTTTTTTAAATAAATAGGCAATAGAGTAAAATGGTTACCTACCTATTTTAAAACAATAAATGATGTTGTTGTTTTTTTGCATTGACTGATTATGTATTTGAAATTGTTTGGATTTTGACTATTATTAAAAACATTCTCATTTATAATTTTAAGCTAAATATTATATACTATTTTGTACGCCGAATATGGCAAAACATGTTGAACCAGCAATTTTAAACGAATTTCCATCCATATGTGCACATTTATGTATCATTTTACAAATAAATGCATCTTTATCTTTAGAATCTTACTGTAAAAAAAAATGTACTACCAAAAAAAATTTTTTTTTTTACTTCAAATGTTCTCAACTATCGCTCTGTTTCGTTTGATCCACGATTTTTTACCCACTCTGTATAGCGTAATTTTTCAGTAGTTGGGTTTTTGAAACATGAAGGCGAATAAAATGAAGAGTAGGTGCAGTCATGTGGCGTGAATTGTGATTAGCTAGGCATACGTAGAGGCTAATGATTGAAACGCTTTGATGACGGCTCACCTATTGGATAAGCGATACCGCGGTGACATCACCATCATCAGGCTGATTCAACAACAAATGTCAATACGCCAGTAAAAATTATACATTTCAGTTCCGCGTGTTGCCAATTGCTGCGAGTTAATTAATTGCCCAGTATGAGGTATTGCAACAGTTACTACTGCACACATAATAATCGGGTACTTACTCGTTGCATTTTATTATTTATCTGCAATCAAAGAATGAAACGTGTTATTAACTGTTTAATAAAATATACGGTTACTAACTTTTGCCTGCGGCTTTGCCCGCGTGGAGGTAGAAAATTGTCCCACGGTAACGTTCCCTTGGGATAATTTAACCTGGAGGTTAATTTTAGGCTGGAGCATAAAATGTATCTTATGTGTTAACATAGGATACATTTTATGCTCGTAGTACGTACTTCCGGGATAAAAAAGTATCCTTAGTGTTAATCCAGGTTGTAATCTATCTGTGTGCAAAATTTAATCCAAATCCGTTGAGCCGGTTTTGCGTGATTGAGTTACAAACATGTAAATATCCAAACATACGAACTTTCACATTTATATTATTAGTTGGTTAGGGGGCGTCTATTAATTACGTGAGGCAATTTTGGCAATTTTTCGACTCACACCCCCCTCAGGTGAGATGTGAGATTTGGCTCGACCCTCCCCCCACCCCACAATCTCACGTGAGATATTTCAAAATGCGTATTTTTTATGTAAAAACGTTAATCTGTCCTTATTTGCGAAGGATTTATGCGCTGCGTTTGGCTGGCTCGGCTGGCCGGTGGCGGTTTAACAATCGGGAACTATTGTGCTACTTTGTGGCGTTGCATGACCGCGATAAATATTATTTTCTAAGATTTAGCCATATTGGTGGCCAAACCTGTTTAACGCGGTTTTCTCGCAATTTTACGTTGTTTTTTGCGGTAACTAAATAAATATTAATTACGTGATATTTGACTCGACCCCCTCTCTCCTTCTTGAGATTGGGTGAGATTCGACTCGAACCCCTGCCCCCCACAAACGTCTCACGTAATTAATGGACGCCCCCTTATGAGGTATTGCGACTGTTACTACTGCACAGATAATAATCGGGTACTTATTCGTTCCATTTTATTATTTATCTGCAATCAAAGATTGAAACGTGTTATAAACGGTTTACTTAATAAAATATGCTGATACCAGGTTTTGCCGCGACTTCGCACGCGTGGAGGTCGAAAATTATCCCAAGGGAACGAATCGGGATAAAAATTATCCTATGTGTTAATCCAGGTTATAATCCATATGTGTGCCAAAATTCAAATCTGGGCAGCCGCTTTTGCGTGACTGAATGACAATTAAACAACCAGATATACAAACTTTCCCATTTATAAAATTTGTAGGTACTTAGAAGGATGTACCTAGTACAGTTATTTCAAAGTATTGATTGTTATCTTTTGTTTACTATGAGTACTTGTTGACTCAAACACATTTCAAATACTGCGTGGTAGGTAAGTACCCGAAATATGGATGACTCGTTTACTTCTACTGTAGGTACTTACTTGCATATACATAGTTAGTGTATTTAACTTCTTACCTATCGCATAAAATAACAATAGCTTTCAAGTCCTGCTGATCATAGTTTATTGTAGTATAGTGTGAATATTATACACCTATCCCTAGGTGTTTTGGAAGGCTAGTCAACACTATAAATATCACCATTTGAACCTGATATGCATGGTCGTATATGCCCCCAGCAACGCTCCCTTGAAAAAGCTCTCAGAAAATGTTGTAGTGAGCTAGTTTTTAGAGTTCGGTAGGCCTGAATGAAAAGAACACTAAGGCCCTTTTAACTCGGTACGGTTTCATTACGATACGACATATAAACCGCGCCGTAGAAAAAAGTTTTGTAAAACTTTTTTCTACGGCGCGGTTTATATGTCGATGAAGCTTGAACATGTATGTTCAAAATCAAAAAAAATCAAAAGTCATTTATTCAAACTAGGCTGAGAGTCAGCACTTTTTGAACGTCAAAAAAAAATTACATAAGACAGTCCCCCCAAAAACGCCCGCCCTTCACCACTTCCTAGTGCTTTAGCTGGGAAGAAGAAGTAGCGGAACAAACTCCCCAGCAGCACAGCTGTCTGTTAAGTTAGAAGAACTTGTTTCTATACAATAATAGGTAATAAAAATTACGAAACACAAAAAAAAAACATAAAATTTGCCATATGTCAGCTAGCACACGCCAATATACCATCAAAGATTGAAAACTAAAAATAATAGAAAATTAAAATAAAACGTAAACAGAACTTCCAATCTAAATAAAAGCCTCTAGGCATAAAGGGCATGCCCGCTTACATATGCAATTCTGCATTATGCAAATATAGCTATAAGTAACTTAAAGTAACAAAAGTTAAACTAGGACCTCTGGACTAAAATTAATAAAAACTTAATACAATTAACAATAACAAAACCATGGTCAGCAAGACGACCAGTCACCACGAGCAGCACCCGTTCACGAGCATAACGCAAAGATCAGCCATTACCCCCCTCGCCATATTTGAGGGAAGGAGGCAACCCGACCCCCGACGCTACCGCAAGCAGTGACATCTAAGGGAGCATGACGAACTTGCTGCCGGTTGCACTGGCAAGAATAATCATGAATTGTCGAGGTCGCTAGCTAACTACATATTGCAATACTACTCATTAAAAAAAAAACATTGTAATGAGTAGATTAAGTCATAAATAAATGATAAAAAAAAGGAAAACCTGAATTATACAGTCAGATAAAAAAAAGCAATTATATGAAATAACATAATGATATAACCTGTCAGTGGGTAAGCTAATTCTGGTGAAAGAACACAAACATTGTCTTGAGTTAATCACAGCGACCAACAATTCTTATCATTTAAGTAGTCGTTAATGGAATAGTATGCCTTTGAACAAAGGGTGGATTTTACTTTAGCTTTAAACGCACTAAAATGCAAATCTAGCAAGGAAGAGGGTAGCTTATTATAGAAGGTTATACCCAGACCTACAAATGAGTTATGAACCTTATGTAGCCGGTGAAAGGGAACACGTAGTTTGTCCTTATTTCTAGTATTAATATTATGAATATCACTGTTTTTAGTGTACAAGTGTATATTTTGCCTAATGTATAAGATGTTGGCGAAGATGAATTGCGATGCCACCGTGAGAATCCCAACATCTTTTAAAAAATCTCTCAGAGAAACTCTAGAACCTAGTTGGTAAATTGCTCTAACAGCTCGTTTTTGAAGAACAAAAATATTTTGAATGTCAGCGGCTTTGCCCCACAGCAGAATGCCGTAGGACATAACGCTATGAAAATAACTAAAATAAACTAACCGAGCTGTATCAACGTCAGTGTATTGTCTTACTTTCCTGACGGCGTAGGCGGCCGAACTGAGCCTTCCCGCTAGGCTTGATATATGTAATCCCCACTGAAGTTTGGCATCTACTGTTAAGCCTAGAAAAACTGCCGTGTCTACAGATTCAAGCACCTCATTATCTAAGACGATGTTGGGTCCTAAATTCCTAACATTCGGTAAGGCGAACTTGATACATTTCGTTTTCTTGGCAAGCTTCCATAATGATCCATACAACACTGACGAACCGTGCCTACACACGGCGTGTAAACCGTGCGGTAGAAAAAAATGTTTCCGTGTACAAGCTTCCATAATGATCCATACAACACTGACGACCGCGCCTACACACGGCGAATAAAGCGTAGTTTTACACGGCAAGAAAAACGTGTTTACAAAGGGCCTTTTAGAATCACTAGTGTGTCCGTCTGTCCGTTTGTCAGAGTCAATTGGCACAGAGTCGACTCGATTATGATACCGGCTATTCTATTGTATTCTGTGACCCACGTGACGTACACGGACTTGTAAGGGGTCACTTTTGGGGGCAATTAAAATAAGAAAAAGAAATGTTTTACATACTGTACCAACTGTTCCGTGTGGCAAATCAAATGGAAAGACTTGTTGTCTCAAATACTTTTACTTTTTATTATTTTAATATGTCAGTTGTAAAATCATTTAATAAAATTGAGGCGTGAGTCCTACTCGCACTTTCATAGCGCGTTCTCGAGTAACGTCCAAAAAATTCAGAGAGACGTTCATTCAGATTATAATAAGAAACATGTAAGAATGTTTGGAAAATCTGTTCTTTAATTAGAGGATAACAATAAACCCAAGAGTAGTGTATCCTCGTCGAAACTAAAGCGATAGAACGGCGTATGCGCTACAGCTACGCAGCGACCCTACGCTTGGTTTTGGTGTAGCGGGCGCCTACGCGGTGCCTACGTCGGCCTACGAGGCCTCGTAGTACCGCGTAGGACCTCTACGCGACTTCTACGCAGCGTCTGACCGACTGCTACGAGACGCAACTACTACGCTAGCTAGTGTAGTCAATGCGTATTAGTCGCTCAGACGCTGCTAATGCTGTGCAATGTACATACGTCCAACTAATGCAAAGTTTGACAACCAGTACTAAAGCTCTCTTTACTGTGGATTGCACTAACCACGGTGCCGGTGGTCCTTTTCCTTTTTTTCCCGTAGGAATTTGACAGTGGTATAATATTATTTTAACAAATATTGATCAATATATCACTGCAACGAGCCGACATCTTACGGCGGCGATGGTATCGCAACATAACAAATGTATTCTACGATTACTATCTGTCATATAAAACAATTTACGGGCTTGCCACGTTAAGCTTCGCCCTTTTTGTATATTTATCGTCCATAAATCTAACAACTGCAATCAACTCACGGGTCACACAGCTAATGACCACTAACAAACATACAAGTTGATCTACAATGTCTGTGTTACATTGTTTCATAAATTGAAACTCCAAGCATCTGAAATTGTGCTCGGAATTATGAACAGATACAATGTTACTTTCAGACAGTATGACAAATACTTGGCGTAAAAGAAACTAGATATATTATCAGTACATATATAAAACGTTTATTAAAGTCAAGTTTATGTGATTATAATAGATGGATAGAATAGTCTTTATTATGCACAACATGAAAATTACAGATATATAAATGAAGAAATTTAACAAAGGGTGACACAATGGGCGCTCTTATCGTTAATAGCGATCTTTTAAAGACAACCTTTAAAGATAATATTATGTATATGTTAACGGAAAAGTGTGTAATCCGTCATTGTATACAATTCCTAAAATAGATAGGAAATCTATGATATATTTTGTAACATACACTTTTCCTAGGAAATCTATGCATTTTAGCAATCGGAAATGTATTAAAAGTTAGTGACAGAAACGAATCGCTGCAAAACCGACTCCACGTAGTCTTGTCTGCCCTACCCCTAGAGTGTTATTTAAATCCGCGTAGGCGCGGAGGGGCGAGGCGGGCCGCGAGCTTATAGTCGCAGATGGTATTCGCGCCCACCACCGCAGTGGGACCGCCGGAGACCCGCAGCGCCGTGACAGAAACCATGCGAGCAATTCTAGAAAGCATTACTTTTATATATTTCCTAGTGTGTTCTCGGAATTGCATAAAATTCCTAGGAAATACATACATTTCACAGGAAATGTGTGTATTAAAGAATCTTTGAAACATTATTTTACACATTTCCTAAGTAGGCTCGGAAGTGCAATTATATCCTAGGAATTGTGTACAATTCCTAGGTTTCATACATTTCCGGTAACATATATACTTATAAAATCCACAATTCTCTGTGATTCCCAATTGTAATCGTTATCCTTATTATGTAAATACGCACTTTGATATCGATAAATTATCCGGGGAATTGGAATTGACTGATAAAGATCTTTTGGTTGAATCGTAAATGTATTTTATTCAATTTTGCATACTCTTTCCGATATTATCGATGTCGTCATTTGCTTATCAATAATTATATTCACAATGTGGCAAAAAATTACTATAAGCTTTTAGAAATAAATCGACTTTAATATGTTACCTGCGACACATAAAAAGTATTTTTTCTTAGCTTCGTTTAAAACTTTTAATGGCGCGAAATTGATAAGGCCTGTCTAGGATATTCAGCAAAAGATCGCTGTTTTATTGACTAATGATGGTGATGATACAAAAAGTTAAAGTCAATTATAGTATAATGCTAAGAAAAAAGATATAAAAGGTTTTCAAACGGCAGCTTCAAATATAATGCCATTTCGAAATTCGCGTGATTGCTTATACACCCCAAATCCATAACAATTTCCTCTGAAATTGGGTCATATCGTTTACGTTTTCTTCTAGGTTTTAGATCGAATGCGTGATGCCTAGATTCTTAGAGTCACGCAACAATATTATTAGTTGCAAATCGAACTCATTTCTTCTACACTTTTTTGCTCTTTGGCAGGTACATATAATTTATGTTATTATAGCTAAAAAAAAAGTTGGACTAACTTTATCCCAGCCATGGTAAACCTGAAAAGAAAAGCTAGAAACTAGAAAACATTTCCGTCTGAAATCAAAGCTTATGATATCGATCTTTTTATGCATACTGGCATTCGATGCTACGATTTCAGCCATGAAAATTTATGGTTTCAATATTAAATCAGCAATTACTTCGAAACAAAATATCTCTGTTCTAACTTATCCACACCATGCAAACTGATCTTTGTATTCTAGTTTAGATGAACAAAACCATGGTTATTAATAATCCAAATGGCTTATTGGCAATCATAACAATTAATAACGTAATCGTTATTTTACGCTTGGAATAGGATATAATTACGGTAGATATCCGCTATTGTTGTTGTGGCAGGTGTGCGCGTGCGCGTCCAGTGATCTCACCGTTATTGCTCACTGATGACCAATTGCCGCCGAATGAGTTCATGACTTCACGTTTGATTCGCCGACTGTTTATTGCATGCTTCACACGGACGTCCGACTCTGCCCTTTCATTCTTTATGAGACTAAAGTGTCTTTACACACACTCATAAATTTTTATTGCTTGTCAATATTAAGTTAATGCTCGTTTATCCTTGAGATATGTTGACATTAAGCCTAATGTTTTCGTTGGCGGTAGTAGATACACTTCCACTAACCTGGCTATATTGAACAGTCAATAATTTGGTGTGGAGATCTAGCGCTGGAACCATGTTCCTTACATAAATCGTGTCATGAAGTTCGATTGTTTAGACCGAGAGATAGAATATAATATCCTGGGAATACTTGTTAGTCCACTTTTTTTACCCGACTGCGCCAGAAGGAGGGTTATGTTTTTCGAGTGTATGTTTGTATATTTCTTTGGCACGCTCTGTAGCCTAAACGGCTTGATCGATTTCAGCTTGAGAGGGGCCGTTAGATTCGTCTTATTTGTGAAAGTGACACTGGGTAGGTATATCAAAATTGAAAAAAAAATGGCCGACTTTTAGCGTCATATTGTCTCCAAAAAAAATATTTTCTCCAAATCTATTGAGTGGGGTATCAAAATAAAGGGTTTCATAAATAGGTCTCATTAACGTCAAAAATAATTGTAATAGCTAAAAACTGTGAAAAAAAAAATACAAAATCAAAAAACCCGAGTGCCTAAAATGACAATTTTAATTTAAAAAGATGGAAACAAGAAACTTGTTTTAAAAGGATGACTATTAGACTGAGTACTATAAGCATTCTCATGCAGTCGGAGGCATCTTCTTAAATTTAACAAAAAAGACATTTATTGCCTCCGACTGCATAAGATTGCTTTATAGTATTCAGTCTAATAGTCATCCCTTTAAAACACGTTTCTTGTTTCCATCTTTTTAAATTAAAGTTCACTTTGGTGAGGCAGTCGGGTTTTTTGATTTTGTAAATTATTTCCGTTGTTATTTCTTCCGACAAAAGTATACTTAATGTACCGGTAATGCTTTTGACGCCATTTAGATTCACATAGATGTTTTTTGGCAAGTGCCCCATCCATCTAAATGATCCATCCTGGCTACGCCCCACATTGTATTTTTTTACTTTCTGCATTGTCGCAGATGGCTTTTAGTATGTAGTATACGAGGCAACAAGGAACAATGTGTGTGAAAATAAGCTGTTTATTTCGTGTGTGATACGTGCATCACTTGGAATAGAATGTTCCCTCATTTCCAGGCAAGTAAACCTATCCCACTGTAATAAAATGTTTTGATTACTTGAAAATCGCCGTAACAATTAAACTTCTTCGAATGTTCATACCTAATTAGTAAGCGAAACTGCATGAAAACGTCTTTTGGTCCGGTAAATAGTGTGCCTTTCACTAGGCAGATCTGCAAACGCCGTCGAAGGTTCTGAATCACAAAATATTACAGGCCTATTTACTTAAATATTGTTTAGAAGGTCCTTTCATGTTGTATAATAATAGTAAAATTGAATGAATGTCTGTAATTTTGCCGTTCATTTAATTTATGTAAATATTAGTTGTTAGATGAGTGCATGTATACCTAACTAGATAATTGTCTTTGTTATCCTCGCTGTTGAACTCGTTGTAAATAGCAACCGGTTTTGTTCGTTCTAGTACATAATATTGAAAACTATACATTTTAAAATCCTGATCGTCTCATCACGTTGTTGTTGGAATTGTAATAGTGTTGTTGTACATAAGGGTTCTGATATGAGGATGTTAAAGAAATTCTCATCTCTATTCTCGTATTCGTCTATTGAAAAGCTTCATGCATAGTACCTACTTGGCCGTATTAAACTTGTTAGTCACTTGAATCAGGAAGGATATTATGCTGGGCTCTGCGAACACATATTTCTAAGTTATGATTAAACAACACAGTTATTAATATCGAAATTATTTGGACTTCAGTCCACGTCGCCCTCGTAGGGTGACGTGACTGTGCAAAGTACTTTATTTATTATTCGAAATGAGTCTCGTCTCGCGTGGGTTCGTTGTGTAAATTAGAAACATTTAATTTATATTTAAATGTTGTCGGCCGGTGGTTCTTGATTACGAACCTCATTTAGGACGAAATAATCACGGACGTTAACTGACCGCAATACACCACGAAACAAAACCAATAATACTCCTTAAAACTTGAGAGATCCTGATTTTTGTTTTGATAAAAAAACAACAGAAATATGATCTGAATCATTAATTTTCTTCGTAAAGTTTAATTTTATAAGAAGAATTTGGTATGACTACTGCTTTATCATTCTGGGACATAAAATTTACATAATGAGATACGTAGCATCCGTGTACGCGATGAAGACGCGTGTATCTACAAATACTTGTGCCTACTTTAAAACCTATAACAGTTTCCTCACTGACAGTATATTAAGTTCAACTACAGTAAAAAATTTAATTATAAAGAATACGAGTTACTTTTCCTCAGTTATCCTTTATAGTTGATGTCATTCCTGTGTTTCCCCCTCCCCAGGTAACATTTGTTTATTATTTAACTGTATTGTTATTGTTTTAGTATTCGAAATGCTGGTCTGCGCGCGGCAGTGTGCCCGCCGCAAGTCGCTCACTCTTACATTCGGAGAATTCTGCGTGTTCGCAGCTGAACTGCGTCGGTGTTCGAGGCAAGCCAGGCAGTAAGTGTTCCATTTGTTTCTACTTTAAACTTGCTTTTTTTTTTGGGTGCGAAATCATCAAATAACTTCTCCCGCTCTGGGTGGAGAAGGAGGGCGTGTCAGACTTTTACTGACTAAAACCCACCTGTGTTCCCTCAGTTGCCTGTGTGCCAGGGGCCGCGGTATCTCTTTCGAAAAACCTGCACCCCTGGCAGGCATCGGCCCTTGCGGATCCTGGCAGTTGGTGCTGACATCTCTTTGAGACGCGCGTGGAACACAACGCGCCGTCGACCCGGCCATGGTCCTTACCGGACAGCGAGTTACCCATTACTCGCCGTCCGCAAGCCCGCGCCTACGGTGGCCGGGAATCAGCCTGGGATTCCCGACGCCCAGGGCGTCTACCGCGGCGACCAGGGGCCGTGAGGGCGCATATACTGCCTCTCCCTCACGTGCGCCGCCTCCCTCTTCGCGAGCATTACTGCTTCGCAGAAGGAGGTGACGGATACCCATGCACTCTCGCTCCGTTATTTGTTCATGTTATTTTGAAGTAAATCGCGTTCGAAGTTCCTATTTTAATGTTAATAATATTTTAAGAAGCCAATTTAAAATAGTAAATCGATTAATTCAGTTAGTACACACAGTAGTGACAAATATTATTTCTATACTTTTTTTTTTGCTGAATATGATTCTAAAAACCGACCCATAAAATAAGGTTTTGGCACGGTATGAAATGACTTTTTTCTTAAGTTTACTTTGATATGCTCAACTTTGGATTCCCCCTTGGTTGCGGCGACTATATGGTCAAAATTAGTCGTATAAATCAAGCAGTACCTTAGATATACTTAACTTACCGTGAAATATAAGTACTTACCTAATTTTATAAATAATCAGAATCCTCGACTTACGTCATGTTAAACTTTTTGGCGCCCGTCAACTCCACCCAAATATCCATATTTGGATGTAGTTGACGGCTCTCCCATGTCCCATATTTCAAAATTTTGCATATCGTATTCTTGGAAATTCTTTAGAAAATAATTTTAGTCACTCAGCCCTTGTGACGCGACGGCACATGGTTGTTACAGAATTAGTCAGTCGTTAGTCAGTTTCTGCTAATTAACCGTTTCGACCCACATTATTTCCTTCCGCCTCAGGTTGTTCCAAATCTTTCGGCATCATCTTTGTCACTTTTTTGACTAAATGAAAAAAAGAAAAACACTTTTCCATGTCAATAACTTCTACATTTCCACAATAATTTAGTCATAGTATGTGTGACATGGTTGTAAAATGACCTGGAAACAAAAAAAAATCAATTGATTTTAATTATGAGATACGTGGGGTGTTCAATAAAAAGTAATAATGGCATATAAACTCCTTGAAAAACAAAAAAGTAAATACTGGCAGGTAAAGCCCAGACATTTGATAAAATAATAAAATAAAAATTATTGATTTTCTTTTCTTATTTTTAAAATAGAAGTCTTTGTTTTCGTCGTGTCCCATCAGTCCACGCCACAGACATATAAAACAGTAGGTCCAGGCAGTCCCATAAGAATCCATACTTACAAGATTATGGGCTCTCTTTTCTGGGACAGCCAGGGGGTGATAATGATTGAATAACTCAATCATGGCGCCACTATTACGGGGCCCTTATACGCAGAACAAATAAAAAAACTGCGTCAGGAAATACGCGAAAATCACCGCGGCAAACTTGCTAAAGTTGTGTTGTTTCTCCAAGACAACGCCCCAACACACAAATCCCGAGTTGCGATGACTGCTATCCAAGATGCTGGATTTGAATTGATGAAACATCCTCCATACTCACCTGACCTTGCGCCTAGTGATTTCTACCTGTTCCCGCGGTTAAAAGAACGACTGAGAGATCACAAATATGGCAATGATGAGGAAGTGATTGCCACCGTACATGATTTTTTAAGCAATCAAGATGAAGATTTTTTCAAGAAGGGAATCTTAGGATTAGAAAAACGATATACCAAGTGTATAAACCTCAAAGGTGATTATGTCGAAAAATAAAATAACAATAAATAATATAAGTATAACTGCTTCATACTCATTATCACTTTTTATTGAACACCCCTAATATGATTACACCGAATTCACAAGACGTCGTGGTGCTGACGTATTAAAGTCAACAAGTTCAGCAGATTGTAAAAGGACTTTATGAATCAAAAGTTGCTTACTATATGATGCTTTGCCTGCAAGCTTTTAAACAGCCCCAAATGTGATTCTATATAGATAATTAGCTAATTAAAATCAGCACAATTTGGTATTACTTACGAATTTTAAAACTGGGACAAGTTGCTAATGCCGCTAGCTAACTACTGTTAAATCATAGTTATAGTACTCGTAATACTTGACATGCAATTGAACAGGAAACAGTTTAGTACCTAACAATAAAATTGACATGGGAATTCAAGTAACGTATAATAAACCCTGTTAATGTTATATTGAAAATACCTACCACGACATAATTAAAGACCCAAGCAATGTCCTTATTGGCCGCATCTACCACGACATGAATCAGGTTAATTTTACCGATGACGTAAAAATGATCGTTCTCCTTTTCCTCGGTCTTGAACTGAGGACTGGGGCTAAGTATGACGCGTGCGTTGACCCTTGCATGCCAAACAATAAGGTATTTGTCATGCAAGGAATCTCTACATTATTATAAGGACAGCTTTAGTATAATTTCAAATTCAATGTCTGCACCAATCATTGCACTATCATGCGGAAACGCCTACGCTAGTTCATCGATTGTGTTTTATTTCTAATTTCAGTTTTCATTCGCAGGAGTTCGAACAAACCTGAGTCGCCACAATGGAACGTAGACAAGGAGCTCAGAGATAAGGACAACATTTGTAAACACGTGAACGGTAAGAATATTTTGAATATTAGAATAATAACACCGGATTAATATACAAAAAATAAGTGACCTTATTCTGACCCGTCTCGAAGTTACTGGAATGGCTATAAAGGCTGACTTTGTGGAAAGTTGTTGTGCATAATAAAATTGTTGGCTTCGCCTGGGGCTCCCGTCCCCGCTTCAGGATGCACACTCGTGCTGCGGAAGGTCGATCGTCCCGTGATGAAACAAATGGTGACTAAACTTTCCGCACGGTACCAATCCAGAAATACACATTGGTAGTCCCTATGGCTACGCAACAATATCTCATACACTATAAATTCGGTGTCGCCGTCCACTTCCCACGCTGTTCTATCTGTTATCAGGCTGTTTGATAGCTGCTGAATTACTGATTTCGATTGGTCAATACTTATCGAAAATAAATAGTTCTTAAATTACTGTTTTAGAGTACGTACAGCTTACCTTTATCGAATAATGACTCAGAATTGATTGCTTTTTTTTAATTTGTTTTAAATAGTTACACATGGTACCAACCTACGTGGTGCCTACATACCGTCGTAATTACGGAATGTGTAATTGATTTACGATTTCCTTTTCATCAGTTTGGAAATACGACTGACTCGGGTGATTTATAGCACATTTGCTTTTGCCAGTGGCTTCGCCTGCGTGGATGTCTGAAATTATCCCACTGGAACGTACTACCGGGATAAAACGTATCCTATATATTAATCCAGGTTATAAACTATCTGTGTGTCAAATTTCATCCAAATCCGTTCGGCCATTTTTGCGTGATTGAGTAACAAACATCCAAACTTTCACATTTATAACATTACTAGGATTACTATCCTAGTAATGTTATAAATGTGAAAGTTTCACAGTTTTTCATCCTACTGGATGGACTACTTCTTTAACTTTATAAATCACATATATTAGAGACAGTGATAGACATAGTAGTTCATCAAAGACGGCAAAGAAATAAATAATTTATAGCTACATATCAATCAGAAGCTTATCAACAGTTACGTACTCGCTCCGCTAAGCACACAGTAAGAAGACAGCGATGATGTTCATATTCATAATAACAAATAGGAACTAACTCACATTCGTGGGACATGTGGTCATCACTTATTGCGTATATCTATGTTTTTAATTGTTCTGCTATTAATGCGATTGCCCTATGCTACAGTCATTGTACGTTCGCTCCTATTTGCACCCGCACATGTAATGCTCGGATTTGCGTCAATCTCCCGGCGCATCTGACTAATGTATAATATTAGAGACAACTAAATTAAGCTGCTGAAGCTTTTAAAAATATCAGACATAAACCTCTTTTCCTATCTTTGGAATATTAGAGAAAGTTTAATTTTCATTATATGGAACGAAATGAGGCGCTCAGATGTGAGTCTCGTAATACATATCGGAAAGAAGTTCCGCTTTCGCACGGTAATTCGTAAAAGGTAGAGATCACTAAGTAAATATGATGCGTGGCCTCTCAGGCTCTTCCGCACATACTATAAACAGAGTACGGAAGCGAGGGCGCGATGCTCCGCTCAGTGTACTACGCGCCCACGAATTCGGCCGCTAAATGCTACGAAAACATAATACAGATGACATCGCACTACTACAACTACAGATATACCTAACGTAAACAAACGATGGAACGATACTGCGTCAACTTCCTTATCTCCCGGAAGAAATATTCTGTTAAATGACGACTTCTTGCGAACAAACAATAGTAATTTTTCTTTATTTTCTATTTACATAGCGATCTTTGTACCACATTGTAATTTTATTAATCGATGTCTTTAGGATCTTCTTTCAGTTTTTTTACTTTCACACATGCAATTATTTCAGTGTTAAAATTTTCACTTCCATCATGAAGGCACGAATTAGTAGCAATTGGAATAACATTTTTCTGATTTTCACAAATTAAGCATCGTTAGCGCAACATGATTGGACTGAGTTGATTGTATTAATCCAATCCATCACCCATAAAATAAATAGTATGAGTAGGCTAAAATGTTAGACCGTCTTCTAACAGTTTGATTCTTTGAATGATGATGTTGATGACAAACCTATGCTCATTAAAATCATTTGTGGATGAGATGACAAAATACTGGTTTGCGGATGACTTATTGTCAACATCAACACCATAAGTCTTTGTGCCATGTCTTTGTAGTGCTATAGAAATAACGGAATATTTTAAAATGCGGAATTGGCTAGTACTTGGGCGTAGATGTAAGTTGCGAACGGACGCCAGTTGGCCGCCGACCGTTCGCGGGTGGACAGCGTGCACGCAGTCTGCACGATACATCCGCAACCATGCCGCCGACTACAATGATTGTACCCTGTGCGTTTCTCCCATACTTCTATACTATTTTCATCAATGGAAACCTGTTCTATTTACGACACAGTGTATATTCCTATTTCCCATAATGTATTCATAATTAATTCCTCTGTTATAAACTTTATGATATTCTCCCACGATGTTTTGTATCATATATTTTACTGAGTGACACAAATAAAAGAGGATGGCTGTATACATTGTGGATTTCGGTACATGTGTCGTGAGTTCACGTTGAAGTTGTGACAATTCAGGGACATTCTATTCAAATCTGTGATCTGTGTGCGAGCGGAGCAGCCGATGTTAGTGCGTTTGTTGATCTGGCGTTGTGTTTACGTTTTCGTTTTGGCATTGAACGAAGATCCCGAATTGGATTGATGTGTTCGGTTGGCCACGTTTTATAAACTGCAGTGTAAACATGAATGAATACTTACCTGTGCGTGTCGTTCTGTGTTGTGTATCTTTTGTGTTGTTCTAAAAAATCTAAATGAATATTGATCATCTAGCAGATAGAAAATCTTAGGTTGATCAAGTCGATAAATACACCGTGCAATTTTGACTGCTTTCATCCCGGAGAGTGGTGACTCAATTTCAATATTATCTACCGTGCTTGAAGACATTGCAATCATAATGCGAGAAAGTTGGAAAGTGATGGATAATTCGCTAGAAATAATATTAAAAAGTTTAAGCAAGAAAAAATTACTAGGATTTGTTCCAAGTTGGAATACCTGAGTGCTTGTAATATTTTTTATATATTTTATTAATACATATGTATCCTTACTTCACTAATCAAAATTGCTACAGAAATAGACTTAGCACACCACGGGATGAATACGATAAAGATATCACGGTGTAGCTATAGGAAGTAGGTATGAACTTTATAAAGACCATTGTCTATTAATTGGTGATACATAATGTGACCAAAAGTAAAACCTACCAAAATAATTATATTTTTAAATTAAATTTTGTCTCGGCCGAATGGGCGACCTTTTGTGGGAATCATTAATCTACGAGTATGCAAGTAGGTGTTTAATGTAGTACGGTGGTCGGCCTACATATATTATGTGCAGCCCACGCAGTCGATAGGTCGATTCTCATCAATCATTGACGATGAGTATCGCTGGTTGAACGAACCCAGCACCGGCACTCGCCTGGCCGTGATGCTTTCTAATCCACGCCGTATGTACCCATGTTGCTATCAACTACCATTATAATCAATGCACCTATTATCATGCAGATAGATTACATTTGCATATATTAATTGATTATCACTATTTTTGGTATGCATCTTAGTTCTTTGTATCGCGTATAATAAGTATCGGCGCCAAGGTTTCGAATTGTTATTGGATATAGAATTTGTTTCAACGTAGATCCTACGTCATCATGTATTAAACATAAGACACCGGTTTGTATAGGCCACTTATGAATCTTCAACGAATAGTAACAAACCGCTTTGGTTTGAGCTCATTGCTTGCGTGTCCAACCGCAGTACAATTGTTAACAATTAACAGTAGTTCTTTTGCGTGCCTCGAGCTCATCTTAGGAATAGGGTCAACTCATCCCATTATGAGTTGTGTCTCAAAGAACACATCAAATACTGTTCACATGGTGATTGATTGTTTCGTCCTTCATACGATATCTAAGGAATTATTCATGTTCTTGACGTAGACGCTACGTTAGACATGGTGTTTGCAATGAAAAGCGTGGGCTGATAACCACGTGATAAGTTGTTATGTGTACATCAGCTAGAATAGATTGATAGCCGGAGCTTATTGCAAAGCACACATAAAATCAACAGATTCTTCGGAATTTTGATAGGATGTAAAAAACTTCGGCAAAAACCTATGTATTTTTTTAAATTTCATTTCCGGCAAAGGAAAATCAATTTATACAGTAGTTACCACACAGTCCATCCTCAATGCCAATTATGTCTATGTATGCCTACTTATTTGTATGTTCCTACTTTAAGTTTTGTAACAATTTTTGACAATTATGGTGTTGCGCAGGCAGCGAGGCTCCCCCTCCGCCCTGCGAGGTGTTCCTGGGCGGGTCCTGCAACCCCACTACTTGGAGATCGGACATAGCTATTCCGATGCTGAAGAAGATGGGCATAACTTATTTTAACCCGGTGAGTTGAACATTACTATTGCAATATCATTATTAATCACTAGCTTCCGCCCGCCGCTTCGCCCGCGTCGACGTCGGAAATTATTCCATGGGAACTTACTACCGGGATAAAAAGTATACTATGTGTTAATCTAGATTATAATCTATCTGTGTGCCAAATTTGATCCAAACCCGTTCAGCCGTTTTTGCGTGAAAGAGTAACAAACATCCATACATACAAGCTTTCGCGATTATAATATTAGTAAGGATATCAACCTATGTTGACCCACTGCAAGTGTAAGGCAAAGGCGTTATCAAACAAGGGGACGAGACGAGTATCTATTTACAGTCATCATCATCATTATGCATAGCCCGAATTCTCCCACTACCGAACATATACCTAGTCCTCTCTTTTGTTTTCTTCGATTACTTCCAACTATAAGTACCACGCGTGGTACCTAATCGATGCTCGTCTCACTCTGATTCCAGGTATCCTTACGAATACGATGTTTTTCTTTACGTAGTCAATAGTCAAAGATTACCAGAAAGTTCATAGGTAATGAAAGGCCACGGTAATATTTAACTAGTTAATGTACGTTGACTGCTGTCACTACCACATGACTGTTTTATGCCCATATTAGATTAGATACATTAATAACCAGCGAGTACTCACTATAAAAACAATATTATACAGATGTGTTTAATTTCATTATAACTGCGTAAAGCCATGTTGGTATGTAAATAGAGATGACGTATATCATTGATAGAGTATAATGTGATAAGTGTCTTCGGACGTTCAGTTTCAGCGTTCTTGTAGATCAAAGTCACCTACAATAAGCCATTACAACGATGTGTATGTTAATGCAGTAAACAATCGAACATTGTTCGCCATTTACGACGTGATATGAAGTCAATTAATCGTAAAACAATACTGGAAATGAAAACCTGTGTGATATAATCCAAGCGAGATTGCAGGTCAGCTGTTGATTGTCGGCTCGTGTCCAATTTAATTTAGATGAAAAAATATTGTAGCATATTGAGCTAGTCACATGTTGTGGTGTGACACGCGGAGCTTCAATAAATTCATTAATTTGTTAATCGACGCTGATCCTGGCGTAATATTTATGGTTGAGCTATAAAAGCGTAAACACAAAGTTATATACGAGTTCTTCTCGTCAATGAATGTCGTATTCGCTCGATTATTCCAAAAAGTACAGTTCATGACAGAGAAAAAACAAAATGGTACTTTTATCTTTATTTATTTTTTGCAACAGTCAAGTACTTAGTTCTTTTCACTGGAGTTTATCAGCTAGAATAAATATTAATTACTGAAGATGACGTTATCAATTATTTGCAAATTGAATTCGTAAACTAGTTTGTTTTTCTTTCGTGAAATATTTAAACAAACTATAATTAGGTACAATTAATATAACAATAAGGTGTGGATGACCATTAATATTCATAACGTTGGTTGTTATTACAATAACATCGGGGCACAACTTTAAAAGGCCACCGATATGAGTCGATGGACAGAAACAACTGGGCTTACGTGTAGCTACAAAAAAAATATAAATATGTTCACAAGAAGACCATTATCCAGTTAATAACAGATAGATAATGCGTATGATAACGGATATTGGTTTGACAGCTTCTTTGAATGAAACGTGCTCTCGATAAATATGATTTTGGTAATTAGATATGACACGTTCTATTGAAACATCTATCACAAAAACGTAATAGATATATCTTGAAAACGGTTTCAAATATACATGAAATCATGTACTTGCGTCATACCCACTTACTTTTAGCTGAACGCTTCAAGCCAAAGTGTTTCACGATAATGGTTTACCCATACCTATTTCTGCTACGTAGACACTTTCGCGTGACGTTACATAAGTACCTAAGAAATGCATGTACCTTGCAAGTGACCCAGACGTCTAATTTAGTCATTTATGTTAGATAAAGAATATGATTTATACTACTGCATCCATTATAACTATTGCACTATGTCAGCAAAGGTGCGTGTTCACAATAAGCACTATACACTGCTTCCCACCCGCCCGACGGTGATTAATGCCCTTGCAATTGTGGGCTCCAATTCTGTATGGTTAAAAATGATTCCCCGCGTTATCTTACTACGTTCAAACTACGTCAAATGTCGTGTTTTATAGAAACCAATATAACGGTAAGGAATCTAAATGTCATATTCTGTATGTTCCAAGACAATTTGTCGATATTATTAATACGATATATCGTTAAGTGGTCTTAGTGAATTCAGACCCAGTATGAGAAGAGGTCTTTACTCGCAGTGGGACAAGTATAGGCTGGTGTACATATTAATTAAATATTCACGTAAAAACTAACCATATTCTGCTTTGCAGCAAGTCGAAGACTGGTCGACGGAGCTGATGGAAGTGGAGCACCGCGCGAAGGCCGCGGCTCGCGCGCTGCTGTTCGTGCTGGACAGCGAGACGCGTGCCGTGGCCGCCAGCGTGGAGGCCGCGCACCTGGCCGCCGCGCCGCGCGACCTGCTGCTGGTGCTGCGGCCCTACACGCGCCACCAGAACATCGGCCACGAGACCATCTCTGACCAGTCAGTATCTACTCCGTACAAATAAATTAAAAGATCTATCCAAATAGGGTATCACCCTTCTCAGACACCAGTGTTAGTGGAGCCCCCTCGCAGGACATGCCTCACCTTCTTTCCTGCCTATCATTCAGAACCAGCTGCACATTCCATGATTAAAACGAGGTGAATGACCTGGTAGCTTCATACTGGTCGGACAAAATTTTAGTAAAAGAAGTAGATGATCTATTCCGTACTTGTAGCTACTTGAGGCTTGACTCTTCAAGCAGCCGATCTATTTTGTAACGATCTCACCGTGAAAACGTAGTTGAAGTGATCTTAAAGCTGTCAATAGTGTCAATTCCTTATTATCAGATGGAATAATATCTGACTGAGACCGACTTTAAGATTAGGTAAAGTAAAAAAGTCTACCATTTATACCATCCATAAACTGTTACCTTGACCTGTCGTGCACACGTGTACAATATATGGTTAAGATATCAGTATATATTATTATACTCTGTGGTTAAGAGTAGTGTACTCGTCGAGTGAAGTCCGTGCAGAGTCTTGAGCAGTGCTATTTGACCTCTGGTATTGATCGAGATCTATCATCAGGGAAAAGAATATCCCTAATGGCCGCAAAATATTAAGAATTGCATCGGCCAATCTACAATTGATTCTTAGCTTAGTCCGCATTTTAACACACAGGTCTTCTAATAAACTATGATAGGGAGATTAGCAATAGCAAAGCCAAGCAGAACAAAAAAAATCAAATGATTAATTTGTCATCAGTCGATCGTCATCACGAGGATTAGGATGATTCATGTCTTTGAAGTTGATGCGCGATTTGATGAGCGATAGTCGTTTGTCATCATCTTGTCTGACTGACTATCTTTATCCTGGTGTCAAGTTCTCCGAAAAGATGAATTATCTATAAGTGACTGTACCTGGGGTAACTATCAGAGTGACTAAAACTACATTTGTGTAATTGTGTCGTTTGGTATTGGTCGGTCGGTCGGAACACCTAATTAAAACCTAGCACGTCAAATGTCTGACATGCTTTTCATAGCTTACTATGAAAAGCTAATTTACCAAAACAAACATAATGTCACTTTTCTACAATTTTTGCAAACATTAGGACGTCAAAGCATTCGTAACAGTCGATAAAGGTAGAAACACGATCACCTCGTTAAGTATTGACGTCAGTCATTTTAACCCATGGAGTAAGATCACGCGCAACGATCGTTGCTTCCATGTGCCCGTATTGTGTCAATTTGTATGCAGAATGTAAAGTAATAAAATGATTTGTATGACTGCAGCGAGTACGTGGAGCTGTCGCGTGCGCGGGCGACGCTGCAAGAGGCGGTGGAGCGGCGCGGCCTGCCCGCCTTCACCGACATCCCCGCCGCGCTGCGCTGCGCGCGCGCCGTGCTGCGGGGCGCGCGCACGCACCCGCGCTACTCGCTGGGCCACACCATCCTGCGCCTCAAGCGCGCCTACGACGCGGCGGGCGGGCGCGGCTCGCGCCTGCCGCGCGCACGCGCCGTGGCCGCGCTGCGCGACGCCACGCGCGCGCCGCGCGAGCTGGCGGAGCGCTGCCTGCCGGCCGCGGCCGACCCCGTCGACTTCGAGACCTTCTGCGCCGCCGTCGCCGAGCTCGCCGCCGACGCAGGTCAGTGCGACTCCTACTTTATGTCCGTAGAGCTCGTTAAAATGCTGTCGTTTTCTGCCAGTGTACCGTCCATAAACTTGTTTTAATGTCTCATAAGCCGTTAATGTTGTCGCTTTCGATATATTGCTGCATTTAACATGGACTATTTATTGTGGAAACATGGCGGAAGATTTGGCAGTGTTTTTACGATTCACGGTTACGCAACGTCATATATAACGGTATATTTGGTTAAGAATATTTGGGTGGCGGGTGTGTGGTAAGGGGTGGTGTCTGTTGAAGGGCGCAGTAGCCCGCGCGTGGTAGCGGAAAGCGAGAGCGTGGCGTCGCGCGTGCGGCGCGCGTTCCGCTCGCTGCGCGCTTACCTGTCCCCGCCGACCCCGCCGTCCCCGCCGTCCCCGCCCACTCCCGGTGCGTGTGCGCACTACTCACTTTGCATCATCATCATGTCATCTGCAACGCGTCCACTTCCGGACGCACGCCGCACTTTCATAAGGAATGGTTTTTGAGCCGCTTGCATTCAACGTCTACCCACCACCTTAACGTAGTCGTTTGTGTACGTAACAGCCGTCCCACGCTCCACTTGTTTCATACAGTTATCATTTTTATTATTTCGGTATTTTGGGTGCTACTTGCTCTACTTGTTTTAAATTTTATGCTAGCTTGTGCACTTTCATGAATTCTGTTTTGATCACATAAATATGGCAATTTTTTCTTAGTCATTTTAAATTTTTATTGCTTGCAATCTTTTATATTTTCTAAATTAAAAGACAACGTATTTATAACTATGTCGTTTGCTGTTAAATTTGATTGTTGGTAAAATAGTTATGTGCCAGTTTTCACTCTTGGTGTATACTAATCGCTCATTGCAAACAAACGAGGGCAATTCGTAATAAGTAGTTTTTTTTTTCTTCTTATTGTTATTCGTGGCTGCTGTAAATATGAAAGATACGCTATTGCCTTGCACATTATATCATTTGTTATTTTTTTACTTGCAGAGTCTCAAAGTCGAAACGGTACGGAGTCGGAGTCGACGGGCGGCGACTTGCGCAGTGAGCCGCGCGAGCCTGCCGCCAGAGACGCCAACAACGGGCTGCGGCTTGTCAACCCTAGGCTTAAAGCGTACGGACGAAAGCTTGGTTTATTCATTCCTAAGGTAAATAAATAATAAATAGTAATGGGGAGCCAATGACTAGCAGTTGACGTCTTTTGTCTGAATGCATCGTCTCAACCAATGCCTGCGGGAGGCATTGGTTCAACGGATTCCCGTAACCTTAACCGTCGTCAGACCATCATGATTGTAGCAAAAAGATTATTGCTAGAAAGAGCTTCTAATATACATGAAATATCATAAACAGCAGCTGCTACTAAATAAAATTTCAAAAAATTATAAATTTGCCCTTATGATAATTGGCATAGTAATAGTTATTCTTCGTCTAACTTAAGTTAAGCCATAGAAGTTTGAGTCGCTTACTTACCGGTTGTTTTTTGTTTCCAGAACGGCGGTCACCGGCCTGCAGCGGACAGCGCAGGCGCGGGGCCCGTGGGGCTGGCGGGCGCGGCGGGGCCGGCGGGCGCGTCCAGCGGCGACTCCGTGTTCACGCCGGGCACTGAGCGGCGCCTGGAGCGCCTGCCTGCCATGCTGGGCGCGCCCACGCATGATGTGTACCTCGGCGGGACTTTCCCGGTAAATAATCATTTTACGAAGTCTTGCACTAAAATGTACAGTGTTTAAGTGGTTTGGTTGACAAGCTGATTTTGTGAAAAAGCGAAAGGGTTGACTTCAGACTGCCTGATTTCCCTGAAAGACTTTTATTTGCATTAGTTGAGCACGTTATAGGCGCTGTTTTATTTTATTCACCACCGACTTTAAAACGTGTTCAGATTTCAACTACTTTCACAAAGATCCATGTTACCAAATAAATCCATTCTCCTCCAGATCCACAACACCAAACCAGAAGAAGTCCTACGAAGGGAAGGTTTCACATACGTAGTGCCACGAGCCAACGACTACACCCGAATGTTCTCGACCCCTGCCCGAAGGACTGCGCCCGCGCACCCCGAGTCACCGCGTCACGATAAAAAGCCACGCCCTTCGAGTACCACGTTAGAACTGCCTGATGACGTACAATTAAGAGACCGTACGCCTGATGATAGAGCCGATAGGAATGATCGACTCAGCGCGTCCGACTTCTATACTGTCACGGAAGACGTCACGCCGCAGCCCTTCAAAGGTAACTCATTATTTTGTTTGTTATTATTACGCATATTCTTGCCATTACTCGCGTCATCCATTCTACTTCTATCGTACCGACCGTATAAGACTGTCATCGACATGGTAGCGATGCTGACTGCATAGGGTTCTGCGTCATAATTATGTATAAATAACTCATACATAAACAATGAGCATGTTTGACAGGCGACCAAAAAACCAGCCAGCATAACAACTTGGCACCTAGTGACAGATGAGTCTCTGACAATCACCAGCAGAAAATCAAATCAGCCCAAAGCTGGTTAGCCGAAATTGTTCCTAGATTGAAAACCTGAGAGCTTTGGTGGCCTAGTGGTAACGTCTGCGACTTAGTGGGTTCCAACCAAGACAGGCGCTTTTCTTTGTGTTCATTATTTAATCATCACTCCTCTCAAAACGGTCACGGAAAACCTCATGAGGAAACCGGCATGTCCTAAAACTAAAAATTCGAAAGACAAGACATCTACCAACCCTCACTGGGCCCGCGTAGTGGGAAACGGCCCGCTGTCTGTCACTGAAAAGAGGCCCAGCAGTGGGCGCATTATTGGCTGATTATGCACGAAAAAACTTCTCGACAACCATAATTGTGTCTTGCAACTCACCTAACAAATTATTCCGTTATAGGAACATACGACGAAGACCTATTACTTGGCTCACGCGTACTAGTTTTCGCTATGAGTGCGGATTCTCCTTGCTTCGCTGCGATGGTACTCGCTGCACACTATATGGGACTGCGTCCTGCCAACACCGTGCTTTTAGTGCAGCCCATGGACCCGCAGATAGCACATGGTGTAAGTTGAACGTATATTGATATTTATCATTCTAATACCTTAGCAACCCTGGTTATAATTGCACTTCACTGTCATTGAAATTTGAACCTAATGTCAATGTCATTAAAGTCGTATCGTTCGTGATTTGCACCGACTGTATTCGTTTTCACTTAGAACAATTATTATCTATTAGCACCTATATGTGAAGCTGTATCGTTTGGTCTTGTTCTTTCTGGCAAAAGAGCTAAAGTATCCTACATTTGGTGTGATTATATCAACTTGGCAATACTAATGAAGCAATTATTTCTTTACAGTATAGTGAAGCAGCCGTCAAGGATTACAATCGGGGCCGCCACTACCTCTCAGACTTAGCGAAACGCTCCGGAGTGCCCGTGTTCGACAACGTCGACTCCGTAATGGCGTGTGTCGTTAGCCGACTCAGAGCAACGCTATAGCATCAATAAGTGATTGTCCTTACAACACACATACCTTAAATCTATTGATGTATGGATGATAACTGTGTTATACACCCGAATATCGATTGTTATCGGTATATCGGAATCATTTTAGTACAGGCAGCAGTGACAGCCGCCTGTTAATCATAAAGTCCGCCGCTTCTAATGATAATAATAGAGTAATTAAACACAACGCCAGTTCAAGCGAATCTCATCTCAAGCATTGTCACATTAGTTGTGATCGCGATTTGATATCGTATTCGTTATTTGATTGCGATGCTTAGAGAAGCGGCTAATCACAACTCACGTAATAAAGACATCACAAATGTAATTCATCATAAAACAATCATAGGGTAATTATTTTAACTTGCGTGGCGAAGAGTCTCATAAGAGTGTACTTATTAATTTCAAGACGTTTAGTTTAGTACAAAGAATGTCTCTCTTTATTTCATCACTCTCTATTGCATTATGTAATGTAATATATAGATATTAAAATAAATAAGTAATTCAATGGATGTATGAGCGAGAATGGATGGTGACGGTAATAAGGTTATCTTGATGAGGATATAACAAATCTCTGTGATGAATTTGTCTAGGAATTTTTATAGTGAACTTTCAATGCATAAGCATATAATTAGATGATAACTATACATATTAGTATTGTTGCAAACAGGTACAGGTAGTAGTCACATGTTGGAGGCGTTTGGAGGAATATTGTCGTGTGAGATGTTCACAAGAAGTTTTATAGGTAAAGGACTAAGAAGAAAGTCCAAATTCAGAAGTTGTTTAAAAATAACCTGAACTCAATTTAGTCCCTCTAATGTGACTTGTGCCTTATTTAGAAAGAGAATGATAGACATACGAGAATGAGCAAATTGGTGTTAGGACCATTTTTTTAGACTTCTGATATTTAACTTTAACCTTTACCTATAAACATACTGAATGCACAGTGTTATGTTGATCATGATGTACTGAGGCTGACATTGGCATTGAAGTAGCCTAGTAGTCCTGGGAACTTCGCACAGTGGGTCTATTAGCCAATTTCTAAATCTTGTTAGTACTAAATTATATTGCATTGAGGAATGCTTTTGTAGACATCAGCACTAAGAAAACTGATTGAGGAAAAGTACAAATAACTTGCTCACGTAGCAATTTTAAGAGGTTTTAGTAGTTATTATTTGAATTATGGCAATGCAAAGTTAAATTTTATAATAGTTAACATCTTATACTCATTTTTTAATTATAATAAATTGTACCTTTTCTAAAAATATCTAATGTGCATCAGAGTTAATGCTTGCAAGTGGATAATGATGAAATTAGGTAATGATAGCCACAATTCCATACCTAATTTAGGTATTATCTATAATATTGAGTAGTTTAGTGGTAAACATATTTGACCCACTGTCACTAAAATTTAATTCGTAATTATAAAATTCAGCAAATATTATTTGCTAGTCACACGCCCATTAACATTTTAAGTACTTTGTTAATATTGATTGATAGTACAAATATCTAATTTATAGAAAAATATGTCATATATTAATTGTAATTTTATGCCATGTACGCTTATTTTAAACTAAACATCACATATGTAAATATAGAAATTTGTAATTATCTAAGTGTTTCATTGTCGTTGCCAGCTGGCATCCGCTTCTTTGACACCACTACACTTTCTCCTACTACTATTGGAGCGAAACAGTCATCCGTTGCACTATATCACATACATTCATTTAACATAGTAGGACACCATGTATAATTGTGAGTAATTAATTAATTACTCACAGGTGTTTATTAGAGATTACTCATTGAGGATGACCACAACAGACGTAGTCCCGTGACCTTTGTAACGGAGGGCGACCCCATTGCTATTACCCCAGCATAAATCCAGGTCTCTGGCTGCTACATACTTTCCTAAGAGAAAAACAAACCTATCAGTTTGCCCAACTTACTCAAGTTAATAAGTGGCATGAGCTACTTTTCAACGAAGATAGGGTGATAGACTTTGTATCGATAATCTATAGTTTCATTTCGTTTTGTCCCTGTAGCTCGAAAAAGACATTAAAAAGCAATGCCTTGAAAATAGGATTTATAGGTGTCCTATAAATCAATCTTCTAAACCTTTTTTGGTTTACAGGGACGGAAATTTTCCTGTTTAATCATGATCGTAATACATCCGTGAGTTACTCGAAACTTGAAATATTTTAAAAGGCACTTTGTGAGCAATGATTTTACTTGCTCACATGAAATTCGTCGATGAAATCTGTTTATTTATTTTTTTAGTATCAAATATACTTCAATGGAGTTAACCACAACTATCATTAAAATATTGAAAGCCCAGATTCTCTCAACCCCAGTTCCTAAAAAACAAAAAATCATACAATGAAAAAACTCATATTTCATAATTTATTGATAACATTAACCTTTTCTAAATACTTAAGTTCTATACAGGGTGGCAAGAACATGGATGCATAAACCATCCCCAAGTGGAGACTTTTTTTAATATATTTATAACTCATAAATAATATATTTAATAAACATATATATTATTTATAACTGTACCGACGTGGTCATAATGTATGGAACAGCAATTTTTTTTTTAGTTTGTCCTCGTATTTTTGATGAAAGATTTCACCGCATGGGGTTCAGAATCATGTACTGAATACAAGGTTGTGCGTTGATGTCCCTTCCACCCTGTATTGTCCTAAGGTAAAACTTTCTGTTAAAAAACAGTCATTTTCTGTTTGTCTTTTCTGTGTGATTGCTCCTTAGATATTTGCGTTTCTTTCTGCACAAGATAGTTTAGTTCTTTATTTTTCTCTGCAATCTGCATATTAATATTTTTATGACCATTGGATCCAGAAGCATGTCTGATTAATGAACTATTCAGTTTTACTATCTCCTTTTCAATTCGTTTTTTGTCTTCTGTAATTTTGAAATGCTCAATGTTTAAGTCCTTACTTGAGGACTGCTTGACATCCAGAGAGGCTTCCGGTTCATTTTCTACTTCGGTCTTATCACCTAACGTTTTATTAAGGAAATTGAACACATTGCGCCTTTCCCTCTCTTTTTCACGCTCGTAGGCTCTTTTATTACGTTCTTCTTCTCTCTTTTGCAATCTTTTCAGTTTTTGCTCTACCTATAGGCAATAAAAAAATGTTATTATTATCAAGTCTACAAAGAGTACATATTCATATTATCTATGCAACGTAAACTAAGATTATCTTTAAATATGGTACCTTTAATGGATCTTGAGCAGCATGTTTCTCGGAGATAGCCATACACTGGTCAAGACTCTTCCCCACAGGTAGAACACGCGCCTCAACCGGCTGAACACGACCGTCGCTTGCTGCGCCGAGCCCAGTCCCCGCAACATAGCCCATTGCAAACATTATTTTCGAGGCAATACCCTGTAAAATTAAAATAACTTGTAATTTTTGTATCTTTACATCTAGCAGCTATTACAAATGTTATAAACGTTAATACATACTCACTCTAGTATGTTGCTCCCACTGCCCAATAGGGGTGATGTTTTGGTTTAGAAGACTATTTTGAACAGTAAGTGCATGATTGTCAACTACAGTTTCTTCACACATAGCTTTGCTTTGTGGATATTCTGTATCGCTTAAACTATCACTGGAGTCATCACTTTCTTCATTTTCAGCTACGTGAAAAGTAAAAAAGTAGTATAAGTCACAGGTATGAGAAAAGCTAGTGATACCATAAACCAGCCAGACTCCATATTATACTGAATAATATATCACTTGAAACATTTTTATAATTATTGCTATCAATACGTCTTATAACCCTCATATGACGTGCCCCTAAAGTTTACTAAGCAAAGAATCAATGTGGAAATTCAAATTCTATAAAAGAAACTTACTGTTCAATGGAAAAATTTCCTCAATTTTCACTCTATATTCATCATTTGCATGTTTCCTTTTTTCCCCTGTGTGTACACCATGCTCTAACTTAACAGAACAAGTTCTTTTCGCTGTGTCTATACTCCTTATTACTGCTCTATGCCATAAGTGATACTTTTCAGTAGATTTTTTTGCTAAACCTATTTCCTGTAATTAACACGATATATGTATACCATTATGTTACGTCTCTGGCCTATCTTCTGTTTATACTCAGGATGACTGATTAGAGGTATCAGTCATCCTGAGTAAAAACGGAAGAAGGGCCCAGAGAAGGAAAGATAAAGAGGAACACCATTACAAAGATGGGAAGATTACTTGAAAACTGTACTGTGGGACATGGAGGAGAAAAGCTCATGACCCTGAGATGAGCTATGGAAAACCCAAAAATTGCTAATAAAGGCTCTTTGTAAGGTTTTAGACTTGTTTGTCACAAATATGAAGCCGTAAAAATGATGGTGCGAGACTGTAATCTGATCCACAATAAATGGTTTATCAGAAACTATAATTACCTCATTATCAGGTGGCTTCAGTTTCATCAAGATTCTACTACCTACTTTAATTGAACTAAAATCAGGGTCTATTGCTTCTTTTAAATTCGATAATTGTACTAAAGCACCATGGGAATATCTGAAACATCAATAAATTTAGATTTAATTATGACACTACATTTAGGGTGGAGTGCATTTTTGAATGGAATTATGATATGCCTCACCTACATTGTTCATCGCTGAATTTACATTCACCATCAAGGAAGAAAGGACAGGGCAACATATCAGCGTGTGTTGGATGTGTGAACAGAACTCTGACCTGCAATGAAGCAAAAACAAATTGTACAGAACATGGTGTTAATTTCATTTCTGATTTCTGGTCACACGTAAATAGGTCACAGGAAAGAAGGCTATGTTTTAATGTTTGAACAAAAATTTTTTTTTTTTTTTAAATAACTCTCCGTCTCTCTCATAGTAAATATGCAAAATCAATAATCATTTAAAAACAAATTATATACTAACTTGAAGGTCTTGGAACTGGTCCTCATCCTGTCTGGGCACTACAGAACTGACCATAGCATTGTAAAGACCTGGCTGGCCACCCCACTTGTGTGTGTGATAAACTGCACACTTCATTCCCAGTAATGAAGACAGCTCATCCTATGAAAATTTCAGATTATTTCATAATTTGAAGCAGTTATTACATTTGCTTTAAATAAAATTAGGAAGTGTTAATATTTTAGCAGGTATTTAATTAGATGCTTTAGCTTTTTGAAAACCTTACATTAGTGTAGTACTAGTTTATCATTATTATAGAGTTCATTACCAGGAAATAACTGGTATTTTGTCTCCTCTTTTATGAAATTTTGTAGAACTAGTAACTGCATGATATAAGAAAAATACCTCAATATCACTGTCAGCTTTGGCTGCATCCTCAGAGTTTTCAGATTTGTCTCCTTTAGCTTCTTCATATGCACCACTTTTAGCCATCTCTTGCTGAAAGCAATAAAAGAACTAAATACTAGACAGTAGAAATATTTGATTGTAGGTAATGACAATGATTCCTCATATTTACCATGAACAATGCATACTCATCATCCAATTCATCTTTAGGTTCAGTAGGTTTTGTCTCAACCGGCTGATTGTCTTTAGGAACCAGGGCTTCCAAGTTCTCTCTCGTCAGTTGGATAAGTTGTTGCAAATCTGACTGCAAAGCTAATAAGGATTCTCTTTCCGTTGATTCATTAACAGTTTCGAGGGTTAAGTTGACCATTGCCAGCTGGAAATACATTAAAAATTAGTAATAAACTTCTTATAGTTCTTGAATAACATCATACAGTTGCTTTGTTAGTACCTGTTCTTCATATTGGTTTAGGGATTGTTGTAAATCATCCATGTTTGATAACTAAAATTTGTATTTAATTCATCAAACCATTAGTCTCACACGAACAATAGTAAACTGATGAACAAGAACAACAATAATAATAATTTATTCTGCAATTTGCTGTAAATGTACAGCAATCGCTTGAGAAGTTGTCTCCAGCTCCACTTGGCACTTGGCTTGGCTGACACTTGACAGTGACATCTTCACTTTTGATTTGACAGATGTTTGATGGGTTGTCTATGGGCTGATGGAGATGGGTAGCACAGCGTGTCGATTCTCTGTCTACGCAAGGAACAGATATACTTCCTTACTGCCTTCAATGTCTAAAATATTAGAAAAAATTATAAATAAAAGGCTTAACAAATACATGGAAGATAAATTAATTTTATCGAAGCGGCAGTTTGGATTTAGGCCTAAAATGTCAACGGACGATGCCGTACACCATCTGACTGACTTTTTGGCAAAAGAACTTGATAATGGTAACCACACAGTAGGAATCTTCTTGGACCTCGCCAAAGCTTTTGACACGGTTTCTATTCCTATTCTATTGCACAAGCTTGAAGCCATAGGTATCAGAGGCACCCAGCTGAAACTATTTAAGAGCTATTTAGAAGACCGTACCCAATGTGTAAGGATTGGTAATATCGTCAGCGATGATAAAAAGAACACGTCCTTCGGAATTCCACAAGGAAGTATTTTAGGGCCCACGCTATTTTTGATTTACATAAACGATCTTTGTAATCTAAACCTAGCTCACGGCCAAATTGTTTCTTATGCTGACGACACTGCCCTTCTATTTTCCGCTGACTCAGAAAACAATGTCTTCAAGCTTGCGCAAGACGGATTCAATGTTGTTAATAAATGGCTTCAAAATAATTCACTAACACTAAATGCAGATAAGACAAATTACATTAAGTTTTCAATGCGCAAGCAAACATCAACTGGCCCTATTTCGACATTATATGCTCATTATTGCACGATTCCCACAGATAACCAATGTGTTTGTCCTAAAATTAAAATGGTAAAAACAACAAAATACCTTGGTATTATAATGGATGAAACACTTTCGTTCAAACAACATATAGAAGCTTTAAATAGTAGAATTCGCAAGTTGATATTTGTTTTTAAAAAGATACGCTATATTGCTGATCCAAAAATTGTTAGACAAGTTTACTGTGCTCTATGTCAATCGATATTAACTTATGGTATTACCACATGGGGTGGTGCGGGTAAAACACTGTTACTAACCACCGAAAGAGCTCAGAGGGCGATTCTCAAAGTGTCTACTTCCCGCCCTTTCCTTTTTCCTACTAACCTACTATACAAATCATGTGAAGTTTTAACAGTTAGACAACTTTTTGTAATGGGCATTGTTTTAAAACAACACACAGCTCTATATTACAGTACTGATTATACTAATAAAAGACGTAAAGATATCGTCTGTCCACAAAATATAACTAAGCATGCTTTTATATCCAAATTTTACCTGTACCTCGGTCCTCTCCTCTATAATAGACTAAACTCGAAAGCTAACATTTATTCCCTGAACTACACAAATTGTAAGAGAACTCTCAATGATGATCTCCAAAGTATGTCTTACGAAGAAACAGAGAATTTACTAACTGTGTTAAAGTAAATATTTATGTTAAATATTTGTCAAATTTTGAAACTAAGTTAAGCGACTCAACATTTATAAAATTGTTTCTATTTTCAGCTTGTAATTATTTATTAAATTTTTAAGACTATTTTAGCTCTTTTTGCCTGAAATACAGGATTACCTAGTTCAGGCACGTAATTCTTAGAAATATTATTTGTTATATTTAAGCAAAACTGTACATATTTTTAAGCCTTGTAATTTTGGAATAAATTTTATTATTTATTATTATTATTATACTACTCGTACAAGCGGGACTACGGTGGCGAGCATTTATCGTATGGTAATATTTTTATAATTCATAATAATAATAATTCATAATTCATTTAATAATTTGTTAACATAGGTACAAAAAATAGTTGGTATAAGAAATTACAAGCGCGCTATGTTATACCAGAAGGCGTACAAATATTCATGGTTGTCATTCATATTAAAGTTCACTCTTTGATAAGGGGTGTTTTATCTATGCCCATTGCCTTATGGTACTCCTAACCGGTCAATGAATTTCCCTAGCCTTTTCATAAATATGTTGGGGTTGGCTTCCAATAGTATTTTACAAGGAAAAGGATAGACTGTCTATCTGACCTCTACAACCCAGATACTGGGCAACACGATACTTGGTAAAACTGGTTGTCAGATTTAATTTTTTGAAGTTCTGAGTACCCGCGTAACGCGAACGACTGTCAAGGCTTATTTTTACTTTTTACTCGTGGCCTAGGGATCGCAGCGTGATGTTCCATATCAAGACACCTTCGTGTCTCGGAAACACAGACCCAGCTCATTGGTCCAGGCGTCCCGGCTGTCATTCGTAGATCTTTCCACATTACTTATATTGATCTTTTTTAGGGTTCCGAACCAGGGTAACCAACGGGACCCTATTACTAAGCCTCCGCTGTCCGTCCGTCTGTTTGCCAGCGGGCTGTACTGTATCTCATGATTCGTACCTAGACAGACAGTTGAAAATTTGACTTCACTTGTGTGTATTTCTGTTGCCGCTTTATAAATAAATAATAAAAATAAAATACAGTTAAAAATTTAAGGTTGTCTCCTTATAAGAAAAGTTTATTGCCTCGTGGTAAGTACGAAACCCTACGTGTGCGATACATAATTGATAGTGACGTACCGAATAGTCGGGAAAGCCGACTAGTCGGCCATTTTTGTAGTCGCCGACTAGTCGGCTAAAACCACCGACTAGTCGGCCCAATTTTTTATTCGTATTAATATGCTTAACAATTTCAATTCAATTCTATATTGCATATCTCATATTATGTGAACAAGATCTTAACATTATTTACAAAGTTCACATGGACCCTGTCGGGCACAACAATTGAGTAAAATTTAAGTAGTAGCATGCTTTAATAGAGACCAACCATAACTAAGTCTACATAGCAAAGTTACCCACTTTGCTAAGTAGACTTGATATAAATTTATTTGTTGATTTGTTCTTCTGTGACTGTTAATTTCGTTTTAGATATCAGCATTATGTAGGTAACAATAAAATCTTAAGGGTTTTGAGACATGTTCATAATATAATATCAGTACAGATGCTTGATATAAGTTTATCGGTTGTATAAGTCATACGTCTTATTTACATAGGGTCTAACTTTTATAATTTAATATTATATACAAGTAAAAAAAGTACATATCTGAAATAAAAATAAATAAACATGGAAGGACTGTTACTTAATGGCTACATGGAAATAGGGTACTACTCCAATAGGACCAAAGAAGCAGTAAATTATTATAGTTCACTTAACGTTTGTATAGTTATTTTTTTTATAACTGTTGCTATAATTTTCTTGACAGTTTCACCTGTGTAACTTTCATTGCTATCAAAATTTACAGATATGGTTTGAAATGTATCATTCATTATGTTTTTTACCTTATCACCAATATTATCATTACTGGCAGTTGTTTTGGTGGCTAAGTTTTCATAATGCTTTTGAATGTTTGCTAATTCCTCATTTTTTTCTTTACAACTGATTTCTAACTGATTTATTGTTGTTAATAATTAACTTTCATTCTTTTCAAGGTCAACTCTATCTTGAGCATTTTTAGATTTTAAAATTTTAATTTCTCCCTGGAGGTTTAGTACTTCTTTGTTGCGATTCTGATTAATCTTTTCCAATTCAGTGATTTTATTCTTCAATATTTCAACTTGATTGTCATTATTAGCATTTATAGATGTGGTAAAATGCTCAATATTTTTATCACTTCTAGATTTCAGTAATTCTTCATATACTTTAATTTTATTTTCATACTCTGTGAGCAACTTCATCAAAATATCTGTTTGTATGTTTGTATTTCCTTTTTGTTCAAAATGATTAAATTTGTCTAAAACTGCATCCACTTTGTCTGTTATCCTATTCATATTTATTCTCAACTCGCTGTTGCTTACTCTTTGTTCTGATATAAACATACCCATCTCATTACAAGGGCCTGTGATGAGATTAGTGCTTGTCATAGGTAATAACTGCCCAGAATGGGATGTGTATAATGGAATGTTTGCAATGGATTCAGTTTTTGGCACTATTGTTCTCTGATGTGACTCAGTTATTTGCTGTGAGTCAGACATGTTTTCCACATGATTCCTCCTGATAATACTTTTAACTGGTTTGTGTCTTACAGATTTTGGTTGGGCTTCAGTTTCCATTGTGTCTGACGAGTCACTAGTTCTTTCTACAGGTACAGCTCGAGTCGGCAAAACTGAATGGCCCATATTAGCCATTCGATTTAAAATGGAAGCCTTAGTTTTTCTGTTAATGGAAGAATCTGTATCACTTCCTTTATCAATTTTCTCACTTTGTTCTGGAATAACATCTGCCTTAATTTCAACATTAGTTGGTTCGGGTGGGCCTTGGTCTGTGTATGATGAATATTGGATGTTTACTTCAAAACTATTTAAATGTTCTGCAACCTTTTTCACTTCTTCTTTTGTACCATATATACTCCAATACTTTCTAAGATTATCATAATAAGAGATATAAGTATTGTTTTTGATAGTGACATCTAAATTAGGCGAAAGTGTGGCACATGAGAGAGTAGTTTTATTAGAGTCATATAGTACAATATTATGAGCTCCAGTTTTCTGAATCTTAACAATGGCAAAGCCTAGTTTTCCTCTTGATGTGTAGACATTGTTGAACCTGAAAGTTACAGAAGGATAAACATTACAATATGTAGAATTAACCTACAAAGATGTGCTCAATGTGAAACATCAATAACTGCCTTCTTATGGATCCGACTGACAGCAACATCATATCTATTTATTTAAATAAATAAATAAGTGCTGGAGGTGTGAAAAAAGTTATGAATACCCGTTTTCAAGTTGATACAAAATGAAAAATTATTCACAATTTAGGCTTAAAATGTAAATGGTATGCAAATAAAGCTAAATGTCAGTAGTTTAGCACATTATCATCTTACCACTCGTGTCCAATAAGAGCACAGGCAAATATACATTCTGTAGTTTTTATTTGTTCTTCTTTTGGTGGAATACTTTGAGGCTTCGGAGGGACATATTTTAATGAGTCATTTGCTTTTCCTTCATTTCTTTTAGTTACATTTCCAAATATATTGGCCAGAGATGTGCTGAAAAGATAACATGATGATAAGTTTAAAGTCATTTGCTTTTCCTTCATTTCTTTTAGTTGCATTTCCAAATATATTGGCCAGAGATGTGTTGAAAAGATAACATGATGATGGTGTGGTATAAATGTTCTCTAATGCTAATGAAATCAAACAGGTGTGGTGTGGGAATTATAGATTCAAATAAATTAATGACTTTCTTCACCATTTATCATACAACTAGAGAACTTTCAACATTTAAAACTTACCCAGCTACTGGAGTAAAGAAATCATCATCAACTTCATGAGTTTCCAACATCCTGACGCTTTGAACTTCTAATGAGTATGAAGATCACTAATTAATATTATTACACCACAGCGATAAGAGGTCAATGATTCCACATGACCGTGCAGAGGCAACTTTTTATAAATAATTTGTAAACTTTCGGAATACAATCGGTCAACATCAACTTTCCGCGTTCTGACGTTTTTGACAGACACACTGACGTCTGACACACACTGAAGTGCGCAGAATACATCTATTTCACTATGATTTATACGTCAGTGATTTCATACCGGAGCTGAAGTGTCAACGGTTTATCAGTCCTGTCTATCACTGTCATTGAATGATTAGGGCCAAAGAAGTAAGGCCTTGTGGCCTTAGCATGGGCTCTACGGCCTTACGTCCGTCAAAGGAAAAGTTTAGCCCACGTTCTCACGGATGTAATCAAATCGCGGTGAGATTTTTTCGTGCACTGAAATTTCAATGCAGTGCTTAGCGCCGAGAGTTGAAAATGGAACAGTAAATATATTGTCCGATTTTCGACGGACGATGCTCAACACCGAGAGTTGAAAATCCAATGCACGAAAAAATCCTGTCGCGACATTCATCGTAAAAGTCGACTTAGATTTATTCAAAGATAGGCCTACAGAGAGTAAAAAATGGGAACCACCATATATTCAGTCACCACAATGGGGATAAAAATTGCTACTTGCTCACTTCAGATGTCGTTGCTTTCCAAAGTCAAAAAATTTAACAGCTAGCTGTCAGTGTCCAATGTGTCCATACATTTTTACAACAAGCGACTTCTTTTACGCATACGCAGTTCCTTATCTCACCCTTTTAAAACTAGTAAAATATGTATGCGACTTGAAGGTTAGCACTATACCCTTCATGTGGCATACATATTTATCTTGTTTTCATTTACTTTGCTATCGATACAAAAATGAATATAAACAAAACAATGGTGGCTTGTAGACGGTGAACAGTGCTACCTATGAGTCTATGACGAGCTTTCAGTCTCATTATTGTAGTAGTTTACACCTACACCAGTTTTGAAACGGCAAGTACATTACACCCATTTTTGAAGTGTCGTAATTAGATTCTAAAGTGCTAATAAACCACTAAAAATAAACAACATTTTTATTTAATCGATTAGTGCCGTAAAGATGCATTTTAATTTTATATTTTCAAACTTCGCGCGTAGTTTGACGAAAACGCTGGACGCAGTGGATACCATTATTGCCCTGTGGGTATGACGTCAGTTTCCTATATAGACAAATGCGCTGATAATTTTTAAGATATTTGTTTATATTAAAAAAAAAATAGTTTTTATTCTACATATTATCCGTGTGCTGTTCCTGAATGCAAAATATTATTAAAAAGGACTTTGTTTATGAAAATAATAAAAGTACAAAGTTGTTCAAGTGACACGCCGTATGACGTAATGACATGGCTGCTACTATTCCATGGTGTTCAAAAACAGATTAAGAAACTGAAATTTTTGAATTGAATTTTAACATTTATTTTGTAATTTCATAAACTAAAACTAACATATTCCGAGTGCATTTTGCCTATGCTATCTCACTAATATATTTTTAGATTTATTCTCATATAGAGTATAATAACCACACATTGTACACACGGCTACAAATATCCAGTATAAGCTGATCTCGCATTGTATAGGATTTCCGTACAGTACGAGATCAGCGTAAACTGAAAATGTATAGCTTGATGTGTAGCCGTGTGTACGTGCTGTATAGATGCTGGCAGTCAATTGTTGTTTCAATGTATAATGTGCCACAGTCAATAAACTTGCACCGTGTAAATGACGCTTCATGCATTGTTCTGATGCTGGGGCACACTAACGGTCAACGTCAATGCCTATCATCGCGATAAGCAACGCAGTAAAGATTGCGATAAATTCAGTGGCCACACTTGAACGGTAAAACGTCAATGCCCACCGTATTATCGCAATCGTCAAAGGGCAATGTGAATGCAGTTGTCAAATTATTGCAATAAGTTGTGGCTACACCTACGGTTAACGTCCATCATCGCGATAATCAACGGTGTTTCCCGTCGGTGTGGCCACGGGATGACTGAGGCGGTGGCGGCAGTAAGTTGAGCAAAAAAATATTTACAAGAGGAAAATAGTTCTTTTACACTGGCAACTGACTAAAAACCGTCAGTGTCAGATACTTAAGCAAAGAAGAAATAGTGCTGCGCTTGATTCACACAAATTGATAAATAGATAAAAAATATTTTAAGCCGTATTTCGATGTCTATTTGCAAATAGGTTTAAGTCTATGTTTTAGTATAAAGATTCAATTTTTAAACTATATGCCTTTGCGGTTTCATTCCGTTGTGAAAACCTAGTTATGCTTTGGCATTATTCGATTACAAAATAAACGTGGTAAAATTGGGAAGTCTGAAGTGTGCATCACTAATGGGCCGTATGTATGTGCGACGTACTTGTACGTTTTTTGTTCAACATCAACTCTCAGTTTTATCACCGCATTCACCGTTCCTTTTAGTTTCATATTAAAATCTAACCAATAACTAAAGTAAAATCGAAACCAGTGTTCATTTAGCTTTGATTACGTCTAGTTGTGAGTTGTGAGAAAATAAGCAACAATGCCAGATACATTTACTTGTATAACCTGCCAGGTGATGTTTAAAACGCCTGAATTACAACGTGAACATTACAAAGAAGACTGGCACAGGTATAATTTGAAAAGAAAAGTTGCTTTAATACCGCCCGTAACTCTGGAGGAGTTTGAACTACGGGCTAAGGAACACAGAGAACAGAGCCAGAACTTAAATCGTGATGAATCACAGTACTGCAAGTATTGCTCCAAGTTATTCAACACAAAGAATGCTTTTGACAACCACTTGAACAGTAAGAAGCACAAGTTGTCTCAGGAAAGATATATTGAAAACAAGGAGGAGGAGCACAGTGGTAATTCAGATACAGACAGTTTTGTGAAGGTTGAGACTAGTGCAAATGCTTCCAGTGCGAACGCTTCCAATGAAAACGCTTCCAGTGCAATTGGTGCTAAGGAACCAAGCAAGTTTGTTGTGGTGTCTGCAGATGACTCTGGAGAAGAGGATATTGAAACCGATTCTGAAATTGAAGAAGTATGTTTTACCATGTATGCATGATTATCCAGAATTAATCTATCTGACACTTATTGCTATTTATTGTGAAACAGTGCTTTTAATTCTCATGGATTATTTTCTTAAATATTAGGCGGCCACATACTATTCCCTGAAACATATTGACATCCATGACTTGACACTACAAGAATATCCTATCAGTTTGATAAACATATATTATCTACTGCAGAACTTATTAAAATTATTATGTTGTCGACAATATAATGTTTTTATTTCTAGCTTGACTCCGATGAGTGGGAGGAATGTCGAATCAGGGGCAGTGATTCTCTCATCAAACCACGAGACTGCCTGTTCTGTGGCCACCACAGTAAGAACATGGTCAAGAATCTCAAGCACATGTCTGAGGCCCATTCATTCTTCATTCCTGATGTTGAATACTGTATTGACATGAAGGAACTTCTGCTGTATTTAGGAGAAAAGGTAAGACCAATACATTTGAACTTATAATTTTTTTGGGGTTTATTTTACTGACCCATGCATCCTAATCTATTTTCTTTCTCTCTGCACATATGTATCAAAATAAAAAAGTTTGTGTTTGCTTCGGCTGAGTCACACAATGTGTTATGTAATTCACACAACACTACAAATCTGATGTAATATTCACACATTCTATCAAATAGAAAATGAAATAATGTTTACAAGGAACAACAGAGTTTTTCTTTGCCATTTCTTATGTGAGTAATATTTTTATTGATGTTCCACAGATTTCACAAGGTTTCATGTGCCTCTGGTGCAATGATACAGGCAAAACATTTTACTCTATGGAAGCAGTCCGGGGCCATATGATTGACAAGGGACATTGCAAAATGTTGCATGAAGGGCTTGCCTTAGCAGAGTATGCTGATTTTTATGATTACAGGTAAAATTAATCTTATTCATATAGTATTAAAGTTGTACTAATTACAAAACTTGTAAAATAAACTATTCTTAGTCTCGCTCTACCTGTGAATGTCATAAAAGTCATATGAGTAAATATATAAATCAAAGGACTATAGAATGGGCTGCAGAATAACATTCATGATCACGGTCATCTCCTCAATCTTTTCTAACACACCCCATTATTCCACAGAATTAAAAAAAAAACTTAAATCTGACTCTTGTTTATTATCTTTCAGCACTTCATACCCAGACCATAAAGAAGAAGATGGCGAGGTAGATATGGAAGTTGATGAAGAATTAGAAGGTCCTGCAGCACTGCAGGGTGATGACTACCAACTGGTGCTACCTTCCGGCGTCGTCGTCGGCCATCGATCACTTATGAAGTAAGTTTAGTTGTAATAGGTGTTACAACATAATATTTGATGTGATGTTTTATGATATCTTATGATGATGCAGCAAAAAAAATCGATACACATCATGTATTTCGCCAAAAAAAATTCCGTGTGTAGAGTAACAGGCTACATACTCAATGGGCATCTTCTCTATTATTTATGACACCTAACAAATAGATTGAATTGTCTGTAAAGCAGCTGTACACACAGGGTGTGTTCGCAAGCTCTATTTGTGCAATTTGAGCCAAAGGTTTTGTGGCTGTAGTAATCAGTACAGTTAATCCTCTTTCTTATTTATACCTTTGGCTTGATGCACATCGCCATTTGTTTTCAACCTAAGTAAAACAAAATTAATCAGTTATTAAATGTACCTACAGTAGGTATTGCGTAGCTGTTTACGCAATATTGTATACAGCTGCAGCGCGTGCAAGGCTTTAAAGGATGTGACCTTCGCATTGGAAAGTTGATTGGAACAAAATTAATTACGATTCAAATAAAACTATGTCTATGTAGTTAGTTTCCTTCTGATTATGTAAGTTGTTATGAATTTTATAAATAGTAATAATGATGTCTGTAAGATGTTCTCTAAGCTCTATCAGAGCAAAATAGTTTGGGTCATATTTAATGGACGAAGAAAAATTACAATATGTCTTATCATTTAATTAGGACATAACTTTTTTGTTATTTTGCCTCACTACATGAAATACTGAACTATTCTGCCTTTATGCCTAGGACTTTACTTATGAACTTTTTTATTGACTTTCAGATACTACAAACAAAACTTGAGTACGAACAGTCAGGCTTTAGTGAAGAAATCAGACCGCAAACTGCACAGGTTACTTGGTGTCTACCGGGCTCTCGGTTGGGCGCCCAAAGAACAGGCGATAGCTGCAAAGTAAGTTAACTTATTAACTAAATTAAAATTAATCAGCGTGAAGGGCTGGTCAGCCATTATTGTTGTTTTCGAATAATTGTTATTCATTTAGGATGGCTGATAATAATTGTAATCTCATAAGAGATAACACACACACACACACATAACACACACAACATACACATAACATTAACATAACCACTTATTTAACGCCTGATTACAAGCAGGCACGAAACGGATCTTGTCTGAATATTTGTTATTATAAAATACAAAATTCAACCTATTGTTATTGGAATAAAATTCATTTCTCCAAGTGTAGAGATAGCATTCAACGGCTTTATTCGTATCGAAACTCGCGTCCCGACGTGGAAGTGGGAACATGTTCAAGTCTCACAAACCACCGTACTTTACTCTGCAAGTACCTACCTGTATAGTTTCTAAATAAAATGTATTTTTTACAGGAAAGCACGTGACATACACTTCATGAAACGTGTACAGGCGAAATGGCAGATGAAGATGTCTCTTAAAAACAATAAGTTCCAGAAACATTACCGAGCTCAAGTCAACTTCTAATCCAATATAGAGCGTGTTTTTAGCTATGAATTATTTCTTTATTGTTTCATTAGACATTTTAATTTAATTTGGCACACCAGTCGACCCCATATCTTTTATTAGTTCAGCCATTATTATATTAACGTTTTGGTACAAACGCCAGCACATCAAGCTACCCCAATCTGTCAAATTTCTTTGATAGATTTTCAACTTTATCACGTCAGTATAAGGTTCATGTTCAATTGGGAATATTTTACAGTATGGGGCAGCTTGATGTGCTGGCGTCTGTACCTACATGATTAGTTTAAACTTGAGTCTGTTACCTATTTTGATTAGGTACGCAAAATACGCGCTTTGACGTGGAGTTGTGGACAACAGCCTGTATTACCTACCTACCTATTTTGATAGCCAGCAACTGTTGTTGCTGGCTATCAAAACACATTGGCTCATACCGACATCTTCAACGTAGATTTTTTTACATTAAATTCGACGCAATTTTAATTTGATTCTTATTTGTATGAAGATACTAAAACCTTGACAAAAACCGCATAAAATTCATTTCGATTCGAAGACATTTATTTCAGTTGATTTACAGGACTTTTTGTAGAATAGTACTATTTTCTAAAATATTATTATTTTCGACTGATATAATATAATATATTGGGATATCCTTACTGAAATGTACCAAAATCTCTCTATAATGTTAAATAGGCGCTTGCTACGATGTCAATATTGCCACAGCTATCACAACCGTACTATTATTGAATAATTAATAATGTATAGTTATTTCATAATTTATTATGAATATTTTTGTTGGTGCTCTAAATAAGGAGAAACATAGTCTGCCATTTTTCGTGAGTGAATAATGTAGCGCGAATGTTAAAACGTGCAATTATCATACAAAAGTTTGGATAATTTGAAAACCTTTGTTTTACTTGAAAGAAAATTTTAAAGTTACCAGTAAAAAAAAATAGATCTATATGACTATAATTCTGTAAACACGTACCTGTTATATTCGCAAATCACATTTTGATCAGGATACAACCTGATACTGACCTGAAAATTGCAAAAACGTAAGAAAATTTGAATTTCGCGGTCTACCACTGCGCATTCACCTTAAGTCAATAATATACCTGTCAAAGACCGGAAGTAGGGTTTGGTGTACATCATAGTCATAATAGTCCTTTATTCATTAACAATCATTTGTATCTGAATTTACACAAAATGAGTGCATCTAATAGAATAGTTATTGCTGTGAATTTTTTGTTATTACTTTAGGATATATCGGAAGCAGGTCTTCTTTTGATATTATACTTTGAGGACTTCAAGTTTATATTGATTTGATAGGTAAACAACATGTAACATAATTAACGCAAAACCTCATACACCCCAATTAGAGTATTGAGTATAATACAATGACCAAAACATATTTTTTTAAAGCAGACTTGTTATTAAGGAAATGTTGACCATTTCTTTGTGCATATTGAGTCTTATTGCCTTGAAATAAGATTTAATTTTCTTTGGCTCAATCGGCGGTAGGTAGGTATGGCAATATACATAATTTTTCAAAACTCATGTTTAAAAAGACTGAAATTGGTTCAATAGTCAGTTATGAACAGACTTAGCGTTTATTCTGTTACACCATGTTCTATTAATACTTATGTATATTAGATACGCACAAAACAGCGAATTGATAATACGTACCTAGTACCTGCATAGATAAGTCGTTGTAAATACCTAATTTTCTTACAAACTGATATATGTAATATGTATTTGGATCTATCATGTAAATGACAAGTCTTGTTCGGATAAATGAATAATAAGTTTGCCAATAAAGTTCATATTTATTTTACTATGAGCCAGCATGTAAATATAATGTACAGGACAAATCAACACGCTGTTAGTATGTGAAGATGAAATAAACAAGCAATAGAAATAAAAGAACCAAACAATATGTTTTGTTTTATTGTATTTCCTTTAGGGGCGGCGGCGTCGCGGCGGGCGTCGTGGCCGTCGTGGACGTCTTCGTCGTCCTATCGGGCTTCTCAGTCGATGAATGAAGAACGGATGACTTCACCACTTTGTAATGTCTAACGTGCTTATCAATTTTGACTTGTTGCTCGGTCGACTGGGCCCTCTGCATTACAGTTTCGCCTTGTGACTCTTCTACTGCGTCCAAAGTCCATGGGATCTTCACTGGATTCCTATCTATCTTCAAACTTATCTTGTACAGCGGTAGCGAAGATATCTTCCCTTTAAAGTAGTGATTTATCACGTTTGATAACTTGTCGTTGATAACGTATCGTGGCTCTATATCGGGTACTTTACTCAAGTATTTGCCGATAATCGTTTTTATATCATCATTTATATCGTTGCTTACTATTGGTTCTAGACAGCTCACTACCGTAATCAAACTTATAATCTGTAAGCATTGTGTAATCATGTTAAAATAAATATAAAGGTGGTCGGTTATGGCTCCAGCAAGTACGAACACTGTACCTTGTTCAGTTACTGGTTCGCTGTCGAATATCTTTATTGTTGAGTGCAAGGTCGAAATGAGCCAAGTTCAAGCACATGGGTAATGAATGGCGAAAAAGTGATTTATCTGGCTATTTAAGTTAACTAGCAAAACTCCTAAGACGTGATGGGTATATTTAAACATAATAAAACAAAAAATAAATTTATTTTCCGCCTTTTTTTATGAGTTCATCGACTGCATTTGACACTTGCGTAAAAATCGCTTTTTTTGTGTAAACTTCACAGACTTGATAAGCATCGATATCTAACACACGATGAAACGAACCCCCCCAGGGGGTTCCCGCATTGTCGTTGCGGGGGGCTCAGTAGCCGTGGTCCGCTCCCACGGTGAAGCGAAGAGGAACCCCAAGGTGGGGCCGCTCGCCAGGGCTTTTGTCTCCAAGCCGACGACGTAGCGGCCAAAAAGTAGGTTGCGGTAAGGTGCACCGCAACTGAGGCGGGCCGCGATGTCGAATGGGAGGCATCGCGGCTGAGGGTTACAGACTGCGGCGGAGGAGGAGTGCCGGTACTTCTTGAGTAGCGCTCTTCCCTTCCGTGGCCTGGACGGGGCCGTCACCGTTTGATGGCGGACGCGGTGGGGCCGCAGGGGAAGAGGAGTGTCGGTATAGCGTTGGCTGCTCTCCCTATCCCCTGCAGCCGAGACGTGGTAGGCGGCGGGGCCACTGCGCTGACCCGTCGCAGGGGGACCAAGGGTGCCAAGGGTGCTAGGGTAGTCTGGGGCCCTTGTGCTACTTGGTTCCTGGGGTGGTCACGGCGGGCCATGTGTCCTGGTGCGCCGGACTGGTGGGGTCCGCAAGGGCCGATGCCTGCCAGGGGTGCGGGTTGTTCTAAAGAGATACCGTCGCCTCTGGCATACAGGCAACTGAGGGAACACGTGTGGGTTTTAGTCAGTAAAAGTCTGACACGCCCTCCTGCTCCACCCAGAGCGGGAGAAGTTATTTGACGATTTCCCACCCTCAAAAAAAAGAACGTTGAATCGAAAGGAAGCAGATTTTATCAACCCATACTTAAATACTAAACAACACTACTAGTAGTCGTTGGCCCCAAAAAACAAAACCTTTTAAAATATTTTTCATCGTGTTTAGGTATCGAGAAGTTTTGTTAGCTAATTTATCTTGAACCTGTATTTAAGTATCTCGAGTTTTCTCAGTCTCTTTTTTCTAATTAATAATCAAGCAGTTAAATCAGGTCGGTATAGGTACTCACCAGAATCACAATCATGTTGGGACATTTAGAAAATTAAATAGCATGACTGTCTAGCCAACTAACAAATAGAAAAACCTATAAAATTCAGTTTATGATTTCAATACCTGCGATTGTTACGCTGATTTTAACTTGGCTATTTTAATTAGTAATAAAACAATACTTTCATGTAATACTTTATTGTGAGTCACTGGCATAATAAAGACGTGCATTCAATGTTCCATATGAACGTTATTATTCACCAAGTGCATACCTAGATATCATAATCTTTGGCGTCAAACATGCATGTAGGTATGGACAGCAACGCTAGTCCACACTTTTACTTGACAATTTCAATTTGTATTATCTAAATTTCATCGCTTTTACGCCTTGTGTAAATAAAATGTATTTTGTTCAATAAAATTATGGTTTAAAACTCAAGTTTGATCTACTTTTATTGCTGACCGTACCTATCTATTAGAGCAGGTTCACATGACAAACGCTTAACGTGCGTTTTGATAACGCCCGTTTACAACTACGTACATTTTATTTAGACCGTACACATGCTAACGGGCGTTTTAATAAAGCGCGCGTTGAACACTGCGCTAGCGCTCGACTGTTGTCAGCGCGCGTTGAGATCATTGGTTTTCTATGTTACCGTTCAGTTGAGCGCGCGCTTTTGACGCGGATAGCCGTATTTTAGGATACCCGGTCCGAAATGGAAACGCATCGCCTGCACCAACCAGTGCCAGAAATGAATCGTAGTTACGAGTTATTTTGCGATTAACAAAATGTAATTTTTTCTTTAAATTTTCTTTCCTAAACAAGTATTGATTTATAAATGAGTGTGATGATAAATAAAAAACTTACCTCAATTTAATTACGACTTTTTCTTCTGGTGAAATACTATATCGCACAGCGATTTATCTGCTACGCGTTCATCGTTTATGAGAGCCAGTAAGTCATCCAATGACTTGATGGACATTCTGAAGTATTTAAAAAATTTCAGGCTTTCAGTCAGCCTGTATGAAAAAAATGGGTGGGACCAATATCTCCGTCTTCTGTCGCGTCGTTTTTGCCGTCTGTATAGAATCACCGTTAAAACTGTCTCTATGTCCATCTTCGACAAATGTAGAACTCTAAAGTCTGTAGAAACTGAACCACGGCGGCCGCGGCAACACGCGTTCAACGCCTGACAAGCGCACCATGTGAACACTATACAAAAAACTTACGCGCATGCAACGCGCGTTGAGCGCTTGTCATCTGAACGTACCCTTAGTAAACCTACATGCAACAAAATACTTACTTAGCTAATAGTAGTAAAGAGCGACCAAAGTAAACCGGCACGCCCCTGCATAAAATGTTCTATTCAAATATTTGAAGCTAGCTGCACGCCGCGGTTTCACCCGCATAAGTCTCGATCAAGTTGGAATATCTGGATAAAAAGTATCCTATGTCCCAATCTAGGTCATGGTCTACCTATGTACCAAATTGCATCTAAATACGTACAGCCGTTTTAGCTTGAAAACGTAATAAACACAATCAAATCTTTTCTCTTTTTAATAATATAGTTTTGTTGAGCAACGAGCAGTGGACGGGCGTGCAATTTTAAATTAGACGATCTCTACCTACCTACCTATCCAGAGAACAATAATTATGGAAAATCAAGCTTTAGAAAAAAAATGCTTTATAGTTATCTTTGTCACTGTTGTACGACAGTCTCTTTCTTTGTATGTCGGTATGTAGTTTCTCTGTATGTGGGTTTACTAGGTAAAATGTAATTTTCTTACACAGTACTGAAAAAAAAGATTCATAAATATGTGGCCAGTAGGTACTTATAGGTAAGCAGTGTCATAGGTAGTTTTTTCTTAGATTTAGGTACGTGCTAATCAGTCATCAGTCCTAAGGTTCAGGGTCCTGTATGGGCAGGTCCAACACCCCGCGGGGAGCAGTGCCTCGTCTCGAGAAGCCCAGTGCTGCCTTCAGAACACACATCCCTGCTTCAATAGTCTGCTTCCTGTCGCTCTCGTTACCCAGAGCAGGGTTTATCTCGACCAGGTCCACAGCCCGCAGGCGACCAGTTGCGTGTACTATCTCCATTAAATTGATGGCTTCGCGAAGAGATAGACCTCCGCGAACTGTAAAATATAATTTATTAGCCAAATCTGAAGTCTAATACTATGTTCTACAGAGGGGTAGTTGCGTAACACACTAACAGTAGGAATGGCTTTCATTCTGGCAGCTCAACAACATTCAGCGTTATCTACGTTTTTGAGCAGACAAATTATTGAAACAATGTGAAGTAAAAATATCGAAAAAAAATCCTAGGTTTATATTTTAGACCTCATGCCGCGCCATTGAAACGGTGAAAAACCCGTTATCGCCGCTCACGTGTTTTTCACCGTTTCATTGGCGCGGCCAAGTGGTCTTACAGCTTCTAAAACATAAACCTAGGATTTTTTTTCTATATTTTTACAAATTTTTAACAAATTTAATCTATCATTTACCAAAATTTCAGGTCTCTGCAACGCTTAGTTTTAAAGATCTCCGTAGTCGCGCGGTTCTCCGCGTTTCAATGGCGCGGCTACGTTCAAACCCTTCTAACTTTTTAACCATAACTTTGACAAATTTAAGGTTTTGGGAATCAACTTTTTACAAATCTTTACAAAATATTGGTAGTTTTTTTCTTTTTATATTGCCGTGGCCGCGCCATTCAAACGAACACGGATTTAATTAGCTCTAATAATATCCTTCAAAATAATTCAAATTGTGGTTGATGGTGTGTTACGGCAAGTAGGGTGCTAATTCAGAATTTAGTAACTTGCCAATAGTTGTGACGTTCAAAAAGCCCGCCTTATTTACCTAGCCTAATTTGACTTAAAGATTAAAAATTATCAAACAATTTGAACCAATTCATCAAATGCGAAATTTCACCTACGTAGATATGGGAGACGTCTTGTTTCCAAACAAAATACCTGTTAATGTAAATACAAACCTGGTGTGCCAGTGCTCGGCGCTTCTAATGCGTCTAATGAATCTATGTCGAAGCTGACGTGGATAGGCCTACGTCCTTCAGGGTCCAGCCTCTTTAACACATGCTCAATTGACTTCTTAATCCCATACCTAGAAGGATAAGAAAAACATAGTTTATGGATGAAGATCACAAGTAATCAAAACTCCATAAAATAATACTAGGTAGATATAGGTACTTACTCCTCAACGTCCTCCATAGCAAATGTGGGTACATTATACTTCTCTATGGCAAGCCTCTCATAATGGTCCACGGAACGTAGGCCTATGTATCCTAAGCTTTTTATGGAGAATCTGCAAAGGGAGGATAAGATTTAAAGGAGCTGCTCTCAAGCGTAGCATTACCATTATCAGCCTATAATGTTCCCAATGCTGGGCCACAGGCCTCCTCTCTGTCAGAGGGACTGGCAGAGATCCACCACGTGGGCCCAATGCGGGTTGGCGGATGTCACATGTCTTCGAATTTTTGGTTCTAGGACATGCCGGTTTCCTCACGATGTTTTCCTTCACCGTTTTGAGAGCAGTGGTGATGAAATAATTTACCCGAAGTAAAGCGCCTGTCTGGGTACGAACCTACGACAACTCGTAAGCCACGGCTGTTCCCACTGGGCCACCACTGCTCCTAATTTCAAATAGGTGTAATGTGCTGTAATGCTACCTACATAAACGTGATATGGTAGTGATTTTTCATTTATTTTACATAGATTTACTAGTGAATTTCCTTACAAGGGTTGTTGCCAGTCCATTGTGGGTAGGTAAGGCCAGTAATGAGAGAATTCCTTGACTAGAAGAGCGACTGGCATTCCATGTACTGAGCCAGAATCCGATGTTTTGTTAGTGTTGATATCTGCATGAGCGTCTACCCAAATAAGGATCATGTCATTGTTAACTTGGTAGTGCCCATCAACTGTGCCTGAAATGTTGCAACAAACCAGATTACATTATGTGCCCTAAATAAACATAGTGGATTTAAATGTACTTAGATATACATCATTATTTATTTTATTTTAGTATGCATACACACGTCACGTTGCAGCATTTGTATTAAAGCTGATTTACATCCGTCACCTCACACGTCAGGTCCAGTTGAAAACCAGCGTCAGGCACTAGTTGTCTGGCATTTATGCTGAACTGGGCCTTTTTAGCGCAGCCGGGAGGCACACTTTGACGCACTTTATACTTTTTGTTCATTGTTTAATTCTATTATTTTGCTGAATATTGTGTGCCTTTTTTTTTAGTCTGTGCTAAATAAATGTATTTTCTTTCTTTCTTTCTTTCAATTTAGGTATGCATCGGCAAAAAATAATTGAACGATAAAATTATGACCAAATGCTCTATTGTGATTTCCTTACCGACTCCGATAGAGTGGTCACCTCCTATAGTGACAGCAATCCTGTCGTCCTTAAGGACTTGGGAGACCTTGTGGGACAGCTTCTTGTTGCAGGCTGACACCAGCGCCAAGTGTGCCATGTTCTCCATCTTCACCTCTTCGATGCCAGGCGTCTCGATGTCCCCATAATCTTTTACGTCGAGTCCGTCTGAATTTTAACAATGGTATGTGATTGTATACTTTATTCTATTTTTCAATTTGTCAAGTATGCATCATGGTTTTCAGTTCGTAGGTAGTAGGTCTACCTAAACCCAAGATACTTAGGTATTTTACATGAAATTCCCGTAGGTAGGTACAATTACTACTCAAGACACGGCACGCAACTTTAAGAGATTTTAAAACAATCATAATTTGTTTGATTTAAAACCAGACTGTTGGTGCATAAAAAAAAAATATATATTATACAAAATGCGTATTACACTATCTGGCGGCACGGCAGTGCCCCCGCCAAGTCGAGCAAAAAAGCGGCACGGCCGTACCATCCTCATCTCGAAGCAGTTCAATCCATTTTCGACCCCCTATAACTTCGTTATGGATAAAACTAGAAGCCTGAATTTTCAGTAACCAAGCAGGCATTGTATAAACACGATATATTTCAAATTTCATTAAATTTTAACCAGTAGTTTAAGAATTATAACTAGTCAAAGTTTCTTAATTTTGTCAATCTATTTATTTAAAACATAAAAGATTTTTAATGCTGGTATGGTCACTATAAGATGTTAAGTTAGATATTTAGAATAGAATATTTCTTTATTTTGATAACTTAAGAGAGAAGGACCCTTAAGTAGGGACTGAATAAATTAACCGACTTGGTATTAAATGGATCTCACAACTTTTTACGGTAGAAAAACTGAGTTGCGAGACTTGTTTTTTTTTACAAGTTATGTTATTGATGGCTTTAATTTGTAGGAAATCTATATATGAAATCGAAATATGTAATCGAAGTTGGAACAGTTGGTTTCAATTTAGTGAGATTGGAAGGTCCCGACCGCACTTTTTTAACTAAATTGTTGCATCTCAATGTAATTCTACTTCATAAGCACATAAGAGTCATGTGTCCGATTTAGAATTCGATTTGTCCAGTGTGATCACTTGCTTTTAATTTCCTAATTAGAGTGTTTCTACTTAAGAGTTTCTACAAATTGGATAGTGTAATCGCACTTTAGGGGACAGCGCCAGGGCAAACCGGCAAATTGCAAAAAACGTAAGAAAATTGAATTTCGCTGGCTACCTTATGCCGCATCCACCATAGGCGACAATCTTTTTATACGTGAAATATTATGCTCAAGCCAGATCCAAAATATATTATGTACCTAGTCGCAGGACGCAATTTTCTACTATCTTTTTTACTGATAAATTGTGACTGACAGACGAAAATACTTACCTAAATTGATCACGATTTAAAAACTTATTATTATTATAAGGTCTAAAACGTTTCAAGTTTCGGCCCATCACGATTCGGTGAACTACAAAACCATGCTCTACAATTTTCACGGTGAGTTCTTATTTTAGAAAAAATTAGATTACCAATTTCTCTCAGTTGTTCTAGAAGACCAGCGCACCGCATCGCGGCAGGCGCCACACTCACTCCGTATTTCTTCTGTCCCTTCTCAAACGGCACTCCAATGATGCCGACCTTCCGCAAAGGCTGCCATTTCTTCTCTTGGCTCATTTTTCGCACTAACACCTTACAAAAATTCATTTTCGTTTATTATAATACTTTTACATCTACTAAGGCAGAACAAGAGTTTCACAGACACATCTGACGCTAAGAGATAACTCACTGGAGACTAAAATACAGAGGCTTATCATCAGGGGCCCAAAGTCAAAGGTTAAAATTATTGTTTTAGAGCTATTTTTAATTACATCATTTTATCAACATGATTAAAAATATCAGAAAATTGTTGTGTTTGCGATCTTTGATAAACTTTTATGAAAGAAATAAAAAATGTCTGCATACCTATTATGAATGTGAGTTTTACCTAGTGTGTTTGCTTTGATTCTAATTCCGTTATTGCAGAATAATAGCGGTCTTATTCATGTATTTAGTAGGTAATATATGAACACTTAAACTTAAATTGATACAAACCACTAGATCTTGCTTGATCTTGCTGCACTACACTGTGTTTACCAGACAAGCACCGCTGCAGTAGCTATACTTATTTCTTAGCAAATATCTCTCACGCATAGATAACCAGTGCAATGCACCCTCAACATATTAAAATAGGCCCTGACAAAGTAGCAATCATATTTACTAGTTTGGAATGTTAGCTGAACATGATATAGGTACTTACAGGATCTCGTTCAAACAATGACTGAGCTGCTACCGTTTCTTACCTCTTTTTATGTCGTACTTTTGTGTTGTTTATAGTCGCAACAAGTTCTAGGTCGTAATATATGCTAATTTCCGATTGTATATTGGCGAATAGTGAGTCAATATCATAAAACGTGCTAATTTAACCATTTTAGTTCTTAGATCTGATAAATAGGAAAAAAATCTCATTATTTCATAAAAGTGCTTTACTAATCACTAATAATATACACAAAAGTTTTAATAATAGACTTGGTTGCAGGTCGGTGTCACCACTAGTGGCACGCATTCGTAATTCTACTGGTTTATTTTGTGATTTCTCTATCCACGGCAGGTACGGCCCGATCACGGTAAAGATATTATATTTAATTCCCAAGTTTTTCATCGAAAGGGTTCCACAAGGAGTAGCGGTGATGCCCACGATCTGGTGACCGAACAGTACTGGCGCTCCGGTACCGAACTCGTAATTGTAAGTCTTCGCGTATGCTGAATACTCGATGCCACACACGCAATAGTACCACTTCGGATTCGTGCACGGGGTCTGATGGTATGCTTGGTGCTGCAATCCGACCATGTCAGACGTACCGAGTCTCCCATAACCAACTGCTATCAGTTTTTTCTCCTGTAACTCAGAAGCATAAAAGTTTCCTATATCAGCTGCAATAACAAACACTTCCAAGACGGGGCGCTTCAAGAACACCAACCCGATATTGCTGTGCATTCGAGTGACATTGGGATCCGACGTTTTCAGATCGAATATATAGTCTCCGTGGAGCTTTGTGTAGGCCACGTCAAATACGGTATTGTTACTAATTTGTTTGGTGTATATGGCTGCACTTATTAGGACATATTTAGGATCGTAGGACACGCAGCTGCCCGACGTGAGTATCGACCGCTTGCCGATGATACTACCCGTGCAGATATAATCTTTGGTGCCGCTCAACAGGCCGACCAAGAATGGGTGCTCTTCTGCTAGTGATTCTATTACATTCCAGTCTTGAGGACTCGACCTCGGGATTATCCTGTGCGACGACACGTGACGTATAAATGCTATAATAATAAAGGCTTCGGTAATATGTCGCCATGTCAGAACCATGGCAGGTCAATAGAACGAGCATTTGTTAATTGTATTTATTTAATTCTATTTTAAGAAGAAAACCATTTCTCAAAACAATTCTATCAAATATATTTCTGTCACATGACATTTGCCATCGCTTCTTGATGTGCTCCTTGATAGTAAAAAGTTTAGATGTGTATAGCGCTTTATGGTTATTTTGGCGCGTGGTCAAAATCAGAACCAGCGCCGCCATTTTCTTTTTTGAATACATTTCAAGTGACATTTCACAAATGTTTACCAAAAGCGCTCTGTTATCATCACAGAACATATAAACTACAAGCAGGTTAACATCCTTGAGCGCCAAAAGATCCTTGTAACAATGAAGTCAATTTATTACTATACTCTATGAATGAAGTACCTACCTACCCCTTGTCTATGAGTACAATTTTTATGCAGAAAGTTCTGTATGAAACTGTGTGTGTTCTCAGCAACTAAGACAAGTCTCTTAGTTGCTGAGACTTAGGTAAGCAAAATAATTGCAAACCTGCTTGCAAGGTCGGATATTGTCCATCCTTGCAAGCTGGTAATTTTGCTTGTCCATACCTACAGCTTGTCCGGCGGAGAAGCTGTAGGTATGTAAGAACGAACTGCTCCAAGTAGAAGACTTCTATCTTTTTTTTTGGTTTAGTTCACGGGAGTTGTCAACACACGTATCCAGCAATAGCAATTACAACTAAGAACTTAAATAAGACTGGTTCATCACAACTGTGCTGTGTTAAGGGGTTGCCTACTGTGTAAGTTGATTCTTTTGCCGCCATATTTGTCTCAAAAGGTTGACGACTGCATGAGCGAACGGTGACAAAATAAAATAATAATTTAGTTGTGAATTTATACTGCAACTATACGATCCATGCTCTCGATACTTTTTACCCTCCCTAAGCTAAACAAGAAATAACTGTTTACCCTGGGGCTGAAGACGGCTATACGGATACTTGTTTTTATCGCAGAATGCTCTAAGTAGAAGGACGTAAATGAAGTAAAAACACATCACAATGAGACACGGAACACTATTAGGATCCACAACTTATTTGAGTGGAATTAGCGCAAGAGCACCATCGAATCTGCTGATTGCTGATGCTGTCAATATTGTTATTGCTGATAATGTCATCTATGACATTGTGGCTATGTAACAGTTTCAGCATGAATTCAGCAACATTTTTCGTTGCTGCATGGAATTAGTAAGTACTATGGTTTGCTGAGGTGGTTCTTTTGGCGGCATTAAAGCGCTATTTTCTTATTCAGTTTTAGCCCGATAATAAACAAAAAAATGAGAATTAACTTAAAATAGTTCACACGATGTTATTCAAGAAGTTAAGACAGATACCTACAAATAGAACAGTAGAAAACCTTATTTAAAGATAAAGCTAAAGGAGTTCTGGTTTTATTAAAAAGCAGGTATTCTCGAGGTCGTGAAGTGTGCTTGTATTTCCATTCTGCCAGTCAGCACGGCGCGGTGCGGCTGCGTGCCCTATCTAGACGATCTTGGGTTGTAAACTTCTTGCGGTGCACTCCGCACGGCTGAGCCTGGAAACTTGCACAACTTGTGCTGTGTCGTGAGGTACGCCTATTTTATAATGCTGGCATATTGAAGCAAGTGCAATACTAAGAGTTTTGTACACACGGCTACACATCAAGCTATACATTTCGAGTATAAGCTGATCTCGCATTGTATAAGATTTCCCTACAGTGCGAGATCAGCGTAAACTGGAAATGTATAGCTTGATGTGTAGCCGTGTGTACGACAGTCAGTGAGTCCAAAAGATAGGTACTTTTTCTTCTTTTTTTTTTACTCAGCTTCACTGATTTTGTCACATAAGTAATAATTATGGTATCCTCAGTTCGAATGACTATAATGATCAACGAAATGGTTTCGGTTAGTGTTATTTAACTACTTCTGGCTGTCAGAAATGCCATACCATTACTTTAATAGAACGTGAATTGAACGTGGATTTATCATTTAATTTAATTGCTAGTAGGAAAGTGCTATAGATTAGTCAATTAATTATAGGTAGGTACCTATAATCAATGTTATTTAAAACTATAATATTTACATAACATATAAGCTAACAGACTTAAAATAATATTAATAATATGCATGTATAAAAAAGAGGGAAAACGTCCGCATCGCTGTCAACAGGAAAAGTGCCCAAAAGGCTGGCAGCATTGCCATGTTGTAAGGCGATGTTGATTCTTTGGTCAAAAATAGGCCAGCCCTCTGTTCACGTGAAGACTGGACCGATCGTTTGGGAATGTCTTGAAAAACCAAGATGGCACTTAATTAAGGACCTATGTCATTAAGTTAATATGATAATTATAATATTATAGAACTATGGTTATAATTGGCTGGCCAACTCGTAGTAAATACACACAGTACGTATAGGTGCTGACTACGAAACGTTATCTTTGGTACGTTTGCTCAGTACCTTATGTATGAAGTTCGATGTTTAACTTGTAAGATAAGTAAATATTAATCTATGCATATTCCAACGTAGGTACCTATGTGTTTGGAATAATTGGAAAATCAAGGATAGGGAGGAATGATTCAATATAATTTTTATGTCGAGTTGAGTTTAAAGTTTGCGAGGTGTTTTAACTCTGATAACTCTATTTAGAGAGGTAGGGACATTGAATGTGAATTAAGAAAATTCAAAGTAAAGTGAGTGGTGCGAATGTGTGCTACTGTTCTGTTTGATGGCTCTTCACCGAAAATGTTAAGTTTGAAGAGCCATGACGGGTTGGGTCGAATGATCGCACGTCAACTTGTTGAAGATTTATATATTTGAAAGGCATCTTTAGGACTTTATTTTATTGCTTCAGCGCCAGGAGTTTGTCGAAAACCTTTAGGGTGGGGAAATACTGTACTACTGTATGTGGATTAATACGATCAAAAGTTCACAGTAAGAGATTATTGAAGATGAGTTAAAGACATCTACGAATGTAATAATATGACTTGCCTTAAAATTTCTAACTTCGCATGTCTCGGCTACAGATGTAACTTCAAATTAAAATGCAAATGAACACATCAAAGCGCGACATTTGGTAATCATATAGGCCTATACCATCATACCATCTTCCGAATAAAAAATATATGTAACCACATTGCGAAAAATATGACTTTTTGATTTGAATTTTCTTTACCAATTTATCAAAGGTTCTGCGAAATCTTTCTTAGACCTCACAAATTGTATATTTGCTCGGCTTGTCTTCAATCGATTGGAAATTCCGTCGGTAATGAGTGTACAGAGGGAAGAAATTCTCGGCAGGAGACTGAAGGCACGCGCGACAAAAAGTCGATGCGAAAAAAAAAACTAATTTCCGCCTACAGAATGACAAACGAATTAAATTACTTATGTATCTAAAAATAGAATCCCTATTCCGAAATACAAAAAAAAAAACTAAGGACTTATGTGAAGATTGAACTTACATGAAGACATTTGAATTATGTTTAGGCCAAAAACGATGCTAGGTGGTGTGCGATGTGGTGATGATTATTTTTTACATACATCACACCTACATACCTAAGCTGATGACTTCTTTTTACGGGGGTAAGTAGAAACTAGAGAACGTCATCTGCTACGATCCTATCATACTCCTTTGCTTCATTTACGTTCATACTAAAAGTAGTAACAAAAGTAACAACAAGTAAACAAAAGTGTTTCGTTTACGTTCATACATCTGACGATCTATACCGTAAAAATGTAGGTGAAGTGAGTTTGTGAAGTGAGCTGTCAAAAGTGACAAAGCTATCATCACAGCTAACTTCACCTACGATTTCACGATGAGATTTCTAGTTTACAGCAAGTTTACAGCTTCATTTTCACAATCTCTTTTTTTTCACTTCAGCTTCCTCATATGAGATGTGAATAAAGTGAACATGAAACATAGGTTTTCAGTCATTAAAAAATCACACTCCTAATTCACATTAAAATATTATGCGGAGCTTCATAAAGCAGGCAACCGTTATAAGTGTGAGCTCTTGAATTAACACTAAGTAGTCCTAGAAGCGACGATTTTTTACCAAGAGGTAGGTACTAATTACATTTGCTAGCCTTCATTGTGGTGCCTCTCTTTAGTATAAATTATATTTTTGTAAGTACTCTGTTTTACTTTTCATCTCGTCTTAGCAAGGAGATTTTTTAACTAATGCTTTTTAAACCTAATTTTTTTCTAGATTCTTGCCACTGCTTGGAATTTTTTTTTGCTACAGTTTGTGAGTTAAAACTGGTTCTTTGTCTACTCAATTTAAATTTTGATATTTTTCTTCAAATTCAGGTATTAGTCAATGTGGTTCCTTAGAACTTTCTCTAACCTGGTTTAAGAGTTGTCCGTACTTACTTATCTTAATGAATAATCCTGAACCTACGTATAGTATGTACAATCACCAAAAGAGAAAAGTAACCAGGGTCGTCGGATATAGTTGAAGTGTAGTAAGAAACCGATGGTTTTTATTAACTACTTAAATTAAATTTTATTCGAAAACATTAATCAGTTTTTTAGTAAACTTCAACTATATCAGACGACCCTGGTAACTTATCTCTTTTGATGACTGTACCTACCTGCAGTTTTACCTAAACATATAAAATCAGGCTTCTAGAAGTTTTCTCGTCCTTGATTTTGCATGATTCTTTCCTCTTACATAAAACGATTCAGTTATCAGCATTTCCATGTAAAAACCTTACCATCCATTTCTTTATATCAATAGCATGCACCCATACATTAAACGTTGAAGTACCTATTTATATAGCATTATAAACAGTCAAACGTCCAATTGCGAGACTCGTAATTTTATTTTACCCTCCAGTATTAAAATTGGACATAAAAGGTACACTAATGGAATTAATGCGAGTTCTATTCGTGTTTTTGTCACAGAACTTTATTGAATCGTAAAAAAGTCAATTTTTATTTAGTAGACCGATAAATATGATGCTAAACGTTTTTGTGATGGTAAACGCTTGTGCCTGCGAGATTTTTGTTCCACAATTTATAGCGTAGGTTCTACATAAAAAAAAAAAAAAAAATACTACATTTTTTCTGCATACACGATGTTAATTTAGATTGTTTAAAACATAAGTCCGCGGTCCGCACCTTGTGTCACCCTAACATTTCTACACTTAGTTATATCTATATTCCATTCATTGTATTCATATCGCAGCGTACTTTTTGAACCACGGAGGGGTTTCGGTATGAAAAATAGTTTAAAAAACACGCTTTAAAAACCAAACTAAAAACGGAGAAAATAATTTAATTCAATTAAAAAGCTTGGGGTGCTTTTTGAGGTATTTTTTATGATCAATTAATGTCAAGCACCCCACGCTTTTTAAGTGAATTAAATTATTTTCTCCTTTTTTAGTTTGGTTTTTAAAGCGTGTTTTTTTAGTTTTTTAAACTATTTTATTTTCTATTTTTCAGTTCTGCTAACTACAAAAACGGGTTTTTTTCCTTATTTTTCATTTTTCTCAAAAAAAAATAATTAAATTATTGAATTGTCATCGGTCCTCGATAAGTTTACAAAGTTTCAATGAAATCTGACCATTTAAAGTGGGTCAAAATCGCATTCTAAGGAGACGGTTACATACAAACATACAAGTGAAGCTAATATAAAGCGTGTAAAAATGGTCACCCAACCACTGACCGACCGCGGCAAGGAAAGCTAAACCTGATCGATCGACCCGAGATAAAAGAGTATTCTGTTCTATTCTACAATGCTAACGGATAGAGTATATGAGCATCATGTTTGTCTGACAAGTGCAGATACTGAAAGGTAAAGACAAAAAGAGTATACCTACTTATTTTGTACGTTAAAGATAGGTAGGTAGCTATATTACATATTCACGCTTTATTTTTACGACGACGGGTCGTGATTATTCAATAAAGTTCGCCAATGTTTGCGTTTCCCTAATTAGGCAATTGTTAATTATATGCGAAGGCCCTACGAAGTGGACGCTGTGAACAACATAATACATATGTTTATTTTACAATTTATAAACATGAATTTTCAACGTGTTCTTAGGACTTGTTTTTAAAGAGGATAACATTAGATAAACTCGCAGATAAACCTTAAGTAGTAACATTTTGATTGAAGATTAAACAAATATGGAGCAAAAGTAGACGTAAGCCAGACGTTTCTACTCAGTGAAAGAATTTCTAGAAATAACGTTTTTCTCTAATGTACAAAAGTGGCGATCTTTCCTATACAAACAATAAGATTTAGTCTATCCTATCCTAATTAACTTCAGATACTTTAATTATAATATACAGGTTGAAATTAAAAACATGCGACAAACCGAAATGGGAGATTGTACTCATCATTATGAACAACTTTTACTAAGGGACCAATGATGCAATCGCGAAAAAAATAACATCTGTTCCCTACATTTATGTTCGCATAACTCGTCAAAATGTAGGGAACAGCTGTTATTTTTTTCGCGATTGCATCATTGGTCCCTTAGTAAAAGTTGTTCATAATGATGAGTACAATCTCCCATTTCGGTTTGTCGCATGTTTTCAATTTCAACCTGTATACTACCTGAAAAGGATGACTTGAATATTGCTGAATAATTGTATTAAATACATTATTATTGACATTAATCTGGTCTTAACTATAATTTATAATATAAAGAAAATAATAATAATCTTTAATGCATGCATTTTTTGTTAAGAGCAGGCGAATAATAAAATTGCAATGCTTGTAAAAGGCTGCTAAGTCATAAGTACTAACATCAGATAACACCAACACTGTACACTTAGTTCGCAATAAACGTTTTGACTTTGACTTTGATTATAACTTATTAATCCTTGTTTTTTTTTTGTTGAGAAATATAGATATTGAAATACAAGCGCGGTGGGGACATGTCGACGTCGATTTGCCTGTTACCATGAATTTACATGATTCTAGACTCTCCTGGCGTAGAAATTTTTCGTTGGTTACTTATAAAACAATCTGCTGCTTCATAGAAAAGTGCAATACCTATGCGGTCAAATTGAACAGCCTTTTTTTTAATAACCGTAGAACAATTTCAACGCCCCCTGCGTTGGAAATTTTCGTCGGTTCAGAATCATGTACTGTATGTACTTCCCTAATTCGCTGCCTAAGCCACAAGCACAGTATAATTATAGGTACTGTGCCACAAAATAATTATGGACTCTACGTGCCACATGCCCGTCTACGTCATCGTAGCAACAACGCAATCACATTATTAATTACTGGAGCAATCCTAACTAATGAAAAACCTAAATAATTAATCACTCAACCTGTATTCTACCCTACTATATAGATATTAATGTACTGAATATCTAAGTTCTAAATTAAGAAGTGCTTGCTTCATTGTATAATTTTATTTCTACATTATTCTTTATTTTCAAAAGAAGCAAAGGACGAAGTAAAAATTTATTTCGCTCGTTACATTCCAGGAAAACTTGAGATTGTACGCGTAGAAAGAAAGCTTGAAAAAGAGAGATATTTTAAAAATGAACAACAATGTGACGCTGCAGGCATTTCCGTCGTTCACGAGTCGCGCTGAAGCCTTTAAAACTGCAGGCGTTTGATTTTATTTTATTTAAACGTGGAGCGCTTTCACGCGGCTGCTAGCAGACACAACACGACACCTCGACTGAGGTGAAATATAAACTTGCATTCATGCTTAAATACTATTCGAATTGAAGATTTTCTATTATTAACTGCCAACTAGACTGAGTTAGCAAAAAATATGTCCTTATATGGTCAGACGAAAACATTTTTCAGAAAATAATGCAAGACTACTTGTGAAATGATACAAAATGTCATGCCCAGAATTTTCTCGTGAACTATTTTCCGTACATTATGTATAGGGATTTGAGGTCTGAACATATTTTTCATCATGACATGCATTCATAGAGGTACGGAGTTGCGGTACAATAACATCTATTCGATATTCTCGCTTTTAAAAGCACTTGGGCCGAGTTGGGCCTTTCTTTCCAAAGCGCTCAAGGAAAGGGCTTTGGGTTTTCATAATACACAAAAAGAACCTTTTTATAACGTAGCACAATGAAGCCCAAATCACACACGTGCCTATCTTAGGAGGGACAGGCACGCGATTGTTCTCCCACGGGGTGCCCGCAAGATTTTCACAGCTTTATGTGTATCCAGCCTCCCTCGGGCACAGCTTTCATTTGAATGGGTCGTCAGATTATAATAACTTGTGCGACCGCGGGACGACGACGTGATAAACCTGGTTGAGCAACTTTTGCTCCCATCACTCTCCCGTGGGTCTCGACTGGCCCTGTATTAGGTCCAGAACGCACTCGATTGCTTCATTTGAGTTATACTTATACCAAGTTCCCAACATCAACGTGACTGTGGTTGAGATAAAAATTATGTCACCGTAATTATCACAGTAGTGCTGTTCTGTAAAAATTTTAAAGTGAAAAAAAAAAGTGAAGTGAGCTTGAAGTGGAATTACAGCTTTAAGCTCACTTCACCCATGCTTTCACGGTGAGATTTTTACAGAATAGCTAAGCTGATATTTAAGTTGTCGAAATTATTAGCTTGTATTATTTACTATGGTACTACAGCACGACGCCATTAGCATCGGAGAGTTGCATGACGCTACAATTAGACCAATTTCATATATTAAGTGCTATAATATTCCGTCTGCTTTCATTGCTCACACACCCACATTTGCCAAAGTGAATCCTAAGCGTTATGAACCTTTATAAAACTCAGCCATTCGAATGGGTAAACTTTTGCTCTTATAAGATGCAAATATATGGGGCGTTCGTCATTTCTATATTCGGAGGGGCCGAGCCAGTTTGTTTTCATATAAGAATATGCTTATGTGTAGTGCAGGGTGTGTTGATCAAGCCGTTGGTACTTTGGCATGTTTTAAAAATATATATTATGGAGCGCAAACCTGAAGAAGTATTTTCTAACTCTACACTAAGCAACTTGTCAAATAATTCCTTGAACATCTGTACATCGCTCCTTCATTAGAAAGGTTAAAAAACTTTAGAGGTTTGAGACTATTTAATTTCCTCTACGCAGTCCATCGGGGATTTGCTCACATTGAAATAAGTGGACGTTTCGCTAAAAAGAAAGTCTGGAATCGGAAGTTCGTGTAATTTTAGTGGAATACGTAAAACAGAAGCGGTTGGAGGTTACCTCATGATGCGGAATGTGCCTGACGTAAATGCAAATTACGTGTCGGAGATTTTATACGAAGTCGACGTATCGTGGTTTATTGACATTTGTTGAGAGGCTCCCGAATTTAAAGTATGCCAATGTTTTTGGAACAAAGGGTGCGGCGGCATACTGGATTTCTATTTGGTCGATTTTTGGAACGAAATAAAAAATTGACGTCGGATCTTTCGTCTTCTACCGATCCTACTTTTATTTAGCCATCGGTCTTACTGCTAAAAGAAGACCACCACTTATGATTTTATTTACCTATGTACATTTAGACTTAGGTAACAGATGTTTCAACTCACAAACGTAGATTTTGTAAAACTTAACCATTATTTCAATGGCCATAGCTGAACATGGTGCTGGTCAGACATTTAACCGCCGCAGCGAATAATATCGCGACAATATTGCCGTAATAAACCACACAGCATGCCATTATTTGTTCACAGGTGGCTGCTGCATTGCTATTGCTCATCGACCTGAAACAATTCCGCGGTGGGTTGTGATAAATAGGTTTTTTTGTTGCTGAACACAAAATTGTTCTCATGTCGTCCATCTTCTGATCAAAGGCCTTCCCCAAATCTTTCCAGGCATCCTTTTCCAGGGCCACCTTGAAAAGGATGCAATATTTAACGGATGGATGTATGTGATGGAGCAATAAAGCGTAGCATTGACAGAATACAAAACACCACATTGCGCCAAGAAGAGGTGGCGGGACGACCTAGACGCGTACTGCAAGGGTTGGAAATTTCTTTTATGACAGTTAAAATTGCTGCTTGTTTCTGTTTCTCGTATCCGTGCAAATAAGAAAATGTTACATATTTCTGATATTACCCTCCCACGCAATTTCTCCCTCATATAAAGGCGTAAAAGAGAGAAAACAGCAATAATAATTATGTATATTCATTCTCACATTCTGTATATAAAACCTTTCCATTGATAGCGGAGTATATTGCTTCGTTTGATGTTCGCTTATTGCCAGTGTTGTTGTGTGGAAGGTTTTACAGTCGCAATAAACGGCTTCGGTGAAATACAACTCTCTGGAATTTTCGGAAGTGGGCCATGGAAAGGAAAGTTTATTTAGAGCGTCCCTATTTCAATACATCGCACGTGACCGTCCTCTACGGCATCCTTGTGATTGCTCTCGTTAGGAAGAAGACGTAACTACATATGGACGTAAGTGAGTAGGCGACTTAATACGATTCCCTGAAAGGGTCCGACGAATAAATATACAACTGTGCGCAGATCTGTGATAATTTGATTTTTTCTGGGCTGAGATTTCAATGTGATTGTGATATTGGAGATATATTTGTACGCTTTTATCATCAAATTGCTTTCGTTTCTCAACGAAACGTGATCTCTTTCTTATGTATCTCATTACACGAATCCTAAATGATGCCTTAAATATAACTGCAAAAACAAGCTCCATTTTAAGCACTTCCTAAGATAATAACAAAACAGTAGGTAAATACTCGTAGGCCAACCTTGCTAATAAACCTTGAGTGCTAATCAACGAAAGTTAAAAGATTGATAACGCCTCGAGCTCTATAAAAAGGAAATTAACTGGGAACCCATTTCTAATTAAAGTGGAGACGTTGGAAAAAAGGCGGCGTAAGTAGGTTTGGTAGGTACTTACAGAGAAGGGCAGATTTAAATGGGAGAATCGATCGTTAGCGTAGCAACGAGAAATGAACGCGTCGATTAGAGTAGGATTTATGGCACCACGTAGGACGCAGCAATCGTTGTCGGAGTGAACGATTTACTGCTACCTGCGAATGCGATACGCTGCAGTGGACTCCTGTGAGATATAATAAAAATACAGGGAATACTTCCATAACACGGAAGCCATTTTGTATTGTTGCCTTAGAAAGTGCAACCTCCGGAGGTTGCTTCATTGTAATGCACGTTTGAAGCTTGATTGGGATTCAGTTACGCGATGTAGGTGCCTACACGATATAGGTGGTTGGGGTAGTTAAAATAATGTAATAAATGTAGGCACCTACAGATACTTACCTACATACAAACATCTGGATTATTTTGAATGTAGGTAGGCTATTTTATTCATTTTACAACATGTACATAACATAATTAACGCTAAAGCCTATACACCCCAATTAGAGTATTGAGTTGAAAGCTTAATACTATGACCAAAACTATTTTTTTTAAAGCAAACCATTACTATTAAGTTAGATCTGTTGACTCTAGCATTACTTTATGCATTTAAAATTCAGTCTTATATGCCTAGTCATAACATTTAATTTTCATTGGATTTGTCGGCGGTAGGTATGGCAAAATACATACGTTGTTGCCTAATATTTACGATAAATATAATGAATACACTAAATGAAAATGTACTTTTGTCTAAATAAGGAGGTACCTACCTAACAGAGACTAAAACATTTCTTTTTTACAACAACAAAAACAACTATTTTACAATTTCTTATAAGAACCTACCAACCTTTTTTGTGCTGTAATTTAAACTAACTACTTTTTATCATTACGGGAATAAAAAAAAACAATTTTGACAGCTAATAAAATTGGCGGGGGCAAAAAAGTTAAGCTTTGTAGACTTATCGAGGGCCGATGAAAATTCAACAATTTTATAAATTTGTTCCATAACTCTAAAAAAAATTAAAAAAAAACACGCTTTTGTAGTTAGCAGAACTAAAAAATAATAAAATAAATAATAGATTAAAAAATATTTTTTTAATTTATTATTTTTATTTTAAAAGTACCTACACGCATTTCTCAAGTGAGTCACTCAAATGGTCAAGGTAATTTTTAGATAATTGCAATCGGGTATCGGTATTACCTACACATATTTTTGAAAAGTGTCCTAATTAGATTCTAAAGTGCTAATAAACCACTAAAAAAACAGAACATTTTTATTTAATCGATTAGTGCCGTAAAAATGCATTAAAATTTTACATTTTCATATTTCGCGCGTAACTTGCCGAAAATGCTGGATGCAGTGGACGCCATATTGGTCCATATATGACGTAAGTTTGCTAAGTAAATAAATGCGCTGATATTTTGTATGATAATTGCTAGTAATTGAAAAAATAGTTATTATTCTACTTATCGTTGGTTTTCTGTTCCTGAATGCTAAATATTATTTACATAAAAATTACTTTGGTTACGAAAATAATATAAGTACAAAGTTGTTCAATTGTCATGCCGTATGACGTAATAACATGGCGGCTACTAATTCATGGTGTTCAAAAACAGATTAAAAATACTGAAAACTGCATTGAATCATAAAATTGATTTTGTTATAATGAATTTTAAAATTTACTAACATTTTCCGACTGCTTTTTGCGTAAGCTATCTCATTTTTCGATTTTTTCTCATATAAAGTAAAATACCATACTGAAATGATTGCTATCCTGTACAAGTTACCTAGCATGAGGGGCTTGTGGCTAAATAATAAGAGACGCATGGGTCGATGGATCAGGTAAAGCTACGCTTGCCGCGTTTGGTCCGTGGATGGGTGACCATTTACATACGACGAACGTGTCTCGGAAAGCACGTTAAGCTGTTGGTTCCGGCGGTCATTTGTGGATCTTTGACAGACGTTATGGGTCGTCAGAAGCCTGACAACCAGTTTTACCAAGGGGTATCGTATTACCCACTTAGAATCCATTTGAAATAAGTTTAGACATTTAACTCAAACTTTTTTACAGTCTGATCAACCGATTTTGACTTCTATTGCGTTGGTGTGGCATGACAAATGGCAGCTGCAGTAAACAGTTGGTATTGTAACTACTTTTTTGCTTTTAATGCCATCCTTATGCCTACGATATAGAAGTCAGAATCGGTTGAACGAACTGTAAAAAAGGATTGTTTAAATGTCTAATCTTATTTCAAATGGAGTATAGGTACTGGGTTGTGGAGGTCAGATGAGCAGCCACTTCATGTAAAATACTGGTATTCAGCTGCATCCTACTGCTGGATGACTGGAAGCCGAACCCAAAATAGTTGGGAAAAGGTTTTACACATGATGAAGTACTTTATCATGTGTTCCTTTGAATAACTTAGTTACAAACTAGCCCTTGTTACGGTGCAAGATTAACGTGAGTTTGAATTGATACCTAACGATATTTACTAAAACCTTTCAAAATATTTCAGCGCAATATACCTAGTGGAAAATAAAGAGAATCAAAGTAAAAGTCTTCGGCTTAAATCAAGGTATGTAACAGAGAGTACCTAACCGTCTTAGTGCTTACGCAAAAGTTATAAAAGCGACCAGCACTTAAAAGGGGCTTGAAAAAAGCATCTAGCCGTGAAAAGGTAAACATCATCACTGAAGTAAATTAACTCGTTGGCTGTGAGGGGTTCACTCGGGTTTTATTACGACACTCGAGTACCTACGCGGTACTTCAGAATCACGGTACGACGATGGTTAGGTTTTTAGGGTTCGTCCTTTAATCACATGACGTTCGGATTGGGGCGTTAGAAAGAAAATCGTGATTAATCACAATGGGGGCATGGTATTGCGTGTATTTTTTGTGCGACGAAATAATTGCATTCAATGTGTGGGGTGTATCTTTATATAATAATTCTTCTGTGCATGTGTATGCCGCTGAACTCCTCCTAAATGGCTAGAGCGATTTTGATGAAATATTTTGTGTGGGTTCCTGGATGGGTTAGATTTACAGTGGGACCGGTAGGTGGCAATGTTCAGGCAGGACAACGTCTGTGAGGTCCGCTACTATTATTATAATATTTGTATTTTTTTTAACTAATTTAATCATGTATATTTATTAAAACAATTCTAAGACATTTTTTATAATATAAAAAATACGTTATGCTGAGGAGCCTTAAATCTTACGATGACATTCGCTAAAGCTGCATAACAACCTGACGTGATTAAAGAATGGCCCTTAAGGTGTAGGCCACAGACACACTCAATATTGTCAGCTCTACTTACAATGTAGGGTAATGCGGTTACCAACTTGCAATTACCAGACAGATTCGATTATGTTGTCAGAATTTCAGAAACTAGAATATTGTATCGATAATCGATTTTATTTACGGATACGGCTTTGTTTAATGAAAATGGTGAAGGTGGTTTTTGTTTTTAATTATTTTTAGGTTGGGAAATCATCAAATATCTTCTCCCGCTCTGGGTGGAGCGGAAGGGCGTGTCAGACTTTTACTTACTAAAACCCACCCGTGTTCCTTCGGTTGCCTGTGTGCCAGGGGGCACGGTATCTCTTTCGAACAACCCGCACCCCTGGCAGGCATCGGCCCTTGCAGTTCCCACCAGTTGGTGCTGACATCTCTTTGAGGCGCACGTGAAACACAACGCGCCGTCGACCCGAGCTTGGTCCTTACCGGACAGCGAGCTTTCCATTACTGGCCATCCGAAAGCCCGCGCTTGCGGTGGCCGGGAATTAGCCTAGGATTCCCGACGCCCAGAGCGTCACCTGCGGCGACTAGGGCCGTGAGGGCGCATATACTGCCTCTCCCTCACGTGCGCCGCCTCCCTCTTTGCGAGCATTACTGCTTCGCAGAAGAAGGTGACGGCTACCCATGCACTCTCGCTCTGTACCATGGCCTGGACCAGGGCCGGACGCGAGAGATCGCCGCCGCCAATCGCTTCCACAAGGAAACGGCGGTGTTCCGCCTAAGCCGAGCAGACGTCCACCGTATGCTCCACCGTGTCCTCAGGACGATCTACGCAGTGGAAACACCCGGGCGTTTCCTCCCGCCTTATACGAAACAGGAACCTCCCGAAACAACTGTGTCCGGTGAGGACATGCGTCAGGCGGAAGGTGAGGACGCCGCGCCGTGGCGCCTCTCAATCCAGTCCTCAAAGAGGGGACTTACCGCCGCATTCGTGGCGTGCCCAGCACTGGGTTGCGACAATCGCAGTCTCCATGTCGCACACTGGTCCCGATTTAATAAAAAATGGACATTGATCCTAGAGCGCTGATATTTTTTTTTATGTTGTGGCAGTGATAACAAATGAAACAAAAAATATTATTGTCGTAAGTACCTCAAATAATGTTTCGTATTTTTTTTTGTGTACATTTTATTTAATTTCTCAAAAACGTTAAACAATGTCGAGATGGCAATCATATATTATGTTAGAAAACGAATCATTCTGAGTAATTCGCTCGAAGAAACTATTTGCTTATCTTGGCGTAGTTTGGAGATAGTGAACTTCTTAAATAGTGTATTTTTACTACTCAAACTGTAGTTTGATAGGAGTTGAACGTTAAAAATAGGATCTCTGGTATATAATAAATTAACGACTACAAACAGATTAGTTTTAAAAATTGTAATTAACATGTGGTTATCCGATAACCTTTACCTTTCTACAAAACAGTGTTTGCCTAGAAGTCCTAAATTCACCACAATTCATGAAAATTAAGTGGTGGCGCTAGTGGACGAATAACTTCCTATTAAGTGTGAGTATTGTTATCTACGTTCTTAATTATCAACAGAAATCCTATTTTTACACGCTTTATATTAGCTTCACTTGTATGTTTGTTTGTTTGTTTGTATGTAACCGACTCCTTAGAGCGCGATTTTGACCCACTTTAAACGGTCAGATTTCATTGAAACTTTGTAAACTTGTCGAGGACCGATGAAAATTCAATAATTCAAAAAAAAAATGAGAAATAAAAACACGTTTTTGTAGTTAGCAGAACTAAAAAATAGAAAATAAATAATAGTTTAAAAAACTAAAAAAACACGCTTTAAAAACAAAACTAAAAAAGGTGAAAATAATTTAATTCAATTAAAAAGCGTGGGGTGCTTTTTGAGGTATTTTTATAATCAATAAATGTCAAGCACCCCACGATTTTTAATTGAATTAAATTATTTTCTCCTTTTTTAGTTTGGTTTTTAAAGCGTGTTTTTTAGTTTTTTAAACTATTATTTTTAACGTTCAACTTGTACTAAACTACAGATTTAATAGTATCTAGTAATTAGCAAGAAAATCGATTTCTTGCTAATTTTACTTAACTTTGGGCGTGTTTAAGTAATAAAAGAAGTGTGAAATCTCCAAAACCGTAAAGTCGGTACCGATAAAGTTTAATTATCGAAAAGTTCAATAAACTTTATTGGTCATCATTGATTTATGGATTGGCTTTTTCATAAAACCCGATCTTCCAAAGGACTTTTTTTAATTATTTACGCGAATTTTTTACTTTAAATGATCCCGCATCTCACTCAATAACGTTATGCGTGTAGACTAGCGTCTAACTGCTCAATGTTGATACTATCTCTGACCGACACGAAGCCTGGTGAGACAGCGTGATTTTTAGCCAGGCCCACCAGTGAGTTCGAGCCCGCGACTAGGTTCCCCTTAAGCTACCCAATAGTCAAGCTATCCACCTCCCTCACGGTGCACCGCCGCTTGGGGGTTTGGGGTATTTTTTTTATAGAGGATTTCTTCCTCGCGGCCCGAGCGATTAAGCCAAGACCCTCGACCCCCGTCAAAAGTCAGAGACATGACCGTGACAATCTTCGGGGCAACGAGATTAACGGTGGCAGAAGGAGGTGACTCCTTCTTGCCTGCTCGGCGCCAGGGTAAGTGCACACCGAGCCCGCTCTAACTCCGCCGCTGTGCGTTCCTGCATAAAGCGCAGAGGGATACGCGTTTTAGCGTTCCTTCGACAGGATATTGGCATACGGGCAACTACACCCCTTAGGCATACAGACCTAATGGGGAGACATTGTCCGCACTCCAGGGTGCACCGTCCCGCAGATTGACCTTCTTCGAGGACGTATCCTTAAGGGAACTCCAATCCACGGGTACACGGGGAGGTTTCCTGTCCAAGCACCCCATGGTGGCTTTGCTTGTAATCTTGGCCGATGGATAAATCAGCAATAATACATAAGTAATTCTCGTCCACTACTTTCTGTCACTGAATTGGTTTGGGGTAGGTGCACAAAAATGGTACCATAACTAAAAAAGGGAAAAATGAAAAAAATAATACAAAAAAAGCACTTAAAACTGTAATAGTAAGTAGATTGTATGACAAGGGAGCCAAATCATATTTTTACGGCGAGGGCGATATTTTGAATCCAGAGCGAAGCGAAGGATTCTAGAATAGAATCCCGAGCATAGCGATGGATTCTAAAATATAATCCTGAGTGTAGCGAGGGATTCAATGTACATCGCCTGAGAGAAAAATATTTTTGCTTCGAGTTCTAACTCAACTTTTCATCTCCTTCTACGAGAAAATAAATAAGAGACATTTTTAAGTAATTAATCATCATTTCAGTCGAAAGACGCCTACTGCTGGACATACGCCTCCCCCAAAAGGGAGGTTTTGCCATAATCGCCACACTTGGCTGACGGGTTGGCGATCGCAGTATGGTTGTCAAATGTATAGAGAACGCTGCAGCCCATTCTCTAATAAGTCCCTTAGTCGCCTTCTACGACACCCATGGGAAGAAATGGGATGGTGCTATTCTAATTAAATAGTTCTAGTAATTAATGAATAAGTTTAATTTAAAAAAATGACATGAATGTAGGAAGGTCAAATACGAATTTATATTAATATTTGATACACTGGCGCAATTTTAAAAATTTACGGTCTCTGTTTTATTTGGGATTGATATAGTTGTGGATTTATATTTTGAGTGTTTGTAATCTCAGTATCTGGCTGGTGCTTAGGAAAAGGCACTGATTCCTTTGATGTGGAAGGGCGTGGCGACAATGGTTTGGGCGAATTATCTGCAGCTCTTAATTGAACATTTTCTACAATGCGAGTGCTGATTTTTTCCTTATTTTCGATGGAATCTTCGATGTAACTCTCTGCTACAGAACTGGATTTCCACCCTCCGCGTCGCTTCAAAACAGTAAGGTCCGCTCCAGAATCTGCCAAAAGTATAGCGGACGTACGGCGAAAACAATGTCCTGTGTACAGCTTGCTATCAGGTAAATTCAAGTATGCAGCAATTTCTAGGGCATTGAAGATATTGTATTTTTTCCTATAACCTGTTTAAAGCACTTTTCATTTCGATACCTAATGAAAAATCTATTAGAATTTATATCAGAAGGACGCAGGCTCTGGTATTTTTCCACAACTCGTTTGTACTCTCCACGAATGATGGACGATCGATAAATTTTTGTCCGTTAATTTTACTAAAAGAAACTGATCTGAGTGATTTTCGATATCATCGACCGTTATTTTTATAAGTTCGTTACCACGACAAGCTCCATGAACCCCGAATATTAAAGCCACCTGTAACAAAACAGAAAAGGAATCAGACGAGAGGTACAGTACGTACTTATAAGTACACGTTATAAAACACTCTGTTTATAGTTTAAAATGGAATAACTAAAAGATATACACTTTTATGGCGAGAAACTCCTTATCAGGTGCGTTATTCAAGAAAGTTTCAACATTTTGTCTCGGACCAACAAAAATAGATAGACAGCGCGCCGCGTACATTAAAACTGAAGCCACCTTTTTATCTGTGTGTATCGAAGGGTTGCCATTTGTTAAAAAAACCCCTATAATTTGGAGATATTTATGTTGATAGTAACTAGTATTATATTGCACGAGTAAGAATATATTGTTGAGTATGGTATTGTAACTCAATTGTTCAGAAGGACTTCTATTCCAAAAAAATATAACTCATATTTTCAATCAACTTTATTTTATTAAATTCAAAAAGACCACCATAACAAAATCACTGACTCTAAAAGAAAAAGTAATATAAAGACAAATGGTAACGAAAAAAAAATATTCCCTTTTGAAAACCTTGTTGTTGAGTATATTTAAATTGCTGCCTTTTACTTTGTTATTCCACAACTGGTCTAATGTATCAAACATTACCTTTAATCATGTAATTGTTTTAAATAGGTCTACTAACTGTAATTGTTATTTTAATAAATACTTTGATTCTATACTATTGATTTTTATTGTCTCTTAGATGGTGTGAAAAGTATAGTATGCTCCTCGGGGATAAACGTGTCTTCGTCTTGGGCGACCTTGCATCCCACGCTGCACTCAGAATTCTTGTCTTAACTCCCTCACTTTGCTCGGGAGTCAAGTCTAAACTCTAGAATCCTTAGTTTTGCTCGAGATTCAATACGGCGCCTTCTACATAAGACACTACTTTATCCCCTTAGTGCATAATCTAGGTACTATACATTTCTGAAGTCGCTGTTGTTAAATCTGTATTTTAGTTTTTTGCCACCGACTTCCGAAAAAGCTATAATGATACAAAATGTATACGAAGGGCTTTATCAGATTTTATGTATCAAGGATTATTCTGATATTATTAACAAAAACAGAAAATGCAGTGGAATATATCATGGACCTCAGTTTCCTTCGTAGAAAACCCATAATGATACTTCAAGAAGACCCAAGATGTGTGTAAGTAAAACATCAAAGTTTGAGTCTTGCAAAACTTTATAATTATCGGCAGAGGGAATTAAGTGAAGCAGAATGTTCTTTATTACCGCACTTAGCAAGTAGTGGCGTACCGTGAGCATAGTGGAGTATACGCAACATGTGGCTCGCAACTCGTTCACTAGCGACTTAATTAAGTGAGCACTGAGTACTCGCACCCGAATGCCATTAGCTTCTGGTTACAACGAAGTGGCTTGCATGTCGGTTCCAGATTTCTGTAGCTGTGTGTGCCTTAGAGCTGTCAAATTTCTTGATAATTTTAAACGTTTTTTATACATCCATTTCTTACAAACTATTCGTAAATCCATATTAATATTAACGTTACTTTATGTTTTAAAGTTAATAAATGTTAGATTCGGAATTGAAAGAAGGACAAAAACATGTCGCCAACTTTATTTTTCTGAAAAATTTCCGAGCCCTGAGCCTTGAACGAACATCTTATCCACAATGGTATTCTGAATTCAGCAAGTTCAAAGACGTCAAACTTGGCATCGGTTATCACGATTTTCTCAATGCTTAGTCAGCTGAAAAATAGACGATGCGGCCCGGATCTCTGGACTTGGCTGTAGTCATTCATAATAAAACAGTTTGAGATGTTCTTCGCGTCCTTCAGATTCAGGTAAACTGAATATCTAATTACGTCATTATCGTTTCAGTACCATTCTACTCTGTATACAGCATTAACTCTCTGATTTCTTGAGAACGATAATACTTTCCAACAAAAATATGTGCTATGTAGCATTATCAGTTAATATACTTGCATAAAATGCGTTATGTATAAATACAGGATATGCTGCAGTACATACGTTATGCAAATACGAGGACATGACTTACGGCATTGTTGTAAATCAAGTTCAATTTAACATTTTCATATAAAGTGTTAAAGGCAGTGTGGCGGTGCTGCGCGCGCGCGAGATCTGTCATCGACTGCGGATTTATAGCGCATCGTTCGTCGGGATTTGCTTTTGCTTCACGTAATGGATTGCTTTAGAATTCCAATGGTTCCGCTCGAATATATTTTTTGTCCATTTCCCATATGTCTACTTCAGTGTGAAACACCAGGGTTATTGTTTTCCTGATGTATTGGATCGTTGGTTTTATGGAGGTATAAACGACCTTATATTTTCCTATTGTGCTTTTACCAAAAATATTTTCACACATAAAGCTTGTTTCAAAATGTTTTAGCCTGTATATGAAACAGTCATAAAATATCTGTAGTAAATATGTATATTGAAAATGTGAACAATGAAGTGATATTTTAAACGGGTGCACTTTTTTTCACTCAATTACGTTTTCCACTTACACTCGATACGTATCCGAACGAAGTTGGCGTGCAAAGGAAAAAGGAATGTTTATTCATGTACTCGTAATTGAATTCTGTTGGGAGTGCGGTTGGGCGCAAATTGAAGTGGAGACGGCGACGGGAGGCGGCTGAGCCGCGGCGGTCGCCGGCCGCTGCAGGCGACGTGGCGCACCAGACATCGCCCTTGATATTTTAAAGTACTCCTGTTCTGTGCTTGCCTCTGTTTGTTTTAGTTAAATTTTATTTTACCTCGTTTAAAAAGATGTAATTAATTTTACATTTCATAATATAATGAAGAACATTTTTGCAACAATGTTTTTAATTCGAACAAGAGAATGGGTCGCTTAATTAAAATACCACAAAGCACCTATTTCAGTTGTGTGGGTAAAGATTTTAAATTAAGGTAAACAATTCATGGGAATCCTTTCTAAAAGATTTGTGAAACTAGAAGTAAGGCGGCTAGCTAGAGTACGAAGCTGTTTTGGTCCGCCAGCTGTTGCGGCAGCGTCGTTATTACGATATCTTCGGATCTCCGTTAATGGTCACTCGCTCAGTGCACTGCAGTTGTTACTAAATTCGTGGTAAGTGCAAATTCAGAATTATAACGACCGGCATAATATATAAATAATTTGCAAAGATGTACAGACAGATTTTATTTGCATATGTATTATGCTACGTTTGACAGCTGCCCTTGTCAGTTTATTTAACTTTTTATGCTGTGTTTGTTTTCTGCACCATAAAAAGATTAGTATTTATTTTATACAGACATAAATTTACTCGTATTAATCGAGTTAGCTTAGTGTCAATTTATCAGTGTTATTTATGAATCATATGAATTTCCATTATGAGACAGTAAGTAGTTATAGTTGTATCAACGTTGAGCGGTTGTATTAAGTTAACTTAGATAAACCACAGCCCAACAACCGATTTGGTGTCGCTGTGTGGTTAGCCATAATTATTACAGAATCAAGATTAAGGGGTTGCATTCGCCTATAGTATATTTCTATACCTAACTTGATACATTCCTTCATTTTATTTTAAAATACCAAATTTTAGACTCATTTTACATTCTTAGCTACAATTTTCTTAATATATTTCAACACAAAATTGTCACCTTCTTCGAGTCGGATTTTATTAAGATTTAAAAACTCAGTGCAGTACACCTACACAAGTAGTGTAATCCTTTAAAATGTCTAGCAGGCTTTCCGTACCGGTCGTCGTAAAGAGATAAGCCGCACGGAGCCCCTACATTTTCCCTGCCTCACCGGCTTTGCTACAAGTGCAAAGCCAATGAGACTCCCTATGTAGCACTCATGTTACATGTAATTGAAATTCTGTGTGGATGTGTTGATCAGACAAGATGTTGAATCTTGGATATTATTTAAATTTTTGTGTCAATTATTTTCTGAAACGATAAAGGAGCTCGACCGAATTTCGTTTTCGGCCAAAATATATATTTTCGGCAATTTCGTTTTCAGCCAAAAGAGAAACCGGCTGTTCTTAAAATTTTGTTATAAAACTACTTATCATTACATACATATATATTCCTTTCCGTCTCACTCATATTTGACCCAACTTCTTTTCTTGCGCTATCAAAACATACGAACAAACTACTAACACAGTAATGATTGTGATGAAACAATGTTGTCGCCAGTCAAACAAACCCAAGATATATCCACAAGCATGCAGAATATTTTAACATGACAATGTCCTATTGTAACAATTTCAGGACGAAGTTACAAATGTACCTACAGTAATACTACAACGGACACCTAGCTAGGGAACAGTCTTGCGTTGCGTGACTTGAAAAGTAAAACAAAGTAAAAATCTGTCAGTGGATAAACAAGCATCCGGCTGCTTACTTTCGCGAGATCCCGCGTCGTCCCGTAATCCCATAAAGCCAGCTAAATGCGGGACTTGAATAATCCTGGGGACAGGTGAGCTGGCGTGCTTCACTTCGAGGATTTGAGGTCGATAGTTTGTTTACATTCTGCGCCTATACAAACTTCGGAGCCAATATGTAGTGTAAATAGGATGTCAACCAATTTATAGTTGGCAAACTTTGTTGTAGACAGAAGTATGGCCTTTATAGTGGGATTTCGTGTTATAAGCGGTTCTTTCTATAGCTGATTGGTATTACCGTTACTTAAAACTCGTTAAGGTCTATCTAGTTCACATGTTTGAGTTTCGACTACAAGCTGATGTATATTTGGGTAACTACCTAACACAATTAATATTAGGAAGGTGTCTGTCAGAACCACAACTTTATTAATATCCAAACTTAGTTCACCTCAAAGGAGAACGGCGTGCTTGGCGACAAGTTGCTTGTAGCTGCATGAAGCGTTGCACGAAATGCAATTTCAGTTGGGCGTCCGACGTGGAGACGGGAGGTGTTGCCTCTTGCAACTAATAATGTACGTTGGACTTGAGAGCCGTTTATAACTTCACTCAGAACTTGTTATCGCTTCTCGCAGCCACCTTCTTATTTTCATCTTTCCAGAAAATATAACATTTCATTCCCGTAGAACATCGTAATGGGGATTACTTGTAGCTTTATATAACCTTCATACTATACATCTAGTCCATTTTTTAGGAATGCGTCTGATGAACCTTTATAAGTCATCATCATCATTTCAGCCGAAAGACGTCCACTGCTGGACATAAGCCTCCCCCAATTTGGGGGGCTTTGCCATAATCGCCACGGTTGGCAGGCGGGTTGGCGATCGCAGTATGGTGGTAAAATGCATAGAGAACGCTGCTGCCCATTCTCTAGTAAGCCCCTTAGTCGCCTTCTACGATACCCATGGGAAGAAATGGGATGGTGCTGTTCTTTTACGTCCGGCATCACACGAAACCATACCTTTATAAGTACGAGATGGCAATAAAAAAAAAAAGTTATTATCTCATTCCACGGTTCTTATAACCTTATAAAGTTATAAGTGATCTTTTTTCGAGAAAAAATGATTTACTTAGATGTAAATAATTTAATAATTTTCAAGATAAGAAGGAGCGCATTGAAATATTTCATGACTGTTATCTATCAGTACAAACAATGAAAGTGAAAGTTAATAGAACATGCGTGTTCCACGCTAATTGCATTGTTTCAGAGTCACGTTTTAATCACATCTCTGTATTGAACCAGTTTATGACGATCCTCGATGTTTCAGGAAGCATAACTGGACTCTATTACCAATGCAGATCAAGGGAGTTGGTCGCCATTGCACATGATGAATTCAATGATTGCAGTTGACATCGTTTGCGGCGAAATTGGAATAATGAAGTCAGAAATCAAGCAGACTGTAACAGTGGAATGGTAATTAGTTTATTATAATGAAACGTAACGTGAGTAGCATCCTATTGTTTTGTTTACTGTTTTTCTATAGACTGGATATTTCTGCCAGTGTAAATCTTTATCATCTCAATAATAATGTGTTGGATTTGAAGAATGCGTCATTAGTTAGAAGAACGTTGACAAATGGCGTAGTGGGCCAATGATTTCTATAAACGTATTTATCTTTTTAATATATATAAATCTCTTGTCACAATGTTTGTCCTCAATGGACTCCTAAACCACTTAACCGATTATAATAAAATTCGCACACCATGTGCAGTTCGATCCAACTTGAGAGATAGGATAGTTTAAATCTCAAATTATAGTCGCAATTTTAATTTATTGCTAATTATTTGTCTGTTATTATTTGACAGTCACAATTATCTGTTAACTCCAAATGATTCTAACAGATGTCGATACCTTTCGACTGGGTTCAGTAAGTAATCAATAGATGGCGCTGTGTTAAAAGTACCAACGTTTCACATAAGCTACAATTTAATGGCATAACCAGCACGTGTTGAATGCGAATTAAATCTTAATATATATGACAGGACAACGTCTGTCGGGACAGCTAGTATTTTATAATGTTTACCTACCTAGACCTACTCTGAAGCAGTCTAGAGCATGAAATAGAAGCACTAACTTGCAGTATCTAGATACGCTTGGGGCAAAAAGTACCAGACCGGAATAAACAGGCAGCTTCGATAACAAGGTGATAGTTTTACCCAACGAAAAATTTGCTTTCAATTTTTAATTGTCTTAACATTTTCTATTCTTGGAAATTATAAAAGTAATGGCACTTGAGTAAAACCGTAACTATTTAAAAGTTGACAAGAGTCATAACTACCTAACTTATTTTTGAAATGATTAAGTAATCATTAACTGATAACCAGAGATCGGATATTCGGATGCATATTTACCTAAAGATAATTCATGAATTATTTGTAATATTTATTAAAAACCCCGGGATTTTTGGATTTCTTAACTATTCAGATGTGTATTAATTTAAAATTAATGTTTAACCCGATACAAATATGTGTATGTACTGGAGGAGGGGTGATTTGTATTAGTTAAAACAAAAAATAAACAAATTACTTACCTAAATTAAGACTTTTTCGATACAAAAGCGCATTCCATGTAAGCCAACATCTCAACTTTAGGTGAATATGCATCCGAATATCCGATCTCTGCTGATAACAGAGCATGGCGTATTGGGATTCGCATGTTGCTCTCAAACGAAATCAGAAAAAGCTCATAATGGGCATGATAACGTGACAATTAATGCTACTAATATTATAAACATAAAAGTTTGTATGTTTGGGTGTTTGGATGTTGGTTACTCAATCATGCGACAACGGCTGAACGGATTTGGATGCAAGTTCCCACACAGATAGATTCTAACCAGTATTAACACATATGACACTTTTTATCCCGGTAATACGTTCCCGTGTGTTAATTTTTGACCTCCACGCGGACGTCCGCGTGGAGGTCAAAACCCGCTGGCAAAAGCTAGTTAAGAGATTAAGAGATAGTTGTGAATGTTCTACCATTATTACTACCTATAGTTTACCCAATGACACTAGTACACCACTTCAATCTTACGGCCTAATGATAAAATAAATAATAGTTTAAAAAACTAAAAAACACGCTTTAAAAACCTGCTTGACATTAATTGATTATAAAAATACCTCAAAAAGCACCCCACGCTTTTTAATTGAATTAAATTATTTTCTACTTTTTTAGTTTGGTTTTTAAAGCGTGTTTTTTTAGTTTTATAAACTATTATTTATTTTCTATTTTTTAGTTCTGCTAACTACAAAAGCGTGATTTTTTCAGGTTTTTTTTCATTTTTCTCTATTTAAAAAAAAAAAATTGAATTGTTATCGGTCCTCGATAAGTTTACAAAGTTTAAATGAAATCTGACCGTTTAAAGTGGGTCAAAATCGCGCCCTAATGAGTCGGTTACAAACATACAAACAAACGTACAAGTGAAGCTAATATAAAGCGTGTAATAAGATTTCGCAGAGAGAAACGTACTCGTGGGTCAGCCTATGATGAATCATGGTTTATTAATATGAGTAGGAATTATTTATATTAAAAAAAAATACTTGATAGAGGTGAAAGTAAACTTTTTCCAGTTGTAGAAAAGTTTTTCATTCTTTTCAAAAAACCTTACCTGGTTATTACAAACTTTGATGGTCGCTAATGTGTGGTTTACTTGTCCAGATTTCGATAATTTTTACGTTTTTTTCGTATATAATTAAATAATATGTACTGAGTAAAATAAAAGAAATTGGTAGCCAGAAGCCGGCTAAAGTTTTTTCTGACGCAGTCTTCTTCTGTTCGTCTTGATCAGTGCTCCAAAATGTCGGAGGAAGAGAAAAAAGTTGCCCGAAAGGAGATCCATGACACATTAAATCTTTGCAATTTTTGTGTTCGCATTATAGGCCTTTCCTTCATAGATGACGTACCGAAAACTTTCTACAACAGTTTAATGTCATATCTATCGTTTATAATGTCGTCATCTCTGTTGGTTATGATGCTGGCTGGTGAGATAGCGTATGTTGCCGGACAGTTGATTAATACCGCTACTGTAGAGGAATTTCTCGGCAGCTATATACACATTGCTGGGTATGACACTATGAGTGAGTATAATATGATGTCTTAATAGCAAATTACCGTGACGTTTTTGGCAGTAATTACACCTAATTATTTTCACCATCACGTACAAGATCATATATAATAAAGTCCTAGTGAAGTCAAAACTGTACAATGAATTAGGAATGAGGTCTGGGACCAATTCTAGTGGCAAAAATATAGTTTTTAGATTTTTTGTTTGTTTATTTGTTTGTCTGAAGGCATGTTCTAGCATCACGCCGTCAATACTACCGGATACATTCTGTTTAAATTTAGCATCTATTTTTCCGTATAAGACGGGTCAGTGTGAAGGCTATAAATTATCTCGCTATTTGCTATGAAAAAAAAAAAACAGAAATTGTCAAGAAGAGCAAAAAGGCTAGAATATTCTATTTTAGTCGGCTTTCAACGAAGCAAATATCTTTGTCGTTTGACGAACTTTGCTTCGCAAATCTGTGGCTGTACCTACGTTCGATTTCTAACTTTTGTTACCTTTTATTAAATGTACTATTAAAATAGCTAGTTTGTAGAAGGTTTACAGAAAAACATGTAGTTTAAGCTTCTTATGTCATCAATGAGAAATCCCGTGTGTTCACAATGTACTGTTACATTATTTTAGTGATGGCCGTGCGTCAGGAATATTCTGTAAAAATGCATCAAACAGTGTTATGCCATTAGGTAGTTTATGCAAGAACGGTGGCGTTCTTTAATTCGTTAAAAGTGTAAAACTTCGCAAGCTATTAGAAATTGCTACTGAAGGCTGCGGGTACCTCAGGCTGGGCTATTTCCTACACGGACAGCTGTATCTACGTCGCTTGCTCTCGCTTCACCAATCGTGATTCTCTATATATTTTGGCTGCTGAAACCAATACTACAAACTTTGTCTACAGGAAAGATTTATAAGATGTGGGTGTTTTTTTAGTACCTACATAATGGTGTATTACGGCTTCCACGAACTAAGTCGAGGGCAAAAGCAAGTGTGTAAATAACCAGCTTAATGTACTGCACCGTTAGTAGTCAGTCAATGAATAGAAAAACTAGAAAGCCATGGGACTGGTATATTATTATTATTATTTTCCTTTATTCCATTTAAAACACATATAAATTACATTTTTAAATATTAGTATAAAAATATAAAAACATTAAAAAATATAAAAAATAGTAGCCCACCGGTATCGGGAACAAGGTCCAAGCTACCAGCGGTCAGAGTTCCAGAGCGAGGAACCTCCTGACAATGCGAGCCGTGTCCAGGAGTACCGATTTCTGGATCAAGCCCTTGACCCAGCTGCCCAACGAGAGCCTCCTCAGATGTTGGTCGAGGCTCTTGGCTATGAAGCCATTGGCTGTAACATTAATATTATTTATTTATTTATTTAGACTACAAATGAGGTCCATTGTGTTAGTAACAATTTTACTTAATCTATGTTAGTACTCAATGGCTAAAATAGTTCTCGTTCGATCGGTTAACGCCCACATAAGCGGACTATCTGCCCGGGCGGCTATCGAGTGCAGAATGATGTTGGGACTATCTCGCAACCTGCGAAGTAACGAGGCAGATTTCTTGCGCCATACTGCGTCAAAGCTGACAATGCGCGCTTCGACAATCATCGTGGACGCACTGCAGAAGCGTGGCAGTCGGAACAACACCCTGAATGCATTGTTATATTGGATACGCAGAGCATTGCAAGCCCTTTGGGTATATCTGAACCACAGGGCCCCCGAGTACAGTGTTGTGCAATAGGCCTTAAAAAGGGCTATTTTAACTGCGACTGTACATCGAGAGAACGTGCGGGCCAGCATGTTCGCCCGGACTGACAACGCCCTGCGCTCCCTCTCCAAATCGTCTTTCAGCGAATCTGTTACCAGATAGAGCTCCTATAGTTAACAGGTGCTCAAAGTTGGTCCTGCCATGAAGAAGAATGAAATAAGAGAATTTAATAGTTTAAGATCTAGTTGGGAAATCCTTTGTGCTCTTGATAGAAACCGTAAGTAAGATTGAAGAATAGATACGAGCATATGTAAATACTTTTTGACTGACAAGTAATGGAATTACTAATGTGGAGTCATTAGTAATTCCATTACTTGTCCGTGGAAAACAAAATAATTTATATTCAAAATTACTTTACGAAACCGAAATGTAGGTAAAGTTTGTAAGGAATAAAAATGTTTAGAAGATACAAGATTTGGGAGTGACAGAAAAACTTTCCGAAGAACCTTCTACCTGGTTATTACAAACTTTGAAGGTCGCTAATGTCCGGTTTACTTATACTTATGTTACCAGTACTGTATAATTTAGTACCTAGATGATTAAATAATGTAAGAAAGAATAAAAAAATACATAGACAGTGGCGGTGTGGCAGGTAAAAGTAGTCCTGACACAATATTTACTTAATTGTCGTGATCAGTTTTCGAAAATGTTGGGCGAAGACTTAGATGTTGCTCGGAAGGAGATTCAAGAAACGCTTAGCCTTTGCAATTTTTGTATTCGAATAATAGGGCTTTCGTTCATAGACGACATTCCGAAGACTTTTTATGAAAGTTTATGGACTAATGTTACGTTCATTATGTCGTCGACTATGTTGGTCCTGATGCTGGTTGGTGAGATAGCATATGTGGTTGGCCAGATGATACATAGCGCGACTGTAGAGGAATTCATTGGTAGTTATTTACACATTGTTGGATACGGTACTATGAGTGAGTACATTGTAGCTCTATCATGTCACAATAGCACAATATCGTGACGTATATGATGTTAATTAGGTCATCAGGGATGACATATGTGTAGATAAACAGCTTAATATATTCATTAATGCACCATTAGTAGCTTAAGGAAAAGAAGAAGCAAAAAAGCTCGGTACTTGTACCTCATTTGAATGGTACATTTGCTAAGAGCTCTTACAGGACGGGTGCTCAAAGTCAGACGGAATGAGTAAGTAATATTTAAAGTGTAAAGGGTAAGAATATGACCGTCGTAAAATCGGGGCGTTCGAAATAAATAAAGTACCTAATGCTATTTTACTTATACAAGGTGTAACTTAAATAACGCACAACCTCTTAAGGGATCATTGTACTCATCATTATCAACAATTTTTACTATGGGACCAAACCTGAAATCGCGAAAAAATTATCAGCTGTTCCCTACATTTGGATTCGCATAACTTGTCAAAATGTAGGGAACTGCTGATTTTTTTTATCGCGATTTCAGGTATGGTCCCATAGTAAAAGTTGTTGATAATGATGAGTACAATAACCCCTTCAGAGGTTGTGCGTTATTTAAGTTACACATTGTATATTGGATCTCACGCGTAGGCCGACAGTTGTTTAGAATATCATTGACAATTCGTAGAATCGAAAAAAAGCCTGTATTTTACATACATAAACTTATCATTAGGGTTGGCACAACTACAGAAAGCCACCGGCTATGATCCTTCATAGTCCTTTTGCCTAGTTTACGTTCAAACATCTGGTCATACACGTATGCCGGTTACGAAAACGACCTTTCTGGAGAACACCACAAATAAGGTCACTATATCTTCCTCGTGTTTCAACTAACCTGTATTTTACTCTGCTATAATACTCGCATGAATCATGAATCGGTTCCATCACATGCATTTTTCAGACGGCACCCACAGATTTTTGATTTTCATTCCTTAGATTGTTTATTTGGCTGTCGAGTGAAACTGAAACAATGTGTTTGAATTTCAGGTTTTGGCAAATTGGTAACCATCTGGTACAAGAGACATACATTCAGGCAACTGGTGGTTGAGCTGGCAGAGATATGGCCTGTTTCTATCAAAGACAAAGAAGGGGTTGAGATAAAGCGGAACAGCCTCTCAGCACTGAAACACAGGCAATTAAGTAAGTAAGACCTATGGATTTCCAATGATTTGATCTGTTTTGCTTGCACAGTAAATTGATTCCTATAGAAGAGTGTCGTAAGAGGCGATTAAAGAATTGTTATTACCAAGTACCGACCAAAATGGCCTACTATTTAAAACACGATTTCATAGTTTTTGTCATAGTTCCCTATAGCAATATGAAATTTAATCTAAACCAACTAATATATGAAAGTGGTATGTTTTGTTTGTTTGTAAGTTTATCTGTAGAGGGTAATCTACCTGTTGGATTTGAAAAAATCATTTTGCATTTGATAAGCCAATTCTTGTGGAAGGTTGTAGCTATTCACCATCACGCTAAAACCTTAAGGAGCCGTGTAAAAAGAAAACATGGTCAGAAATAACGGTAATAGAAAACGAAGTAATATCGCGGGCGAGCGATTCGCGGCTATAGGATTTATTTAATTTTAAAATAAGAAATTTCACATTAAAGTCGCGGCCAGAAGCAAGTATTTTACAGGGTAATACCTTCGCGGTCTAAATGTATGGAAACAGCTGATATTTTTTTTTTAAATCAGCGACGAAAAATTTATATCTTAGTGGATCTAGAATGATATGCTGAATTCATGGTTACAGTTTGAGCATTGATTAAAATTTTATCCTGTACAAAATCATTGAGAAACCCATTTTTCACAAATAACGTTTACTGGAAAGTCTCTGAAAAACAAAAAACCACCAAGTTTTTTCCTAAGTTCAGATTTTTTTTTACCTTTTCCCTCAGCTGCAAGATTTTCGATTTACCAAACCACAGACGCTTCGCTTTTTTTAAATTTTCTTCCAGACATTGAATCGTGTTGAAGTTGCTTTTTAACGATCTTTTTCAGTGTACGCCTTTTGGAATATCTTGGGAGTGTGGCTGTACAACTTGACGCCAATCGCTGTGCTCGCGTACCGTAAGATACGCGGCATTCCGTCAGCTCTTGGCTACGTGTGGCAGATGGCATATCCTTTTGATAAAACCAAGCCTGTCATCCATGGCTTGGTGTACATTTTTGAAACATGCTCTGGTTTGTATTATGTTGAATACTCTTTTGATGTACGTTTTATGATGTCAGTAATATTGTTATGGCAAAATGCTGTGTAGTCTTGGTGATTTTTGTCGATTAAAATACACTCTGTCTAGGGCAAATAATTCTGTTTTCTTTTCTATTATGCTACAGATTTTAAAATGTTACTTTCTTTCTTCCAGGATGTATATCAGTATGTTGCATGCTTGGTTCCGACCTACTATTTATGACTATGGCAAGCCATATCAGCATGCTCCTGCGCCTACTGCAAGATCAAATACGCCATCTGGGAACCGTTAATAGTAAGGACTCATTGGAAACTGGAAGCAATGACTGTTATAACGATATCGTCGAGGTTGTTAAAATACACCAGAGACTCATCAGGTGGATCACAATTTTGTATATAAACTTTAATAGTTACTAGATGAGCCTTGCGGTTTTACCCACCCACAAGTCTCGATTTTGTGAGAATATCGGAATAAAAAGTATCCTATGTCCTAATCCAGCTCATGGTTTACCCTATCCATGCGCCAAATTTCATCCAAATCCGTTTAGCCGTTTTAGCGTAACAAACACAAAAAATCTAAACAAATTATTTTTATTTTTGGTGGTATATTTATTTATATGTAGGTACATCATTTAATACGCTAACAGTCTTAAAATAATAACAATAATATACAAGTATATAAAAGGAGGCGAAATAATAAAAGGCCATAAAAAAATTCGTTCGTATCGCCGTCGACAGAAAAAGTGCCCAAAAGACTTGCAGCATTGCCACGTTGTATGAGAATGCTGATTTTTACAAAAATAAAATTTACTTTATTTTTATTAAGTACATTAATTTAGATGACTTGATGATATAGGGTAAATAATAAAGTGAGATATAATTTTTTAAGGTACATAAATGATCTGGAGGACGCGTTTTCAGTTGTGAACCTTATCAACGTCCTGCTAAGCTCAGTAAATATTTGCTGTGTTATGTTCACCATTGTTGTAAGTAACATAAATCAGAATAAGTTCAATATGAAATAAAATATGGTGTGTTCGTGTTATAATAGCCTTCTTTCTTTTACAGTTTCTCGATTCTTGGATGGAAATGAGCAATAAGTTTTACCTTGGTGCAGCCCTAACTCAGATGTTCATAGTCTGCTGGTATGCAGACGATATTTACAGAGCGGTGAGTGTCAGCTTTTGTTCATTTGGCTTTTATAAACAATTTTCTGAATTCAGTTATTTTTGAAAATTTACAATAAAATATCACAGTACAATTTAAATATTAACATAACAGCGGAAAGCAAACAGTTCCCTAAAATAACACAACTGCATTCAGTATGATATGTAAATTAACTTACAAAAACACCCAACTTTTTCCTGCACTCAAAGTAAATTTGTTTGAGCATTTCAGTGTAATAACTTACATGCAAATTGCACCAGACGTGGAATATTTTTAGTGTGTTTTTCAATGAATCTCGCAGAGCATTGGTGTAGCCGACGCGGTGTATGAAAGCGGATGGTATAAAAGCAACACAAGAAGCCGACGCGCGATGCTCGTGGTACTCCGACGGTACGCTCTTACACTTTATAGTGCAAGTAGCCTTATTTGCTTATTAACTTTAAAGACTCACGTACGTTTCTCGTTTATAGCACACTGTTCCTTAGCAATTTCTTTTTTTTGTTTTACTTTTGAAGCCACGACGTGAAGTATCCACGCAAACGCGTGGCACTTCTGTTAGTAGGGACACTGTGTTTAATTTAACATAGTTTACATGTACTTACTTAGAATTTGTCACTCGACCCAATACTCTGCATGTAAACATGCTGAATTAGTGCTTCGTATTAGTGAAATATCCAGTGCAAGTAAATAGAAGCCGATCTTATGTGCTTTGCGACAAGTGGACTAGGTGAGACAGGAGTTTCAAGTTCTAAGGCTCATATTACAGAGCTTGTATAACCAGCCTATAATGTATCTACAGCTGTGCACGGCGTTCTCTCTGCGAAAGGGAGTGGGCGCGGGCCCAATACGGCTTGGTATATGTTATATGTCTTCGAAGTTTTGGATCTAGGACATGCCGGTTTTATCACGATGTTTCCTTGATCGATTTTGAGAGCAGCATTTTGGTAACGAAATAATTTACACAAAGTAAAGAGCCTGCCTGGATTCGAATCCACGAGCTACAACTTGTAAGCCGAGGCCGTTACTTACTAGGCCACCACTGCTCTCTCTACTACCGACACCTTAGTGTGCGTTTCATTTTACCATCTCGATCAAACCCATCGGACGCGTTTGGCGTTCCGATTAGCCGTGGATTGGTCACGGACCAATTGGAGCGCCGAATGCGCTCGATGCGTATGATCGAGATGGTTAAATGAAACTCACACTAGGGCCACAGAGCTTGAACTACACACATTTATTTCACGTGGCTTGAGGTTATTTACGTGGTATTTGATACCCCAAATATCCGTTTACAGGAAACAGGTTTATTCGGCGTATAAAATTGTGAATGTTAACGTGAGTTTTGTTTGCAGGTCACAGAGGCCTTTGTACTTCACAGCCCTCAAATTCCGAGCTATCACAATGATGACTTATAGTTCAGTGAGTATCTGCTTGGACAGTTTTTTTTGTTAGAAAAACATCACAGTGCATGCATTCGTTAACGGCATTTACAGCCTATATTTTTGTCTGTATGATATCAATAAAACATTGTTTTAAATATGTAGGAGTTAGGAATTAAATGTTTTTTTTTCGGATATACTAGGGGTGTTCAATAAAAAGTGATAATGAGTATGAATCAGTTATATATTATTTATTGTTATTTTATTTTTTGACATAATCACCTTTGAGGTTTATACACTTGGTATTTCGTTTTTCTAATCCTAAGGTATGGGACCTTCTTGAAAAAATCTTCATCTTGATCGCTTACAAAATCATGTACGGCGGCAATCACTTCCGCATCATTGCCATATTTGTGACCTCTCAGTTGTTCTTTTAACCGCAGAAACAGGTAGAAATCACTAGGCGCAAGGTCAGGTGAGTTACAAAACGAACAGTAACACGTTGATCTGCTAAAACAATTTTTTCAACTTTTTTATCATTTGTTTGGTAACTGCCGTCGTAGGGCGTCCCGAGCGCGGGTCGTCTTTAGTTAAAGTTCTTCCTCTCTTAAACTCGGCACACCACCGCGCAACCGTAGAATACGGAGTAGCAATAACCCCTAATGTTCCTTTCAAGTCTAGAAAAAATGTAAATAATATAAAATAATAAAAAAATTACTACTGAGCAAGTAAATACTTGCTCAGTAGTAAATTTTTTCAGGCAGAGATGTTATTACGGCGCGAATTTCAATTTTATCCATTTTGCGTATCACGCTCCGACATGACGAAAACAAATGACTTCTATTTTTAAATTAAGAAAAGAAAATCAGTAATTTTTATTTTTTTATTTTTTCAAATGTCCAGGCTTTGCCTGCCAGTATTTACTTTTTTGTTGTTCAAGGAGTTTATATGCCATTCTTACTTTTTATTGAACACCCGTCGTACGTATTATTCCGCATCCGCGACTCGAATTCCGTCCTACGTTGTGCTTGTCTTATGGCGTGGTGCTAATTAACCTAAGAGCATCACTTGATGCCAAAAGAAAGAGTTTTGTTACGCAAAAAAAACAGCATACGTTTAAAGAAATAAAGTCTATTGCAATAGCTTCTTTAACACCTTTGGAGAAAAGTTTCATACAAAATTATTTTTACAGATCCTAACGACTGCGTATTCATACTTCACGCTCCTGTACACATCATACAGTCAGGATTAAGCTTATCGTAAGAATTTTAGTTTAAAATATGCCGTCACCAGTAGTGTTTCAACATTGATATTAAAACTAGTTCTCAATATTTATATTAAACCTAGATCACCATATATAGCTCTCATTAGTTTACATTAATTTGATAAAAATATTTTAGGTAGGTAATATGTGAGGTAGGTTATATCTATATTCAGTTACATACGTACTTTTTTGTGTTGCCTAAATAATGATAAAGCTTACCTTAATTTGAGCTAGTCTAGTCATACATTACAATTCCATTTGTACGAGGTGACGTTGTAGCTCCTTTCTACGCAGCCAGTTTTTATTAAGTGTATAAAAAATACATTTGAATAAAATTTAAGTAGGTACGCTCTGAAGAAAGTATGGTTCAAGAGCACGAAAAATATTTTCTTTTTAAAGATCGTAAATTATGGACAGCTTCGTTTCACTGTAATGGGAATCCATAAAGTGCCACCAGAAATTACAAGCACTATAATAAACCTTAATCTTATCCAACGTTTTTATGGAGTTTTATATTTTAAACCCCGTATTATATTGAATATAAAATTTTGAGTTGTGTGTCTAATACTAAATAAAATATGTATTATAAAGTCGTATCTACCTTTATTTACAATGCCTCCACGATACTTAAATAGATAAATATTATAATTACGAGGTAATTAGATAGATTTTCGGATGGAAGCAGGGTTCCGTGACCAAACATTGTAATTTCATATAGTCCAGTTCTTCAAGTACAACTACAATATTATATACTGAAAAAATCATAACGCAAAGCGGCAACCCTAAATCATCAACTACACGGACATGATACAGACAAATAGTTAAATAGTAATTGTAACGATGCCGCACATCAATGTCGTCCAAAATCACAGTACGCCTATTAAATGAGCATCGAAAATTAGTGAGCTGGAATAGCTTGGCGGCGAGGACGCGGGGCGATGCGGCGCGGCAATCACTCGCCGCTAATGTCCCGGCCTCCAAACTTAACGTCCAGCCATAAATCAGCGCGTCCTTGCCCATTGCGATCCACCCCATACGACAGAATAATTTCCTACTCTTGCAAAATAAATACGAACGCACTAACGACACAAAATCGTGTCCCAAAATTCCCATCCAAAGATAAATGTGTTATCACGCTGACGAATTGCGAATTTAATTAAATTTTATAACGTAAATCTCTTGTGCGAACATTAAAAAGTAATTCCAATAACACGGTAACTCGGCCCACGTGCCGAGTAGTGTGACAATAGCCGACGTTAAACATTAAATGAATCTAAAAAATGTTATTTTCATATATTTTGATGAGTAAGTATACATTTAATAACATGCTTCAACATGGTATAGGTTAGTTAATTTTAATTTTGTTTAGACTGTTTTTATCATTTTGCTAATGTAGTGAACTGAAGATTTTAGCTTTTTTTTTGACAGAATGCGTAGATACTGTTTATTTCTTATACTAAGAAGCGGTTTGCATTAAAACCAGCAAATTTTACCGCACGAGAAATTTAATAAAAATATAATAATATTTTAATATTTTCTCGTATTCCGCTTTGATGCTCGCCTAGAAAATGAAATTACTCTTGTGTAGGATATATTTATTTTCTGATTTTATAAAATTTAATTTAAAAGGTACTGAAACAATATAGCATACTAAATTTCGTTTAGTACACTCTCGGCCCCTCGACCCCTAAAAAAAGATTTGTTTATTTGTTTCCTCTCATCCCTTAAACTAGTACACACTCAGGGGGTGAGACTGAATTTGCATACAAAAGACAGGTATACCTCGTCCACTTTCGACCCCTAGCTCGGTAAGTACCTAAAATTAATATTTTGGTACAGTAAGGTACAGACTACTTTGGGGGTCGAGAGGAAACTCTACTCTCGACTCCCAAGGGTCGAGAATAAACTATAGTCAGGAGTCCAGTGGACACATTATTTATTGGGGGTCGAAGGGCTGAGAGTGGACTAAACGAGTACATTAAGCCATAATAACGCAATGATAATGAGACAATAAGAATGAGTTGCTATAAGAAATATACATAACAAGAGCGGAGAAGTGACTCTCTTCTTGTTTTCAGTGTTGTTCATAATCTCTACATTAGGAAAAGAATGTGACTATTTAGTGTGTTCTAATATTTTCGATGAAGTTTGTGGATTAGCTGAGTTAGAAGACGGCAATCAAATTAAGTATATATTTAAAAATTATTGCCATATGAAGAAAGCGGAGTGTGAAGATAAATCTTTTGTTGGTTCGTTAAATAAATTTACAATTCATATTTAATAGGATAAACGAGTTAGTATTCAATTGGATTTGGAAACAGAAACGACTTTGTTGGTAGACCTTATGTAGAGATTTCCATATTCGTAAATTGGAATCGATATTCGGGGAGGGTGTTTTATGAGTATTTCTTGTGTTGGCTTTTTTTTTGGGTGGGAAATTATCAAATAACTTCTCCCGCTCTGGGTGGAGCAGGAGGGCGTGTCAGACTTTTACGGAATAAAATCCACCCGTATTCCCTCAGTTACCTGTGTGCCAGGGGCCGCGGTATCTCTTTCGAACAACCCGCACCCCTGGCAGGTATCGGTCCTTGCGGACCTTGGTTGCCATGTGATCCCGCCGGAGCTCTGTCCGCTTTGCCGCGACTTCTCGCGGCTTCTTATGTTGGCTTTGATGGTAACTTTTTATATGCTTACCTGCTTACAGAAATTCTAAAAAATCGTAAAAATAGTCATGCAATTGCGAAAAGTGAGTAGTATGTGGGGAATGCATGTAAAGTACGGAAACTCGTCTTCCGATTTAGATACGCATTTACACAGGTTATGTGAATATTTTAAACATAAAAAATTGTAGAAATTAATCAAGTAAAAAATGAGTTGTGCGGATTGACACAAAGAAGAATCATGCCCGATGGATACCAAGATGGGGGTCGTCGTGTGAATGACTTCAGCATAGTGGGGGCTCACCAGGCCTGCAACCACGTTTGCCCCACTTTCTGCACCGACATATACCAGCCTGCGTGTGCGCAGATTTGGATGAGAAACAAGATTGCCTATACCCTCAGAGTTATGATAAACCATTGTCATATTGACTTATTCTCCTGTGCTGCTGGACTTAGTAAGTATTACACGTTTATATTTAAGTTATAAAATACGATGCAATTGTCATCTGTTTCAGTGTATTATCGCATTATATATATATTTTTTACAGATGTGACCATAAGGCCTCTTGTTAGCTGCTATCAAAACCCAATGAATCTCCAGTTTGTACAGAATGTAGCAGCCATGAAATCCCTCAAATTATTAGACTTAGATCCTAAACAAGGGAACAGACGCAGAAGAAATGTGGCTCTTATTGACGTGGCAAGAGAGATCTCTTTAAAAAATGACTAGACAGAAGTAGTAAATAGAAGTAGTACTTTTTCAAAAATAGCGTGGCAGATCAGAACAGGATGAATCATGATATACAGGAGATTTTGGTACGGTCTTCTAATTAATTTTATTACTAATTTTGAAGACGTGCCTATAACTTTTTGAAATATGCCTGCAAATTATATTATTGTCTGACTTTTTAATCTTTATTGCCTACTCTATGATGCCATGACTACTGCATACCAAAGTTCAAAATCGACCCAATAGTATTGTATTATGGACGTTTTTAAAAGCCTTTATGTCCATGGTTTTAATTACGTCAATATTTTCAACATTTTTTTAAAAACATTATATCAAATATTTACCTACTTTACCTAACATTTACACTGCATACAGCTAACTGCGTAATCGCAGAAGGTATACCTACGTTTAATACGTATAAACCGCAGCAATAGTTTCTGCATTGATATTCGCAATGACCGGGCGTTAAATCGTGGAGCGAGGCTTAAATCCTCGGACTCGTGATTAATGCTCCCGTCCGCTCCGATTTACAGCCCGCGGTTTTCAGGGCCAAATTAGCCAACGGGCTCATAAATCCACGAAAGGTACTCGTGATGTTTTCCTAGTTGCCTATTCAGTGTTTTGCCGCAATAGTGCAATGTGCGCTATAGAAATTGAGGCCCTTTATTTGGACTGTCCCACTGTTTGATTGTGAGAACTTTACTTCTTGATGCAAAGAGTGAAATGGGCACAAAAGGAAATGATTTTGCACTTGCAAATTAAAGTTGAGATACCTACCATAGCGGGCAACACCAGGATTCCTGGATACTAAGTTCTAGATATTAAACAAATAGTTATGTATCAAATAATACCTTTTGCTTTGCCCCAACAGGTCTACAATGGCTCTTAGCTCTAAGCCTTTTGTTAACTTCTTTGTTTTTAACTTGTGGAACGCAATTAAATGAATATGAATATGAGGCTGGCATAGGAGCGTGGGGATTGGTACAAGAAAGTGTGGCCTAAGTATACCCAGCAGTGGGTGAAGTCGGGCAGTGGATGATGATGATACCTAATTTTTTCTTTTTAAACAGACTTTCACTTCATTTAGTTTTACCGAAATCTGGCAATATTTCATACTGAATTGTGGCAATATTTTATAAGACAATATGTTATGTTTTAAAACTAAAAAGTTTAATACAAAATACTTGCCTGTAACGAATATACTGATAATTTTATCATACGAGTGGTCTTACGATACTGCTCCCGTTAATTTAAAAGGCCAATTCCGAGTTTTAATTAAATTTTCTTACTAGAATAACATAAAAAAAAAATTACAGCTACTGTACCTCGGCAGCTTCGGTAAAGAAAAGATTAAAATGTTGAATGTTTAACATTACCTGGCGAAAGAAAACCTTTCGAACTTTTCCGCTTTCATTTTATGTTTATGTTCGAAAAGTTCTACGCGCGCTATTATTTATTTTTGTTTTAATAATTGTAGATATACGCCAACATCCTAATGTTCTAGATGGTTAAGGTGGGTATAGTTACTGTGTCACCTGTTTGTGGCTTAATTGTTGGTGTCTCAATTCAGTGTTGCTCAGCTAATTAGGTATTTTTTGCTGATTGCTACATACCTGCTCTGCAATACTAATAAGAACTTCTTGTTCTGTTTATTAATATTTTAGGTGCGGATGGAAGTCTTGCAAGAGATTTTTATTCAAACATGCCTCATTATCGCTATTGGATTCTTAACGTCTCGTTCTTAACTCCACGTTGCCTAGTTTGACAAAAAAAGCAATCAATCGGCAGTACCTTTAAAAAATTCGAATTGTGCTACTTGGTATTCAAGGATCAGTTTAATGGAAATGTTTTGGACACCTTTTCAGGAATTCTTCGTAAAATTCATTCACATACCAAACCCTTTATACCTTTAAAAGGGGAAAAAGGTAAGCACGGTTGCAGAAACGTGAAAATATTTCGGGAAATTTATAATACAGTGTGTTGCCAAAGTAACAACAAAATAGGTTGCTAAAGTCTAAAGATATTTCTACTATAAACATTTATACGTAAACTAAAAATAATTAAACTGTTAATGTATATAAAAAAGGAAATAATCATAGGGCATCAAAACATTCGCGCGCATCGTTGTCAACGTTAAAAGTGCCCAAACGGCTGGCAGCACTGTCACGTTCTATGGCAAAGCTGATTCTTTGGCCGATTAATAATCCAGCCCTCTGGTCACATGAAATTCGACCAACCGCTTGGCAATGTCACGGAAAACTAAGTGGGCACTTGGACCCTATGGCCCTTATTTTAAGACCGTTAGCTTTAAACCATGTAAATGTTTTAAATTAATAACTGTTATTTTATTATTCAGTAGGTATGTTGGTTTTCAATTTGAACTACTACTGCTGAATTTTGTAGAAGGTTTGTCTCGATTGTGAAGAAAATAAACATGCGGGTGAATTGTTCGAAATAGCCCGCATTTAGCAAGTGGTACAGGTAGAAATGTAAGAGACGAAACTTTTGTACCACTATCTGTAAAGCGATCTTACGCACTCCTGGAACTATGTTCCCCAGTAGTTTATCTGAAGAATCACTGGCATGTGCGACGTCACTCTGTCACTCACTCCGCCAATATTCGTGCTAAACTACGTTAAACAAATGGTGTTTTGGAAGGGCTAATTTTACCAAAGTCAGATATCTTTTATCTATGGAAAAGAAGGCAGTAGAAGTATGACGAAACTGTCAAAATGTAAAGTTGATTAGCGGGACAAGACAAGATTTACCTATACTAGATATAAGAGTTTGAATAAATTTGCCCTCGGGGGTTTCTTTTAAAAATTACGCGATATTCGTCATTTAGAACGTTTTCAATTTCTGCTTAACAATATCGATACCATTTTTTTTAAAGTACTTTTGTGGAATCCATGTCGATACGGCCTAAATCGATAAGGTTATTAAAATTTTTGTCAATTTACAGCCTAGTCAGAGGCCTAAATATAGTTCAACATTTTAAATTTACCTTTTAGTAGTTAATCTACTTGAATCTAGTTAAACCTCTTATAAAAGGTTAATATCTAAGACAAAGAGACGCCCAATTCCAGTATACTTTAATCGAGTTTGTTTATTTTTGAGTTGAACGAAAACATACTTCTAGCCAAAAGGATTCTTATATCTAGTTTATAGGTATATTCAGAACACTGAATAATTTATATATTGTAAACATAAATTCATGTGTGAATAAAGAGAATCTGCTTTTGACTTTGGTATATATAAGTCACCACATATCCAATAATCAGTTTCATGTTCATCTGATGGCTATCATTAATGTAAAAGGAAAATTGAAAGGAAAATGATTTTGCCAAACTGTGCTGAATCAGGCAGAAAAACGAATTCGACCGAAAACTATATCGTGTCCTAAATTCCGGATCCCCGATAAACTGCTCACATTTTCCACGTATTTATTACCCTAAACATCCAGTAGGTTTTAGATTACTTCTTCATATTGTTTCAATTTATTAGTGTATTAGCTAGGGCAAAATTACGCATTATCAAGAAGATGGTATAGGTATTTAGGAGCAGATAGGTAATTATTACGCAGCAAACAAGTCTGAAGTACCCCTATTTACAAGATAAACCAACACGTTATTAAGCATCTTCGTGCTTTATCCCCTTTCCCCACTTCTAATTGTTCTTACTAATCGGTTAATCAACTGGAATAGCGCTCGTTATCTCGGATTCTGAGAAAAGAGATCGCGGTAGTAACAAACTAACAAGGTGGATTTGTGCTGCTGATTTGTAAGATAAAGTTTGATCTATCCGAGAATATTCGGTGATAAACGTGTGTGCAAGTCTGGAACATCAATTTGCAGAACAATGCTTTCTCTGAATGTGGAAGTTTTGCACATAAAAGCGTCCTAATACAATTTAGTGGTGGGAGGGAACAATAATTCTCGGCCCGGCAATAACTTGGATGCTGCGTTCACCTATTTGGATGGCAGACAGCGATTTGGTTCTTTTGAGAATGTGGTTTCTAAAATAAAGGGATATGATTAATATTCTGAAGGTGCTAAAGCATCAACTTTGGTTTTAAAATACAAATATTGGGACCCACAGTAACGTTATTACTGTAGGCACTAATTTTGACGTTACTTTAGGATTTCTTTTTAATATATAGTTTTTATCGTACGTAACTAAATTCGGAGAACTTTTAGAAGCAGGAAAGTGAAGTTAAAGCAGATAATGTAGGTATTGCATTTCAGTTATAAACGCATTACGATAAAGGTGGTTTGATGCATTGCTTTGACACAATCCCCTAGGGCGAACAAGCATGGTTACAATTCTACATTAGGGATCATTAGCGCAACATTATGTTATGTTTATGACATTAGGTATGTCTTGTTGTTACATATACTAGACATATCTATTTATTTCGTTTGTGGATAGGGTTTGACTAACTACCAAGATAATTAGGATGTATCTTGCATTAAGATTGAATGATTACTTACCAATATTTATCCTAACTGCCAAAGCCAGTTTGTTTGTTACGCTTTCACGCTAAAATGGCTGACGTGATTTGGTAGAAATTTGGCCACACGGATAGAACATAACCTAGGTGACGACATAAGCTACTTTTCATCCTGAATCGCAGATAAAGTCGCGAAGCAAGTTTAGCATAAAAATCATATAACTCAAATTGTACATTTTCGTATTAACCACGATTTCGGTGAATACGAAGCATACCGTTGAATGAGGAAATGGAAAATGTATTCCATATATTTTTATATATCAAAAGAAACCTTACAACTCCCGGCAGTATCATCGTTATCAAGTTTTTTACGCAAATAATAGGTCTTTACCTATGAAATTGCCGTTTTGTATGAAAAAATTTAAACGAATTTTTTTCATGTATTTTTTATTTGTATTAATCGAAGTAATCACCCATGCAATCAATGCATCTTTGCCATCGCAGTGGCAGTTTATTGATGCCCTTCTTAAAGAAATCAGCTGGACGGGAGGCAACAAATTCTTCAAAGGCATTTTGTACTGCCTCTCGGGTATTGAATTTTTTTCCCGCCAAGAAGTTATCCAAATTCTGGAAAAAGTAGTAGTCTGTAGGCGCAAGGTCTGGTGAATAGGGCGGATGACGGAGAGCTTCCAACCCTAGTTCTTGCAACTTGGAGACCGTCTGCTGTGCAGTATGAGGTCGCGCGTTGTCGTGCAGGAGCAGCGGAGACGAGCGATTGACCAATGCTGGTTGGAGATGTGCCAGCTTCTCCATCATTGTGTTCAGTTCTTCACAGTACACATCTGCAGTAATGCTCACCCCGTTTGGTAAGAAGCTGTGATGAATCACACCGGCGCTAGACCACCAAACAGTGACCATCACTTTTCTAGGGGTAAGTTTTCGTTTAGGGCATTGTTTAGGTGCTGAACCAGGATCCAACCAACTTGCTGAGCGCTTGCGGTTATCAAACAGAATCCATTTTTCATCGCAGGTAACAATGCGGTTCAAAATTCCTTCATTTGTGTGTCTGTTGAGCAGTGCAAGGCACGTCTCGACGCGTACTTCGCGCTGACGATCATTGAGTTCGTGGGGCACCCATTTGTCAAGCTTTTTTACCTTGCCAATTTGACGCAAATGGACCAATATTGTTTTGACGCTAACGTCGAAAGCTGCTGCTAATTCAGCCGTAGATTGTGTATCATCAGCTTCCACAATCGCCTTTAATTCGTCATTGTCGACCAAAGTCTTCGGACGACCGCGAGGTTCATTTTTCAGGTCGAAATTTCCAGAACGGAAGCGAGCAAACCAATAACAGGTGGTGCGTTGGTTTGTAGTGTTAGCTCCGTAAACGTCGTTGATGTTGCGTGCCGCTTGTGCCGCGTTGCTGCCACGACGGTACTCATATTCCATAATTACTCGAATTTTTAACGTATCCATGATGACGAAAAAGATTGAAATGCGATGAAAATGTAACACTAATCAATAAACAAATGACTACTTTTGGAAAAAAAAATCCATGTTTTTAAAATAAAATTAATTTGAAATTAGAATTCTTACCCAAACAAAAATTATTTTGATTTGAAATGGCCAGTACTGCAAAACGGCAATTTCATAGGTAAAGACCTAATATGAACATTTGGAGGCAATTTGAGACGTACCTAATAATGTAACTTTATTTTGTATGATGTGTATAAGTAACATACGCCCTCTTTTCCTGTGACAGAAATTTAATTTAGTCGGAGACACCTGGTTGATATCACGGCGCACAAACATCCTTTATATTAATCAAAGTCGGTTTGATATATCTCTTCGTTTTCCCTTCCAGTGTAAAAATACTGTTGAAAAATTCACCGAGTGGTTTTGGAAAGATACCGTAATTTTTTCATAGAACACTAATATTCTCGTGAAATAAAGTATTGAGATGAAGTCAATATAATCATCGTAAAAGCCGATGTGTGCTGTCGTAAAAACCGGTCGGTAGCGCAACCTGTCATGTTGGGTATGAATCATAGGTGTGACGTGAAACATGGAGTGTCAAGCTTTCACGTCAGTGATTGATACTCGATAAGTCGATATTTTCCTATTATCCAGCACAACATGAAGATACTGATATTGGTAAAATAGACCAAACTATAGGTATTTGTATTGTTTTAAAATGCAAAACAATATTTTTAATCAATTAGTTCATAATTGAAATACTTAATCCTTCTTAGCTAGGTAGAAACGAGATGCTAAACAGAATTTAATTTAAATTGTTTGTAAAACCAAAATGGCCAACGCCTAAAGCCGGAATAACTGACTACCAATTTCATTACTGCGTAAAAAGAATTTAAGACTGCTTCTTTGCTATAGTATTCTTAAGCGCTACTGCTGAGCATGAGGCCATGGGTTCGAATCCCAGGCCGGGAAAGTGTTATTGGGTTTTTCTATCTGTGATTTTTCAGTGGCAGTCCGAAGTCTCGATTAGTGCCCAGTTGAATGGCAACAGGCGCGCCCCTTAGGTATTACATGGGACTTAAACATAACTGGCAAAATGTGGATGTACGATAGATTAAAATACCTCTCCTTAAGTTAAGATTAAAATAATAAAATACTTACCCTATCCAAACAGATTTAACAAGAACATTAAGAGCCTAGTATTTGATGTGCAACATAGATCTGTACTCTGTACATAATACCTGCAAATTGTGCTCAAAGTTCAGTTTTAGTTTCAAAGGATAGTCGACTGTAGCAATATACATAGTTGAGTGTCCATCTGGCGGCCATGCAAGCTGGACTTCCAATATTGTTAATATTCTTCGCTAATATTGTTACAGTTTGCAGGCAGGCAGCACGGAATGACCTCCTCAGTTCACGGGTTTGTACGTATCTAAAACATGGCTGTGTTGTAAACTGTAGTACATAAATACAACGTGCTCAACAATGACAATCAACCAACAATACTGTTCTCGTATGTTTTTATTGCATGTGGCCTTTTTGTTTGGTTTTCGACATACAATAAAGTAAAAAAGAACCTACCTCGTAGAACAAAAAACACAAACTAGAGTGGTCTGATATGATATCAAAAACATAATATATTGTATGGTTGGACGCATTCCAAAACTAGCCCCTATTTCACACCTTTAACTTCTCTCAAATTCTCAATTAAGAGAGTTTTCCTTAAATACTGAGCTACTAATAGCGTTAGCAAAGTTACGCGACAACATACCTCTAATCCCTGTTCATCAAGATTAACGTAGTGCGCTAAAAGCAGAACACTAACACCGGCAAAGTTAAACATACTTCAGACAGTTGCCACGGAACCACTTCTTTCCGACGAGGCACTTAGGGACGTCTGATCGGGGTTTTTTCAAGATTTTCACGTCGATTAATGTTAGTTGATGTTCTAGTTCGTGCCATGTTTTAATTATGTACACCGAAGGATCCCGGGAAGTTCTGCAACATTGCTCGTTATATAAATTTACATTTTAACGGGCAGTTACTGTGCAGTCGGGTAGAGCGGCCGCTTGAGATATAACCTTATAGTGCCCGACATGCATTTAAACTGCCTTATGAACACTTTTAAATTATTATCATACCCAGATATTGAATACGTGAACATTTTTGTTTCCGTGCAGGTAGCTTCTATTCGGAGAAAAATTTACAATAGCGTTTCACGATTAAGTGTAGAATATCTCAGCTTCAAAGAGAAAAGTTTCGCTTCCGGCTCGAAGGTAACTACTTCAATTTAAATTGCATCTATTTGATATAAGTAAAGCAACTTTATTTAACTGAATTTGAGATAGTGTCGAGTTTCCGGGACTTATTTCAGTATATGTAGCTCCACAGAAACCTTTTATTCTTAGGGGCATTTAACAGCTTAATTGCTGAAATGAAGCTACGGTGACACTAGTGTCTGCACACTTCTGTTTACACTTCTTATAAACCCCTTTTGTTGGTGTCAACTTCAGCGTCTTAAGAAATCGCCGAGGGGAAATAGTCGAAAACACTTTAAAACTTTTTTTAATCTTTGACGAAACTTCGTTCGCGTTGTCAGTGAACAGCGAGGCTTCAGATTTTTCTGAATTGCTTTTAGGAAGTTCAATTTTTAACTTTCCGAATTGAAAAGGAACTTCTGTAGTTGGAGAACGGGTCATCTCGTTATCTGCTTTAAGTATCTCACAGCAACTTCGCCCAGGAACTGCGGTCGAACTTTTGAGTATGTTTAACCTTATCTAAATTATTCATGGGGATTTATTTACTCGTACCTCTATCATTTAATACTTATACTTTTTCGAATAAACTAAGTTAGATGTCGTTCATTAAAGTTGGGGCTCTGCAAAGTTATTTCGAAAGGGTTTTTATAAACTTTGCTCGAAGCTAATTTCTCAGTTGTCTGACTTGTCTTTCGAATATCTACCTAGAAACTGCATTTATCTAGTGTTGGGGAGGACAGTTAGCAATAGTTCTGACCCTGTTAGAGGGCTAATTAAAACGTCCCCGGGGTGAAGCGTGTCGCGGCTAGCCACATGCCTGTCACTGTGACTGCAGCTTCCGCTCCGATAACGCTGGCCTCGGAAATTCACCAGCTCTCCAACGGGCACGTTACATTTTGTGAGGATTAGGCAGCTGTCGGACACGAGTGCATGTTGCCCATGATAAGCGGTTACAATAAATTAAGCATTCTTGTATAACCAACGGAACTCATGTGTTTTGAGACTATTATTAATTTTTATTGTTTATAAGTGTGTATATTTTACTCTTAATTATTTAATACCTTTCGAGTTCTACTGCCAGTGTCTTGCGTAAAGTGAATTATGGGCAGATATTATGGGAAACAAACCCGACATAATCGTATTTCCTCGAAAGCTGTTAAAATTAATCACACGTTACGCGAATACGCGTTATTAGCAATTGAATAGGTGCTACGTAGCTTAAAAGTGAGTTAATGTTGTCATATATCTGCAGCGGTTTTACAGCGCGCGCAATAAAACGTGATGTTACGATATGTGCTCAAGGAATTATGATCCGAAATTAAATTTTTAATATTCTCGTAGTAATAACATCCTAAAATTGTTACGATCGTCGTATCATAGTACGTTTTTACATTACTGGAGAGCATTAATCACGAGGGCCGGGCGAGATCGACGGACGGTAAATAATTTACTGCTGATATCGAGCCTTCGCTCCATAAATCCTCGTCATGAAATAGCAACCGGATTGACAGTCACTCGATTATAATCAGCGGTGGTACCCTCATCTGATATTCTGTATTAATCACTGGCTAAGATCGTTGTGGGCGTGAGGCTCTCTGTTTACAGCTTAGGATTACTGCAAACTAACCAGGGATCGTTAGGCTTAATAGGAGCGCAACAAAGTCGCTCGTGAAGCATTTTGGTGTGTTCATAATGGCTTGCACAAAGGATCTGTAGTAACAACGGGCTTAGGTCCACGTGTGTGCATGCTGCAGCTTGCGATAAACGTGGCTCTAGCGACTGCAAACATGAGGCCTGCAAGGCACGAGGAACTCATGAATTTTGCACGTCATAATAACGCATCAAGTACGAGGCAATCGTACATCGTCGTGCAATGAAGCAGGTAGTTTCAGGCTATATTTATTTGCATGTTATATTAATATACGTTATTTTTGTTTTCACATTGAATATTTGTCAGTGAAATTACATAATAAGTAATATGTAAAAAATATCTAATCTATTCCTGGGCAAAGGTCGAAAGTTGGAAGGAGTGGAGACTTTCTCTTTCCTGACGGAATCGCGATTCGATTCCGTTGAATCTGGAAAGAGGAAGTCTGGGTATAAAAAAAATAAGGCAGCAAATCTCATTTATTTGCATTGCTAAAGCTTCGTTTTTTAATATATCAACATATTTTATACGTTACCGGAAAAAGTAAACATAATAGTACTATCGTCCGTCGAATCTAACAGGAAATTGTGCTATATATTTGAGCGGTACAGAATTACTTATATCGGGGGGATCCAGAATTTTATACACGTAGGAAAATCATAAATAGGAGGACCCTTTCTTTCCTGAATCATTTATCGTCCGACACGATAACTGTGTACATGTATCAGTTTTATATTTTTGGAACAGATCAGTGATATTTCAGCTCTGTCAGATTACGTTTCACTTAGCTCCGTCATCGCACTTTATTAAGAGCAATCTCGGTTGCTATCACGTCGCTTATTATGTTACGTAGAAATTATACGGCCACTTCACTTTGTTGATGAAATGCGACAAGATTGTTTTATGATGAGGTAACATGGAGGTGTTACCTTTCCACAATGGCCGATGTGCGACCCTCTTCAATGTCCTTTGATGTATTAGTATGTCAAAAGGTCCATCGAAGTAGAGGTCCATTAATGGATCGCATCAGGAGGTAGAAGTACACTGATCATATTGTACATTCTATATTTTTATGAACACAAACCTCTATCGCCATTCAATTATTGGAGTTAAAATGAAAGCCCGTATGTGTAGGGAATACCTTTGCTTAAAGTTGCACTGTGGTACCCACTTAGCAACGAGCTTCAAATCGAGTCCAACTTTAATGTTCTTCAATTCTTAGTTGAAGTTATAAGTAAAGTTAAACAGTTGATGCGTTCCTGGATTTTCTTTGGTCTCGGATTCATAAACATTAAAGTTTTATTATCGGGTGCTGTAGACTTCTCAATCACATTATTTTAATTTTAACTACCTATAGACAATATCTATCGATCTATGTATTTAGCCCGTAATTTCCCACTGCTGGGCAAAGAGACAAAAGAATACTACTCCAGCTGAGCATCTAGCTGCAACACAGATATGCTGGACAAAGTTCTGTCAAACTCGATTTAATGTCTGATCTGTTTTTGGAGATACCTTTACCTCACAATAAAATCCGATGAGGTTTCATGTATTCTATGTTTAAGCTGGGCTTTGTTCTTTTAATAATGTTTCATCAGCCCGTATGAAAATATTTTTATTAAAATTATTACAACACATAAATGACACAGCAGGACAAAAATAGCACTAAGCCAAATATAGCTCCCTCGTAAATTATAGACATATACACGCGTACCCTCACGTATCTATTTATATCGTTATTATGTTGCGGGAGGCTAAATTTATGTTAGAATTAACTGCCTCCCGGCAACTGGTTTGTAGGTCAGGCTCGTTCAAGCTTCAATTTTGCATCCCGTTTAGATATTAAGGTGTGAGGGTGTAACTTAGCGAAGTGGACCACCTGAGCTCGGCGTATCTTAACCGAGTAAATTATAGCCTAGATTAAATAGTAATAGAACTGCCCCGGAGTGCGGCCTTTGTCGGTAGAATATTAATTCTCTGGGCAGTGGGGTAATGGAAAATTATGCATTGATTTGTGTATCGAGGTATGCCTTTCTTGGTCCTGATTCATTGTGCTCCTAGCTTTGATATGTGAATATGGAAGTAGGAGGTGTATAGTGGCTTTAAATATGCAGTGTCTGGTTTCAAACCATACATACAGTTACGTGTCTAATAATGTATTGTACATTAAGTAGTTGTATTTTCAGTTAGAAATAACTAAAAACAGACACAATTAACGATTGAGTCATTAGTTATATGCCTTTAAGTACCTAGAGTTATATCTACTTTTATTAAACCTTTATTTCCAAACTGTCAGTACGAATAACTGACCAACCAGCAACCACAACACGTGTGTCACGTGACATGAAGTCCGGTCATTGTTTATGGAAATACAAACCGTTAAAAGTCTCTATATTTTTCATTTCAACCGAAACATAACAAAACTGTCCGAAACAACAGACAATTTTGGAATTCTGTTTTTCATTCAATACGTTACCTACAAGCTCGAATATGTTCTATTCAGTGGGATTTATAGGCGAAACGCGGGGTACATGCAAATGCGAAACAAAGACTAGCGTATCACAAAACAAAAAGCACATAGCTGTGGCATAACTTGTTGGGTGAATCGTTTTAGTGTTGCGTGTTGTTGCGGTAAACTACGGGATTTTTCTGCTATATATAAATGCGCCGAAAAAGAGAGCAATCAAACTGCTATCGCCGATCTATTGACTCATATCAATGTTGAGGAAGACCTTTAACTAATGTCACATGAAAACGTATAAAAATGACGTTTTATTTAATTATAAAACGAGAATCTTATGAAATTCCAACCGCAGCCGTGCGCAGACAAAAACAAGTTTCGTAATAAAATTGTAGCAATATGAGTCAACGCGTAGGCGAGTGTAGCTCCCCTATAATTTGCTATGACAGCGTAACCAGCGTGCTACGCCGTAGTAGCAACAATTAAAATTAGCGAATAAAATCTATATCTTTACAAATTACAATTTAAAGTCGCTTTTCGTTACCTGTATGAGCGCATTTTTTTTCTAAATTATGAATATTTTGACGCGGTTTTTACCACCATTTAGAAAATTTATTCCGGAAGGTTTATATGTATAAACATTAATACTACATTATCTCGATGTTTTATCAAGTCATCATTAAAAAAAAAAAACTGGGCGAGGTAGGGATGGGTTGCTAGTCAATTATATTCTTACGTCAAGCATAATAAGATTCATTTTGCCGGTTACAGAAGCAGACAGTAGAGGTTTATCCGTCTGGCAAGTATAGTGATTTAGGTGATTTCCATATTGATTGCTAATCGCAGCAGAAAAAGAGTTTATATTTGCGAGCTATCAATATTAAGCATTATTACGGGCAGATTTAACCAATGAAACTAAATGCAATCAGAACATCTAAACCGCGTTCAAGAGCTGTCAGTGTCATCGCTGTTGTGGAATATTGACACTGACAACTCTTGAACGCAGTTTAGATGTGCTGATGAAGTTCAGTTTCATTGGTGAAATCGGCACTTAATCTTCCAACAGTTTTGCAACTAAATGTGCCTAACGTGTATAAATCCCCATGTCCGGAGTTAGTATGCTAATCGCGGCAGCACTAGGTGTATCGGGCGCGGGGTGTGCGGCCCGCGCTATCGGTGGCGTTTTCGCGCTCCGCTGAATATAGTGAAAAGCGTCCGTTGCAATCTCTGCCCACGCTTGAACACTTCGCTCTCACTGCGTATATATTGTGCCCCACTATCACTTAGATATATTGTTTTATAAATGTTATGTGCCGCAGTACCGCGCTCCACTTCCCCCACGAGGAAAACTTCGACCTATTTTAAAACGCAGCAATAATTTATTTTGGAATTTATATGGAAGTGAAAGGAAATCGAATAATGGAAAGACTGCCCGTTTGTTTTTTCTGCCCCATAAATGTCCACTGAAGGAAAGAAATTACGAGTTGCGTAAGCGAAGCGATTGGGTTTCTTTTTATTCGTTCTTATGTATCAGATCTGACTAAATATAGGTACATATTTGGAATAAAATTATAAAGGGAAAGTCGTATGATATCCCAAGTAACACAACTGGGTGGTAAAATGGCTCCATATCATATCTGTTTGTAAACTTGGGTGAAATATATAGGCATGAATAAGTTCTATAAAGGTGGAGAAAACCCTTATGCAAACATTATAGAACCACGGGGAGAAAAATTGCAGCTTAATTTTGGTTCCAAATGAAATCCATAAGAGTTCTCACGATCACCTTAAGTGGCAATTAGAACTATGGGTGTAAGTTGTGCGCAGTGAATGGTTGATTGAATGATATGACGTTTCAATTCATTCATTGAGTGAAAAATGAAACGCAAAGTTCTTTTTAGGTGCGATAAATCGAGAAAAGTTTTTGAATTTGTACTGTGAACAGCCATTTCATTTGGATTACATCTATTTGGTGAGTATTAAAACTTCACGTGTACTGATATAATGCAGGCATTAATTTACAGCACAAAATCCTTGCGAATGTTTTGTTACTGTGAAAGTATAGTATGGTTTCTTTGTAAATTTTGAAGCGCTTTCGATTTGATCAAGAACAATTAAATAAAGTGTGCTAAATCAATTGGCGAAATAAAAGTATAAAAAAATAAAACTGTTAAAAACCTAACGTAATGGTTTTAGACAGGCAGTATATGCGCCCTCACGGCCGTAGTCGCCGCGGGAGAAGCCCTGGGCGTCGGGAATCCCAGGCTGATTCCCGGCCACCGTAGGCGCGGGCTTGCGGACGGCGAGTAATGGGTAGCTCGCTGTCCGGTAAGGACCAAGCCCGGGTCGACGGCGCGTTGTGTTCCACGCGCGCCTCAAAGAGATGTCAGCACCAAATGGGGGGTCCGCAAGGGCCGATGCCTGCCAGGGGTGCGGGTTGTTCGAAAGAGATACCGCGGCCCCTGGCACACAGGCAACTGAGGGAACACGGGTGGGTTTTAGTCAGTAAAAGTCTGACACGCCCTCTCGCTCCACCCAGAGCGGGAGAAGTTATTTGATGATTTCCCACCCAAAAAAAAAAAAAAAAAAAATGGTTTTAGACGTAAGTATAATGTCAAAGTACATCAGTTACAATTAACAAAACTCAGTGATTATGCGTTAGTGTGATAAAACACTTTCAAAACAAAATATTGTCAAGGACAACCATTTTCTAAACATGGCGATGTTTATGGCATCTCATAGTTTTTATTTTCATTTATTTGTTCCCTATTTGGAACTGTAAGGTCTAAACATCACTTATTTGTATGTTGCTAGTGGCTGACCAGTGGATGCTACTACCAGCAGTAATAATTAGCTCTATTGTGAATCTCCCAGTACCCGTGAATTAGGGGTCCTCAAGAAGTCCAAAAATCATAATCGAAGAAGGTAAATGGAGATCCAATAAATAAATAAATCAATAATAAAATAAAATCGGTTTCCCGTGATACTAAAGCGGTAATTTTCAAAGTAGTCACTTTCCAAACAATGGGTTGATCAAGTGATAATCCCATGGTTTCGAAAGTGACTACATAATTTTTAAATTAGCAACGTACAATAAAAAATTGAAAATGTAAGCCATGTGATTACAAGACTGATATCTGTTTTTGTTTATTTTTATTAGTTTTTAGTATATAGGTAATGTCTCTGTTAAAAAACTCGACTTGTTTTTATGTTATTAATTAAGAAAGCTTTAATACTTAGCAGAACATTTAATTAAATACTTTATCAGTAAGACAAACCGCAAAAGAAATTATAAGACTGACACCCTATTCATTAGGTCAAATGTTAATCGTAAAACATAATCATGTTGATTATATATTGTTTTATTAGTAATACTTTAAGTAATACATATAAATATGTACCATGAGGACATTTTAGTACTTCATTGATTTAGATGTAAGACAATAACGAAAATTATGTGACTGCAAGTTTTTGTGATTACCAATGTAGTTGTAAGTCAGATGTTTAAAAATAAAACTCATTTTTATACATTTATTATTGTTTTATTTGTAATCTTTAAATTATTGTTAATAGTAAAATAATCAAACTGTGTGAAGCAAGGGTAACAAATACATTTCAGTTCTATGTTCAATTGCTACTAATTTATATTTTATATCCTCAGGAAAACGAACACATTCGGTACCAGCATTTGTGGTCAATTTATATTTAAAAATTTTGAGATAAGAAGACGACATAGGACGCTCAAAAACATTTTCTTTATTAATAATCGCATTACAATTTAGAATGATTTTGTTTTCCTGAACTTTAATAGATCTTGTCTCCATTATCTCTTGTTTCTTTGTTACAAAAAATCGGTCCGTTTTTCTTTCCGATATAATAAAATCCTTACAATATAAAACTAACTTATGACTTTTACAATTTTTTTTTCACATATGGATAGTCCCTGGAGCTCTCTACAGTATAATTGAGGTCCAAAATACCGCATTCTCCGAGCCTTTTAGCTATTTGAGACAAAGGTTTGTTACCAGTTCGTAGCATATTTTTAATAAGGTATACATAGTTTGTTTTCGAATGGATAAGCATTAAAACTTTGCAAAATTCCAAAATGCTGCACTTCATCAACAACATGTGTTAAATTATGAACGTTACTTGTCATGAAATCTATGCCATAAAACAATTTGAAATTTCTCATAAAATACTTTAGCAGGTCTTTAGCCAACGGTAAGAAATTAAAATATTCTTCATTCGAACAAATTGTTATCGCACAGAAAAATGTTAGAAAATGTTTCATAGCATCGCTGTTTAGTACCTCTGGCAATATAACAACACTAAGGTATAACATAAACGTTCTAAATTCAGAAGCTTTCCAATGACCTAAATTACTGAGATTCCTGACAGATCTGTGGATTTCAGAAGGTACTTTGCAATTATCCAGAAATTAATTTACTGTACCTAGATATATCACTTGCTCGCCATTTTGTCTCCTTTTTTCCGAAATTTCCATCGCGCCAGCCAATAAGAAGGCGTTTCATAATCCCTAGGTCAATCAAGTGCATGGAATCCGCAACAGGAAATGTTTTAATCATATTAATTGGGAGATCCAGTAAAGGTGAATCCACTTTGTGATGATTACCGTAGAGTTTTTTTACGAAAGTCTTCATTATTTCGAGCAGGACAATCTAACTCGGGAAATATAACTGTATGAGATACATGTGAATATTCACCAACAGTAGTACATTTGTGACACCCGTGTTTACCATTAAAGTTGCAAACCCCTTTTATCATTGCTCTTGCAGGTGAATCGCAAACGAAGCATCTTATTGTAACAGTAACTTTAACGTTTTCAATTTGTATACCATTTTGAAGTAATTTTTGCATTTCTTGAATAAAAGGTTATAGATATCCATTTAGATCGTTAGGTTTCCCATGACCCGCATAAATATCCCAACAATAAATGGTTTGATAATAGGTAATTCAAAAATCTTGCACAATATTGGCCAGAACTGCTGTTTAGAACTGTTACATACTGGGAGACCATCTATGTTGAAATAAAGAGAAATATTGTAAATACCATTTAGTAGATTTTTGTAATATTTCTTTAAAATAGTTGCAATACCATTATGCCAATATTCACCAGGATTAACAAATATTGTATCAATCTTCCTCGGAGTCTTCATGAGCGTTCTTGGGTCTACCAGCAGCAAATTTGGCATCCTAGAGTTTATAAGTGGCGCTAATGTTTTCAAGGCCGAATGGCTTATGTTATTTTCTGTAGCCCATGCCCTGATGTCATCCCGAAATTGAAGAATGTGTTTGTATTCACATTTGTTTTCATTTGAGCTGTTGTCATCACCGTCACTTTCACCAGAAATTTCAGTTGAATTTTCATCGTCAGAGGATGGATTAGAAATTATATTACCAGGATCAAGGCTGAAAAAAATAGGCACAGATCTTATAATATACTGTAGGCGTAAAAAGATTATTCATATAGCTACAGACTTCTTCGAATAGCACAGAATATCACTTATGCGATACTTTTCATGCGTCCAACGTGCACAAATAAAAAAAGTGGAGTTCCAAACTCAGTTTCTTTGCAGATTTCGGGAATTGCAAAGAAACAAGAATGCCACCTGTTATATATTTGTATAGGTACAGGTGGAATTCTTGTTCAGGTCTTCGATATAAATTCTGTTCAAATCTGATTACCGTTTAATAAATAACTACTGGATTTCCTTAAAAACACAACAAATAATGTTCAAAATGTATTTAAAACACACAAAAGAATGTTAATTAATTTTTATATGTACGGAACCCGTGATTCCACAGTAATTTTTTTCTTGACACAATTATATTTATAAGTAACCTAATTAATATTTTTCTTATATCACCTAGCTATTTTTTTAGAAGATTACTCATTATAATTTTAAATTGATATAATTACCTTTCATATTACGAGTATCTTGGGATTGCTGATTAACAACTTCATGGTTTGAACCTTTTATGTCCACGTCCATTATATTTCTTAAAGTACGTACAACCTGCCGATGATAACTACCACATCGCTTATTTTTTTTCCATTTCACGGAATTCATTTTTGATGAAGTAGTTTAAACCATGAACTTTACAACAACAGAAATAAAAAATGCTATCAACAGAGTGACGCGCAGGACGATCTGACTTAAGTAATCACAATTATGTATTTTGGGAACTGTTACATCGTTAGTGGTTTTAAATAAGTGGAAATAGCTGCTGTTGGTTTTCAAGAACCCACTATCGAAATTTATCTACGCGTTGGAGTGGCATATTAGAGTACAATAGGCCTGAAAGATGCAATCACGTTAGGTTCCAAAAAGGTTGCAAAATGATCCCTTTAGCCACTACAGGTGATATACTACTCTGTTATACTACTGGTTTGGAAATAGAAGTGCCAAATAAGAGTATGTTACAGCTTAAATGGAACAGTTGCTTACAAGTGATTTAAAGGCCTCATATACCACTGTTGCTTCTAAATTGGTAACAATTAAAACCCGTTTTCAACTTTAAGTAACAAAATCGACTCTATGCAACAATAAGATATATAGTATAAACAAAATATACTCTTATGCAACTAAGAGTGATAGGAGGTACTCATATACAAATATGAGTAGTGTTTGAAGCTATAAGTTTTATCAAATACTGTTATACCACTCATTTACAACTTAAAGCTATAAGATAAGTTGCAAAATTCACTAATGTGCTACTTGGGATATTTTCATACTAATGGCGTGTTCTGTTCGATGCTGTTCATCATTAGTGTATATGGATCAGATCAGACGTAAAGTTTTAACGAGCGGTCCCGGGGGCGCACATACTCGTGTAAGCATACCATATACGGATACGCATGTCATAGTTATTCATATCTCTCAATAAACGTATGTTACTGTGGAAGTTATTGTGTATTAATACTATGTTAGTTTCCTATTAGTTAAGAAACTACATGTAACTTGGTAACATTTATTCGTAAGATTATTTTTTTAAATAAATGATTCGCGGAATCACAATTCGCCACTGTTTTTATTTTAGAATCGCAGTCAGTGTCATTTCATTTTTGTTTTTAGAACTCTTTTGCTGGCAATACCGAATTGAAATGTTTAGTTGTGTGTACACTATATATCACATCAAAAAAAGTTTGCGATCACTTTGAAAAATCGAAATCTTTATTGTAACGGTAGATTAAATTATGATTTCTTCTTCTTTTTAGATTATTTATTTAAAAATACAGATTTAGAATATAAAACAATAAAACAGTTCAATTGTTTTTCCATATAAAAAGGCTTTCAGTCCTAGCTTACGCTTATTCGCGGAAAGTTGTGATTGAAAAAATGCCAAGAGGATTATCAGATGTGTGTATATAATACCTTTAAACGAGCAATTCTTGTATATATATAATCTGAATCTCGGAAACGGCTCCAACGATTTTCATGTTTAGTATGCAAGGGGTTTCGGGGGCGATAAATCGATCTAGCTAGGTTTAATTTTTAGAAAACGTCAAACCAAAAAAAAATAACCGTGCAAAGCTCGGTCATCCAGATATTAATTACAAATATTGACAAATTACAATACTGCAGAAGTAATTTCTTAAGTTAGTTTCTCAATAACACAGACCTACAAGTTTTTTTTTTCTTTTTTGACTTTAGTGCTGATTTATAGACTAGTCCCAAAAGGACCTGCGTTTTTTTTTCTGTGAAATAAGAGTTTTTTACTATACACATTTATAAAAATCACGCAAAAATTGGGTTTTCAGATAAAACAAATTCAGAAGTAAACAATAAGTGGGTAGATGGTATTTTTTAAATCTATTTGTTTGTGTGAAGATCAACATTTTTAACCGACTTCAAATAGGAGGAGGTTATCAATTCGTCGGAACCTTTTTTTTTTTTATGTATGTTCCCCGATTACTCGAAGATGGCTGGACCGATTTGGATTTTGTTTTTTTGTTTGAAAGGGTATACTTCCCAGGTGGTCCCATGATCATCAAGTCAGGATCTGATGATGGGATCCTGGAGAAATAGAGAGAACTCTTCAAATTTTATAGGCACACAAAGCGATTTAGGTATTTTTTGGAAGAGTACTTTCTCGTAGTGGTCCCATTTCAATTTGGTGAAGATCTGATGAAGAACTTTGGAGATAGGCAACGGAACTCCTCAATAAATGGTAGCAAATGGACTGGGATTGCCGAAATCGCATGTCTGTCTATTGTTTACACCAGTTCATAACATAACATCACGCCGGTACGCTGTGAAGGGGTAAGCACATGTGAACCACTAAAAAGTGAAAAATAATAACTTAAAAAAAAAACAACCGACTTCCAAAAAAACACTACAAAGTGAAAAATAACTTTAATTTCGGAAGGCGGTGACAAAAAAAACAAATACAGCTCCAAAGACACCGACTTCCGAAATTAAAGTTATTTTTCACTTTGTAGTGTTTTTTTGGAAGTCGGTTGTTTTATTACTAAAATTTAGGCTTGTGGAACAATTTCTTTTTTATGCGAAGCTTTTGTTGAGCAATTTTCTGTTGTTGCGCTTTGGATCATCACACTTCATCAACAAACAGTAGTCTGGCCATCTTGCTAATATTGCGTGATACCTGCGCTCCATTTTTTTTGTATCCTGATGTAATCTTTCTACTTGTTTATCTCCTTTATTTCTTGATAAAATCGTTCTTCTTGTTCACAACTAAATGCTTTTAAGTCATCATAAAAGTAGCTCAAATGAGAATGAAGGAAATGACCGTATTATTCACAATTTTTTCATAATTGGGGCTTTTATGATATCATAAGAAATTTTCAATAACATCTTTTAACGATACCTGTGCTGATAGTTCTTTAAAAGTCCGTTTCCCATCGAATAATTACTAATTAGCACAGCGAAATCTAGGAGAAAAACACTACTTGAACTTAAAAAGGTATTTCGTTATAGGTCTGCGTAATAGATATCGGTACGTAAGACCACAACGATTGATTGGTTCTACGGCTAATAATAGGAAACGCATCACTAACCAAGTGTTTGCTAATCAACAGAGAGATATCCGTTAATTCTAATTGATTCAGACCAGAAACGTGTTTGACTAATACAGACATAAATATGGATAATAGTCGGTTCATTAATTCCCAGGTGTGCTGCATCGAATAACTCTCTGAATCAATAATCATCCATAAGACAGGACCATCAGTCTTAACTTAATCTTCGATTGTTATTTTTTGTATCTAGTATACTTAATAATAATATAACATAACATCACGCCTGTAATCTCCGTAGGGTTTTTTTTTTGGGTGGGAAATCATCAAATAACTTCTCCCACTCTGGGTGGAGCAGGAGGGCGTATCAGACTTTTACTGACTAAAACCCATCCGTGTTCGTTCAGTTGCCTGTATGCCAGGGGCCACGGTATCTATTTCGAACAAACCACACCCCTGGCAGGCATCGGCCCTTGCGGACCCCACAGGTTGGTGCTGATATCTCTTTTTTTTTTTTTTTGGGTGGGAAATCATCAAATATCTTCTCCCACTCTGGGTGGAGCAGGAGGGCGTGTCAGACTTTTACTGATTAAAACCCATCCGTGTTCCTTCAGTTGCCTGTGTGCCGGGGGCCACGGTATCTATTTCAAACAAACCACACCCCTGGCAGGCATCGGCCCTTGCGTACCCCACCGGTTGGTGCTGACATCTCTTTGAGGCGCGCCTGGAACACAACGCGCCGTCGACCCGGGCTTGGTCCTTATCGGACAGCGAGCTACCCATTACTCGCCATCCGCAAGCCCGCGCCTACGGTGGCATCTCGGTAGCGTTAGGCAGAGTACAGTTTTCCCAGTTACAGGGTGCGAGTCTGTTGCCATCAATTGGGTACAAATGCAGATTCTGGGCTGCTACTGAGAAATAAGTATCTGATAAAAAACTCAATATTAATTTGTGTGACTTGAGTATTGGTTCTGAGACCTGATGCTTAGTAGGTACTAGACCAACGAGGCACTTAGTATATTATACTAGCTTCCGCCCGCGGCTTCACCCGCGTGGAGGTCGGAAATTACCCCGCGGGAACGTACTACCGAGATAAAAAGTATCCTATGTGTTAATCTAGGTTATAATCTATCTGTGTGCCAAATTTCATCCAAATCCGTTCAGCCGTTTTTGCGTGAAAGAGTAACAAACATCCATCCATCCATAATTACAAACTTTCGCGTTTATAATATTAAGTAAGGATTATTGCTAGGACGTTTAGAGGGACTGTCTTATATAATTTTGACGTTCAAAAAGTGCGGATTCTCAGCCTACTTTGAATAAATGACTTTTACAGTAAATCTTATTACTGAAGATGTTATAGGTATATAGTGTAATCACATCAAAAGCAACTTCGTTAACTTTCATATTTCAGTAGACTTTTCAAAGCCAAAAGAGAGCTTATAATAATCTCTACAGATAGACATTCATCTCATTTATCGATTGTTTGTGAAGAAATATCGATGCAATTAAGTGTTACAGACTAATTGTGGTGCTGGCGGTTAGGACGCCCTTCCCTAGCGGCACATCAATCGTTCTAAATTAGATTCGGGCACTTGCGACCGTATCCCAACTTATTCCGATAGAACAGAATATTTTCCAAGCTGATACACGCGAGAGATAGGGAGAAAATATGAAGACGTTCCCGAACAGATCAAATATCCAGCGAATATGAACGACCATGTTCGTGTAGCTATGTATATCTGTTCCATATGTATGTAGCTGTGAGTCTTCCTCATTCAGAGTCGACTTTGATGTGCAAGTAGGACTGGCCGCGAACTAGTTAATTAATGCTCAACCAGTTTTTTCTCATAAAGAGATTGTATGTGGCTGTCTATTTTTTTTTTGTTCGTGATTAGTTCTCGTTTTTACGTGAGAGTTATATGGACTCATTTCAGGTCTGATCTACGTATATTAACGTATTATTCACAGCATAAGTTTTAGTATATACCTCCAGAAATTAATTAATTTGGGTTTTTCATTTGCGCTTCATAAAATATCCGTTGAGGAAGAAAATGAAAATTTAAATTGAGTTATGTAAATATATGCTAAAAAAGTTAACAAAGGATTGGTTTTGGTTTGCTGCGTTCTGTTTAATGTTCTTTTGATTTCAAAACAGAGAGAAGAAAACAAACACAAACATCTTAGAAACATACCTATACTTAAAAAGCTGTATTTTTATAACTAATGCATTACAGCAAGGTATGAATTCTATTGTAAATTAATACTAGCATTATTAAACTAGTGCCATTTGGAAGACACCCTTTAATAGCAAACAATCCATGATCGGAACAGCGATTGATTCCGCACACACAAATATTTGTCTGCCGCGGCCAATAAGCATTGGTAACCGAACCGACTGGTTACTATGTAAGCATACAATTTAATCTAAACCGTACCATTTATACTCGTAGTTTCCATTACAATTGAAATCTGATTTGTTTTCATAGTTTTGAACACACATATCCGCTTTGCCATATATATCCTGGATAATGTATATTTTGTTGATGTTTCTCTCCACCACTTTAAAAGGAGTGTTTATTCATCGAATGTTTTTCCTAACGTTATATTCATTTGTCGTAAAGTCCGATATAGTATCGGGTGTATATAGGGACATATCTTTATTCAATATTTGGCGATCATATCAAGCTCTCTCCGGCTCCGTCAAGAGGATTGGTGAAGCGAGCAATAATGCCCGTTTCCAGTTAATGCTTCGATGAATTGGGTAACGTTACGCGTTTCGAATTTGTGGGAACATTCTCAATGGCAATAGGCACTGCGAACGGAACGTTGACTGGAGAGAAGGTGTATAAATAAATAAAATTTGATATCACAGCTATATAAAATAACATCACGCCTGTAGATAATCCCCGAAGGGTAAGGCAGAGGTGTACTTGTAGTACACCCACATTTCGCCAGTTATGTTTACGTTCCATGTAATAGAGGGTGAGCCTAATGCCATCAACCAGGAGCGAATCCAGACTCCGGGCAATAAGTCACACTTATCGAAGTGTGAGAGAACTGAAAGTCTTTGTTTTTTAAACCATTAACCACCATCCATTTGTGATCAGAGATACAGAAGAAGACCGTAGACCAGGTAGACGAATGCACGTGATCAAGACATATGTACCTACTTCATAAATTGTTGTCTCCGAGCGAATAAGACAAGCACAAGCAATGCAAGTGGATGAGTAGTTGTGGTGGTAGGTACGGACCCAGTGAGGCGCGTTACTTTGTATATATTATTTAATCACGACTGCTCTCAAAACGGTGGAAGAAAACATCGTGAGGAAACCGGCATGTCCTAGAACCAAAAATTCGAAGATATGTGACATCAACCAACTTGCTTCTGAGAAATTCCTAATGTGAAGCCCAATAACACTTTGTCCGACCTGGGAAAGGAAGCCAAGACCCTATGTTCAAGACAATGAATTTTTTTTTTTACACTTTCAATTCATGCGGCCATAGACCAAAGAGGCTATGTAAAAAAAGTATTGCAATTTAAACAAAATGGAAATTAATCTAGTATTATTTGACTAAATAATTATGATAATCTTATTAAAGCCCGTCTGGGTACGTAATTTCAATTAATATTCTTCTTTTGATCGAGAAGCCCTAACGACGACGTCTAGATTGGTTTTGGGTTCATAATTACTAAGTCAAGCGACGCAAACACAGGGATAAATTGATCATATCTTCGGATAGACGACGGTTCTTGAGTTGTTTGCGCGATCGAGTCGAGCTTAAAACAAACGCGAACAATCTTAGTTAAACAATGTTTTGTTAGTTCATTTATCATTTATTACTTATTTATTTATCTAAGATCCGAGTAATAATAATTTAATTTTGGCTGCGTTACTCTTGGTAGAGAATGAAAAAAGATACAGGCTGGTATCTTTATTAGTTTATTTACCGATACTAAAATGATTCAATCAGTTTCTTCCGCCGGCGCGGCATTGCGGGGCGACTGTCACACAAAAGCTCGATGTGGTAGGTAATTGTTTATCAGTCGCCAACAGTTCAGTCGGAAACAATTACGTGGGGTTTCGTAGCTGTGTCACGCTAACGCAAACCTTGTCACCTGTCAACTGACGAAAATCTCTAAAGAAATGGCGCAGCTGATGGTTTGTAGCGAGTCACACCGATTAGGTGAAAATGATCCGAGAAAATCTGTGTTTGAAAAATGATCTATGTGTGGCTAAACATATACTTATATAATATACTGTAAAGATCAATCTGCGTGACGCGTGAATGAAAAAATATGAATCTTGCAGGATGACTTGGCATATCACAACATCTTCCTATCTTCAGAGTCGAAAATCAACAGCTGACCTGTAATCACGCTAGGATTATATCATATAGCTGACTCTTGGCCAATTCGTTGGGCGGTAAACATTTTTATATCACTCAAAAGATTACGACACGGTCGCGGTTCCATACTTATATCGTATTTACTTATTTTGATAAGAATTCATAATTGTTGATAATATGACCAATAAACATGACTTAACGATTTAAATTATTTTTTTAATATAAAAAAAAAACTACTTCTTGTGACTTAAATACAAAGGTTAGACATATGCTGAATTTTTTGTAGGCATTATCAAGCTATACAACTTTTCTCTAGAACTCAATCATATAGTATATCTCATCGTTAAGGCAGCGTTCGTGAGAAACGTTTTCGTTCGACCGTTTTTTCTCCGACTTACTTTGCAAATCCGATTACCAAGAAAAACTCTTTTCATTTTTCGGGTTAATATATAGCATATGACACTCAAAAATAACGTGGCTTTCTATTGGTAAAATAATTTTCAAAATCGGTTCAGTAAATCCAGAGTTTACCCCCTACAACCTTACAAACTCACAAACTCACCAACTTTACATCTTTATAGTATTAGTATAGACAAGTTTTCATTTCCAGTATTGTTTTACAATTAATTGACTTCATATTACGCCGTAAATGACGAACAATGTTCGATTTTTTACTGCATTACCATACACATCGTTGTATATTGTAGGTGACTTTGATCTACAACAACGCTGAAACTGAACCTCCGAAGACACTTATCACATTATTCTCTATCAATTATAATACGTCATCTCGTGGTCTTCTCTTTTACATACCAACATGGTTTCACGCAGTTATAATGAACGAAATACATTTGTATAACGTACTCATGTTCTGACTGCTAGATGAGACAATGAGAATCATCAAAAGTCATGACTGCTTGTACAGTTCCACCAGTGTTTTACTTTGCAGAGTCTGTCTTAGTTAAAATAAAAGGCATGGCACAAAAAAGCTCTTTCAATCATAATTAGCAAAAGAAAAAAAGTTTTAAGTAAGTAATTACTTAAAAGTTTTTCGTCGTTACCGTTTTTTCTCGTCGTAAAACCTACAGTTTTTATGTAACGTGGCGCGAGCGAGAAGTCACTTCTAAATCCTTTTTGATATTACGGTCGTGGACGAAGCGATGAGAAATATAATATATGAAGTGTGTAGTATGATAAATGCGAGGCGAATCCAACTTAAACCTCCCGGGACGGTACTCTCCTAAATTCAGGTAGGTGTGCAAGTACTGAACTCATCGCACAAATGGTTTTGTTATTTAGTCCGTCCCTCCGTCCGTGAAGACGCATTTTATCCCTTTTTGCCCCACTTATGGTTGAATTTGTGATCCTTTCTCGGTGTGCGTCCGCGTTATAAAAGGAATGCTCGGCTAGCATGTTTCAAAGCTACGTCTATGCCCGAGGTCTGCGAAGTGTCAGACACGCGGGATACTTGTTAGCTAATGATAGTGCACTTGCAATGTTGTTTACATTGGCACCGGCGCCGGCGTACTGCTGCTAGTGAACACTATTTTCTAAACAAACAGCGTTCAGATTTTCTTTCGTATTTTCCGGATGCACTAATTTCTTATCACCTGTTGAAAAAATTAATATAACATTAAAAACATTGTTTTTGTGTTTTCAAGGTCTAATAAATCTGTCCAATTAAATCACAATACATTAATTTATTTAAGCATCTCAAGCATTGATCCGGATAGGTTTCCGATTCCTAATTCATTGCTCCCTTTGGGAAGGTCTGTCATCATGAATCACGGGGCGGGTCATAATTATTCGCTGGATCTACGGTGATTTTCCTCAGCACAGCTAAATATAGATCGTTTCTAATGTGACTGATGAATTGTTTAGTCACACGAGATTGTGGCGAACTCCCACTATTTATTTAGGTAGCTATGTGTCTTGGTATTGGATTTCAGTAGCGTAGGCGTTAATGTATATTTAATTCACGCGGTATTTATGAAGTTTATTTAAGTAGTTGATTTTCAAGGAACGGTTGGTTTTCGATCTCTTGAGAGTTTGGAAAAGCATTATTTTTGCACTGCGATATTTTAGTGTTGGGTTGAATTCGTGCCGTAAATTACCACATGAGTGGCTTCTAACTAGAAGTCAGTTTTTGACCAGTAAACAGCTTTAGGAACTCCCACGGGATGAGAAATACGAAGGCATTCATCTATTGTTTGAACATATTTTAATTTTGATAACTGTTTGATACTACTTATTCTTATTTAGTTACAATACTCAAAGATAATATAACTGAACTCAATTAAAGTTAGAACAGTATTTAACGTTTCAAATTACTATTGTTGTCTCAAATTTGATAAAGTACATTCATATTTTCAATATAGGTACAGGATCGAAATAGGATAAGATATAAGCAGTAACAACGAACAAACTAACATTATACGGAACTGAAAATTATAGAAATAGAATTTGGCGTGGTGCCAGTAACAACAGGCTCGCAGTGGATTGGTGATTGCGCGCCAATGTATGGTCCATTCTATACGTATATTGGCGTAGCTCGATACTGCTTTCGTAAAATGTCATGAGTTTAAATGGTTGAATTGCGGATGCTATCGTTTCTATTACTGTGGCACTGAAATTAGATACAACATAACGTCGACAACACACGTCCTCGGGATTCTGGGGGTAGGGAAAAAATAAAAACGCATACTTATCATTAATCATGCATTGTTTCACTTGCTCTGCTGGGGTTAAATTCAAAGGGAATGCTGAAAATAAATGCTCATCCATCTAACATATACACTTATACACTAAAAACAGTGATATTCATAATATTAATACTAGAAATAAGGACAAACTACGTGCTCCCTTTCACCGGCTTCATAAAGTTCATAACTCATTTGTTGGGGTTGGTATAACCTTTTATAACAAGCTTCATTTTAATGCGTTTAAAGCTAAAGTAAAATCCAACCTTGTTCTAAGGCATATTATTCTATCAACGACTACTTAAACGATAAGAATTGTTGGTCGCTGTGATTAACTCAAGACAACGTTTGTGTTCTTTCACCAGAATTAGCTTACCTTTTCACAGGACATGTGAGTTCCTTCATATCATTGTTTATTTTATTTGACTGTACAAACCTTTAATTTTTATTAATGATTTTATTTTCATTTATTGTTGAATGTTAATTACGAGTACTTACCTATTATTGTATAGAATCAAGTTCTTCCAACTTAACAGACGGCTGTGCTGCTGGGGAGTTTGTTCCGTCACTTCTTCTCCCCAGCGAAAGCACTAGGAAGTGGCGAAGGGTGGGCGTTTTTTGCGGACTGTCTTATGTAATTTTGACGTTCAAAAAGTACGGACTCTCAGCTTAGTTTGAATACATGATTTTTGATTGGATTTGAAAAAAAAAACAAAACTGCTCTAACGTACCGATGTGATAATAATACACGAGAACGATACAATTACAATCTCTTATTAGAAAAATGAAACCAAAAAAGTGACCATATGGGAGACCCTAAAGAGAGAAAGTGAAAGAAAGGTATACCCTTAAAAAGATGGCAGGATGACTTGGTGAGGACGGCTGGAAAGACATGGACTAGACAGGCCAGGAACTGGAAGAATTGGAAGGCCTTTGCCAAAGGGCAGACAATGACTCAGAACTGATATTTAAGTTCTGCCTTCTACTAAGTATCAATCTAAAAAAGGCTATAAATTAAATAAATAAAAAAAAGACAAGCTGCAGTTACAGTCACGGTAGACGGGGTTACAAACAGAAATGTGCATTTATTTGCCATAATTACTTAGATGAGGAGACGTAGCAGTTCGTGGTTGGCAATGTAATTCTTCTACAAAGTAAAACAGCCGAAACTTGAGCAGTTGCGGTGTCCCGCAATGAGTTGCACTCATGCGGCAATGCACTGTTACATAGTTTGCGAGATTTATCCCTTCAATCTCCGCTACTTTGGGGGCGCAGGGGGCGCGGGGGCGCGGCAAGCGGCGCAGCGCAGTCACTCACTCTAATGGGGTAATAACTACACTTGAACGTGGCAATTTGTACTACATTTTTTCGCTAAAAACTTTTTCCTGTTAGTGAGCGTTGGGCTCGGAATGTTGTGTTACTGCGACATAATCCCGCAAAAATATTATATACAAGCTTTTCCTCTCCTGTACTACCTTGCTCTGATTATAAAATATGTTTAAATGTTCCTCCAGGAGGCTCTGCGCTTTAGTAATTAACGTTTGTTTTCTTAATGCTATCTAATTAGGTAATATTATGTTTATAAAGCAGCATCTGCACCATTAGTGTAATGAAATACCATTTTTTTAATTCATTTGTTTATTAGTTTACATCTGTACTGTATTGTCTAGCGGGTAATTAAGAGCGAAGTTAGGACATATAGGTATGTCTTCGTCTCATTTGGACGTAATTTAAATACATACTGCTTATGTAAGACCAGGCGCGGTCGCAGCCAAAGTCTTTGGGGGGGGGGGGGGTCACAGACAAAGACTACCTACATATTAGTAAGAATTGGGGGGGTCACAGACAAAGGCTACCCTACATATTAGTAAGAAAATGTATTATATTTACGAAAAATTTATATTTTTAGCTTTACGTTTACGGCTTTGGTCATGACCCCTAGGACGCCCCCCCCTCGGACCGCGCCTGTGTAAGACCAATGTGGATACTAGCTTTCACTAAACGTATTGCATTAATTTATGACAACAATCAATTAAATTATAAATCGGACACAGTACCTACAACATGGGACGGAATTCAAAATGTCCTTGTAAGTAGGTACGTTAGCGCACACCCTACAGAGTGTTAAGAGAAATATTCTAATGAGAATGCAAATGCTAAGCGCAGGACAGCGCACTCTGCTTGGCTGAAACAGAGCTGCAGTTTAGGCAAATTGAAACTATAATCAGATTTAAAAATAAATCCTGTTTGTAATCCGCCTTTATGTATATTAGTATTCCCGGGTTAGTTCCCGGAGTTTACCTAGCGGATCTGCGACGTTATTGTGATTGGCTTTTGCCTTGATAGCTTCACTTGTTTCTAAAGTTTTTAAGTAGAATTTGGATTGGCTTCACGGCTTTTTACTTTTATAACTATAGCCCGTAATAATAACAAAACAAAAGCTTGTTTGAATTATGGTGTGGGATTGTTATTGCAAATATTTAAGCTTTATAAAATATGCATGTTGATGAATAGCATGCAAAACAAAGTCATGAATAATTTAAAACAATTCTGTCGGACAGGTCGTGTATGTTTTAATAAAATTTAATCCTAAACTGATTATTTCATTCAAGCGTTAACATATTGACTATATAACAACGTTGGAAATATAAATAATGTATTAATTTCCGCTTGTTCGGTTCGCTAATTCGTTTGTATTGGAGTAAACAACAGACACATTAATAATAAAATAAAACATTACATTTACTTACCATTATCGTTATTTTTCCTCCATGATTTTTATAAAGTAAAATAAAATTAACTACTTAGCATGGATTTGCTAAATGAGCGTTACAATGAACGACAAAAATATGTAATGCCAAATACTGGTTGCTATTAATAATATAAGAAAGAAGACACTGCGGCTTATCACTTAATTAATGAAATAAAACCCGATTATCGAAAAAACACCCTCTAAAAAGTACGAAACAAAACAATATTTTAGACAGAAATCAAAACATACGTAAAATATTGGTTAGGGTTTAGCCGTGGTCACATGCCATTATAAATTTGTAGGTATTCCTGTTAAAGGCCGATAGATATATTAAGTCAGGTGATTTTTCAGTAGTCGGGTTTAGTTTTTGAACTCCCTTTTAATTTAAATTATTTTGGGGTTAGCTCACAATGTTAACATTTTTGAAATGTGCTAATTAAGCTCTTTCATTTGATACACGACACGACACGATACCATGGCAAAAAAATATGTACGTCACTTCGCCCGTCTGGAGGACTCTTGCCTCATATTAAATTTAATGTGACGTCATCTAACATACATACATAGCGGTCAAAATCATAACCCTTTCCGTGGTCTGGTAATAACCATTAACTAAGTCGCTTTTATGAAATTGATGGTCGCAAAATGTCTAAGTCTTTGCCGGCAACAGCACAGCAATAGTTGTTTTGTCTGAAACAAATGAAAAACGAGTTACAGCTCGTCTCTTGTCTCATAAACCTCCGCAGACTTTAGTAAAGTATTATTGTTTGCGATCGTTGGTTGACTTTTTCATAGCTCCGAACACTACCCTACATCGTCCTTATGATAGGCGGATAAATAAAACATGTTACGACTACAACTTGCCCCAGTGTTATTACCTCTTTTACATTTTATTACAAGTTTGCAAGAGGCTGTACTATCTCTGCCTATCCCTGTGAGTACAGGCGTGATGTTAAATGATGTTTGGTGTTCGTACAGTTTTAATAGGTAGGGTCAAAATGGATCAATTCTATGAGGCTTCATAATTTTTACGGTTTCAGTAATTAAAAAGGTGAAAAAAGTTCAAAGTTAAGATTGTTGTCACTCTTGACGGAACCAGGAAGCAATTTATTAATTACTTTTTTTCGCTTTTGTTGGATTTTACATTAACGGGAACCGGTAAGGTACTTATAATATTGATGGAAAGCTCAAGGAAAAATTTTAATTATCGCAAAAAAGAAGACAATTTTCCTTCCCTAACCAATGTACTATGTAACAGAGAAATGAAAATAAAATAAAAAATCGTCAAAACTGAAACCTCGTAATTGAAAAAGCGGATAAAAGCTAGCAATGTAGATGCAATAACGTACCCTGGAATCGAATAAACGTTAAAACAATGGGCATTTCCCAAACACACTTTGATCTGTTGTTTTTCAATTCGTTCTCGAATGTTCGGCTGTGTATTATCCTGAAGGGTAATCGTGTTCAATCAATCACTTTATTAGAGTACGTTGGACGTGGAAATTGTTCCTTGTCCTGGTATATTAGGCCCGTGTCAAAATACATCAACGTGCTCAGATGACGGTAAGGCTGTTAAATTATGTATGCACACGTAAATTCATAACAGCGTAAACATTTTTTATGTTATTTTGTCGGATGACGAAGTGGCGGGTTAAGGTTTTTGTATGAATGAGGTGTGCGTTTGTGTTTTTAACTAATTGATGCATTTAGCTACAATAATGAGCGTACTTATTAAATAATAACGCCTAAAGTACTTGTTTGAAATCAGAAACCGATTGTCGCACCTTTCGCTTTTGTTTATTTTAAACCATTTAGTAATTAAGGTAATAGTGGTTTTTCCATGTCGGAATCAATTTTGGTAATGATTATATCGAAACTAGCGTAGTCTACGTGACAGGCAGCGAAGTGTAAGTATTCATGCTGCGTCTACGAAGGGTCTACGTAGCCCTACGTAGCACAGCGCTACGCGGAATCTGCACGGTGCTACGTACGTTCTGCACGGGGACTTTTGCGTTGTTGATAGTCAGCGACATCAACGCCTACACTGGCAACTGAGGGAACACGGGTGGGTTTTAGTCAGTAAAAGTCTGACACGCCCTCCCGCTCCACCCAGAGCGGGAGAAGTTATTTGATGACTTCCCACCCAAAAAAAAAAAAAATGCACCTTGCAACCGCATAAAAACGAGTGTCAAATGTTTTTCAGAGTGCGTATAACTATAGCGGGGCAAATCAAGCCACGTGTCAGTGAAATGGAGCCAGCACGTAGATTTTCCCTAGACAGCATAGGTATTTCGTAATAAGTATTAGGAAAAGAATACTAACCATTTTTTATTATGTTAGTATCGTAACTTGTGGAATTACCAAGTGTCCGAAAAACCGTGATGTATGTGCCTTTTGAGTACCTACTGGCTTTTATACATTACGAAACTTTTTTTTCTACCTAAAGAATCTGAAAATCACGAACATAAATAAGAAATCCCAATAGCAAGTAAACCTACCGAATTTCAGGCCTTTACATTTTTAAAGGTTATCGATAACGGAAACGATTACTGCGCCAATGCTTACCGGAAGGAACCGATTGGCTCCGAATTATTTTTTATAGCTTATGGAAGGGAATTTTCACATCGATACGCGTAAATAACGTCGATATTCGATATCTCTTGCCTATTAAAATCCTTTCGTAATAGTACTTATAGTTAGCATTATTGGACGTATTTCTTCGTAATTTTTACGGTTAACAACTAGTACTTATAAGTAAGTAAAATATGTAAAAATGACGCTTGTATTTTCTTGCTGTTGCAGTATCAAACTAGAAAGATTTTAACTAACGATTTTGGAAGAAAAAAAAACGAAATAGTTCATTTTTGCAGAACGAATTTCACCAAACAAACCAACCCACATTTTAGAAGAATATGAAGTTATTTTATTACTATAAGTATTTAATATTTATTAATGGGTTATTAACAAACCACTTTAGGGCCATTTTAGCGTAAAAAAAACAATTTTAAAATATTGTGGATTGGTACATTTCAGCTGAACTAAGTCTCATTAAGGTTTGAATAGTTTTGAATAGTTAAAACAAGATAGCAATAAATACTCAAATATTTTTAAATACTGTATTTGAATGCACTCCATCATTATGTTATAAGCATAATTAAATAATTTTATTCTTTTATTCCTTAAAACGCATAATTAAATGAAGCTGAAATAATAATTATATTCTTGCCGTGATATTTCTTAAATTATCATCTGGCCACAATGAGCCCCTTATTCCTAATGAGACCATTTAACTGTATTCAATTTAATTACTTTCGTATTATCTTGAGAACGGGGCGCTAAGCCGCCATTATTCGCCGACGACAATATTTTACCATTAAAAGAATCGAATTCTCGGATTCGAGCCGGTTGTTGGCTCGAACATTTACTCGAGCTAAAGCCTAATCGATATCGGCGCGTGCAAAACTACGGCTTCAAGCATAAAACATTATTTCCGATATTAAAAACATTATACGCCTTGTTTTTGTGCGTAAAACTCGCAACCGGGGTGCGTGTATGACCGTAAACGAGGCAAAAGGAGTATGTAAGGATCTTAGCAGGGTTCGTTCTGTAGTTTCTGCCTACCCCCATGATAGGAAAATAGTGAATATAGAATAAAATACCTATAATATTATTAAAATATATTATTGAGTTAGCTTAAGCAAAATTCAGTCGGAAAATGTTAGCTTTAGTTCTTGAAATAACAAAATAAATTTTAAAATTAAATTCAGATTTCAGTTTTTTTAATCTGTTTTTGAACTCCATGAAATAGTAGCCGCCATGTTATTACGTCATATGGCATGTCAATTGAACAACTTTGTACTTTTATTAAATCCGTAACCAAAGTAATTTTTATTTAAATAAAATTTTGCATTCAGGAACAGCAAACCAACGATAAGTATAATAATAACTCATTTTTTAAATTATAAATAATTATCATATAAAATATCAGGGCATTTGTCTACACAGCAAACTGACGTCATACCCACAGAGCAATGGCGTCCACTGCGTCCAGCGTTTTCGTCAAAATTACGCTTGAAATTTGAAAATTTAAAATTTTAATGCATTTTTACGGCACTAAGGAATAACCATACATTTGTATTATAAAATAACAATATTAGAATTATGAACAAGATATATAATATTTTTATTTCAATTAAACTAACTACAGCGAATAAACTAAAACAAAGCGTCAAAAAACTCATCCGCATCGCTGTCGACTGGTAATGTACCCAAGAGACTGGCGGCATTACCACGTTGTATAGCAATGCTTAGCCTCTGGCCAAAGTAAAAACCAGCCCTTGGGTCACGGGAAGTGTCAACTAGCCGTTTGGAGATTTCCTTGTAAAGAGCATGAGCACTCGGACCCCACGGCCCGAGGGTTTCAACCCCAAACGGCTCGAAAATATAATTACCAATAATATTGTTATACTTTCGCCGCTTGAGGTTTTCCGCAGCCGCAGCGGCAACGCCAGCACAGCACACTGACCCAGGAAGATGGGATGGCGCAAGAGTATCGACACACGTTGTATTACGGCACTAATCGATGAAATAAAAATGTTGTGTTTTTGTGTAGTGGTTTATTAGCAGTTTAGAATCTCATTAGGACACTTTCGAAAAAAAGGTGTAGTATCCCATTGTTTTTCGTTTTCTCTTCTACTCTCATTCACGTTGGCTACATCTCTCCATATCTACTTTCCTATCACAGGTATGCTTGAAGTGATTACTTTAGAAATAAGCATCACCTTTGAACGTATTTTTCTTTTCCTTCCTTCTTGTCTGTTTATGTGTGTGAGCATGAATGGTTAAATAAATAAATATTGTGCGGATACATTAGCGTTTATTACGTCTGTTTACGAGTCGAGCTAGCGAGCGAAGCGGCCCGCGCTCGAATGGATAAATGGCGCCGACGAATTATTGTTCTACCACTAAATTATCCATCGGTTGTAGGCAGGCCTTTATGTGCTCTTCAATGTATCCCTTCGTAGGTTTTCATTATCGTTTAGCGCTATTAGGCGCGTTTTTGGCATGCTTTACCGTTAGAATGGGAATAGTTAGGGGATGTTATGGGTCCCCAATTAACCAAGAATTATGATGCTGTTTAACGACTTAGGTTATAATATGTTATTTATCTACAGTGAATATTTGAACTCATGTCAAGCACATAGTGGTAGGCCTTTATTTACTCGTCTGAATCGGGTCAATCGCCACGTTAGGTTTTCATGCAATTGAGTTAAGAGAAAAGGTCACTGGAAGTACATGCAATAAGTGCATATCAAAATGTGCCAATTGCCTAATACGTATTTCTGAAGTTGTCGACCTTATTTGTGGGCAATAAAGTTACTTCGTGTGAGTCGGAAAATAATATATTACTTAGGAGTGTCGATTCGCCCGGTTCGGTGAGCAAATTCGTGCGAATCGACTAATAAGCCATTGAGGCGACTAATTATACGTTACCTTTGTCCGATTTAATTTTCTTGATAAAACGAAGTGAATAGTTTCTTCCAATTCAACATGTCCGATACTAATTTTTCAACAATCATTTCAAGATCTCATTGCTGACTTGCAATTTTTATGTTCTATACGCACTCCCTAAATTGGGACGAGTATATAAGTCGAGTCGCAATATTTAAAGAAATCATTTTCTTTTCGAGATCCGAGAGCGTAAAATTTTAATGTACCTGCAATATTTCGGCTGTTATTTTCAATAAACATCAAAGCAAAAATTATGTGAAGACACGATTTCGTCTGGAATAATTTATATTTGTAAGGATAAGCCACGCGCGCAGTTTACTTTATACGGTAACGTATAGCCGGGCCGCGCTGACTTACTGTGTGCCTGTGAGGTGATAGATTGAAGGTATTTGACAAGGGTCGAAGTACACTACTTCCGGTGCCCGATGTTTGATTAGAAGTAAGTTGGACGCACGAATTTCATAGCTACTACTGAATTGGTGAATTGCTGATCCAGATACTTATTAACACATAACATCGAAATGATATGAAATGTTTATTTATGTAAGTAGATCTTAAGACACTTTTCACTTCTCATGCTCTAAAAGTACGCCAATATAGCCCTACGAAGTAGGACTAAAGTGACTACTTTAGTCTCTAGGGAGTGAAAAGTAATTAGTTTTTAAATTTCCTTCATGTGACATAGACAAACTCAAACAGCCAGTAAATATACTATTATCTGCGGAGTGTGGACCATCTTCATTGCGAAAATGTTGAGAGTTTTATTTCCATGGTTTTTCAAATAATTCGAATTGTACATTTAGCTTCAAGTAAAAAAATGTTTTGTGATTTTTATTTTATTAAGTAATATTTATTAAATGTTTTTGTACTAAATTGACTATTTTTCTCGCACTCAAAGTGAAAAGTACAGTTTGCACCTCGAGACTAAACACCAACTTAATATACCCTCGGTTCCATTGATTCCCTCGCACGCTTGGGAGTCAAACCACCTCTGGTATATTATGGCTTCGTTTAATCCCTCGATATAAAATATACTATTAAACGTCTATTTTTTTAAAACCAGATGGCGCCGGTATTTGCTAGCTGACTGTTCGCTGAGAAGAAAAGCCGAAACAAACTAAGAGGACATGGTCTCTTTTAAAGTCCAAACATTATATTATTTGAATGTTATGTGAGTCTAACAATGCAGGGCAATGTCTGGAATGGCCTTTTGAAGAAAGAGCCATTGCAGCTTTGAGCTGACCTGTCCCAACAGACGGCATATACATATGTAGCAGTCACCGTGTAGCTCAACCCTATTTTAGGGAGCTCAACGACCCATACTCCTCGAAGGGTTATGCAGAGGTGCCCCTACAGTAAACCCATACTTCGCCAGTTATGTTTAAGTCCCATTTAGAAGGGGCGACCCTATTGCCATCAACCGGGCCCAAATCCAGAAACCCGAGCTGCTACTGAAAAATTCTAGGTGGAAAAACCCTATGAGTAACTTTTTGCCGGACTCGGAAATTGAAGCCAGGACCAGTTAGTAACTTTTATTTCACAAATATGAAGGAACGTACAGAATTCAGCGCAGTTCCCAGTAAAATGTTACCGGTGGAAAATTCTTCTGCAAACATTTCATACAATGAAGAATTTAAAACAATATATTTCACGGTTTCAGGATGGCATTGTTCACGATACGAATTACAATTCTGACGATGTTTTAGGATACAATGGCGGACGTGGTCAAGGCAGCGATATGACAAATATCATGTATGAATGTGAAGAGGGTTTGTCGCTTGTCGCCTTTTCACGAATATTTAATGAGGGAGACTTGGAATTACGGACTTTATAATGAAAACAGTAGGTACTCATTGGTATTTAAGTAGGTTCGCAGATATTATGTAGATACTTTTTAGAAAGGTTCTTGAATGAGTACAAAGTATTTAACAACTTATTTACTAGAGAGTTTTGTGTAGAATACAAAATAAGCTTGCTCCTTTCAAAATCACAAAGTATTAACTGTATGAGGACTATAATAGTTATGAGGATTCGGGTACTTTGATTAATAACTCAGTCATTAGCTACACTTAAGAACCCACATAATATCACGCCCGTTTTCATCGTAGGGTTAGCAAAGGCAGAGGTGTTTACCCACATTTCGCCAATTAGTTTTTCATTCCCTTTGTAAAATAGGTGATTTAGTTACTGTTTGCCTAATACCGTTGCAAACAATTTTAATACCAACGATAACAACACTATTAGGCACAGCAGAACATTGAAAATAATTCGTATTATATGCATAGATAATAGATAACAAACATTCAGTGTAGAGGTGCTAAAACAGAATTATTCTTTCAGCACAACGGAGGAAATTTAATTAAACCTGGCTATTTAGATAATGGAAGTGCCATCAGCGCGTCCGGCCGCGCGCAGGTTATAAAATTATCACTTACCCCTTTCAGTGGTGACAATTGTTTTAAGCCAACCCTATCAATGTAATTTATTTTTATTTCTCAACATTGTGAACGAATGGAACGTTCGCAGGCCCTCGGGTAAAAATGACTAGCGGAACTGTGCAACATTTTGATAACGAGCCGGTAACGAGATGAGAGATAACGCAATAATTGCGTTTTTTTTTCTTCGATTTCACAGATCTGTGTGATAATACTGATAATGCTAATTGTTTCTGAGATTTATTATTTCCCGAAAATTATTACTTGTTCCATTTTTAATTAAGCACAAAAGGTATTTATAGCGACCCAAACAAAACCGAAATTAAATAAATTGCATCCATATTTCTGTAAATTGAAAATTATTATGGATTAATTATTGAGCTTTCAATAAACTGTTATTATTTCTAGAAACCACGTAGCTTAAATGGATATTCTGAACGTTATTATAAAATAATCGTATCAAAGGATATTTTCTAATTAATATTCTTAATGAGTTTGTATAGGAAGCAATTTGGGCCCCCATAAAACACAGGATGTATTAATTTATTTTCGTTTTCATCATGGAACTTTATGGGTCTCCATTAGGTATTTGAAATATCTAAACTTCATATTTTATGAATTTGTGAAATGAATATTTCACAAATTCATAAAATATGAAGTTTAGATTACTCTGACTCATCACAGGGAAACTTTAAGCTATAAACATTACAAGGTCACACTCTAAGCGGGATTGCGCCTATTAAAAATGTATCAAAGAAACCCTTTGCACTAGCTTTAGCGAATAAATTGTGTACCTACACACGTCACTCAGTCAGTGATGAGATAGGTGAGAGCAAGGTCGTCTGCTGGAAAGTTAGAAATTGTTATTATAGTGCGGGCTCATTAACGTAGATTTGCTACTTACCTACTTTTGTAACATGACTATAAACCGATTAAATGATTATTATAATCATCAATAATCAAAAATACTAGTTTTCTGCACTCCTTATCCATATCAACTGTGCCAAATTTCATACTCCTCCGTTTGCGTAATTTTCGTAAAAAGGGGTACAAAGATTTGCTTCCCGTTTTAAAGAAAGTATTAATATGTGAAGAAAATATTTAGATAAAGACAAGACTATTTGTAGAGTGTAGATCCGCCCTTATTAAGATCACATTTCTAATAGCGAACATCTCCGATGTCACATTTGTCAGTTGTGCCGGTGGCTGTGTCGTCTTAACATGAGTGGAAGGCAAGTTGGTTAGTTGGCGAGTTGGCGAGCTAATGTATGTAGATGAGGGCGGTTAACTTCACATCGGCTGCGACATGACAGGTGTCATGCGGCTACACCGGATGCCGCCCGCGATACGGCACCGGTAGCACGCCGTTTGTCGCCGCCGACGATTTGTCAGTGTCGTTTGACGCGATGCTACTAGCCGGCGACCTACACGTCACGGCCACCAGATACCAGCCGCGCTTACATCAGATATCTAAACAAATTTTCACTCCCGTTGACATTGCAGACCCTACATCTCCGAAAACCTTTGACTTCAATCACTTAGGATTTGACGGACGTTGTTGGAATTGTGGCGATATTTTTTGTACAACTTTTCATCTTTTCTGTATCCAACGGCTACATTTGAATTTCTCTATTCAAATTTATGTAGCAGAAGAGATGTGGTCCGCAAAGTCACGAGGTGAAATTGAATGGAATATACTTTGATCACATCTGGCTCGAAAATTGATTGCCGCTGTTTCACCTGACAGTCTTTATTTTTTCGTGTCGGGGTAAAAATATAGAGCAAGGTGGAAGCAATTTATCCAAAATAAATCTAAGCTGAGAAAAGCCATATAGCTGCCGTTTTCCAATGTGACCTCGATCTCATAAATAAGAATGAGGAACGGCGGAGGAACAAAGCGCCGGCGAGCGGTGCTCAAAGACGATTTTAAAATCTTATCTAACTCTGAGGCGTGATTGACAAAAGTCGGGCGGAATTCGATACGGCTGTGGATGTTTGTCGAAGGCTTTTTTGTGGGCACAGCAGGAGGCGCTTTCCGCCGCGGAAGCGCACAAAGAGATGTGGCTTTTGGGCCGATCGTAAAATCCGTCGTAACTGCGCGTAAAAGCAACTGGGCTCTCGGTGCCGAAACACGGAAACTGAAAGTTGCTTTAAAATGGAATAAGGAGTATATGTTTGTTCTCAACTTTGATGCATGAATTTTAGTAGAGATAAGCCAGTTTTATGGGGACGGGGCTATGAATATTATGATACAGATAAGTTTATTTTTTAAATAAGGACACGGGTATACGTACGATTTAACATTAATAATATTTCGTGTTCCCAAACATGTAGTAAAAAAAAAACATGATTTTGCAACCCAAGCAAAACGGAAAACGATTTTTCTCAAATCAATAATCCAAATCAAAATGATTAAAGCGAATCGAACGTAATGGAAAAAAATATATTCGCACCATTAAACTTATTTTACGATTTCATCGTGAAGATAATGTCATCGAAAAAAGTCGACGGAGCAGTCATCAATCAGGCGGACGCTCTCGAGCCCGCGCCGAGTGTGTTTTTGTTTGTCCAACAGTCGCGGCTCGCGGAGCGGTAACGCCACTAAAATATATTGTGTTCACTCACTAAACAAATTGTTTTAAAACGGAAGAACGCTCCATTTCCATCGTAGTCCGTTTAAAGTTTAGCTCCAACTATTCATCTGAAGTGATTTACGAATTAAGTGAAAATGTTACCAGTTGCTACCATTTTTCTTGCAGAAAAGATCTAAATCGTTACTCAAAATCTCTACCGTACATTTCATGCACTGCTTTTCAGCATTTTATCTCGATTTCAGACATAAATTCATTATGTAGGTAGACCTATATTCATCACAACATGGCAGATCCAAGATTACTATTAAATTGTCCACGTAATACGAACGGGGGTGGTACAGTACACCTACTGATAATGTTTCTCAATTAACTGCTGAAATAGTTGTAGGTACGTGATCGATTATCTGTTCTCATATAAACTGTCCGAGACACGTCTTATCTCAATTACAGACGTAATTATAATGTGCTGTCGAATACAGACCCAAGTAACTATCAGGATGCCCGATAAACTGGATATTGAATTATCAAATAATTTGAAACATTTCTATGATATAAATGATTTTCTTATTTATGAGAAAAAAGTTATAGAATAATTGTTTTAAAAGCGGGTATTAATTGAACCATAAAAGAAGATGACATTACGTAGATGTCTATATGAATTGCGAAGTCTTTAGTAGGTAATTTTACGTCAGGCGTACCCTAGACCGTCAGCCTTGCTACTTTTAAACTCACACTTATCAGAGCCGAAAGAAGTAAAGGAGCAAAAAGAATTTTAGAAGTACTTTTAAGTAATCCTATGAAACCTCGCACACTAATTCGCGCCGAATCGGAAGGTTTTGTTTAATTCGGCGTGGTCGATTCTTTCGGAGTGGACATTTGTCCGTTTACCTTTACTGAACTACCTACCACTGCATGATCTATTTTTATAAAGCTTGTGCGACAGTTAACTTTTATGGGTGAATTTAACCAATGAAACAGCACATCTAAGTCGCGTTCAAGAGCTGTCAGTGTCCAGTATTCCACAGCAATGATGAGACTGATAACTCTTTAACGCGGTTTAGATGTGCTGATCGCTTTCAGTTCCATTGTTGAAATTCGCCCAAAAGCGAATATGAGAAACGAAAAGCTTCGTTTTAATGTTTTATTATTTACAGTGCGTTTAGTCAAATCCTTAGTGAGTGAAACATAAAGACAACAAGTGAGCATAAGTTTAAAACTTTATCCGGCGGTCTTGGAACTTGTCACGTGATTTGAATATCCACTTTGTAAAGACGTGCATTCACCACTAGCTTATGCACACGTTCCTCTGAATTTTCCGACCGCCTAGTGGCTACTTTGGACAATTTTTGCGTGACATTATTGTCTATATTGGTCGTCGTTTAATGATAAATGATTTTATTTCTGTGAGTTTGTACAAACAATGTTACACATCAACCATTTTTTTTAAACCGGTTGAACTCGGCGTTTCCTATCTGACTACCTACTCTGAGAAAAAAGGCCAGAACAAACTCAGGGTCACTGTCTCTTTTGCTCACATAATTTCGATCAGATCATGAGAAGACCATGTAGATTGATGTCTGAAATGGTCTTTTGAGGAAAGAACTACACAGATTGAATGGACTTGTCCAGTCAGTGCACACATTTATCAAAAAAAAATAACGGAGATCTGAGAGTAATGAGAGTTCTAATCATCTTCGTTGCTACGGATTGCACGTCCTTATCAGTGCTAGTATCATAATCACTTTTAACAACAACTACAACTACGGGAAAAGGCTGACAGATTTTTTACCTACAAACAAAGATCAAATTATAATAACAGCGATCGATTTTTGATAACCAGTTGAATTCCAAAAAAAAAAAAAACAAATGTTGTATCTGTCTTCTGTCTACAGCATTTTCCATCTATTTTACTTTTGTGCCAGTTTTCAGTATAACCAAATGCAAATGAATGTGTTAAAGTGCAATGTCCGGTCCGTGAATGGCGATGTCACACACAGAAACCGAGTTTGCGAACATTTGTCGGTTTCTCGCCCGGTGAATACTCCGCTTTACATGTCGTCTGCAGTCAGTGCAGCAAGGGTTTGTTATCTATACAACCAACTCACCCCCCTTATGGGAATACTTCATTTCCCCTAGAAAATGCAATATTATAAATTGAACAGTTAGGTTATGTGGGATTTTGACGTCGTTTGTGTTGAAAATGGTAATGTTATTATCAAAACATCGTACATAAATACTTACACAGCAATAACGTGGGAGTCAGAAATTTGAATCGATGTAGTCTGCTTCCAGGAAAAAACTGAATTATTTTGTCTCCGTTTGTTTTCATTTTACTATCTGCTGAAACCATTGAAGCTGTTATTCCTAGAAGATTGAGCCATCAATACAAATCAATTGATGTTGGTGACATTCATATGAAGACATTTTTACTGTTTGATCCAATTTCCAGGAAAGGATCCTTTCATCACAAATATAAAGGACAAATTTATCATCGTTTCTTATTTTTCAGTCACGCAAAATCCAAAAACAGCTTCAAAAGAAAATATAAATACTTACCTCCAACAAAAGGACCGGATATCGTTATTTTGAAATCTGAAAGCGCTCTGAGAATCGTGGCAGGTGGCGCCACCTGTCACATTGTATCCAGGGGGATCTTCCAACGTAACATGAATACACGACATACCACGCATTCATTCATAGCTTCGCTTCTGAAGACACCACATTACATCCAAGACTCATGGCGTGATGATATCGTTTTTATCGCCAATAAAGTAAATTTACTGCTTCGTTTTTCTTTTGTTTTTTTTCTCTCTCTTGGCATATTTACTTTGTTGCAATCCCAAACGCGACATTACTATGGAGGAAAAAGTCAAAAGTCATATGGGTTACACTATTCTTTTTCGTTTATTTGTATTTACAAAAGCCTTGGAGCATATTTACCGGTACTTATGCATACTGAGCGAAGCATAGACATTTCAAAGAGCGAGACGTCATATCAGTAAGGGGAGCAGAGCACGATATTCATGGGTCGGCAATTTTCGTAAATCTCTCAGTAAGTGAGCTCATGTTGCGCTACACGTACAGGATTAGACTAAGCTCTGAGAACTGTTTTTCCCTCCACGATTCATTCGAGAGAAAGTGTGCCGGAAATAAATAAAGCGGAGCGGGAATGCGAGACAAGAATACGACTTTAGCGAGCGAATTTTCCACGAATGGCCTCAAGCTCTAAGATAATATAAAAACGTATTGGACCCCAGCAAAAGTAACACACAAGTTTTCAATCATCTTAATACAAGTTCCAGTGGAGAGTTACAGAAATGTTGAATTACACATTGACAAAGGACGACGCTAAGACAAGCGAAGTTTTGTTGAAAAATTACTTTTGGAATGTAACGGAATATTCTGTTTCTTTTATCAATGTTGAGTTCTTTCGCTCTTGAAGCTGAGATAAGTCATCAAATTATGCGAACGCTATGGTGTTTACAAATTGTTCCAGAAACGAGTCACGTTTCCATTTAGAGGTAAGCGTAAAAATTGGCCCAATTTAAATAATGTTCAGTTCCTTACGCCCCCCTCCCCCCACCCCGACAGACACTCTGTTTGTTTGGATGAGGTGACAAGATGACACTCGCGCAATTATCATAACACACTTATATAAATTGACTCTGATTTGTATTTTTTCCAGAGATGATGGAAATATTTTGTGATGTTTCTTGTATGTTTCATTGTTATTGTGTTATGATATCATTTTCAATATTTGGTAACGTCGATTAAACCTCGATAAGTGACGTATATTGTGTTCATAAATCGTTCGCATTTCCGACGTGATTTCAGGCTCGCACGTAAAATCTGAACCTTGATAGGTAATTTTCGCTGCACATTGTTCAATAATAAACATATATATAGTGTAGAATCTCCGACAAACGAAATACACAATACATGACTCAGAAATAAAGGGCAACAGTAGGTGTACTCCTTCACTTATAGGAGACCACAGCATGTACAATTGCACAATGATAATAAAATTAACAAAATAAGCTTCAAAGTTAAACATTATTAATAATAATAGTCATAATATTCATAGAGATTGAAATTTTTGAAGCACTTATTTATGTCCTTAAAAAATATTTACTTTTTACAAAAGCGACTTATTTCAATCTCTCTTTGAAAATGATGACTAGATTATTAGTTCAGTAAACTGTACTCAAGAATTTAGCATATGGTTCTAGGCCCCTTTCGCAGAAATTTAACCTCGGTTATGCAAAAAATATATCATCTGTTTCATAGAAAAATACAATACCTACCTACCAATGCGGTCATAATGTAATGATTTTATTTACCCACGAAAAATTGAAACACTGGGCTTTCTAATATTTTACCGTTCAAAAGGTTATTCGTCAGTTTATGCGCATTGTGCGTAATTGTATTTATTATTGTTTTAAAAAAATGCGTATGCTAGAACAATCGCCCACTTTAGGATTGTTTAAACGAGCTTAATTTTAATTTTGAAAAAGGAGGCTGTTATTTTTGTTTTTAGAGAGAACAAAGCAATAAAACGTTTATGAATTCAGCAGATTTTTACCTAATGTTTGTGGAAATGGTTAGAATGTGAAAAAAGGTACATTTTTATTATAATAAGTTTCAGGTTCATACAGGGTCGTGTCTCCATGACAGAAGATTATAGATGGCCTAAGTACATCCTACTAATCCTACTTATATACTCGTATCTATCCATATACAAGGTGTAACTTAAATAACGCACAACCTCTGAAGTGGTTATTGTACTCATCATTATCAACAACTTTTACTATGGGAACAAAACTGAAATCGCGTAAAAAAAATCAGCTGTTCCCTACATTTGAGTACAATAACCCCTTAAGGGTGCTTTCACATTTTTTCTTGAATTTGAGCGTTTGACTCGAGATTTGATGAGTGATTATGGTTTAGATATAGGCAAAAAATAAAAATATGTCCGGGAAAATTTCGTTATTTGTCTAGGGAGCGCTCAAAACAAATTTTTCAATTTGTTTACATAAGTCAGTAAAAACCTTGTCTCGGCAAAGGATGTTTCGTAAAATGTTACTTTCGGGCATCTTTTGATGCTCTCTTACAGGGAACATATAATAGTTTAGTAATTTATAAAAATGTCTGTGGTAGGGCTGTAGCTTGTTATTTGGAATGCTCAAATCAATTTTTTATGTTTCATATAATAATAACCCAAAAATAATTCCGTGAAACAGAGAATTTATGATAATTTTTCACCTGAAATCATATTTTTTATCTATGTATGTTTAATCAAAATTCAAACAAAAAGTATTTAATAACTAAGGTTACTAAGTCAACTTGCTTGAAAAAAAGAAACAGTCATTTACAAGTATAATTATATTTTTAAACAAGTTTTTAATGCAACGCTATGAATCAGTAATATATCTCGGGACGCGCGGGCTTTAGCTATAAGTCCGCGCCGGTTTGTTCCTGGGCGTCCGAATCATAATGGTTAGCATATCTGAGTAGCATACTTCACTATACACGCACGCACGATCAGCTACCACGCGCCGTTAAATTTACCTAAAACGAAATACTTCAATTTGTAATAGCCCTCTTAAGAGGTTGTGCGTTATTTTTGTTACACTTTGTATGTAAAAATAAATCCCTATTTCTCTTGGTCACTGCAACATACGTGACCGTCTGTACCAATTTTGCAACTAAATTCGTTTTTAGTTGTGTTTGTTATTTTCAGGAGAAGGTTCTTATGAAAGAAAAAATAAGAAAGTTGCTCGGAACATTGTAAAATAAAATAAAAATTACGATCATATTAATTTTTCTAATATGCGAATTCAACATTCATAGTTAAGACGTTTGACGGGACAGCTAGTAATATTATAAATGTGAAAGTTTGTATGTCTATTACTAAATCACACAAAAACGGCTGAACAGATTTGGATTAAATCTGGCACACAGACAGTTTATTACCTGGATTAACACATAGGACGCCTTTTATACTGGTGCGTTCCTGAGGGACCATTTTCGACGCCAACGCAGGCGAAGCCTCTGGAAAAAGCTAGTATTATAATAATATTCTGATACCAAAGAATTATTGTTGTATGAGCAAAACCGAGTGATTACGAATAACAAAACTTATTTTGCTTTCTTTTAAGAGATCAAAAATAAATGATGAGACTGCAATAAAAAATGTTAACCTCTTCATATTTCTATGAAAATCAAACAAACATTATTGCATGTAAGTAAAATTGTAACTTTCTCAAAAAAGTGACGCTTGAACAAACCACATAATTAAAAAGCTTTTGTAAATTGTAATCAGTTATGCGTATAGTTTAAATAAAACTTCACTTTAATTAACGGTTTTCTTTAGATGCTACGTTTTCATCAACTTCCATTTTAATCCTTCCTTCCTTCTTTAGTCATTAACTTGCACCAATGACTAATGAAATGGACTCGCAAACAAAGCGTTGTTGTTAAAAGGTTTCTGCCAGTCTTTTCATCAAAATGTGAATTAAGGCAACCGCATTGAAGGGACTTCCTTCTTCTGAGTAATAAAGATTAGGAAGTAAAATATATATTTATCAGCAAAGATGGAGCGAAATAAACTTTAAAGTCGGATGAAAAGTGTCTTAAAATTTAATTACAAGGGAACACTTAAGTTTACACGACCGACTTCATATCCTTTGTTTTATAGACAAAGGGGGCGTCTCATGACTGCTTTTACATTAAGTCCCCGCTTTAGTTCTGTCGCAAACGGCCACGGCTTTTGTATGGGAACGTATGAATTGATATTGACTTGCTCCAACATTGTGATTCATTTCCCTGATTGCATTCATTTGAGATATGATTTTGAGTGAGTTTGTGTTCTCGCGCAGGTATCTACCTAATCAATTAGTTATCTTTGCAGTGATTTCTACCTCAGCGTTTTCAAGTTAGTTGATGTGGGGCAGGTTCGAAAGAACAACCAATGAGGCTGCTGTAATAGCAAGCAAGCTTCTGCATTTAGATTTCTTCATGGATACTTATATAAAGCCTACCTGTATTTCGTTTATCAAAATCATGCTGCGAGCACCCCGTGTATTTCCAAAACGTTGCCAAACTAATATTGTAATAGACAGAAACATACGCCCACGATCAAAAGCTCCGTGAAGTGGAATTTATAAAAGTTGGTACGCCTAAAAATAGAATTTTCCCATTTACCATTTTGTGGCCGACGATAAAATGAAATTTTGTTAAAAAAATCCGCTCACAAACGTTTTAATCAAATATCAATTTTGGAGGTTATTCACTTTGTTGGAACGAAAATAAAAAAGTTATTTTATCTGAGTGCTCATTCCATCTACCCACATCCATTTGATGAAGCCTCTATGCGTAGAGAAATCTGACGATATGGCAGAGCGAATTTCATAAACGTAATATAATAAATAAAGCTTTCAAATATTAATATCTAACCTCTATGGGTACAGTTATATAAAAAGTAGAGGTTATGTTTTGAGCTTATTTCCCTTAAGATTTGAGCATAACACTATAAGACACCTTTTGATTTATCGCCAGTCATATAACGACACTGATAGAAAGAACATATATTACAATACATACCTATTTAAAAAAAAACATCATCATACTTATTTTTCCAGTATCTTAGGTTAGATTAGTTTAGTGACTGGACCGGTCCACGCAAATCTGTCTGGTTATTTTCTCAAAATACCATTTCAGGCACTAATATACTAGTATATATTGTCTTCATAATAATATGATCTGAGCAAGATTATGCCTGGACTTTAAAAGAGACTTTGACCTCGGAGTTTCTTTCCCCATTTCTTCTCAGGGGTAGTCAGATAGGTAATGTTGACTCCATCTTGCTTATTTTTTATATAATGACGTGTAAAACTGATTCCGATATTCTATACTGATTTCGATATATGACAGCACAGTTGGCGCAGTGGTTAAGCGATTGACTGCTGCGCTGCGTGTCGCGGGTTCGATTCCCGCACGGAACAAATATTTGTATGACCTACAAGTAGTTGTTCCGGGTCTGGCTGTTTGTGTATGTCAGTTTAAATGTTTGTAAACGCACCCACAATACAGGAGAAATTCCTAGTGTGGGGCTACGTTTTTAAAAAAGAAAAAAAAAATTACATAATAGACAATTACATTTCACAGTTACCTACGCAAAGCAAGTGCTCCAAATGTTCAAATAAAACATTAACTAATATATTTTTCAGTACAGTTAGATACTTGCGCAGCTTTACCTCAAAAGCTGCTACTCTCGCTCGATGTTGAAATATGAAAAGAACGTCAGTCAAATCTCTGCCCCATTGCGTTGTTAGCTATTATTCTTGGATGATGAGCCCTGCGGGAGCCAAGTGTTTCGAACCGAATATTTTTCAACGAAAACGTATCTACAGTCATTTATCCTTGCATTTATCATGCCAACCTCGCCTTTTAACTTTTAGGGTTGCCAACGAATTCTTGAGTGAGGCTATGAAATATGCAGCTTTGGTTGAAACAATCCTTTTTTACGACGACCCTTCCTTAGCTACGTTATATCTCTTCAAATTTTACATAGTTTCATAGACATTTTTATGAAAATGCGAGTTGTTAAATCTACCTGATATGTTTCGTGACAACCCTAACTTCTAAAAGCTTAGTTCTGCCTCCCAGTACGTAGGTACTCGGGCTTGTCTAACGAACCGTGTTTAAAGCCTCGTTAGTATCACTTGTCTACGACTGATGATGTACTATGAACTACCACACCTATTTGCGTACTCAAAATGTACAGACTAATTTGGAGAACATACAAAAAGTTGTGGTCTGTGGCGCGTCTTGGAGTATCGACTCGTATAAAGTTCGTGGCGTTCAAATGTTTTATAGTGGCATGCGGGTTAGTGGTCTACTATTTGTTGAACTAGTATCCTTTGATGGTATTTTTGTTGACTGTGTTTTGTATTATATGTATCTATGTTTGTCTCTGCATCACCCAAAGGTTGACTGGTGGAAAATGTTTGTGGTATTAAGTCCACCTCTGAACATTTATGTGCTTAAAGTATTAAAGTAAATATTATAAGAGTTAAGTAGTAGCATTTGTGGGAGCTCGTGGCTAAATAATAAAAGGTGCATAAGTCGATCGATCGGTCTGTGGATGGGTGACCATCTTTCGATACCAAGACCCCTCCGTGCCTCGGAGTGCACGTTAAGCCGTTGGTCCCGGCTGTAATTCGTGGATCTTTGACAGTCGTTTGGGGTCATCAGAAGCCCGAAAGTCGGAAGACCAGTCTTACCATGAGATATTGTATTACGCAGTAACTGGGTTGTGAAGGTCAAATAAGCAGTCGCTCTATGTAAAATATTGGTAAGGTAGATGATGATAAGTTGCAGCATTTATGTCTTTTGTGTATTGCATGAGAACGTTTTTGCCTGTAGTGTATACGCATAATCAGTAGGCTCATATGGGCTCCTTAGGGATTATGTTTTACGATACATAAAATTAATGATATACATAGGTACTTAAAAGTACAATATTCGTCTATTAAATTAAATATTTACTTTCCTACGTAGAATATATGTTTGATACTATGTTGTGACATGTACCTAATATTTACTTTAAAATATTAGTTAAGTACCTAATACATGATAGATATTTTTTTAGCTTTGACGGTTACGCACTACGCCAGAGCCGCGCAAACTAAGTCTATAGCTTAATATTATCTAATTCAAATGATAAAAATATACCTTGGCCTTATTCTGAAATGCCGTTAAAGTAAACAAAATTAATAATCTTCCTAAAGATATTCAACTTCCAAAGTATTCGATACATTTTCATTTGGTACCCTAAGTTTATTTACTTATAAGAAAATACCAGTATCGTCGTGCCCATAGTAATATCATTTCGGATATTTAATAAAATCTCAAGAGGAATGAAAATATTTCTCATGTTTGCATGACGTATCCACTTACGGTTGATTTATTTTGGTATAGATCGACAATTCAAGAAAAATGAGAATTGTTACAGGTGTTATTCGAGCTCTGAAGAAACTCAACAGAATGATATCATGAGCCCGAACCATTGAATTCTTGAGTCGTCATGAAAGGCAAATATTTCAAGATATTTGTCCATAATAATAGCTTCACAGTACTGGCACCTGCTCCTTTATTACAAAAGAGACAGTTATTATTCTTTTCGCGTCACACGATCGACTGTCCCAAACATTATTATTTTATAAGTCTGTTGGTGTCGACACCTTGTCATCAAACTTCTTTTTTGTTGTCTAATGAATACCAAAAGTGTTTGAAGTTGAGGCTGACAGTGTCAAACTTTTACAATAATCTTCCCTCTTCATTAAGGAACAGAACAAAAACGCGGGCTCATTGGCGCCCAGCAGGGCCACTCAAACTGGCCTATTGAGATTAACTAACTTCGACAGAAAACAACGTAATTAAGTTTAGTCTTGGGCCTCAGTGATGTTTATTGGATCGGCACCTTACTTATTGATTTTCCAGTTCTTAAGTCCCCTCTCATTGCTACCTATAAATAGATTATTATATTAATTTGGCAAGGTCAACGTTTACCGTCGTTTACCACGAAAAATATTTAATACCAGTCGGTTATATTGCTCTACAAACAGATTCTCGGAAAATTTATTTCGGTAACGATACTAGTTAATGAATTTAGCCGGGGTAGCCAGCTTGTTAGTCAAGTAATTATTTCGTTTAACAGCAATATTCAGAGTTATTTTGAATAGGTGTTATTAACATCTTCACAAACTTCGACATTGTTAGTGGATATTTCACTTGAAGCCTTAGTACTTAATTGTAATAGCACAATTCTTGTAACTTTTTTCTTTGTAACTGGATTAGTTCTCCCAGTTTATGTTCCAATGAAACTATTTATCCTTTGTAGGTAAAACGTGTCTTTGTGTGACGTCGGCGTCCTTTGTGCCAAGTTTCCTTGTCGTCCACTGAAACGTGATTGAGTAACAAACAAACGAAGGTACAGGGATCACAGACCCAAATATATTGTACCGGTAATATCCAATCTTTCTTCAAAAGCTGCAAATTAGACATGGTTGTTTATACATTCGTGTTTTGTATTCAATAAAAAGTACTAGGGAATTGCGTTTATATAAATGTTATTTGCAAAAGCTATTATTAATCCCGATATTTTTCTGCTTGAACCAACTCTAGGCACGTATTTATAACACTTATACCTTACCTTTGTGGACCTGACAAGATAATATCACAGATAAACATATTATACCTTTAAAAGAGCGGTTGTTCAATTGTTTACGGGACATAAAACAGGATATCTACCTTCAGATATGGACCTTTGCATATAAAAACACAATTACGCCTATGGCTTTCTGTAAACCTCTACCGGAACCGGGATTTCTTTTGCTATAACATTTCTATTTATGTGAAAGTAAACGGAAATTGTATTACAGAAGTTTTATATGTAATTTATCTATACTTACTTTATTAATATTAGGTATAAAGAGGTAAAGTTTGTGATTTTGTGAGGTTGTAGGGGTTAATCTCTAGATCTCCTAAACTGATTTTGAAAATTCGTTTACCAATAGAAAACCGCTATTTGTGAGTTTCATAGGCCGATATGTATGTTCTCAGTAGTCCGGAGTCTAGATTTGTGCACGGTTGAAGGCTCGCCCCCCTATTACCTACATAGGGCTTAAACCTATCTGGAGCAATTCCAACCCTTCGTTTTTACGAAGGGTTGGAATTGCTCCAGTTATGTTTGCCTTGTTGTGCCTTGTTTTTACAAGGCGTGATGGTTATGTTATGTGTAGGTAGGTTAGTAGATCATAACTAAACATAACTGGAGCAATTCCAACCCTTCGTTTTTACGAAGGGTTGGAATTGCTCCAGTTATGTTTGCCTTGTTGTGCCTTGTTTTTACAAGGCGTGATGGTTATGTTATGTGTAGGTAGGTTAGTAGATCACGGGGCAGTAAGGCAGTTTTAGTTTGTTCTCCCGTGACCACGACCTTGCGAACTTTTGTTGTTCTCTTACCACACGTTCCCTCAGACGTAATAAAATCGCTGCGGGATTTTAAATTCTCGGTGTTGAACCGAGCGTTGATAGTCCAACAGAGTGCATCACAGCGCGTTGTAAATCGAACAGTGTGTTTTACAGTTCAATTTTAACTCTCGGCGGTAAGCATTGCGTTGAAGATACAATGCGTGAAATAATTCTGCAACGATTTTATTACGTTCGTGTGTTCGTCGACATACTGGTAACTCAGCAAAGTATTGAGTATAATGTAACACGTATAAGATACTTGTGATGCATGCGCTGACCTTGCGTTGCCTTTGTATGTATTTTTAAAAGAGGCTTGCTTATATTGGTTTCAGTTACAAGTGACGTGCGGCCCGCTGTCCGAATAAAACTGCCAATTAAGGGCCCTACTAACGTTGATAATAATGTCTGTCAAGACGAGTATCTTTTGGGCAGTACATAATCATGTTCCCACTTCTGGGATGCAGGCATCCTTTTTTTTGCGAGGGAGTGGGCCATAATCAACCACGCGTGCCCAGCGCGGGTTGGGAAATGTCACATATCTTCGATTTTTTGGTTCTGGGACAGGCCAGCGTTTTCTCACGATGTTTTCGTTCACCGTTTTGAGAGCAGTGGTGATGAAATAATTTAAACAAAGTTATGAGCCGGCCGTAAGCGTAAGTCACAGCCACTGGGCCACCACAGCTCTCCCTCTGCTTTTGGGCAGTATTTATAAGTAAATACTAGAAAACAAATGGGGACACCACTGTCCTTTACCTACCCAACCATGAATACTTTCCGAGCTATTGCCGAGGACACATAAAACACAATATATATAGATACATATTAGACCACATGACCTGATTATGTGCTGGTCAGTCGGATTCCAATCATGACCTCGGTTAGAGTGCCCCCTAAGGAAATGCTTTTCCTCGACAAGAATTCGTAATTTTTTCGACGCCCGGAATGATTTCCCCACTGCATTCATGGATGAGAAGCCAACTAGAAAACTCAAGGAAGCCTGGGTAAATCTCCAGTAGATTTGAATATTTCAGGTTCACCTTTAAATATTTATCTTCACAGGGAGCCGCATTGTGGCTGTTTTCTGTTTAAATATGTATGTGTGTTTCATTGAGATGGTGACCTATGTGAAAACAACCTGCCGTGTAAAGTAATAAAATTAAGGATTTGTTGCCTCTAGAAAAGAAAATAAAAATACCGATATCCGGTGTCCTATTTAAGTACGACCGACTTCGACCGAATTTCAGAAGTCGGTGACTTTGGATATGTATTTAATTTTTTGTCACCGCGTTCCGAAATTAAAGTTGTATTCCACTTTGTAGTGATTTTCCGGACGTCGGTTGTTTTTTTTTTTTGGAAAAGTTTTTATTTTTCTTTTAGTTTTAGTACCTATCCCACACCAATTCGAAATTTCACCATCCTTGGGGTCAAAACAATACATATTTATGCGATAGCAGCAATTGCGGTTGATTTGCTGTAATTTTTTGAAGAGTTCCGTTGTCTGTCTCCGAAACGCATATCAGATCTATATGATTAAATGGGACCATTTCGGCATAAACCCCTTTCGAACAAAAAAAGAATTTTGCAAATCCGTCTATATATGAGGGAGTTATGCCCGAACATACATATAAATACATACAAAAAATACTGTTGTCCTTTATTAAGTACGACCGACGAAGATTAAACGTTAACCCAATTAACTGTGAACATATACATACATAAACTCACGCCTTTTATCCATAGGGTAGGCAGAAACTACAGAACGTTACCGGCTACGGTCCGGCACGGCACGGCACGGCACGGCACCGGTACGGCATAGGTACTCGTTTTGCCTTGTTTATGTTCATTAGTGTGTCATTGTGAATTAACGACATCATTTTAAAACTGCCATTTTTGTACGTAAATGTTGAATTAGTGTTTACTTGTCTTAAAGAAAACTCATATACTTGAGAAGTTATTACGTATTTACAGTTGTCTGAAGCTTGTAATAAACCAAAGCGTCCCTTTCTGTGAAGTGTGGTTATTTATCTTGTTCAGCGCTTCCATTTGCCACGGATCTGTTCCGCGTCCCGAATGAAACAAAAGCGGTGTGTATGACATTTGTCAATTCTTATAAAGGATACGTTGCTATTTCGGAAATAAAAGACCTTTCTGAGTAACGAATTATATTCCGATATGGGTCGTTATTCACGGATATCTTTTTCATCTCTATACGCTATATGAAATCTGTCAAATACTGAGATGCTATCCTCTTTGCCAAAGCAATAGATGTTCCGATGTCAGTCAATCTAAAATTGCAACGTTTTAATAAAATATCGTTATTATTGAAAAATGATAAAGCCTGATGTCACACTATGATATGTTCGTAATATTACAAACATTGGTCGCTTCGCAATGAACAAAAATTTGCATGATTTTAGATTAGTTTACTTAAACTAGAGTCCAATTAGTGGAATTGAAATGTGTGTGGAAAAAGGATCTAAGTACTACATATTCATAAAAATGTGTTAATTAGAAACAGAAAGGCTTTAATAATCATGTAGACCTTAAGTAATGTTCGGTTATCAGTCATTCATTGTCTTCAGCTGAACAAATCCCGTAATGGTAATGTAGGTACCGACTGTAGAACACGGTAGACACCTAAGTACCTACCATGTTATACGTAGGTCCATTACCTAGAATGTAAAGACACTGTATTTCCTCGTTCCAGCGCTTTCCGGGATCTGCTTTTCTTTGAGTGGGACGCACCCACTCTAAAAGTATTCCAGTATTCAATTCTATAAAAAGTTACGGATTTGTAGCTCCATGGGTTTTGTTTCTAGCCAGTCTATGCTCGTTATTTATTTCGTTTTTACCAGAAATAAATTAATGTCGGAAAGACTAAAATAAATAATAATTATAAGTAAGTATATTTTTCTGAAAGCTTTGTTTGTGTATTTCGATTGTTAGTTTTTTTTTTGTACGCAAACACGATACTATCAACGTATTCTTGAAAAATAACACAATGTAAGTTCCGAGTTTTTGGTCATAAATTGCCTACTTTGTATTCCTGAGGTATTGGATACCTGCGAGCGTGGGGGCTTTTAATGAGATTGGAAATATCATCCTGGGACCATGTCCCGGGTTTATGTAACAAAATATTTTAGAAACAATTCGTATTGTTATTATTTCTCTAATTAGATTTCCGCATGTAATTATAATACAACAATATAACTGTACAAAATACACATCATTAAGCTTGATTATAAGTACACATACATAAATACACAGTATCTCGTAAAGAATGATAAAGGAGTTTGCGCACAATGGTACTTATGCCTTTCATCCTCAAGTGCATTCTAAGCCCACTCAAACCGTAGCTGTCCTTATTATTTCCGCAGCTGCCTATTCCCACAAAATAGCCATATCTGAAGGATTTATCGGTACATAGCAAGACGACGCCAACCAAAATTCGGGGCCCGACAAAACAATCTCAACTTGACAAATCCCGGCTAATAATCGACGCTCGTTATCCGCACACGTCCGGCGCCGTCCGGCCCCGTCCGGATAGATTCCGACGTATTTGTTACCGGAATTTAATATCGCTAATGTTTTATTGACATTCTGTGAGGGCTGATAAACGTTTACTCTCAAGACAATGGACAAAAAAGATTTAAAAATTGTTACCTAATAATAAAAAAGAGGGTGTTTGCTTTTAGGACTACACGATCGACAGGCGTGAAAACTATATGATTTTCTCATTTTAAAATCTGATGATGACTGGAACCGAATATATGCGATTCAGTGTTGAATAAATGCGTCTCAGCGTTACCGATCAAAGGGAGCCGAGTATAGATTCAGCGTCACCGTCAGTCGTCCGTCGGTTCAGTTTCGTTAATTGTTCAGAAAGAGCGCAAAATGCGCCTATGAAAAAGTAGTTCTCATTTTCAAAACTTCATAGTTTCGTGTTCACTTCAATAATACGCAAAATTACTATGACAGGCAATTGTAATGCGCTGTCTGGAGTCACTTTAGTTACCAATTCAGAGAAACTTATTTCCATAAACACGTATAGTAACTACAGAACGTAAGTCCAATTTCTACTTCCCCAAATTTATTTACGTAAGTGAAGCTTCAGCTTTTGTTTGTGCCAATTAAGTTTATTGTGGACGCAGTAAAAGATACGTTGAACAAGTGAGACAACTTCTACGGGTCACGACCTACATGATAACTACTTGCGTACTTTGTTTTTACCTACCCTAGTGCCTTTCCTAATCTTTATTCGATCGGCTTACTGGAATCCGATTGGACCTGGATCTTTATATTTTCTATCTAAGCTAAAATTATTTTAGAATCCTCAGGCTACAGGTTAAGCTATTTTGAAACTCTGTACGTCAGCGCTCTAGGTGTTAACAAATGGAAACATCACATCAAACTCGGTACGTATATTTTTGTACATCGCGATGTCCCGGGCACAATGCGCGTCTACAATTGAAAGATTCGCTATCGGGGCAAAGTGACACATTTCTCTTTGCCGACTATCTTTTCGGGCGGTTTACGTAAGTTCAGAGAACGCCTCATTCAATACGGGAACATGTGTGTTGACATCTGATTAATGGTCGTTTCGAGCTTTCCCCCGTTTGGCTTCCAAGATTAAAAAGGAAAACATGGGAAAATGTTTTTCGCGCGCCCCGTTTGTAGGCGCAGTTGTTGTGATGTCCGTCAAAAGATATCCTTTGTTGGGCTGCTTATCTATTTATTAGCTTTCCTTTGTATCTAGATTACGTGCTTTGCTATTTGTCATTAGTGAGGAACTGTATGTCAAGGAATTTTTGATGAAAAATTAAATATAAACGTTTTTTGCTATTATGAATTTACCTTTCTTCCCATTTCTTCCCATGGGTGTCGTAGAAGGCGACTAAGGGACTTATTAGAAAATGGGCAGCAGCGTTCTCTATGTATTTGACCACCATACTGCGATCGCCAAACCGCCTGCCAAGCGTGGAGATTTTGGCGAATCCCCGCTTTTGGTGGAGGCTTATGTCCAGCAGTCCAGACGTCTTTCGGCTGATATGATGATGATGAACTGTATGTCAAGGAATGTTTGATGAAAAATAAAATATAAACTTTTTTGCTTCTATGAATTTACCTTGTAGATATCAAATTCAGCTGATATCCCGGATATTATTTATGTAACAAACTAGAGTCCAATTTAATATTCTTTTATATTTTTTATTATGTAGGTTATAACTGCGTTCATTTGTCCGTGTCGAGCAAGTTCGACGTTGACGTCTGCTATGGAAAATAACAACAACGCGAATCATCTTGTTTTGCTATGACGTCACTTAGATTAATGTTGTCAGTTAATTGATGGAACAGATTGGATTGAACACAGGACTGAAACAAAAAAAACAAACATGGATAACGGCGCAGGATAGCGTTTACCAGAAGTGGTAATCGTAGTAGTTCAGCAGCTTCATTGTCATCAGGCTTGTACTGGAATATAGCAGTTCGTCGTGGACGTGGTATGACAGCAGCTCCCTTGCGGTCCTAACATCGTTTATCATCAGAAGATAGCCACCACGCAACCATAAATAAAATACTAATGGGGTTCATTTATTATTAAAAAAAAAAGGTGATCAAAGTTAAGAGATGTTTAAACGTCAAAAACATTCGGTTAAACAGTCGCTAATCATTACTTAACTTTAAGCAACGTTTATAAACAAGAGGGTAAATGTACAACAAGCAACTATCGATGCTCTGCACGTAGCATGACCACCACAGAGTGACTGTCACCAGCCAGTGTCACTTGACACAAATTTGCAGCGCCATGAATTTTGGACATTTCTGGTAAATCATGACTTGTTAACGTCTTTATCTTTTTGTATGTTGCTCATTGGGATTGTCACCCAAAACACCGTTTTGATACGTGAGTTTTGCGAAAATAATAAATAAATGTTCTATAGGTAAATATTTTATTATTAAATCTTTTCAAGGTACTCTGTACTAGCCTCTATACAAAGTTTCATGGGTCTGAACAAGTTTTCGAAACACTTTTTCCAGTCTGCCGCAGACACCTCGTTTACAGCCTGCTCGAACGCTGACAGCGCATCTTCCGGCGACGAAAATTGTGTCCCTTTGAGCTGATTTTTTATTTTCGGGAATAATTTGAAGTCACACGGTGCTAGGTCAAGGCTGTAAGGAGGGTGACCCAGGAGTTTGACCGGCGTGCTGTCCAGGAAGTCCCTCGTTTTGAGCGCGGTGTGCGAAGGCGCGTTGTCGTGGTAGAGCAGTAGCCCGCGGAGCCCTGTGTTTGGTCGCTTGTTGCTCACAACAGAGAAAACTTCTGCCAAGCATTTGGTAGTATACAATTCAGCGTTGATGCTTCTTTGGTTCCGTAAAGGAATTGACACCAAGTAGCTAGTCAAATTGAAAAAGCTCGCGATCAAAATCTTCCCCCCGCTTCTAGATCGTTTCACTTTGGTAGGTGTTGATTCGTTTTAAAACACCCAAACCGTCGACTGGCGCTTCGTTTCTGAATCGTATTGATAAATCCAAGACTTATCACCTGTAATGATGTCGTAAATACGCCGAGACGAGCCTGCTTCAAATTTGTTTATTATATCACGGCACCGTTCCACCCGGGCCTGCTTCTGAGCATCGGTGAGTTCCTTCTTATGCGAAAGTATATACATAGATATTAGATTTTTTATATTAATACGAAGGTTGTTATTGTTATGTTTTATTTTATTTTATATTGTATAAATGTGTCCTTATATACACAGCCTTATGTGTTTTGTATTGTGGATTCAAGTAAAAATAGTTTAAAAGAAGTATTCCAATGCCGCTTTTAGCGGCGGATGTGTCCTGAACGTATTTATACTTGTTCAACTTTGTACCTACCATATCCGACGAATAAATATCTTTGTCTTTGTCTAAAGATGTACGTGTAGAATTTCGTGAAGGCTTCCCGATCCAACCTGTAATATGTGCTGAATCTCTTGATACGTAACTCGCCTATTGTCGTGGATTTTAATTTTCACTGTTAGCACGTTTTCTTCTTCCGTAACAGCTGTCAAAGGGCGACCACTTCTTTCTTCATCCCCCAAAGTTAGTCGACCGCGCTTGAATTCGTTATACCAACGATACACGGTTGCGTTAGAAGAGCCGTCATCAATGAATGCCATTTGAAGTCTATCGTACGATTCGTCCGGTTTCAGGCGACGCTTGAAATCGTAAAAAATCATAGCGCGAAAATATTCACGGCGCAGATCCATTTTTTAATGAGACACGATAATTTAAATTAGCTTGCACACAATGTGGAGGCAAATTTTGAAATTGGAACGTACCTACTTTTACTTACAAATAATTATATTTTCAAATAGATTATAACTTGCCAGTCTCTCAATACATGAAAACTTTTTCGCAATGCTTTCTGAGTGGTCTGGTACATGCGGTTCCTAATGTATTATATGTTTGCCCGTTCTCGGACGAAATTATTGCTATCAATACTGTTAAAATAAGGTTTTGCCTTCAGTGTTATTTATTTTAAACGTACCTACAGATGGAATGGATGGATGGCTTACGTTTCCTTACAAAAAAGAAAGAAAGTAAGTAACTGCAGTGAGTTTAGTAAAGTTATCAAAGGAAAATTACTTGAAAAAGTAATCAGACCATATTTTCAATTAAAAAGCTAACCATTATGTTTAATTATCTTTCAGAAGCTTAAAAAGAAAGTAATTAGCCACATTGTTTAGAAAATTTATTTTTGAAGCCAATTTATTCCTACGAAATTTTAATAGTAATTTGAGTTTGTTCTCTGAAACGTTAATAATAGGTATTTTAATGCAATTTGGTTTGTTTTATTTTCTGTATAGGAGCCGTTTTCACGATATAGTCATTCAATGGGCTAAAATCGAAGCTTGTATTGATGATGATTCTGTAAATTCATACGTCGCAAATCATATTTTGTTCAACGTACAGCCTGACTGACTGACCTGCAAATTGCAAAACTAGTAAGAAAATTTGAATTTCGCGAGTTACTTTAGAGTCATTACGCACTGTCGACTGGTCGCCAGCGACTTGGTCGATGGCGACTGTGTGTTACTATAGTTTAAATAAGTGTTTACGCACTTGGTCGTCAGTCGCCCGGGCAACTCGACGACTCGCCGCGTAGTGGCGACGCACAAGCGACTGCCTGTCGCCGGCGACCAGTCGACAGTGCGTAATGGCTCTTAGTGCATCCACATTATGCTAAATACACAGGGGTTAATTTAAAAAAAAAGTTGATCAAAGTAATGTGATGGTTAAACGTCAAAAATGTATGGTTACATAGTCCCTAATCATTACTTAACTTTAAGCAGTGTTTAAAAATAAAGGGGACAATGTACAGACACCAGCACATCAAGCTACCCCAATCTGTTAAATTTCTTTGATACATTTTCATCTTTATAACATGAGCATAAGGTTCATGTTCAATTGGAAAAATTTGACAGTTTGGGGTAGCTTGATGTGCTGGCGTCTGTACCTATTGCATTGTTCGATGAAATAGGTATCGAAGGATTTGTTCATCTGTTTACTTTGTTTAGAGTGGACGTTTGTTTATTTATGGCTCGACAGTTTGGTGCAAATAGAAGCAGAATTGCTAAATATCCATTTGAATAATTACTGTGGTTTGTATTACTGCTGCCTACTTCGTGATTGAAGTTTGAATTCCGTGTAATTTGAACTTAAAGAGCTTACCTACCTAAGGCAGTAACCTAGTGGTATTTAATATTTAATGATTATAATTATATTTCTGTGAGTGTTGCAACTATTGATTCAGGGATTCGTTTGCGAAATATTAAGCTTTAAAGTGCAATTTTTTGTTAGAGTCATGTGGCCCGCCCCCCTGCCAGCTAAGTGGTTGTTTATGGATTGCTGTAAAATTCACGGCAGGAATATATAAAACGAAGTTAAAAGGAAACCTGTCACTACTACAGTAGGCTTTACAAATTAACGACTACATTCCAACTGCAAATGTACGATGGGCGACTGTTGCACCTTGTACATTTGCAGTTGGAATGTATGGGAGTTTTTTTTTCAACTGCAATTTGAATGTGTTCTTAGGATAAATTAATTCCAACTACGGGACCCTTAATTGTGCATGATTCGACATGAAATTGTCGGGATTTACATCTGAACCTATAACGTCCATAATATTACAAAATTCTGTTTTGTTTTTACATTAAGGTTTTGTTACATAATAATTCATCATCATCATATCAGCCGAAAGACGTCCACTATTGGACACAAGCCTCCCCGAAAAGGGGGGAATTGCCACAATCGCCACGCTTGGCAGGCGGGTTGGCGATCGCAGTATGGTGGTCAAATGCATAGAGAACGCTGCTGCCCATTTTCTAGTAAGTCCCTTAGTCGCCTTCTACGACATGGAAATAAATGGGATGGTGCTATTCTTTTACGTCTGGCATCACACGGAACAGCGGACCAGACAGTCGGTTATTTTGCCTACGTGAAGTGAAATAGACAAACTATCCGCATAAATATCGTTTGTATCGATCTAACAATCGTCACAATAGCAGCTTTTCGAAAAATCTCGAGTAGAAACAGACTTGACTGAAAAGCTAATAAACATAAAAGTCAAAGTAATGAGTATGACTCGAGTTCAAGTAACTTTTTACGAGTGAGTTATTGTCCTCAATATTGAAATGATCTCTTTCCTCCAATTCATTTGTTACATCCATATATTGGTCTTATATTTAGGTATATGTAGACTGTAGGACTGTAGGTATCCAAAAACATACCTAGGTGAAAGTTAACTAGAAAAGGTTTGCGCTTCGGTAATGTTCGTGTTTCCGAATTAGCACGAACGTCGTACCGCAGAGTACCCCCCAAGGAGGCATTGCTTCTTTGTATGAAGTTATTTCTGTAACGGGTTACCTCTCCACCGGTCTCAGATCATTATTTGTCAATCAAAAGTTTATTGGAATTGCATATAGTTGTAGTTGTTGTTGTGTTGTTGTAGTTATTTATTTATTGTACACTTTTTTGATTTGTTATTGTATTTTGTGTTTTACGGACTGTGACCAAATAAACGGTATTCTTTCTTTCTTTCTTTGTTTCGCGGAAAGTACAGACCGAGCGATAGCGGATCGGCCGGCTCCCGCCACGGCAGGTAGGTGCGCGGGCGCAGGCGGCGAGGTAAACAGTCGACGCGCTAGGATAGAGTGCATGCCGTTGATCCCAGCTGTCATTCATAGATCTATGACAGTCGTTACGGGTATTCAGAAGCCCAAAAGTACGACAACCAGTCTTACCAAGGGGTATCGTGTTACCCAGTAACTGGATAATGGGGTCAGATACCCAGTCGTTCGTGCTGCATGCCCATCATAGTTGGAAAAAAGGCTAGGCAGATTGATCATCATGTGTTCGAATTACCGTAAATAGACGGTGATTCCCTTTCTTAGGAAAGCTGAAATGTGGAACGGTGTAATAAAACATAATTCAGATTTTCGCATTGATCGGCGCTGTAACCAATAATATACTGCATGTGAGTATTGGTATATACTTACCTAGTACCTACGATTAAAGTGTGTGACTGTGTGCACACACACAGCTGCATGACGACTGCCTGGTACACACCACAGTGTGTACCAGGCGGTCGTCATGCAGCTGTGTTGCTGGCTCCAAAAGACAAAAGAGAAGTAAGTAATATTCACTAACCCTTTGAAAAGCTTTATTTTGTTGTGTTGTTTCCACCAGGGAAACCTGTACTTCCTAACAACGGACTAATACCCGTTACTGGATACTGGCTGTTTGAGTTTGTCTATGTCACATGAAAGAAATTAAAAAACGAATTACTTTTTACTTCATAAGGACTAAAGTGGTCAGTTTAGTCCCGCTTCGTAGAGCTATATTGGCGTACTTTTAGAGCATGAGAAGTGAAAACAATGTTAATGTTTCACAATTTTCTAGAAACAGTTTCTGTTGTTTATTCTTTAAATTTATCTCTTCGGTGACCTGAACATGAAAGTAGAGCTGGTGGTTTTAACAGAAAGCTCTCTAAATTGGGACAACATCGGAATATTTTTCAGATTCCAAATTGGGTATCTCCACCTCATAGCCATTGGTATGTAAATACAGAAATTTATATCGTTCCGAAATGTCTGTCGAGACATAAAAAACTTTTCTTTTCTTACAATTGATGTTGATCCCTTTCATATTTCTCCAATCCAAATTGAGTTCTTTTTAAGAAGAAAAGTGTGGAGAATCTTTTTGGAGTGTTTTTTAGCTTATGTAACTACGTAAAATATTCATGGTTTGGTACAAGGTTAATTGCGTTTTGAGTTGAAGATGTATTTGCCGGTGAGGTGAAGCTTTGATGTCTTCATTTTGTTATCCACAAAAAAATATTTGATCGAGTGAAGTAAAAATAAGAATTAACCAGAGGGTAGTCAAACTTTAACCTAGCGGTCATAGACGTATAAATAAATAAAAGTAACATTTTGAGACGATAAACATAATAATATTTTATTAAGCTTGTACAAAGAGTAATCATAAATATTTATTCGTGTGTGAGCATAAGTCTATATATTTTTATATAAATAATAATATATAAATAAAATAATTTGAGTAAGAAAATGATGTACGTTGTCGAATGAAATTTAATTAAAAAAAAGAACTGTTTGTTTTATATTCGTCGACGTTCACACGGACGTAACGCAGGTAATAATATCACGGCGAGATTTTTTTGCATTCTAGATCTTCAACACACTGTTTAATGTCGACGGTTGGAACTCGAACAGTGTGTGTTTTCAACGGGCACTAATACACTTTATTGGATTCTCAATGCTTGATTCAACATCGAGACTTGAAAATCTGAGAGTCAACACTTTTTGAACGTCAAACTTACAAAGACAGTCCCTCAAAACGCCCGCCCTTCACCACTTCCTAGTGCTTTACCTGGGAAGAAAAAGCGGTGCAGCAAACTCAATAATTAAATTAAATTTTATTCAAAAAGACCTATCGGCTTTTTACTGATCTTCAACTGATGATGAGACTCCCTTTTCCGCATTTAGACTCCCATTCGGTCCGTTGTGCGTGTAATCATCAACTATATCTGACGACCCTGGTTACTCAACTCTTGTGGTGACCGTACGTACCTACTAACGCTACGGTTTCCACGAAGAGTGGTTCCGTCATAATACTTATATCGGCCGTCAGGAAAATCTAGGATTTTCAGTAGTATTTAACATTACGGTGTCAAAAAACGCTCTGTATTTGTACAGCGGTTATTGTGTGACCGTTCATGGCTTTCTTAGAAAACCAAAAGTTAAGTGACAACTTTAAACTTGGATTTCTCCAAGATCAATTTTACAGTTCGCTGGTACGACGTTTTACTATATAATTTTCCAGTAACTTTTAAATTCAATTAATAAAAGTTTTCAGCGAAGAACGCCATTTTACTAAGATGTAAATTTCTCTTTTCGCCTTTTTACTCATCTGCTTCTGAAAAGCATTTGAAAACTTTATTTTGATTCATAAAAAGGGTGTAAAAAAGTCGCTTGGAAGGCTTTCGTATTAAATAGTACCTACTTAGATTGTTGGTAGCACAACTCTATGTAGTAGAATTGCATTACAGTCGTAATGGGGATGAGTTTAGGTAACCCGCGAAAATAAATCATTAAAACAACCCTCTTAGTTCATATAATCCCATTGAAAGACTATTTCGAAATTGTCTTTCAATCTTTAAATTGTATAAAATAAAGTCGCTTTTCGTGTTTGTACGCTTAGATCTTTTAAACTCCGCAACGGATTTTAATGTGGTTTTCATCAATAGACAGAGTGATTCAAGAAGAAGGTTTATATGTATACTACACTGACCAACACGCGGGCGAAGCCGCTGGCAAAAACTAGTGGGATTATACGAGCTTAGATTTCAATGATTATAATTCTGTAAATATTATTACATAATTGTTATTGTCGCCATTAATATTTAAGTCAACATACAACTTGACACTGCAAATTGAAAAAAAAAAGCGTAAGACAATTTTAATTTTGCGGGTTACTCTTAATTACTATTATTCTACGATTACTAATTTAGTTCTAACTAAATTGTAAAAAATTGTATGTACCTATACGTGTCAATGTATGTAAAACAGCCATTCTAAGAATACATAGGTAAGAAACTAAAATGAAATAAAGGTTTCGATTTCAGTGCAACCCTGTTGCATCTCAAACTCATTGACAATTTTCGTTGTCAAACAAGATAAAAGATTTAATGGCGTCCTTAGCAACCGTGTCACCACCATTGTTGCGAAACAATTTCCACGCTTTAATCGCTCCCCTGAACAATTTACCGCTCGACTGTCGCCCGCACGCGGTTACTTATTGTTTTGTACTGAAAACAGCCTTTTTGTTCCCTTTGTAGAACTATGAAGCTTTATGAATAATAACAGTTTCACTACAATCATGTTTGTCGACATAATTGGCCGAATAACTTGTTTTTAAAACAAGTGAAGCCTTTTATGTTGAGTGTAGGTTGTTTTTGGAACAATGTTGAAGTTTTGTTTTGACGAATGTGTGACACGCGTGTTCCTATTTTCAAGCGATTTTCTCGGAAACGGCACACAAATGTCTGTTCTTTCACTAGTCTATTCCTACTTTTTTTTAAGTCACACAAAACGGAACTAATATACAGAAAATAATAAATAAAAGTTGCTGCTCATTTCTATGGAAAATGCCAGGAGCTGCGAAAAAATAGTTTAAGAATACTTTATACCGTTCAGGCAGTTTGAGTGGGATAAGTCATCTGTTTTTACGTATACATCTGTTTGGAATGAAGGCGTCACTCTTAAGTAGCTACTATTCAACCTTGTTCCGCTTGTCTTGTAAAGTTTGGCATTAATTAAGCGTCATCTTAGGCGTCATAATAGTTATCGTTTGTCAGCCTTGCGGTTAATTAGCACCAGTAAGGGCTCCAAGAAATTGTTTTGTTGTGAAATATTGTAACACCTTTACGTCTTAATTAATTGTGTTTCTGGTAACTAATATAACCTACTTATTGTTATTTTGTTTAGGAATATTGTACTATTTTTGCCGAGTAGTACCTATAGTTTGAATGATAAATGTTATTTATAGCACTGTGTGACCTAAAGTCGCGCTTTTCTGTGACTAAAGTAGTCCACTTTTACACAAAAGAGCGTGACTTAAGTATGGGTTTAAGTCACACTTGCTATAAAATAGTATGTGATACGTGTGACGTAAGTATTTCATTATTGCACGGTAATATACACAACTAAACGGCAGAAAAAACTTGATTTAGTTTTTAAAACGTAGATTTAACAACAGCTTAGCTGACATATAAATATGAAATTTTTCTATGAATTTGAATCAACAAAAAATTCACACAACATTTTCTTAAAAGAATCCAATACCAGTTCTACAACACATACAGACTACCTAGTGAAACAATCGGCATATGTACAAAGAGTTTAGTGCGCGTTCAATTGTTCATTTAGACCCACCCCGAGGGTGTTCTTCGGGCAAATCCCTCTGATGGAAAATGTATGTTGCGGCTGGATGCCCGTTACTGTACAATTAATTTCACCTAAATCTGCTGCCGCAGTGAAATATCCAGTTTCACGAACTCTATGAAAAAAATTAGAATGCAAACAGACATTTTGATGTTAAAAGCCTATATTTATTGAGTTTTGTATGAACTCTTAAATTACTTACATAAGTTAATACATTGGAAATCATTTGAAGGGCTATTACTTTCATTTATAAATTGCTTCCATCATAATAGTATTATGACTCAACAATTATCTTCGGATCGACAGCGATGTTTATTTATCTGAAGAAAATTCTTAAGTTCACTGTTTGTCCCATGTATCATAGCCATGATCAGCCTATAACGTTCCCAATGCTGGGACACAGACCTCCTCTCTGTGAGAGGGAATGGGATGTAATCCACCACGTGGGCCAGTGCGGGTTGGTAGATGTCACATGCCTTCGAATTTTCGGTTCTAGAACTTGCCGGTTTCTTCACGATGTTTTCCTTCACCGTTTTGAGAGCAGTGGTGATAAAATAATTTACACAAAGTAAAGCGCCGCGCCGGTCTGAACCTACGACCTACAGCTCAGCTCAGCTCAGCTCAGTTCAGCTCGTAAGTCGCGGTCGTTACCATGTGACCTATACAAAACCTATGCAAACAGTAATCCTATAAGTATACCTATGTAGACAGTGTATGTAAAAATACGTAATCCTACATAAGATATAGGTCATGAAAAAGGCTCACCTGCCCGAATACGTTGAGCGATTTAATTAATATTTTTATTCTTTCTATTAAAATTTCCGAGGCCGTGTGATAATTGAATGGCACATTCCCATTTTATTCATGTCAATTAAGATCGAGTGACAGTGCGAGGTCCAAATTAAATCTGTGCCACCCGACGGTATTGACGACTTTATGCAAAGTCAAAAGTCAAAGTCAAAGCATTTATTTCAAATAGGCACTCAAAAGGCACTTTTGAACGTCAACGTTTACATTAAAATAGAATTGATTCTAGTCGCCCCTTCCAAAATGTAGTTTCGTATGGAGAAGAATGGGCAAGAAACTCCACCGTTACTTTTTTTAAATGTTTTTTTTTTAAGTACAGTACTCAACATAGTACATTCATTATATGATCATGTGAGAAAACGATGTACCCAAAATAAAACTACCATACCAAAATAGGTAAAAAGAATCAAATTGAAGCAATACAGATAAATTAATTCTATGATAGATACATGGTGCTCACACATTTACAAATATTGTAAAAGTAAGTATACGATTTTCCTAGAATATTAACAAGTAATATAAATCAGTGTTTGAGTTAAATTAATCACTGAGTGTATGTAAATTAATGCAGTACTAACTTCTGCTCGGGACTTCGCATGAAATTATGACGCCCGCCCCGTTGCTTCCCATCCTACTTGCCCTTAACATTGTTTTCAGCTAGCGTTATTTCCGATTTAATTCTTTTTGCTATACCTATAACTTTCCTTGAGAGTTGGGCTATGAAATGCAAGAAGAATTTTTCAAATCTGATTGGTTGTTCTCCCTACATACAACTAACAAATTTTACCTCTTCATAATATTAGTATCATCATTCATCATTTTAGCCGAAAGACGTCCACCGCTGGACATACACCTCCCTCAAGCTCCGCCACTTCGACCGGTTCTGTGCTTCCCGCATCCAGCGGATTCCTGCGGCCTTCACAAGGTCATCGGACCACCTTGTGGGTGGCCTTCCAACTCTAAGTCTTCCGGTACACGGTCGCCACTCCAGAACCTTTCGGCCCCATCGGCCACCTGTTTTGCGAGCAATGCGCCCTGCCCACTGCCACTTAAGTTTGGCAATTCTTCGTACTATGTCTGTTACCTTGGTTCTTTTGCGAATCTCTTCATTCCTGATTCGATCACGTAGGGAAACTCCAAACATAGCCCTCTCCATTACCCTTTGGGTGACTTTAAGCCTTCTAATATGGCCCATTGTGAGCGACCACGTTTCAGTAATATTAGTATAGATGTATCAGAAAGGTGTGATCAAATTTAAGGGCGTGATGATACAGAATATTAAACTGAACTTCTTATCCCGTGGGACAAATATCATTAGGCTTGCCTATGTTCAAAGTGGTACCACTGACGTGTGGTTTATTTTACTAACACCTGAGCTACGAAATAGGTCACTGCTGCGGAATAGGTGCTGTGAAAGTCAAATTGTACCATGAACGTGCGGTATCTTAGTTATGGCCGACTAGTCATTCTGTTTTACTACTAGTATATTGTAGTACTAGCTGACCCGACAGACGTTGTCCTGTCTTTCGTTCTCATCCCTACTCTGTGCTGTATACGGGGTGAGAAGTGACACCGGTGGACAGCTGGCGGGAATAACTGATCGAGTGGTAACTGATCAATTATATCGACTGCCGAGAGTAGAAAATTATAAAAGTACTAATATCGCTTTAAAAAAAATATGGGTTGGTGGTAGAAGGGTGAAAATTTAGCGTTGTATGTACTTTTTTATGTCAAATCATAAAAAAATAAAAATAAATTGTTTGTAAAAAAAAAATTGGGGTGGACCACCCTTATTACTTAGGGGTATGAAAAATTATTTACGTCCTGTTCTCAAACCTACTGAATATACACACATTATTTCATAAGAATCGGTCCAGCCGTTTCGGAGGAGTTTTGTTACAAACACTGTGACACGAGAATTTTATATATTAGATTTATATTGTAGTAGAACAGAATGACTAGTCAGCTTACTTTCGCTTTATTGGAAATCTTACAGGGGTGAAAGTACCTCTACCAACTCACGTATATGAGCAATTTTTATTATTTTTGCATTGTTTCATATTTTTATTGGAAAAGGACCCTACCCAAATTGAAATTTAGCTTACAACAGCACTTTTTCATATTCTAGTATCGCTGTCTACTCATAGTAGTAGAGTTGAAGAGTTATTTCAACCCTTAAAATATGCCAATGGATAATAGCTCAACCTAAAGTTATATTATACAGGTTGAAGCCCTTTAGAACTCGATAAGACATGTATCTGTTTGAAACAGAAACATGTCTTATCAAACAGTCTGTTTAACCACGTGTATTCAATGATTGTATAGGTATACATACTACCACCCACGTAGGTTAAATAAAATGAGGCGAAAAAGGGGAGGTTTTTAACGAAAATGGCTGATAGCACGATTTAATCTACTGTAGATTTTTGTCGACCTTATAATCTTCCCATGGGTGGCGAGACAGCTTAGGGGCCTTAAATTATGTGAGGGGTGGCAGATTATTACCCTCTGCGACTAACAAACATAAATGGGTCTCTCACAAAATACTTTTAAGCTTTGAATTCTCAACTCATTCTAATAATAGGTAAGTAGCATTACTTACTTCATTTAAACATTTAAATGAGTGGTAGAATGGTTAATTAAATAATAACTAACTTAACATATACTTAGCTAGTTAGTAAAGTAAATTAATGTGATATAAAACATTTCAATTCCACACACACAGGTCTAATTACTACCCTAACAAGTTCTCAACTAAGTACCTACCGATATACCTTTTTACCTTCTAAGAGGGAACCTGTAGAGATGATTTAAGAGACAATGATTTCTAATGAAGATTCATTTACGAGTATTCAAGCCGAGTTTCAGAATTAAACTGTACTCAGAGAAATGTGTACGCACGTGTCGTAGAGACACCTCGGAACTGGAGACGGCATGTGTATTGACGTAGGTAAATAAAAGGCAAATCTACACGTGTTCACAATCTACATTTTTGTGGGCTTAATTTGAGCTTTGATACGCCTACATACGAGTTCACGATGAGATACAGGAAAACAGACGTGTTATCCTTATTCTTTAAGCTGTGTTCACACTCGCAAAGATACGAAAAGACAATCGGGTTAGTTGGTTCCTACTAACTGGTTACTTTGATACCTTATTACGTTCCTATTCCTAGGGTAATTTTGGCGTCTAAGGTGCGCGTCCTAGACCTCTGGATCAATCCAGCAGTTAGACACCTAGTAATTATTAATATGACCTTTATGTACGGTTTGTCTTGTACCAAACATAACATAACTGACAGACTAAATTGTTAGTGAGCTAGAAGGCACGCCGTGACGGCTCCAGTGTAGGTTGTACACTCGGACGTGTACCACAGGAATTAGAAGCCAAGTCACGCTTCAGAACGAGTATTATTATTCCATTATAGGATCCGAGGAGTGTGGATAGCTTAACAGTAATTATGGCAACGTACGTGCTGCGGGGAGTTTCTCGTATAAGTTCGCACGGGCACACTTTAATTAGGCAAATGACGAGGCCTCTTAACTTTGTTAGTCTAGTTACCTACCTAATTATATCATTTTTTTACGGAACATAGATAAACAAATCTTTTCACCTTTTGGTTAAGTATGTCAAAAGCGTGAGCATTGGAAGCTTGCATTCCAGCTATGCTCTCATGAGGAAACCGGCATGTCCTAAAACCAAACAAGCCATGCGACGTCTTCCAACCCGCACAGGGCCTACGCGGTGGATTATGGCCCACTCCCTCTCACAGAGTGAAGGTTGGGGTCCCAGCAGTGGGAACAATCTAGACTGCTTATGTGTTAAGTAATGCAGCAATCTTTATGTAAGCCAAGCGTAGTAATAGACTGACGTAAAAATGTAACAGACTTATTTTGTTTCGATTAGTTTGGTTCTTGTAGAGAATCATTTATAGTAGTGAAAGGTCCCTTTCAGAATTTAGGTGGATATTCCAATTAACCCCTTAGCCATTTTAAACACAATTTCTCTAAATGTCTAACCCTCAAAATCCTTTCACCCGTAAATATTTACGTGTCAAATAATCGCTATTTCACTATAAGTGGAATGCCGGGATTTCTCTCGAAGGGTTTAAAATTAATTATAACGAAACTCATTGGACGGCCACCTTTGGATACAAAGCCTATAAAATCCAGTGATGCCAGCAAAATGGGTACGATTTTCAATAATACCTACGTAGCGTGTATGGCGCACACGCTAAACTAAAGTGTACTCACGAAACGATTTAATGATCCTTGGCCACATCTGTCAGCCTGTGTTGTCTATCCGTCTGTTTGTTTGTTTATTATTCTTTACCGTTAGCGTTAGGCTGCAGGGCATTCCTTATTTACTTTTCTATACTCTATCTATTGCTGTCTTTGATGAAAGAGCCGATTTCGCTTCACCATCTCCATATGGACCTTCCGAGCTGCCGTTTCCTGTAAGGGAGCTGTGTGGTAGTTACAGCTCATAGCTTTTCCGACACGTGGTTGATTTGATTAGCTCAGTTTTATTTAAGCTTATAAAAGAGTAGCGGTGGACCAGCGGCGTGGTTTCGATCCAACGCGGGCGATTTACTTTGTATAAATAATTTTATCACCACTGCGCGCAAAACGGTGAAGGAAAGCATCATGAAGAAACCGGCATGTTGTAGAACTAAAAATTCGCAGACATATGACATCTACCAACCCGTACTGGGCCTGCGTGGTACTTTATAGCCCACTCCCATCTCGGGGAAAGGAGATCTGTGTCCCATTGTGCAGTGGGAACAATATAGGCTCATTTTATTATAAAAAAATTGTATCCTATTTAAGAATAAATATAAACTCTCGTGAAAAGTTATAATGACGTTAGTATAAGGCTGGTTTGATTTCCAGAGGGAAAACTGGAATAGTATAATTGGCTTTTTTGTTAGAGAGTTCTGAGTAGTTGCGGGTTGAAAAATAATGTCAAATCAAACGTTAGTTATAGGGTTGATGTGGCCCTAGTTTGACGTCAAATAGTGGGTGTAGAAACAATATCAATATTTGGGTTTATGGGTCATGCTTTTATTTTTGTTTTTTTCTCAGATAATATTTATTTTAATCATGGTCTGTCAGTTTGAATAATTTATGCGGCCTTCCCAAATGTCCTTTCTTTCGTCGAATTGAGCTTCACGATTACTGACAAATGCTTGCACTAATTGGACAGATCTACTCAATCTGTGTGGTTCTTCCTTCAAAAGACTAGATCAGCAATTAATCCACATCGTCTTCACATGATCTGACCATGAAGATTTCTGGACCTTAAAAGAGACTGTGACCTCTGAGTTTGTTTCGGCTGTTTTTCTCAGATAAGTTAGATAGCAAACGCCTGCCTCATTTAGTGTTTGAAATATGATTTACGTGTAAAAGTGTTTGTACAAACCTACTTACAGAAATAAAACCATTTATTAGAAAAGTTAATTGCGTTTATTTATTCTTTCTTTTATTTCCGAAGTTTTGGCAAAAAGAATCAGATAGTATTCAATCTCTTATTCTTAATTTTAAAAGTTCAATTGGTAGGTGTTTATTTTGGTTCAATATGGTCTTGATAAAATGACGTTCAGTTTTTCCTGAATTGAAAACTTTACGGGAAACTTAAATTTATTTTCTTTCCTTAGAAACCTAATTCGGTCTATTACGAACATTTTTAAACAAAAAGTAGCCAAATCTGTCCAGCCGTTGTCAAGTGATGCGTTTTCCAAAGAACAGTATTTCATTTTTATTCAAGTACGTATGTATATCGAAAGCAAACTTAAATAAATATTTTAGATACGTAGAAAAGTTTTACCTGTCACTATTTATAAACCATTTTATCTGTTTTCAAACTTACTTTTACAAAAATACGTATCTCTCAGTTCACAATTTGAAGTAGCATTTTTATAAGAGAAAATAGTAAACGTTAATAGCCCTAAGCTGGCTAGAGACAGCGCTTAGCGTTTTTTTTATTTGCTCCTTGTTTGGACTTCGAAGCGCCTGTCTAGTTAATCTTGCTTTTTGCTTTGCAAAGGCGTCAGCCGGTCATGGACTAAGGCGACTAAAGAAACTGAGGGACAAACATTATTAGGTTCTCGATGAGTTTAGTGACTGGTTGCGAACCCATTTTTAACACGTTGGGCGCCAAGCCCAAAAACAGTGTTTTGGTCTTTGCATTTTATTTGCCTAACTCGTATTCTAATGCTATTTTAATAACATAGGTATGAAAATAAATGCATGATTTTCCAAGATTTTCCACTAATTTTCACATGTGCCTAAAAGATACACGCCCTCTGAAAAAGTTTTTGAAAAAAAAAAAAAACTTTTTCCAGGGACCGCGTGTATCGTTTTGGAAACACATTTTGGTATTAGAATTCATAGTAAAATGTATTAAAATGTGTTTCTTGGCGGACACTCTGGCCTCCGAATGAAGCACTGCCCGTGTTTCCCAAAGGAAACACACGGCCTCTGAAGGTGGTACCTTGTGTTTCCGAAAGAATACACATCAAAATCGCTCAACGTTATAAAGTATCTTTGGTGAGTTCTGGTGAAATGATTTATGATTAGAGAGAGACTTTTGATCAGGGAGCGGTGGTGGTTCAGTGGTATCAGCCTCGACTTACGAGTTGTAGGTCGTGAGTACAGGCAGGCACTCTAATTTGTGAATTCAATTTCATCCTCTCAAAACTGTGAAGGAAAACATCGTGACGAAACCGGCATGTCCAAGAACCAAAAATTCCCAGTAACATCCACCAACCCGCACTGGGCCCGCGTGGTAGATTATGGCCCACTCCGTTTCACAGAGAGGTGGCCTGTGTCCCAGCAGTGGGAACATTATCGGCTGACTATGCTATGCCATGCGTTTTTACCGTAAAACAGTAAAAGTTTGAAGTATCGTTATATTGAGGCAATGTAATTTATTGGTGAAAGATCCCGCAACCAGCGCCAATTCGTAGGACACTTTAGGATAATATAGGATCAGGGACTTCGTCGCGCAACCTGTTATCATTCATTTAGTACATGATTCTGGAATACTGTTTTGAAAATTTTCGTCGGTTATTAAAAAAAAATGCTGTTCCATAGATTTTGACCGCGCAGGTACAACAATAAAAGACGTTTGCGCAAACCAAATATAGACTTCGTGAGGACTGTCTCAAAATTTGGCAAGTTACAACTAAACAATTATAACTATACATTTACAGTTTTGTATAAATACTAGATTCCGCCCGCGGCTTCGCCCGCGCGGATGTCGGAAAATATCCCGCGGGAACGTACTACCGGGATAAAAAGTATTCTATGTGTTAATCTAGGTTATAATCTATCTGTGTATCAAATTTCATCTAAATCTGTTCAGCCGTTTTTGCGTGAAAGACCAACAAACATACATACATACAAACTTTCGCATTTATAATATTAGTAAGGATAAGGATATAACTGTAAACAACATGATCGGCTGTTTAGTTACAAAACATAATTAATACAAAACTAAACGACGTTCTGCCTACGTCAACTTCTCTTTCAAAACCGTAGCTAGTTGCTTGCCATCTACCCTCATTGTTGTCTTGAATACGCTGCGGATTCCAGATTATTCCACGGTCCTTGGAAACCCATTATTAATGTAGCTAGTCTAATGGAAAGTGTTATGGAGTCGCCTTTTATTATCCCCTTTGCTTATTGTGTGGTGCTGCCCTCTCAGCCACTTTGCTTTGAACCAACATGGGTATACGGTATACCTCAGTATGCAAACAGTTCCGTAAACGTTTCCGAGAAGGTATTTTCATTTTAGTGCCAATTTTCTGTACCGTCTTCTATACTTCGTTGAGGTAAAGTTTTCTTACCTTACAATATTTTATCGGTAAACAATAAATCTTCGCCCGCATGATCTTGGAATGAACTGAAATGGAATGTGTCAGCAGGCTCGTGATTTAAGGGAATCGGTATGTATACAGTCGTTGCCAGTCTTTTTATCTATTGTCTGATTTAAGGTTAACCAGGTAATGGCAAACTTTTCGTTTGTATAGTATTCTGCGTCGATTTCCGCGGTGTCTTAGGTCTCGTACCCACGTGTTTGATGCTCTGGTATGTACTCTGTTGGATTCTGAATGTTCGGCCCAACACCGAGAGTTGAAAATCCAAGAGTGAGATAAATAATCGTCGTGATATAAAATAGCCCGTGCGTAGGTACCTAGCTGTTGGCCTGAAGGTCCTTTCAAACTCTACTCAATCTATGACAACAGGTGATAAATTTATTAGAGTTTTACACCACTATAACCGCCAGACATGTTTCGGTTATAGTTATCTTTATATGTCACGTAAATAATGATACTACATTATTGATTTATCTGGAGAAGATAATGCCAGTCGCACTGGACGTCTTTGTTTTTTTTTTAGGTCAGCCAATCAAAGAGCTTACTGTCTGTGATTCATTTGTCGATATACTGATCACTGATCTACAAGTTGATCAGGTTTTCAAAAACCGAGGCTGATTTTATTACCACTCTGCTTTGCTGCCGTAACTTCGGGTTGATATTTGCCTTATCCACTGCTATTTCAAAGCTTTAAAAGGAGGACAAATTGGGTTTTTATCCTTCGTCGTGTGTTCGTTACACGGAACCATGTTACGGATATGTCAGCGTCTATTTGCGTGAGTTATGCTCCTTTAATCCAATTCGGATGCACTAGTGTTTGTAGCCTTTCAACATGGATGGTAAACTTCGTTATTGTGTGTGAGCTCTGCCTTTAGGGAAATTATTTATTTTTCCATCATACTTGAAGTGAACACCTTTTTAGCCGCGTTGACCGATTTTTGGTAGGGGCCAAAACTTATGGGTTCGCGTCACCGACATGCTAATCTGACGTGTTGTTTTGTTCCAAAGTTTTCTGTTTTCACTTCTGTCAGCAGTCCCCATGACTACCTAATTATATTTTTACTTACTAGGTACTGGATGTCTCAGCCTAAATTAAACCTATAATGTCTAACGTGTGAAGAATTTATTTTTTATTGGGTGATAAATCAAAGAAGTTTTGGACAAAGGTTGAACATCAATTACACGTCATAAAACGTAGACAATCTCTGTCTACGTCATAAGACGACAAGGTGATTTGTTTATGTGTCAGTTAGATTATTTCAACATAAGGCTGATTTTTCAATAGTCAGATATCTTTTACTTTTAACTGAAGAATAAATCTGACAGTTTGGCATATTTTCAATACAAAAGCTGCCAAACCGACATATTTATTCCTATAGTAATCTGAGGAATATAGATAATCTAATAGATTAATTATTCGATCAAAAAGTTAGAGTGTGCAGAAAGAGCAACACTTACCGTGATTAAGTTAATTCACGCCGGCGCCGCATGCACATAGGCGTTTCAACTTTGAATGGGCACTTGAATCACCAACTTCTAAATCTCTACACAGCCATGACTAATGAGTACTTTACTTACTTTTACTGCACTTTCCGAACTAATAATGGCACTTGATGAAGTTTTCCGAGTAAAAACAGCCCGGGATGGCTACATCGACGAACTTGCTGACTGGGCGCTGTTGCTCATTCGAGATAGCCCATTACATTGTCACTAGCCTTATCACTCGATTTCATCTGTGATTAAATTGTTCTTGGGTAACCGTTTGATTCATATCTGGTATAAATACCTCGATAGCCATTTATTCACAGGACATAGTTATGGGGCGTAAAGTAGGTACCTTATTTTTGCTGAGCCATTTAAGGGGAACCTAGTCGCGGGCTCGAACTCACCAGTGGGCCTGGCTAAAAATCTCGCTGTCTCACCAGGCTTCGTGTCCGACAGAGATAGTATCAGTGATGAGCAGTTAGACGCTAGTGTACATGCACAACGTTGTTGAGTGAGATGTAGGATCATTTATAGTAAAAAATTCGCGAAAAAATTAAGAAAAGTCCTTTGGAAGATCGGGTTTTATGAAAAAGCCAATGCATAAATAAATGACCAATAAAGTTTATTGAACTTTTCGATAATTGAACCTTGTCGGTACCGATTTGGTTTTGGAGATTTTACACTTCTTTTATTACTTAAACACGCCCAAAGTTACGTAAAATTAGCAAGAAAAACGAGTCTTTGTTGGCTCCTAACTTTTTAATGGGTTTTTATTTTAGTATTCTGTTTCCGTACAGACAATATTCAAAACGATATCATATTTTACTTTGGATGTGCCATGTCAGACAGTGGAGTAAAACACTCCCGAAGTTTGTTTGCAAAAAATGTGGACTAGGTTCACCTTAATTTGAAGCATCGATTTTTCATTATGGCGATTTTACCCATCGTTTTGTCATGATTCGTCTACCCTTTTCCTAACAATGTTGGGGTTGGCTTTTGGCTTCCAGTTTGACTGGTTGCAGCTGAATACCAATACTTTACATGGAGCTCCACAACTCAGTAGCTGGGAAATACCGTATCCCTTGGATATACTAGTTGTTAGACTTCCGGGCTTCTGACAACTGACTGATCCACAAATGGCAGCCGGAATAAAGATGTAACATGCTTTCCGAGGCACGGAGGGGTCTTGGTATGTAAAGATGGTCACCCATCTACGAACCAACAGCGACAAGCGTAGCTTAATCTAATCGATCGAAACGTGCGCCTGTTTTCGCTTAGCCACAAGCCCCCCGCCCCCTTTGCCACTGTTTTGCTTATATTTCCCAATAAATTCAGCCTGCATTTGAACCGCTGTTTCCAATATCCAAACATTTATTGGAAATTTTAGTTCGCAAAGCAGAGAGTTGTAAATGTGAGTATCTGACATAAAGTGGCGGGATATTTCCAGTGTTTTATATTCGAGAATTACTTCAACACGTCATTAAAAATATAAGTATTGTTCTGATTTAATCCGGTCCAGCTATAAATATTTAACGAACCAAAATGAAATATTATTCAGTATTTTGCATCCTTTATGATGCACTGAAATGTTATTTTGTAGTCAAAAAACAAGCGAATGATTTTAATATTACATATTTTATGTCAGCCCGTCGTCGTCGCTAAAATATGTATGGTTCTGAACGCGGTGCCTTTTAAAGTGTACATAAATAATTTCGAATGTATTCGCTTTGTTGTTTCGGAACCGTCACGCCTACACGCCGCGCTGATGAAGGGTAGGTTGTCAGCGTCACACACTATAAATGGAAGGAATTTCATGTGTGAATTTCTCACTTCCCATGAGTAACTTGTTATATAGGTTCGCCAAAAATAATTTCTGTAAACATATCTTTGATAATATACAATTGTAATTGTTGTACTACTTCTTACTCGGTAGAGCTGCAATTTTCACAAACTTGGTAGAATACTAAGACAATTCCACTGAGATACATCCACGGTCACACACACGCACCATGACACTTAATTATATTATTAGGAAAAAGTGCCTTTTATGTACCTATCTTAAATATAAATGAAAAGAAAAGTCCTGACTGACTGACTGACTCATCAACGCCCAGCCCAAACCCTTACACCTAGAAAGCTGAAATTTTGTACAGAGGTTCCCTTTATAATGTAGACAAGGAATAAGGAAGGATTTTTCGAAATTCAACCCCTAAGAGAGTTAAATAGGGGATGAAAGTTCCGCGCGAGCGAAGCCCCTGGCAAAAGCTAGTTTGAAATAAACGTTTTTACTTATTTGAGTTCGACTTTAGGAATCTAAATTTCATGAAAATTATAAGAAAATCTGAAAGGTAAGAAATCCTACAATTTAAGGCCTAGTCGTGTTCTAGGATTTTGTTCGGCTGAATGCAAACAAAAAACTTGGCGAACACATGGAGCACGTGTCACTGCATGACAATATGTTTGTGGAAGGTTCCCACAAGGCTGATGTTGTAGATTCTGATTGCTATTGGTAGTATTGGTTCGATGCTCGTATTCATTCATTAACTAGGGTCCCGATTATTTATTAACTAAAAAGAAAGAAATAATGTAGTTAAGAACAGTTCTTTGCACTAAGGCGTTTGGTTATGTCAAAATAACATATTTATGTCTATACAGCATGTATCAAAAAAGTTTTGGTCAAATTTAAGTGTGTGGACCAATGTGTACTGACCATCAAACTGATTTTTTTATAGTCATGTTCAGATAATAGTCATGTCTATTCTTCCGTCGACAAATCAGTGCTCGTGCTAAGCCTGCCGTCTGACAAATGCTGTAGAGATGTGTTTACAGATGAATAGTGATTATTTTATCCAATAGATATTTAGTAACCCAAGGAAAGTAGGTATAGCAACTATAGGCTTGTGTTGTACTTCTGATTAACTTCCACTTTACTGTGTACTGCGAATACCGGTCGGTATAAGATATTGAATTCGGGCTGAAATAGGAGAAGTATTCGAGGTGGAAATGGAACTAGATGAGCGAGTCGCAGAGCATTGCTTGCATGCTTACTTCCTTCCATTTTATGTTACTTATCAGGGGCCCAAGTCTGCTATTTTTATAAATTCGTCATTCCAACACGATCCCATTGTCATTTTGCTAAAAGTTCGTAATCTGCTAAATTCATAATAGTCGATCATTGGTCGGTCAATGGTGTCGTAATAGAATTGTGTTGTAATGGCATTTTCGTATTGCCATTATTATAAAACTCGTTAGTAGAAATGATTTTCGAAAAACGACTACTACATTTGAACATTTATTCATGCCAGATTTCATTTATATACCGGATGATTTTTTTTACCGTCTGGAAAAAAATAGGGGTTAATAGGTGAACGGAGTAGAAGCCTATGGCACGGAAATTGATTTTTTTTTTTTTTTATCCTAAAATGAAATTAACCTATCAATAAATACTATTACTTATTTGTAGTAAACATTTCATATAAAAATTAAAAAACAATAAAAATTAAAAAAAATACAAAAAATCGGCAAATAATATCAAAATCCAACTTATTGGCACCCTAGTCAACGCGCAGAAATTATGAATGAATTCGTAGCGAAATTCAATCCTTTGATTGAAGCCGGCCGGGAATAGGTAACTAATATTTTTTTGCAGGCGTACCGCTCAAGTGTCGCCGCATGCGCATCCCCCCCCGACCCGCGCGCCCTTCGACCCGAGTACCGTGTCCCGCGGCGTCTTTGATCTCTCTCCAAGTCTCCAGTCCACTAAGATTAGTCATAGCGTGACGTCGATCGCTGTTTTTTCCGCGTGTGCTTCAACCGCCCAGTGATTGTTTTCATAATGACGTATGAATACTCCAACGTCGAGTAGCTTACCATGATGAGGTATTATTTTTTGTCTGGTGAAAATTTAAATGGTGCAAGTCGAATGTACGCCGACGAAGAACACCTACAATCCCTTAGATATAACGGTATCCCTGCCCCCCGGATCCCCAGCACAGACTTGATACTCCGGACTTGTCAGCGGTTACTTGACCATGGCCAGTTTCACCTTCCCGGTCATGCCAGAGGCAGAGGCCCGCTTCCTTGTCCATACACGTAGAATACGCCATCCTGGATTATTTCTCGCGACACCCGAGGAGGAGCACCCGGCAAGCAGCTCGTCGATTTGGCGTAAGCCAGTATGTGGTATGGAAGTTACTCCATTCAATGGACATGTATCCATACCATTTCTCACGTATGCAAGCTTTGCATGCTCCGGACCCTGGACCTCGTATTGAGTTCTGTCGCTGGCTGCAGACCTACCCGTAGGCGAACATTCTATGGAGCGACGAGTCCATATTTACCCGCGTTGGTATCTACAACGTACACATCAAGTTCGATTCAGTGTGAATCACTGAATCGAACTTGATGAGCGTGTTCTTTTATTTTATGTGGGTTTTGAAAACTCCACCAGTCATTGTGTATCGTGATCGTGTATTATCGCGGCCCAAACATTCAGTTTGGGCCGCGATAATATACGATCGCATAGGTAATGGGTCCAGTTTGGATCGAAGGTCGATTGACAGGGAAAACGTATCGTGAAATAATACAGTCCGTTATCGACACAATGTTGGAAGACGTTCCTCTGCATTATCTGCGGGACATGTACTTCCAGCACGACGGATGTTAAAGCGTTAAAACCCTCAAAATACAGATGAATGTGAGTGATTGTTATAAGAATTTAACATCAACAGGTTTGTTTACATTTCTATCAAAGCTTTACTGACCTTACAAGACGTAATTTATTTGGTTTACGGTTTCAAGACACGCGTCACTGTGTATCAAATTATTTGCCTACTAAAACTACATACAGCAAGATGTCGTATGTAGGTACACGTGCAAATGTGTGCGTGAGTGTAGAGCGAAATTAATGCTAGTGTCTCGCTCACACTATCGTCATGCTCCATTCATAGGCAATCGCAGCTTACGCCCATTTACTATTACCTATTTTGGCTATTACTCGTTTTACGCGAGTGCCGTAGGGTGTCTTCTTTTTCATGTATTTTAAGGATATTCGGAACTTTTTCTATATCAATGCTACCAGGCAAAGGTTAGCGCATATGAGTTCTATTCTACTTACACAACATGCCATATTGTTGTCCAGACGCTAAAAAAAATCAGCCGGTATATTTGTACATATTATTTATTAGTGTTATTAGCAATCTAAAGTAGTAGGAAGTTCGTAAATTAATTCAGTCATTCATTTGTCATTATGTACGAGATTACCATTAAATGCCATTTCTTTCAATGGAGTGTCAGTGGCTGACCATTGGAAAGTCATAATGACGCCATTTTATTAGTAGATTACCAAACTTGTCAAAATCAACAATTATGAAATCAACGATAGACCATTCTGACACTATTGTAATAGCAGACTTGAGGCCCAGATTGTATGATCCAAGTGTGTCCGCATTCCTCTCGATGTGTGTAAAAAAAAATTGTAAGTCGGATAAGGAGTTTTTGTTCAAATTAAAACTTCTTTGGAATGATCTGATAAGGCGACGGTAAGGTTTAATGTAAAGATGGTCACCCATCCACGGACCAACCGCGGCAAGCTTAGCTTAACCTGATCGATCTGATTGTTGCTTAGCCACAAGCCCAATAAATAACCTTCAAAATGATTCCGATTCTGATTAATAGTCAGTTACTTACCTAATAATGGGGTGCAGGGTTTCCCAGTGAAATTACGAGATGTGGATAATCTGCTAGACAAGACGATAAAGAGTTAATTTCCTTATCTCTATATTTTTTTAATCCTTTTTTTATGAAACAATAATATTTTTTTCGGACTATAAAGTTTTAGAGATTCTTTTCAGAAAAAAGTCTGATGTAGAACGAAAACAACGAATTAACACCGAAATTGACAACATGATCGATAGTTATACAGGATATTTTTTATCCAGTTCGCAAACTGTAACCATGAATTCAGCATACCTATTATTCTAGACTCCCAGCACAAAAATATTTCGTTAGTTATATCCTTTAGTTATTTCCTCCGTTAGTTATTTCATTAGTATAACCGACGAAAAATTTTTGCGGCGGGGGTCTGGAATGATGCTGAATTCATGGTTACAGTTTGCGCACTGGATAAAAATGTATCCTGTATACAGTTGACACAAAAGGACATCATCTCAAATCGGTCGTAATTGCAATACTAATTGGTCAAGTGAACCTTTACTTGACCTCAACCTTTAGGTCAGCAATCAACGACCACTTCCGGCAGATTGATCAGATTCTTCTGTCAGATATTAATTTGTTAGTAACAGTTAATATTACATTTAGGTTTGGTTTTGAGCGAAACTTAATCCTACTAATATAAAAAAAAATGTGGAAGTTTGTATATTTGGATGTTTAGATCCTAAGATCTAAACATCGAAATATACAAACTTAGTTAACTCAACCCTAAGGCTGACCGGATTTAGACAGATAGATTTATAACCTGGATTAACACATATAATACTTTTATCCCGGTACTACATTCCTGTGAGTAAATTTTAGACCTCCACGCGGGCGAAAGCTAGTTAGTTATTATATAATTTTAGCAATTTATTCTCCATGATATTGATATTGTGTGTAGTGTGTGTGTGTCTATACTCACTAGTAGACTTACCAAGCTACTATATCTTTGGGATGTAAATATTACCAGGAAATCAGAACCGTTTCGTGGCCTTCGTCGTACTGAAGAAGAAACGAACAATGATTTAATACATTTTATAAAACGATACGTACATAGACTCGTAAATAAATAGCAAAGTATGTTTATCTAAACAGTAGGTGTAGAAAGAGAGGCACAAATGGTATTCTGTGATAAAAGGAAAACCTTGCACACCAGGTAGGAATAGATGTGATATTGATACAGGCGCGGCTTCGCTTTCTCTAAACAAACATTCCGACTAGTTTTTATTTCCATGGTAATGTGTATAATTCCAGCCCATTCCAGCCCCTCGCTACATGTCTCCATAATGCCACGAAAACCCAACACGAATCGAAAAGGGGGAATTTATATTAATGCGGGTTGGGGAGCTCAGCCAAGCTTTATAAGTGCGCTGAGATCTAAGTTCAAATGCTCCAAATTTTAAAGTTTGTGTTATGTAAACTCCTTGGTAGACCTTTGGAGAGCTTCTGGGCCTCAAAGTTTGTTTGATCGACATAAACATAAGGCGCTGATACAGTATTGATTACCGCAACACGAAGGAGATTGGCCTGAGATTCAATAGGCAATACCTAGTCTAATAAAGTACTTATATTGCTTGTTCTTATTGTATTACTATAGCTTCCGCCACCGGCTTCGCCCGCGTGGAGGTCGGAAATTATTCCGCCGGAACGTACTACCGGGATAGAAAGTATTATATGTGTTAATCTAGGTTATAATCTATCTGTGTGCCAAATTTCATCCGAATCCATTCAGTAGTTTTTGCGTGAAAGAGCAACAAACATCCATACATACAAACTTTCGCGTTTATAATATTAGTAAGGACTAGCTTTTGCCAGCGGCTTCGCCCGCGCGGAACTTTCATCCCCTATTTAACTCTCTTAGGGGTTGAATTTCGAAAAATCCTTCCTTATTCCTCGTTTACATTATAAAGAGAACCTCAGTGCTGGCAGTGCTGGCTGGGCGTTGATGAGTCAGTCAGTTAGTCAGGACTTTTCTTTTTATTTATATAGATAAAGTATAATCAAGTGTTTATATTGCTTGTTTTTATTGTGTTACAAATGCAGCAGAAAGCTTGGTTTAACAGAAATCCAGTATAAATAAAAACTCGATAGCTTCCAGCGGATATTTTTTTTTGCATTGCAGAAAAAAGTCAATCCGAACGGAATGTTTTCAAGGGATGTTCTTTACCACAATTCAACTGATTGCCGTCATATTATGGCGCTTCCAGTTCACCTCAACCATCCTTGTCTCTTTACGTATTAATTAATATGCAATATGTTTGTTATTTTGTAAGGGTTCCTCAGACCCTCGTAATAATATAATACGTACCTGCTTAATATCTACAGAAGATGGGTGCGTGGGATTTATACACCCTTCTCCCTTTGGTTAATAAAGATTATGCGGAGTTCAGACTTAGGAGGCGTGCGTGGCTGCAGCTTTCATACAACGCTTTAATATTCATGGAATTTAAATACATAATCCGTCTACATACACCTATCAGACTTATCTTTAGATTTCAATCGTTCATATTCAGCTACATATTTTATGTATTTGTTTAAGAAAGTCGAAAATATTATCGAGTATGAAAGCGGGACGAATTCAGGCCATTTATTTTTCTTTCGGTTTTAAAGTAATCTTATCATCTTAACAGTCTTTGAGGATTCAGCTTTGACTTTGTATTCAAACAAAAGGTCGCACAAATGTATATTTTCTTTGAGAAAAATGTTCAACGGCTTCCTAGACTGAAACGGTCCCCGATAAACGGCAATTCCATAGCTTTTTTATCGGCGCACCATTGTGGGATCCCCTCAGCTTATCTCCATCAGTTAATTTTTCCATGACATAGCTATAAAAGCATGGAGACCTTGCTACGGGGAGCGTCTGTCCTAAAATTCTGCCTCCTTTGGGAATCGGAGGGTCGTCCTCTTTATCATTGGACCTAATAAAGTTATCGACGAACCATAGATGTAGATATTTATATTTATGGCAATGCTTAACTTTGGGAAAGGATCTTGTTAGGAGTAACGTGAGGGTTAAGTTCATAGTACCAGCATATTTTATTAAGATAGTCAGAAGAGTAAAGACTTCTTATGCACACTACCTATGTTGAAACTTCACTTTTTCAACACAAAATGTTTGTCAGATTTTAATGAAGCATAAGTTGGAGATAAACCTAACAGTTATCCTTTTTTTTTTAAACATTGTCCCACACTAGGAATTTCCCCTGTATTGTGGGTGCATTTACAAACATTTAAAATCACATACACAAACAGCCAGACCCGGAACAAGTACTTGTAGGTCATACAAATATTTCTTCCGTGCGAGAATCGAACCCGCGACACGCAGCGCAGCAGTCAATCGCTTAACCATTGCGCCAACCGGGCCGCCGAATCCTTTACATTACTACATCTCTTTTTAGGGTTCCGTACGTCTTATGAAAAAAAAAACGAAACACTTATAGGAGTACTCGTATGTCTGACTGTCTGTCTGTCAAAGCCAATTTTATATCTGAAATTGAATAGGTTTTTTATCCTCCTTCAATTTAATAGGTTACATAGTTATAGTACCCAATACCCAGATGTGCGATTCGTTTTCGATTTGTTTTTAAATGTGTACTAAAGTAAATATTGAAATATATCATATCTAGGTTCGTCGTTCATAAACGTTTTATTATTAGCTGATTGTTAGTTGTCCGGAAAGGTTTAATTGCAGTAATTATTAACTTAAGTAAAGTACTATATAATTCACTTGTACGATCTGTTTTGGAAAATGCGTCACCTGTTTGGAATCCGATTTATGGTACACATGTGGATCGCATAGAACGGGTCCAAAAAAACTTTACACGCTATCTGCGGTTCAAATCTGATAGTTGTCCTCTGGACGCTGACTACTCGCAAAGGCTAAGTCACTTCAAAATTATAACTTTAAAACAGCGAAAGCATACTAACGACTTGATTTTGCTTCATAAAATCATTAACGGATCTATATAAGTTCCGAAGCTTCTCGTCGAAATAAATGTATGTGTCCCGCGCCATAGTTTACCTAGAACTGAACGCATCCTGAATGTGTTCACTCCATGCCCAAAAAGAACCAACCTCGGACATTCGGTACCAATGAACTGGTTGATGAGGACACACAATGAGCTCGTTCCAATGTCGTCGACATCTTCGCCAACAAGCTACCGCAATTTCGCCAACAATTGTTGCTGACCCACAGGGGCCAGTTAATATCTACATCTACATTTATAATTACTTACTTTTTTAATTTTCATTGCTAGTATTATTCTTCAGAGCAACAAAATAGATTTAGTTATTTCTATTCTTTTTTTTAATTTAAAATTTTGTTTTCCTATACTTTGTTTTTGTTTAGCCTGTACGTAATCTATGTGATACTATAAAAAATGAAATATGTAAGTGCTGTGCACACCTGTAAGTGAAAAATTCACCGTAGATTTTAAGTTTAATTGTTACAGTAGGTACCCCAAAAATGTATTAGTGAATAAGTCGTTGGAGTGCCATAATTAAATAAATAAATAAACTTAACGACCCATTCAAATGCTGCTAAAATCGGCTACATATTATGATAGGTCATGCTGTGTAACATGTAATTAACTTACATTTAAACGCTTATTGGTAGCAATAGTTAATTGAAGAATAATTGGCCACGTATTTAGATAGGGTATGTAACTTATTATTTGATACTCATCTTAGTCGTTATTCAAATAGCGTGTGTAGGTAATAAATAAAACAACAGTGTACATTATGTATTTATCTATATTCAGGATCTTAATGGTTTACTTTGTCTCTAACTAATCGATAATTAAATTAAAATCTACATGTACAAAAATTGTTTTATATACACGAATTCATGCAATTACTATACTTAATCTAATTGGTAGGTACATAATGACCGTGACGCTCGTTACTCGAGGAATTTACAAATACAATTAATATAATATATCTGACGAAATTCATCATTTTGACACATTCAAGTAAATCCAAGTTTTAAAAACTTCCACACTAATTAGGGTTGTTATTTATTTTAAGTGGCTAATCGCTAATTATATTTAAATTACAATTTAACGTCTTTGTGAACCTGTTTGACGATTTTTGCAATAATTAAAATTGACGATCATCAATTATATTCTTAAGATTATGAATTTCATGCATGAAGATCGTTAACCTAATGCGTTTCCAATGACACTGAGTATGAGTAAAAATTATTGAATAAATATGATTTATTCTGAAAATGGGAACACACAACATTTCACGTACATAGCTCGCAACCAAGCACTCGCGGCGCGGAGTGGAAGGCCTGTGCAATGGTGGTCGATATCTATACCCACTAACGTTAATGTCTCTATACGAAAGGAATATTATTTTATATTTACACGCACACACAGACGCACGAACATTTGGCACAAAGAGGCGTTTCACGCTCACACACGGGCCACGGCACGATCCACTACAGGTTCTGAGCAAATATAGGCATGCGGAGAGATATCTACACAAGTACTTCGTAGCCTCACCTATTAGTCTCCACTTATAATATTGGTGAGTTCTTATTCTACTTATTTACATCTCACAATCAGTCGTAAATAGTTAATATTTTGGCAGATAATTTCCATTTAATAACTATTTTTTTTATTACAGAAATATTGTTGTTTACAAAATAAATATCAAACGCGACATAACCATCTGGGTTGGCACTGTTAAGTCCTAAATAGGCCGGACTAAAAGCTGCTAAAAATATCATGCAAAATGTAAAGTCGTATCGTATAATATAAATTCAGAAATACGAGTCTAATTTCGATCTAATAATTTTCGGTTTCATAATGATAAAATTATTTCACAACCTGTTACAGTATGTTTTGAAGTTAATGACTAATCTACACAGAATGGATGAAACGTTCTATTCGAGTATTATAAATTAGGGTTCGAGATTAAAAAGGAGATATTGTCAAGATTGTGTCAAGTCTCAGTAGGCGAATATATTTCTAGAAGGGTCTAGAAGTTGCTGTCGTAGTCGGAGCGACGACGTGAGTAGTGCGAGCGCGGGTACTCGCCCCGCTCGCCCGTGTAACCGTACACCTGGGAGCCGCCGCCCGTCTGCCCGTACAGCTGCGAACCTCCGCCGTATCTGTCGACACAACACATATCTATTAACATACATAATATGTTCCCACATTTAAAACTTAGCCGACCCTGCTCCGGCAGCCAAAGTTTTGCCATGAAACAAGCAGCAGCGGTTTTCCATGAAAGATGTAAGGCGGTTTCACTGCGGGAAAAGTTTGTGCTAAAAGGAAGCTTTGGTTGTCTCTAGCGTATTTCATGGAAAGTTGAACGAACGATTCAAAAATTCTACAGTATCGGGCGATACTTTTCCGGTAAGCCGTCCCGCACCTGCCGCCTGTTTCATGTGAGTTGAATAAATAACTGAGTAAGGACAGTGTTATGTGAACTAAGTATCTTTTCATTTTTAAAACAAATACAAATTCGTACCCATAAGCATTTCCAACGGGCCCGTAGATCTGCGAGCCTCGTCCTGAGTCGGGCGTGTAATGCTGCATGTACTTCTGTAGCTGCGGTGTCCACTCCGACCGCCATGAGTCACCCGGGTTAGGGTAAGCCAACTGCTCGATGAAAGCAGTTGACATACGCTGGATAGGGAACAAAAATAAATAAGAGATAGGATAAAATATTTTTAACTTTAAAACATTGGACTAAGACTCAATTGACCTTGCCCGACGGGAGATACGGCAAGTCACGTTCTTTCACTGGATGCACGTCATCGAAGCCTCCCATATGACTCTTATCCAAATCGCGAAGCATTTCCTCGCTGAGAGGTATTGGCTGTTTCGCTTTCGCACTCTTCTGTCGATTAACCAACTGAAAGAAACAAAAGAAGAGTTATATAACCAATAACAAACGCATAAATATCTTGAAAGAATTTCGGTTGGGGTTAACTTACTACTGTGACTCCAAATATAACGACAAACAGAAGAGAAGCCAAAGCAATGACGATCACAGCGATGCCCCACTGAGGCAGGAACGATTCTTCTTCGGGAGTTACAGGCGTTGGCGCTTCACGCTTAGGTAAGACTATACAAAAGAAAAAAAAATCAATTATGTTAAAAAAGTGATAAACAGTATTAAAAAAATAAGTGAGTATAGTTTACCCACCTATAAACTCGGTATAAGCGGGGTCCATAACAAACTTCCCGATTTCTAGTTTCCCAGCAGACTTATCAATTGTCTTAGTCATTTTCTCATTACTTTTCTTCATCCTTTCTTCGTCCGGTTGATCACCTAACATTACGTCAGGATCAAAATCATCATCATCATTGGGTGCTACTGTTACTGTTTCTATCACAGAACCAGGGCTGGCATCGTGAAGAGACTTGTGGAACATTTTCTTTAAATCCAATGTGTCTACTCTTTCTTCTACCTCCTTGAGTTCAATAAAGTAGTCAACGAGAACGGAGCCTTCGCTGAACCCATCAATTCTAATACCCTTATACCATTTCTGTAGATAGTCTGATTTCAAATAGACAGAATTCAACTGGAAAATAAAAAGAATTGTTAAAGAATAGCGTTCCAAACTCGAAGGAACTAATATGTTTTTGCAAATAATCGTTAATGAAGTGGATATTCTCCAATTTTAATAATATACAACTTACCTCTTCCTTTACATCTGTGGCTAGTCGTTTCCATTCTACAGTATTGTGATCTAATAATTCGGGTATCCATTTGACTCCTGAAAATATAACAGATAGATAGTTTATAATTTTAAAATTCATATGACCTATTTGGTTTTTTTTAATTATGAAATATTATTTACAATCATAAGTGAATTTATGTTTGAAAAGCTATAGCCATATTTGACATCATTGAGGTGCTGATAGTAAAGAAAAACTAGTACCTGAAACGATTTTTATAGTGGCAGCGATGTCACACTCTTTTTTACATAATCCTGGAGTGGTCGGTGGAGGAGGAACAGGTGTCGTCGTTGTCGTGGTCGCACGTCGTGTCGTTGCTTCAGTACTAAATTCTGGCATTGGACTGGTAGCAGTGGCATTCCTTTGAGCTTCTAGAAGTTTTTCTATAGAAAATGGTGTTGTAGACGGCGATGGCCAACCAGTGAATTCAGTAGAAGCCCTGAAAAGATTTAAAATTCAGTCATGGTTGTGCAATAGTACAAAGTTGGCACTTTAAAATTATAGAGAAAAAGAAATACCTTATAGGCCAACCCTTTTGTATTTTAGGTGTCGCTGGAATAGGACCCAATGGTTTAGAAGTAGTCGTTTTTCTTTGAGCTTTACTGCCTGGTCTTGAGGGGAATACCAGTTTAATCATGCCTCCAGGAGCTTTAGTCGTACTACTGGGCGGCGCGGGCGCTTCTTCAATAGTTTCATTTAATTTAAATCCAGGTGGCAATAGACTTGAAATATCAGCGACTTTGAGCTTGATAAGAGGAGCTTCCGGAGTTTCCTTTTCTGTCTCGTTCAATTTAAATCCTGGTGGTAGCAAAGCTGATACGTCTATTGGCACAGCATTTGCTGGTAATTTGAGTGCGACCTTTGGTTTTTCTGTCACCGTAGTATTTAACTTAAAATCTTTTGGCAAGAGAGCAGAAATATCAACTTCTTGAACTTTGTCTAAAATACCAGATACCGAACTTGATTTGACATCGGGACTCTCAGAGCTTGGAGGTTTATAATTAGGTGGCAATAATTTACTAAGATCGTCCTTTTGTAGTTTTTTGAAGACATCTTCTTGGGGCTTATTTTCTTTAGGCTTATATTCTTTAGGAAGTAAAGATTTATAATCTAAAACAATAACTTTGTTTTTCGCGCTGATACCAGATGATCGAGCTTGTGTTCCATTAATGATAGGGATCTCACTAGATGTCTCTGGTGCACTAGTAGTTGTTGTAGTAGTTGTGGTGGTAGTGCTGGTCCGTTTGTCTTTAAATGAGAGCCTTGATTTATAACCAGCAGGTAATAATCCGGCTATGTCATCCATCACAGTCACCAAGGAAGGTTTCTTCCTCGGCTTTGGTGTAGTGGACGTAGTCACACGATGTGCGAATTTTTTGATCTGCACTGGTAATGGATCTGGAGATGATCTTTCTGTTGCGGATGGAGACGAGGTGCTCTTTAATGTAAATACTTTTATAGGCGATGGGGTTGTAGTAGTAGTAGTTGTTGTTGTTGTTGTCGTACTTTCGGTAGTTGATTCAGTTATTAGCTCAATATTTTTATTTTCGTTATCTAACGATCCAGATAAAACTGCAGACGATAGCTCTGATTGAATACTATCCAATTTGTCGTTAATATTTTCAGTCGACGATGGAGTACTCATTAGACCCATTGTTTCTAGTCTAGGGTCTTTAGTTACAGATTCCACATCATCTTCATCTTCTTCAGTGTCGTCCGCTAATACTTGTTTCTTTTCATCTTGCTCCACGGTTGGGAAAGGTAAGAAACGAGCACCTGAAACACTTCTACTTGTCTGAACTGATGCAACTACAATCCAGTTCTCAGTTGTTACTGGAACAGAGGCGTCACCCATTTGGTTGCTAGTAGGTGAAGTACTTTCTGAAACCGGACTTAATTTTGTTGTACTTGGTGCAAAAGTAACGTCGGGAATAGATATGGTACCATTAACTACACTCTTAGTGGTAACAACAGACACAACTTCTTGTCCTAGAATGGACGGGGTCTCTATCGACGTCAGGTCTTCTTCAGAAGTAGGTGCACTATAATCAGTGACAGGAGTTTCTTTTTCTTCACTAGGTTTGTGTTCAGTTTGGTCTATTACAGTGGTATCCACAAAATGTTTAAAATTATCATCTTTAACCATCGTGCTTTCAGGCTTCATTACTAAAACGTCAAAAGATTCCGTATTGTTTGCTTTGGCTAGTTCTGTGAGTTTTTCAGGTTCTTCAGTTGTGTCATATTCTTCGTCATAAATGTCGGTAGCATGTTCAATTGATTGTGGTTCTTGAGTGGTTTGTTTTTCTTCAGTAGTTTCAACATCATCGTAATATTCCACATACTCTCCCTCGTCTCCTGCATCATCGATTTCATGATCTTCACCAGAATGGTTACTACTTTCTGTGGTCGTTGTTGAAGTTGAAGTTGTAGTAGTTGTGGTTGTTGATTTGACTGAACCGTCTCTTGGATAATTGTCTGCATTCATTGAACTCGCGTCAGGTTTACTGTCATCAGCTGATTCAGATTGTGTTTGATTGGATTTAATAACCTCGACATCAAAAGAACCTTGAGTATTCTTCATGAGTTCCCTAAATGAACTAATATCGCTTATGTCATCTTCTAGTAAAGGTTCTATATCTAGGAGTCCCTTATATTCAGTGGAAGAACTTTGATACAAGTTAAAGTTTGTTTTGGGTGCATTGAAATTGTTGTTTTTATTAAATGCGTTGATTGGTGTATTCTGAGAATTCGTGTTTTCATTTAAAGAAGGTAAATCTAATTGAGAGAAGCGTGGAGTATTAGGTTTAACATTCAGTCTTTGTTTGATTGCAAGTTTATGAGGATTATAAGTGGTCACCTTGTGATGGTCAAATAAGTCTTGGTTATCATTTTCAATATCTTCATCGTGTGGAATGTGACCGCTTTGTCCGTTGCTCTTTAAGCTATTGCCGTCAAATGGCATGTTCTTAAATCTGTTATTTTGTAGGTAGTCAATATCAGGATTATTTAGTGTAATTTGACCTAAAAATGTTTCAGGCTTTGATGGATCATTTTGATACGCAACAGAGTGTATTTGTGGTACGTCGGGCCTTTTAGTTGAGGCTGGATGTACGAATTGGAAATTGTACGGTAAAGCTGGCCTGAACCTTGGCCGTTGTGCGGTAAATTCGGGTTGATTTACATAATACTGCGTTCCTGCTTGACTCCTGCCCGTCGGTAATTGAAAAGGTGTCGGATTTTGGTTGTAGTTAGGGCTAGGAAATCTGGCTTGACCCTCGTTGTAGAGCGGCTGCTGCACAGTTGGCGCAACTCTGTAGTTGTCCCCATGTTCGAAAAATGAAGATGGGCGAGTGTTCGGAAATAAAGGCGGTTGAACTTGAGCAAAACTTTTTTCTACCCGTGATAAGTAATAGTTAGCATCTGAAACAAGGAAACAAAACAAAATTAATATTTCTCAGACAGATAATATAAAATAAATGTTACAGTGATTAAACTTGCTGCTTATGAGAAAGTAGACTAGTATCTGTTTTGCAAAGTAGAAAAAGTTTAAATTTATTGGCCTTGCACCGTGCAATGTAAAATGTTGGATTGCGAGTAGGTAATCGTAAACAATGTGAGGAATGTATCGGGTATTTCCGCAGAATGCAGATGCGAAGAATGGTGGTTGGAAGAATGTAAATCTCTGGAATTATATATTTTATTGCTTTGTTGGAAATTTAAATGCAGCATATATTTAGATAGCACGGGCCTCTACCTGATAAAACTATAAATTCTTTTGACATGATTAAAGTTAGCACTGGTTGGACAAAACTCGTTGTTATGACCGACTATTTTTATTTTCTGCCAATATTAAAAACTTCTATTTTTATAATAAACTATGTAATTGTATATCTTCTAAATTTAGGAATCCGACTTTCAAGTTTGCATTTTAAAATTCACCCAATGTCTCGGCGACATGTATTGTCATAATGTAATATGTGGCAGCTGACCTTGAAGATAACCCAGGGTAATCCCAAGAAAGAATCCAAAACTAACTCATAGAATGTATTACAGAAAACGTGCATTTATTCAAATTGACGAGTTGTGAAGTAATATCGGAATATTTCACACGTTACGCGATTCGTGAACGTTACATGTGTACGTAATGTATCAACTGTACATGACTTTGATGTACTGCTCAATTTTATGGAAATTAACTACGGTTTGTTAAAAGCCACTCCGTTCTGGTTTGTGTGCATTATGCAGTGTTCGCAGAATACAGGATAAGTTTTTATCCAGTGCGTAAACTGTAACCATGAATTCAGCATATCATTCTAGACCCCCAGCGCAGAAATTTTTGAATGATTTTGATGATATGCTGAATTCATGGTTACAATTTGCGCACTGGATAAAACCTTATCCTGTATAGAGCTTTTTATTTTTTAGCAATTACAGAATACCTACTAATATTAATTCTTTGGGATTACTCACTTAGTTTCTAGTCTAGTAAGCTAGTGACAAAGCTAGTAAGCCAAGGTCTCAAATTAGGATAGTTTAATACGAATGGGTTTTATTTTTTGAGCTAGTACCACCTTAAACACTGATTTTACTATCTTGGCCTGTGTACTAGCTTTATGTGACCGGCAAAACTGGTATTGGAGTGGCGAGTGTGCAGTGAATACGCGTTTTGTTTTTCTAACAGCAACCATGTGTGTATCAGCTTGAAATGATCTGGCGTCAGGTACAACAGCACTACTATGTGCCAAGTCAGGACAGCAAGCCAGGATAGTATGCAAAGGTTCTGGCATGCTATCCTAGCTTTGAAAAACAAGCCTCAGTTATCTCGAGCATTAGTGATCGTTGAATACGTTGTCAAAGAATTTAAGCCTCTTGTTTAGCAATTTGAGAAAATAAATATCAAACTAATTCCTTTCAAGGTTAATTCCAAATACATCAACAAAGTTCATCTTAACATAGTTACATAACTTAACTGTTCCTTAGTCCATATGAAAGTTATTGAATGATATATCACAAACCACAGGGGAAGATAATAAATAACATGATTAATAAAAGTGAGTGAAAAGTAATCCTGTTATTCGCCCATAAACCAAGTTAGTGTACAAAACAACTCCTCACTTATGGGAAACTGGGGAAAAACAATATCGTAATGGCTCCGGAGTTTGTTTTGTACGAATTTTCGTTAGAGTCGGCTTTAATACAATTTTGTGAGTGAAGGGTATTCTTGTATCAGCTAATGCAAATAGCGAGGCTACTTCAGAGTTTGGTAGGTACATCGTATTCCATACATATATTTAGATTACAGGGTCTAAGCTTAAACTATTTAGGGTCTAAGTATATTTTTATCTATCAGTCTACTATTAGTTAGTGAGAGTAGTAGAGTTGAATAATGATTTAATTGTGTGAACGAATGGTGTGCACACTAGATTCGTCCATTAAAAAAAAGCTTAAAGATGCCTTCTACGACTCCCACATCTCCCAGAGATCCTCTGGGAGATGTGGAAGTCGTAGAAGGCGTTTGGTATAAAACAAGAAAATAGACACCATGCAGATAGCATCCTCCGTAGCGAGTACTCGCAGATATGCGTAAGTACCAAGCGTGAGCATCGGTGAGCGAGTATTCTCATTGATACGTCTTATCACTCTTATCGCTGTCACAAACAAGTATTCGCCGGTGGTGTGAACAGTCAACAAGCAACTATAAATACATATACGAAATCGATCGTATGTATCTCTTTAACATACACGGGACCTACAATATTTTGTACATTTCTTGAGCGAGAAAATCATTGATTAGTTGCTTCCTTAGGAACTGTAATTGCAATTACCAATTTATATGCCAAGCGTAGTGATTTCGCCTGATTTCGACAAACTTCCTTACGGCCTATCATTGTAGCGGGCAGCTGTCATTATGATGCCAATGTTCACCAATAGACTACACCACTGTAATATAGGATGGTTATAATAGTTTACATTAAACCGTAATAAGGACGAAGGTAGCTACAGTAACCACCAGGATTTATAGCCGCTACGTGCGAGACTACGAAACGATTAATATAGTGATAAATGGACATTCTCTATCGTAGAATAAATTTACCTTCTCTTTGTTACGCGAATATGTATAACGCGCATATTTCAAGACTTTCCTGCCATTTTCTATTGACCTTGTTGAATAATGCAGTTTAGTAGACCTTAGTGAACAGCTTAGGGACCTAATGCTTCTTTATTAGGTAAGTACTTGAGGTTGAGACATTTTTATTTAGCCTTGAAATATTTTTCGTTCGGACTGCCTACCTTGTTGGTCTGGTGGTCGCAAGTTGTAAAGCTGAGGTCTAGGTTCGGTTCCCAGGTCGGACAATTATGTTATAGGGTTTTTTCATCTGGCATTTCTGAGTCTTAGTGCGAAGTCTGAATTTGTGCTAGGTTGATGACTCGCCCACTTGAACATAACTGTCATAATGCGGGTGTACCTACTATAGGTATACCACAGCCCAACCTTTCGAGGAAAGATGGAAGATAGAAAGTTTTCTCGGTTTAGTCCCATCTCGACATCCATGAATTTATTTATCATGCCCACGAAACATTCCCATCTCGGCACCCTTTCTTAAGCATTGTTAGGTTCATCAAAAAATGGATGGAAATTCATGGGTGCCGATCTCGGCACCCATGATGATGGTTTAGTCCCATCTGGGACTAAACCATTTTTTCAGCACCAAAATCTAGAAGTTATTTAATCTTCATTATGATTTAAGAACCTCCATCGATATGCGTGCGGCAAAAAACCTTGTCCTCGAGCAGACCGCGGAGTCTAATCACATTTTATGACTCTTCTAGTTTATCACGTTCTTGGATTCGGCCTGTATTTCGTTCCGAAAGATAATCTCGAGGAAATTACTTTCTTGTGGATCATATCCCTAATTAAGAATGGCGGCGGTGTTCATCAGGTCTCAAGTGGGAGTTTCGTTGGCTTAATAGGAGATCGATCAGCCGAATAACTCATAAACTACAAGGACTCTTCACACAGAGAAACTTTTAGGCCTGCTTACGTAATGGTTCTTATCCACTTAGAGTAATACTCCCACGTGTAGAACCTATTTAAGGGATACTTTAAGAACAATTACTTTAATGAAACGATCCCTTATTTTTTCTCCCAAAAAATGTTTTGGATGTTCACCTTAAATAATCTCGACATTATGTATAATTTTAATGTCCGCATATTTTGTGTCGAGAGAAGTTCAAGGTATTCTAATTAACTTTTTTAAATTATTATGTTAAGTAATTGCTCTACTTGCTTATATCGTAACCGCGAAACGCATAACTTAAATAAATTAAGTTCTGACTAAAATCAGCATAATGTCGCCACAATTTGTCTGGAAATTTTAAAGATCCATCGTTTATATCAAGCTGGAGGAAAATTCAAAGCAAATTAAAGAGATTTATGCTTCGATTACACTTTAGGGTACGCCTCTAAGCTCAGCGTTTTTAAATTTAATATTATGGGAGTCAGGAGTGCCATTGGAAGTAAGGTAAATATGGATAAAAGAGCATTTTCATGTTCGATGTAAATTGGCGAACGGTTTTATTCGCATTTGAAATTACGTACAGCATCTGAATCTTAAATGTAGGACTGTTTTTGTAGTTACCTACAACGAACCCACATAAGGGTACCTTCATTTGTCGTCGCTTTATAAAGATCGTCGAATTCATTATTCCACAAAAAAGAATTCCTATTGTGAGACGAAATGTATTATGCTTTGAAGTCAACGGAGTGTTATTACTGCATTCCTTTTATACGAAGATTTGGCAATGGGGCGGATTATAATAACTGATTGCCGCCTGACCTCGCGGATCCCGGAAAATTTCCGTATTTTTATCAGAACAAATTACCAACCCTAAATATACTCCGGAGAACTGATGGATTACAATAAATTTTGATGTATTGTATTTTTGCTTTTCTTTTATATGACTGTCAGAACTCTGAGTAAACTGAATTTATTTATAAGAAGCGAAGCTCGACGTAAAACAAGTTTAGGTTTAAGTAAAAGAAATATTGGATTGTTAATACATTCTTAGTACCAAAGTAAAAAAGCCAAGTTCTGTGGTTGACAGGCAAGAAACGTTACTTAAACAAGAATTCTCAAAAGTGAAAAGAGCGTACATAAATCATATACTTATCTGGAGCTCGATCTCTAAGCCAATTTCAACATAATTTCGTCCTATTCAAACATCAGCCCTCGCTCAAAAAGGCACAAGATCGACAGGCAAGGTTCACCTGGTGAAAGAAATACTATAACATTCACGGTGCCTTCAATATATTTTCTGATTAAGACTTAAGGTCGCAAGAAACTGGAATTTCCCCTGAGACTGGCCGAGTTTCGCGGTTTTATCGCTCATGTCAATGTTTATCCGCCATGGTTGATTATGAGAGCAGAGTTGCAATACCTACCTACCTAAGTGGGAGGAGTAGGCGTGTGAGGTCTCTTCGAAACTTTCCTTTATGAATACGGAATGAACCGAATCAGTTATTGGGGCTGTATGTGAGGGGTTGAAGTAAATAAATTACTTTGTCTTTTCTGAATGTGATCAGATAAAATCGTTTATAAGCATAAGATTTTCTGATTTATTTGGGTTATCGACTCTATTAAGGACACTCGTGGGAGTGGCTCGTGAGTAAGTTATAACAGCTGCATGGATCGATCCATCAGGTTAAGCTACGCTTGATGCTATGGTTCGTGGATGGGTGACCATCTATATACATATCGAGACTTCACCGTGCCTCGGAAAGCACGTTAAGCCGTTGGTCCCGGCTATCATTCGTGGATCTTCTGATAGTCTGACAACCAGTCTTACCCAGTTACTGGGTTACCCATTGGGGCAACCCAGTAACTGGGTTGTGGAGGGCAGATAGGCAGTCGCTCCCTGTAAAATACTGGTATTGAGCTGCATCCAGTCAGACTGGAAGCTGACCTCAACATAGTTGGAAAAAGCTTGGCAGATTGTTAAACTCAATTTAGGATACATATTGATAGATATATTTTGTTTAATAAACTCGATCGAATAACATAGGCTGTCATTGTGATAAACTACTCAAAAGGTTCGAATAATATGATATCCCGGCCAGCATTTTAGCATACACGCTACTTTTATTTTAAATTCATTCAGTTTAAAATGGGATAGGTATATTCTAATTGCCAACGCAGGCGTTACTTCAAACTTGCTGACTCACTGTGAAATGAAAGGGCTTTCTGTAAAACAAACACATGTCAAGCACACGCGTCGTCATGGCAACCTCGCCCTCCGCAGTTACTCACTCACAGCGGTTATTCATGCTAGGTACTCTCAAAATTTTGATCGAGTGATTGATACCTATGTAGGTATATTACTTAACAAAGGAACGTGATGTAGGGGTATCGGCTTAATTAATATTAGAGAATTATGGTCTTAGGTAAAATGTCGTTTCGCCCACGCTTCAGTCACATTGTCTACCTAATGGAACTGTATGTTATTATTTTATAATTACATAACATCATGCCTAGGGTACGATAGAACCGATGACCTTTGGGGTAAACATGTTCTTGAGTGGAGACCGCGAATTGGCAAAGGTAAGACGCCCTCAGGCTAGATAGAGCGACGATCTTCGCCGGGTGACTGGTAGCAGCTAGATGGGAGTTGCCGAGAATCGAGCTGAATGGCGTGCAATTGGAGAGGCCTATGTCCAGCAGTGGACTGCTGTGGGCTGATGATGACGCCTAGGGTAGGTAGGTACACACTCTAATTTAAAATAGGTAGCCTATTTTAGCCTGTAATTGAAAATGACCTAATACCAAAGAACAAAAACTTCGAGATTAGGTAATACATATCTAAAAAATAAGCCAGAAGCCCGAATATCTGCCAACCATTCGTACCAAGGGGCATCGTGTTGCCCAGTAACTGGGTTGTAGAGGCAGATAGGCAGTCGCTCCATGTAAAATACTGATATTCAACTGCATGCGGTAAGACTGGAAGTAGACCCTAACTTAGTTCGCAAAACGCTAGGCAGATGATGACATAATAATCTTCACAACGTTTATTTATAAAAACTGCAGTATGAAAATCCTACTAATATTATAAACGCGAAAACTTGTAAGTATGGATGGATGGATGTTTGTTACTCTTTCACGCAAAAACTACTGGATGGATTTGGATGAAATTTGGCACACAGATAGATTATAACCTAGTAAACACATAGGATACTTTTTATCCCGGTAGTATGTCCCCGCGGGATAATTTCCGACGTTCACGCGGGCGAAGCCGCGGGCGGAAGCTAGTATAATAATATGTTTCTAATTGTGATTCTTGCCCATGAGCATGATGAGCCCAATGTACCTTAACAACATTATTTACATAAATTTATCTAGAATTAAAATGAGGATCAAAAGAGGTCTATATTTAGATAGGCTGACAGTATTAGCTAACTCTTCATTAACCAGGATACACCTACGTTATGTAAAACAAAAATGTTTGGCAGAGACACACATGAAAAATTAACTCGTCTGTATGAAAACGGTCAGGATTTACGAGGCCTTTGGGACTGAATGTGTTATGTTATAGGTCCCACTAATCTCACTTATCCTTTTGCTCGAAATCTATGTTTGTTGAGGATATTTTAGTAAGTGGGTTCCCCAAAATTGGGCCATGTTTTTACGTTTGAAAACTTTGAAACTCGGTTTTAAACATTATAACTGAATAGGTAGAAATGGGTAGCTTAACATGAGATATTACCACCACTTTATCCACAAACCCCGAAGCATTAGAAAGATGTATAAACTCGACAAAACAATGGCGCTAAATGGAATTATATGCGAACAAAAAATTAGTCCAGGCTTTTTGCGAACATTTTGAACTTTCATTAGTAGGTCTCTTGGGCCTAAAAAACAACATCCATTAGAACAATAAGTTGTAATTAATATTAGGGGAGGGGCACACGCCGTAAATCGCAGGTAATTAGGCAGGCACACGCGTCGGCTAAGGCCCGGCCTGCACGTGACGTGTGCGGAAAGGGCTTAAAAGCTCTTTGTAATACCGCTGCCCCGATGTGTAGCTCGCTTAAAGGTAAACATTTCACTTTTTATTTCAACCGTAAAATGTTTGCAAGGAATTTTTTCACGAGCTAAAATAAAAACTGGTAGTATATGTTTTGTTTACTTTTATCTACCTATAGAAAATCTCATCGTTTAGGTTATGTCAGAATATAAGTATCCAGCTATTAGTGGACTCGAGTATTAAATATTAATATTCACGCAACGACCCCAAAATTTTATATAGGTTCGTGTTTACTTAAATGAGTCTGTAGGTACAACAACTTAATTTCCAGTTTGTAATCATAATATTAGTACCGAAACCCTCAACGTTGTAGACGATTATCCCTAACATTAGTTTTTAAAAGTGTGCTCCCAATGAAGTCGTAACGTGGAAACTGGATTAGTCTCTCCTCAGTGCTCGGGTGCCCGGGGGTTTAGGAACTGGATCATAGTCTGACGAAGTGTAATCCCTGGAGCACACTGCCTGCGCTACATGATCACAACTTTATCACTAGCGCCATAGTCTAATATCATTTAACATTAGAAGTCTTCCGACAAAATCTTCCAGCAATTTGTAAAATTTTGCTGTAAACCCATTATATCCCTTTTAGAGCTTTATTATGGGAACATTTTACCAATTTGCTAACGTCTCTGAAGCTTATTCCTCGCCATGAAAACTCTTTGGATGGCGCTGGTTAATACATCTAAATAAATGGCTATAAAGAATATGGTTTAAATTCTCCCTAATTGCACACGACAGTGATATTTTACTATAAAGGTATTGTATTGATCGTAGTGATCGCTGTGAAGCTGAAAGATTTAATTGAGTACAAAGACTCAAATAAATAGATAATATAAAAGGTTAACTACTCAGTAAATATGTTCGACCAGGCCATATCAAAACAAACATCCGGGGTTAATTTTAACCAAATAATAACTAAAGCTATCGTATATATCCGAATTAATTTTGCATACTTCCACAATACCACATAGTAAATAGCTCCTGGCTCAATTATATTAATGACAAAGACAACCTCGTCGTGAAAATAATTTAGATTACCATGTACCTATACTTTCAAGGCTGGATCAAGTTATGAATCTTTCACACTAACAGATATTCGCTGTGCGGTCCAGACGAGGCTATTAGTATGCAAACTGAGCAATCTGCGCAGAGCACTACGAACCGTTATTAGTACTCGTAAATAGACCGTATGCATCTCGCGTTTTTATATCGTACCTAGCGGCTGACTGTACATCGTCCTACTTTAATACCATAAAAATTCTGCAAGAGATATTTCAGTTTCTTGAACCGCGAAGTTTAATGGAAATCTTGTAATTATTTTTATAGTATTCTAACAGAATATGAATAAGCAAGGAGTGAATGCTCTGTACGTGCCTAATACAAAGATTACTTATTCCTAACATGTCTCTTTCGTCTGTCCAAAAGCGGTTTAAAACCATTTTCGTACAAGATAAGACATAAACACAATGCCTCTCTGCCCAAAATTTTGTTAAATACACCTTTTTATGACGAAACCTTGTTAAAAAAACTCGCCTATCCTCATTGTATTAAAGATAATGTAAGTAACAAACAAAAAGGAAGCGCATCAAGTTTTATAGGATAGAAAAGTTCCCGGTAAGCGAGGTGGAGGAGAGAAGTTAGTGGAATATTTAGAAGGTACACCTGCGTTGCGGCCGGGCGTTGCGTAGTTTTACCGTTTTGTAATATTAATGGAACTTACCCGTTCGAATTACCACCGGTTTAATGGATCCCTAATGAAGGGGAAAAGAGTTTCTTATACGGAAAGGTTTAATTGCTCGGGGCCGTTGATCTGCGGAATCTTCAAAAAGGAAAAGTAACTATCATTAGCAGGAACTCCTGATGGCAGGGTACAGTATTATAATTAGCGACATTTAACGCGAACGCTCAGCTTTTCTATTTTCCGTTTCGTTTCTTTTCTTTTTTGTGAAAGGATGTTTTTAATATCTTGAGGAAATTCTTTGGTGTACCAACGAGGAAAAGTTAAGTGCAGTTGGTCCGTTTACTTGGAATGAGGAACAAAAAGGTTGGATTCACAGAGTATTTAGACTGCTGCGGGATTTATGTCAAATTCCTTTTAGGTGTCCCTTTTAATTTTACTTTATGAAGTAACTAGCTGTGTCCGCGGCTTCGCCCGCGTGGATGCGGGATTATCCTACGGGAACTAAAAAGTAGCCTATATTACTCCTTATAACATCTGCTATCTACCAGCGATAGTCGCGTCAAAATTTGTCCAGCCGTTAAGGTGATGAGCCGGAACAAACAGACAAAAAGACCGTTTTTTTTGTATAATTACCGTTCAATAATACTTTCATATGCATTTAGTAAAACCTGTTATTTTGACATCACAAACATACATTTTAGTTTAATTTATTTGAATAGAAGATGTGTAGTATACTGTAAGCAATTTCAGAAATTACAAATAACTTCGATACGTATTGATCAAAAAGGTTTATTATATATTACAGTAAGTCTAGACAGAACAATACCTTGAAGTCTACTCAATGAAATTCAACTTCAACTACTCACTATAGAAAAGTAGATATAAACAGTGAAAGTTTATGAGTTTGTTTGTTCGTCCCAAACTTAGTAAATAGTAATATATTGAACTGATTTTAATGTTTTTCAACAGGACAAACCTTACCACTACCATCAAACTTCGTGAATTGCAAGAAAATGAGAAAAGCGTCATGCGCCGCAGAATATTGAAAGTAAACTTTTGTTTAATTTCTTCATTAAGTACGTAAAAAGAAACTGAAAACTCCATTTTGCATGCCTCTATAAAACAACACAAAATGATTAAAGTTTCCATACTTCAGAATGTTGCTAACAAAGAATAAATCAAAATACAATTTAGAATTAATGCGCGAAGAAACAAACTCTTGCAAAGTTTCCCCAAATTACTGTTTCATTATATTCACACTAGCGGTCGACGCTGACTTTGCCCACACAAATATTTTCGCTTGATATTTTCCAAACCCATTTAGAATATGACAGGTAACAGAGTGCAAAGCACAAGTAATAAGCTTGTCAAAATTTGATGTAGGTTCAATCGAGTGAAATTAGCTTGGACAGGTATACAGAACAGGGAAAATATAAATCAAAATTCGTTACTCGACTCTATCGATCTCTGCAAATATTATGGTATTTACCTAAGCTTTGATATTGTATATAGGTTGGTACGTATAGACAGACGCACATCAATAGAAGACGTATCATGAAAATGTAAATAGCGTCAAATTAATATTCTGTACGCGTAGGAATTTTAGATATATGAGCAACATACGCAAAATATTTTGATCCACATACTCTGTGTAGTATATGAGGGAGCTCCACATTGAGCCACTTGATCCCTAATTAAGTAGGGCCCTCACGTACGCACCTCTGCAAACCTTTGAATAAGAGATGCTCGAAGCCCACACGATCATAGTTTTATACACCGGTGTCACATAAATTGCCTTCGAAATGCCAATTACTTATTGATTAAAATATAACACAGACGAGACGAAGTAACTTTCCCATTAAGGATTAAAAAGTGGAACCGAAATGTCGAATTTAATTGGGGACCATCCTACGCACACTGAGGGTTGGAATTGTTTTAGATGGGCACACATTTTATGTTTAGATTTCAGTGGGCGTTGCGGAAAAAGCTCAGAACATGACAGATTATAGAAAGGTATATTATAGAATGGTACATGCGACAACGTAGTTTGAAAAGAGATTCATCAATGTATTACTTACACACACCAAATCACGCCTTATGGGGCCGGAACTACAGAACGCCACGTGCTCTGACCCTTACATACTCCTTGTGCCTCGTTTACGTATATACATCAGTGGCTCTAGTGTGAGTTTCATTTAACTATCTCGATCAAACGCTTCGAGAGCGTTCGGCGCTCCGTTTGGTCCATCACCAATCCACGGCCAATCAGACTGCCAAACGCGCTCGATGCGTTTGATCGAGATGGCTAAATGAAACTCACACTAAGGCCTCAGTGGCTCTAGTGTGAGTTTCATTTAACCATCTCGACTAAACGCTTCGAGCGCGTTCGGCGCTCCGATTGGTCCGTCACCAATCCAGGGCCAATCAGAGCGCCAAGCGCGCTCGATGCGTTTGATCGAGATGTTTAAATGAAACTCACACTAGGGTCACTGGTCATACATGCAAGCCGGTTGCGAGAACTACGCATCTGTCTGACATTTCTAAAGAACATTGCCAATAAGGTGTGTGTATATGTCCTTCTATGTTGGCAATACTATTACGCTCAAAATAATCTACTAGTTCTCTTGATTGTAGATAATAGACACGAGACTACGTTTTATAAACCAAAGTCTCGACAGGGTCTGGTTTTCGTAATATAGCGTTATTAACATTTGAACGTACTACAACAAAGTAAGTAGTTATAAAAGCCCCGTTCATGTTTTATGGTACATTTAACAAAGGTACGTTTTCTCTCAGGGTATTTAATTTACGTTATAGCAGTAACTTCAAATGAACTAGGAAATTCATTTCATTGTCTCTCTCGCATTTTTGTATTGTCGACTTCATCACGTTTTATTGTAAATTGTTATTAGCAGTAACAAGAGTTATGTTGTACGACTCTGTGTTTATTTAGGTACGTTTTTTTATCCTCCTGTTATACACAAAGAGTAATTGCAAAGCCTTAGACGTGATTTCAGTTCAGTTCAGACGCACATAGTCAATTTGATTTGGTAGTTCGGTCTGAATGATGATCCATTGTGTAATGAGAAATTTGATAAAAATCAATGATCAGGAATTATTGACTTAAACCATTTGAATAATTTCCGTCTATTGCAAAGAAAATTAACGCACAATTTTTGGTGTAAGAAAACTCCGTTTCGGAAAGTTTTAGCAATTAATACACCTTTCTACTGCTACTTCATTTTCATTAATTATCATTAGTTGACCACGAGCTTAGAACAGAGAAAAATTGTCTTAAAACAAAAGCATATACCTCAAAAACTGCCCTTAAAAGTTGTATGAGTGTTATTGCTGACCTTTTGTTGTATAAAGGCGTTAAACATGATATTTTAGCTCTACGAGCTTATAGAATAGAAATGTCCTTTTATTTATTTCCCATTAAAAAAATAACCAGCTCAGAAATCTTAGATTTCAAACGGAGATGGGTATTGCGGTCTGTGTCGTAGCTAGGTACTCTCGTAGTAAGCCGATGATAGCATGGTCTCATATCATAGAGGCTGTCGCAATTTGTTGGAAACTATTCCAATACTCGGCAATAACTCGGAATAGTTTAGTAGAAAAATCTAACTATAGGTAGTAGAAAATCGAACTTAGAAGCTTTTACATACCGTAAAATGGGGTGATTAGAGTGGATTTTCCGATAAACTTATGATCGTTTTCTGCCAACAAAGGCACTTAATTGTTAATTATAAAACATTAAACATATTAGAGTCCTTTTTGACTACAAACTATATAACTTCAACGGTAAAATCCACTTTAAAGTTTCGTCTCGATTCACCCCTGCATATCTATTCACCCCGTTTTACCGTTACTCCACTTAACTAGGACAATATTAAGATGTTTTCTAGTAAAATGGAAGCTATTCTACTTCCTTCCTACTAATATTATAAATATGAAAGTTTGTATGTTTAGATATTTGTTACTCAATCACGCAAAAACAGCTGAACGGATTTGGATGAAATTTGGCACACAGATAGTTTGTAACCTGGAATAACACTTATAATACATTTCATTCTGATAGTACGTTACCGTGGGATAATTTTCGACCTCTATGCTAGTTAAAACTAGTACAGCTAATTTTATACAATTTCAAGTATTTAATTAAGAAGATTATATTATAATCAGAGATCGGATATTCGGACGCATATTCACCTAAAGTCGAGATGTTGACTAACATGGAATGCGCTTTTGTATCGAAAAAGTCTTAATTTAGGTAAGTAATTTGTTTATTTTTTGTTTTAACTAATACAAACCACCCCTCCTCCAGTACATACACATATTTGTATCGGGTTAAACATTAATTTTAAATTAATACACATCTGAATAGTTATGCAATCCAAGAATCCCGGGGTTTTTAATAATATTACAAATAATTTATAAAGTCGCTTCCATACTTACATAGCTAAAATATATTTTTAGGTAAATATGGATCCGAATATCCGATCTCTGGTTATAGTAGTAACAGTATTTCATCACAAAATCCTTTATAATTAAAGGAAAATTAACTCTAAGAGCACCAACTAATTAATATTCAATCAAACGTTAATCGTGTCCGCCATCAGGATCTGTCAAAACTGTCCAACTTTGGCCGGCGCCTGCCCAGAGCGCGTCTTATCTCGAAATCTCTTGCTTTAACCGCAATTTTGAGAGGTTTAAACAAAATTCGAGTACTATTCCTACCCTGATATCCCCCTCTTTTGTCTTACCAATGCTATTCTTAAGTGCATTTGGTAAACTCGAGATCCGACGCAATATCCTCGAACGATTCGTACCAAGGTCTCACAGACCTTATGTTTCAATTTACCGGAAACTCTAAAATGATTGACCTACATTTTAACATTGAGTGAGTTTTGTTATCGAATGTGTTAATTTCATGCAAAAACATGACATTATTAAAATGAAATTGTGGACACGCATTTCATTTAATTAATAACATGGCTACAATCAATTTCCGTATTGCTAATCAAAATATCCTAAATGTCAGAGCTGTGAATTGTGGTGATTGCAATTAATATTTGTTGTATAATAATATAATTTACTGCTATTTCTAAAGTCACAATAGTTGTTATCAATATTTCCCGTGCGCTCACCGCAGTATTAAACGCGGCAATGGTAATAAATTATTTGTCAAGACAAGAAATGGAAAACTTTAGGAAGAAAATTGTTGAAGTAACGAGGAATAAATTCAGCTTTTCCACAGCATTTTCATTGACAGTGAAGTCTCTACTTAGATTCTGCTGAAAAATTAAAGGCTATATAATACTTTTTTTAATAGTATACGTTACTATATAAACCGAACTACCTATAGCGCAGATCAGATGCGATCAGAAGAAAAATCGGAAAATCTTTGCTACTCAATCATATTTAACGTCAAAAGGCGAGAAATAATTACAGAGTAGGCGTCAAATGCCAGAGAAAAGTTACGGTTAGCTAATACCTAGTTTTATTTATAGAAATACCGCAACAAGTAGATTTGAAACTAATCTTCTCTTCTCAATTTTTTTTTAAATTATTGAATTGTCATCGGTTCTCGACAAGTTTACAAAGTTTCAATGAAATCTGACCGTTTAAAGTGGGTCAAAATCGCGCTCAAAGGAGTCGGTTACATACAAACATACAAACAAACAAACCAACAAACAAACATACGAGTGAAGCTAATATAAAGCGTGTAAAAACTAGATGTGACTTTTTGAAGATTTTATTATTACCTACATACCTAGTGGTAACGGCTGCTACTTACGAGTTGTAGGTTCGAACCCAAGCAGGCACGTTACTTTGTGTAAATTATTTCATCAGTACCTAGTGATCGAAAAGATCGTGAGGAAACCGGCATGTCCTAGAACCAAAAATTCGAAGAGATCTGACATCTACCAACACGAACAGAGCCTGCGCGGTGGATTACGTCTCTCTTCTTATTACAGAGAGGAAACCTGTGCTTGTTGGTTTCTCCATTATGGATAAACCAAGAAGTAGTTCTAATTTTATATTTTCGCAGGCCGTAAAAGGCAATAAGTCTATTTAAAAGCACTAAAACTTGAAGTCGATCACAGGCAGTTGCTATTTGCGGCTCAGCTCTTGAATAATAAATAAATAGAGCAGCAGTGACTGCGCGCACGTGGGCGCAGTCACTTGCATTGTCCACCCACGCGACGTTGCACAGCTTGCACGCCATTTTTATGTCATTTTCGCCAGTTCTGTCTTTATTGTCTCCTTGTTTATCTAGGTTATAAAGCCAGTATTGACACGAGACCTATTCTGTGTACCTTGTTTTTCAAATGACCTTATTCTGCTCCAGCGACGCAATGTTATCTTCATACATAACATTTTCTTCCTACCTACACGGCTAGCTTCGGCCTTTGTTTACCGAAGCAAATTACGTCACTCGGAAATTCAAAGGATACATTATTAATTCATGATGCTATAAATACATCGATTAAACTATATTTTGTAATCAATCTCTATCATTAATAAATTATCACGATGTTTGTTTTGAGATGAACACCCTAGGGAGAATATGTAATAGAAAAACAACCGACTTCCGGAAAAACACTACAAAGTGAAAAATTACTTTAATTTCGGAAGTCGGTGACTTTGGATGCATGTATTAATGCGTGTGAAATTAAAGTAATTTTCACTTTGTAGTGTTTTTCAACTTTTTAGTTATAGTACACACCAATTTGAAATTTCATAATTTTTGGGGTCGAAACAATGCATATTTATGGGATAGCAACAATCGTGGTTGATTTTCTGTCATTTTTTGAAGGGTTCCGTTGTCTGTCTCCGAAACTCATCATCAGATCAATATGAAAATTATATGGGACCATTTCGGAATAAACCCTTTTCGAACAAGAAATAATTTTAGAAATCCGTCTATATATGACGGAGTTATGCCCGAAACTTACATAAAAATATATATATTTATAAACATGTTGAATTGATAACCTCCTTCTTTTTGAAGTCGGTTAAAATCACTACAATACATAAAACATTATTGACAATGAATAGAGAATGAGCGAACTTTAATCATGCTATGTGTGTGTACACGCTGCCTACTACACGTCTACCGTGCACTGTTACACAATCTCGAACATGAGAGCAAGTTGTTTGCGCCGGAGCGATTAGCTCTTACCTTGACACTGCGTGTCTTTTGCAACGAACAGCAAGAACGCCGTGATCGTAACAAATCTCCAACGTCGCCTCCCCATTGTTGTGATTAATTTTCACCGAGTCATTGATACTGTCACACACACCACTAGAATGTCCACTTTAAAGTTCATCGGAAGTGTCCCGAGGTTTGGAGAAAGCCATTTTTGGCAGTGGAGAAATTGGAAGTCTTCGCTACGCCATGCCGGTAGCTCTGTCACATCTGAAACAAACAAATCAAGCGTGACTTCATTGTTCTTACTAAAACTTAGTTCACATTGTTCTTTTGATGAACTTTTCCAATCCCGAATTCCCATTAGGGAACTGCGATCTTGTCGATTAAAGAAAACTATCTTTCTTTATCAGTCTTGGCACGCAGGCTCAAATGGGTTAGCAGTTTTATAAAAAAGATTGTAATTGCACGTACATGATTTTAAATTCAATAGAGTTGCTGGATGTGTCATTTATCCTCATTTATGCTTAGACTAAAACGTCTTTATAATTTAATTAAACTTCTTTGAGAGTCTAATATAATTTGAGGGCATACGAGTCGAGCTATTCAAGCACAATATTTGTTAGTAAATAATTATGATAAGTTAACTAACTACCCTACCCTAAGCTCTCGCAATCAATAAACCCCAAAATTGAGTGCTATCCAATCAGCGATCTCGAGGCGAGGTGTCAGGTAGCGAGCAAACTTTAAGATAGGTTCGCTGAGCGGCAACAGCGATACTGTTAAAGATTATTAGAACATTGTCAGACAGCGGGCACTGTCACGCTACTACAAAGTTTACGTGACAGCCTTCGAAACTTGAACGGGACAGGACGTGACCACAAAGATGGCCGATATCAGCTGTCAATGCGCCGCCTTTGATGTTTTGATTTGCTTCACTTTGGCACGTTGATTCATTAGTCCATTGCTTTCAGGGGTCTTGTTTGAGATTGCTTTGAAGTCCCCTCGCTACTAAGTCGCCTTTCGGATGTTTGGATTTGACACAGTTTGTGATAATCAATACCTTACAAGTGAGTAGTCAGCTAAGTCAATTGAAAATCGACAATTAATAGAGCCATTAATGTGGATCAAAATAAACAAGTAGGTCGATTCTGAGTCAGCTCATTAATAAGTTGTTATTTGTGCTCCTCTTACCTTCAAGGAAACTGGTTAAAAGTAAGTGTAGAGGTGACGGATCGAATAAGGTGCGACAGGACGGAAAACATTCCAGCGTAGCACTCGCTTTAACGACCTGATACCAGCATTAAGAACCGGAAAATATCTATTTCCGTCTCCCAGGAGAGTTACAAGTGACATTGTAAATATTGTGTTTAATAAATTATATTTATCGTCTAGCTGTATTCATGGTTGCGTCTTTGTTCAATTGTTCTCGAGAGGAATATTATCTGTTGTTATTTACGCAGGTTTCTTCGTCCCGAAGGAAAGACATATCTTCGAATACTCTTGTAGTTACTACGTTATATTATGTTTCCATTACAATTTCATAAACATAGGACACGTTAGTGTCTTTTGTGATATTAGAAAATCGCTCTGAAGACGTTTAAAAGTCCTTCCATCCGAAACTAATCTTTGTGGCGTCTCTGTTAGGTACCAATTATGCCTGGCACATCGAAAATACTTAAATAATTGATAACTTCCTAAATTTCAAACATAATCCAGCTACGGATAACCTCTATCTGCATTTGACAATTAAATGGATGTCGCTCAAATCTTGATGGATTTGCGTAATCCTGTTACATTGAATCACATTACAGTAAAATCTTTGGTAATTAATATCAATATTTGTTTATGACAGATTTATTTGTAGACAGCATAGTTCTTATTTTGCGAATCAACTTGCGAAATAAGTTTCACTGTAATTAATACAAATGACCTAGTGGAGTATGCCATATCGCACATAAATTCGACGTGCAATGAATATCCGTATTATAAATTCAATAAAGCCACACGACTTATCGCCGAACACTTACTTGATGTGTAATCATTAGGTGATTACTGTGATTAGTGTCACTTCTGGCGGTTCAACATCTAGGTCCCTATTATCGGAGGTAGTGAAACGTGTAGTGACGTCATCGCGCGTCACGTATAGAGTATAGACGCCGTGCGGCGCACGCCGGGCGAGTCGTGAAAGCGGCGCGTTCCGGCTCGACGGACAGTTTCTCGCGAACACATCGCTGCGCCGATACACGGTGATGCGTTGATGTCTCTAATAATTCACGTAATCAAAAAATATCTCGAGAAATAACAATAGAAAGTCGTTTGACAACGAAATTCGTGTCAAAGCATGTAATTAGAAAACTTTGTTCTGAACAAAAATTTTGAATGAACTCTGTTAGGTACTGCTGTGTTCTATGTTGAACGGATTTAATAACATTCTATCTGCAAGGTACAAAATTGTTTACTTTCGAAGGGTTTATTAAAGTCTTTTTATGAAGAAAACTAATCTAAGAAGTAAATGAGTAACGTTGAAAAAAAACAAAATACTTTTGTTTATGGTTCCTTACACGAGGATTACTGTATGGAATTAGTATGTAGTACTACATATCATAGGATTACTGTACATTTTAGTTAATTATAATTTTAGTTACTGATAAAAATTCGTCATAGGCCATCAGTTCATCACTTTTGAATGTCTCAATGCCATGAACTTTAATCTTTTTGAGATTTTAACAAGCCATAACTGTCAAGGTGAAGTTGAAATGCTTCAGGTCTAATGGATTTGCAGATTATAGGTGGCTAACTTGAACAGGCGACTCGGATACAATTAAGTTCTAATTGCGTTTTGGGAGTCTCGTTTCAATATACACCATTTCAATATTGTCTTTGTTTTAAGCAACAATGGAAAAGTTAAGATTAGTTTTCGAATTATAAATTTGATGGACTTTAGAATTTGCCTTGTTCTCATGATTTGATTACGAAAGAACTCTGAATGAGATATCTGTTCTGACATTGATTTTTTAGTCTCTTGAAGGCCAATATTGTGCCAATTTAAGAGTTTCCATAATAATGAGTGTTCAACGAGCGACATACCTCATCAACTCATTACCAAATGCCAACTCTATTCTATCTATGTCAGGGTTAAAATAATTAAGTATTGCCTTCCTTTTTATTACTTTATTAACCATAATATATTAATTCATCCATAGGCATAATTGGTGCTAATATTAACATTTTAAATGCAAAAAGAACTCTGTCTTTATCTCTTTTCTTCCTTGAATCTGTCTGGCACCTTTTTCAAGCCTAAGTGGCTGAACGGATTTGGATGAAATTTGGCATACGGATAGACCTTGACCTAGGTTTAGGACATCCGATATATACCGGTAGTGCGATCTCGTGACATATTTTACGAGACCTCCACGCGGGTGAAGGCGCGGGGCAAAAGCAAGTAACTTATATTCTCTGGATAATTTGTTTTCCGTATAAATTATACGAATAACAAATTCATATTTTGTTACTTAGGTACTCAATATTCATGAATATTACTTTGTGTTTCATGAATTGCGAATTATTTAATGCCGATCTGTTATGGTAATGCTGATAATAAGAAAATGACGACTTGTGAGGCTGCGGGCTACGAAATTGATGCGGTGCCTATCGTATTTCAAGACCGGCAGCCTATCGGATCATTTTAATTGAGAACTTTGTAATTCTGTTTATATTTTGTTTTATTCTTCACAAGCTTTTGCCAGCGGCATCGACCGCTTCGAGGTCGGAAGTTATCCCATGGGAACGTACTACCGGGATAAAAATCATTTTATATGTTAATCCAGGTTATGAACTATCTATTTGCCTAATATCATCCAAATCCGTTCAGCCGTTTTTGCGTGATTCAGTATGAAACATGCACACATATAAACATACAAACTTTCACATTTATAAGATTAGTAGGATTTTTGGCTTAGGTACCTATAGTCCCAAATAAGAGATACGTTATCAGGGCCGTAGGATTTAATAAAATTTAATTTAAATAATAGAAAACAAACAGTCCATTTGTCAAATTAAATTTAATTCGTAAACATCAATCGGTTTCTTAATAAACTTCAAATATTACCGACGACCCTGGTTACGTGTCTCTTTTGAGGACTGTAGGTATGCCTACTTACTATTTAGTAAGTAAAAGTTACTGCCTAAAGTTGGCATATAATTAAATCAGAAAAAATAGGCTGCCAGAGGAACTTTAAAATAAAATTATGCAGTTGCAATAAACAATATCTAAGACAGTCACAAGATGCAATTAAACTTTGTATTGCCAAATCAACAAAATAACAGAAAAATATTCAGTCACATTGAAGAATATGTAAATTAATTAGGTATTGACCTTATCGCAGACACAATCCGCACAGGTGAAGTTTTAATGTCACGAGAACCATAACTAGGAATGACGCCGTTTGTTATTTTGTAGCTTGATTTAACAATATTTTAGCACAGATGTACGTATTCACTTTTATGTCTAATTAGCTCATTAAAGAAGCTTCCACTCGATGGATCGTTAATTTCTGATGATATCTGTGTATTTATACAATGAATAACTGAATTAACAGACATTATGAAAGTAGTTTATTCAGAGTCGTTTACTGAACCTATTTCAGTCTTTCTTTATATAGGTAATAATATATTTTTAAAATTATTAATACTACGTAAATTACAGTCACACTTCCGCTGAATCTACAGTAAAAACAAACCAAAATGGACGAAGTACCTCATATGTGTATAAGGTACTTCGTCCATTTTGGTTTGTTTTTACACATATACAGCGGAAGCTTGACTGTAATTTACGTAGTATTAATAAATTTGTTTTTTTTTTTTTAATTTTTATGTGTGCGACTGACCACAATTTTCTCCCGCAATCAGTATAACTGATTTAATAAATAAACAATGTTTTATACAAAACTAGCTTTTGCCTGTGGCTTCACCCACGTGCAGGTCGGTGTATTATACATGTAAACCCTGTTCCTTTTGAATCACTCTGTCTATTGATGAAAACCGCAATAAAATCCGTTGCGTAGTTTAAAAGTTCTAAGCGTACAGAATGAAAAGCGACTTTGTTTTATTATACGCTTTATATTAGCTTAACTTGTATGTTTGTTTGTTTGTTTGTATGTTTGTATGTAACCGACTCCTTTGAGCGCGATTTTGACACACTTTAAACGGTCAGATTTCATTGAAACTTTGTAAACTTGTCGAGGACCGATGACAATTCAATAATTAAAAAAGAAATTAAGAAAAAAAAACGTTTTTGTAGTTAGCAGAACTAAAAAATAGAAAATAAATAATAGTTTAAAAAACTAAAAAACACGCTTTAAAAACCAAGCTAAAAAAGGAGAAAATAATTTAATTCAATTAAAAAGCGTGGGATGCTTGACATTAATTGATTATAAAAATATCTCAAAAAGCACCCCACGCTTTTTAATTGAATTAAATTATTTTCTCCTTTTTTAGTTTGGTTTTTAAAGCGTATTTTTTAGTTTTTTAAACTATTATTTTACTATGTAAAGATAGTAGATAGTATTGATTGTAATAAAGAAGAAAAAAAAAGAAGAAAAATTGTTTATTCTGCACAAACAAAACGCACATTATAAAAATAAAAATAAAAAATTAAACATAAAATGCACCCAAACAAAAGCCAAAAGCCCCGTATTCACGTAGAAAAAGTTTTCAATTTTTTTTTATTTTTTTTTTATTTAATATAGTACCTATTCTAATTGGGGAGTTTGGTGGGGTTCGTTAATTTCGGGACATGTTGTATACAAATGTTAATTACATTAGCTTGAATAAAACAAACAACATACCACGAAATAGCCGTTTCCTCCTCGCCAATATGTGTATATACTTTATACCAAAAAAAAAAGTATATACACATATTGGCGAGGAGAAAACGGCTATTTCTAATTATGTAAGTAATTAGTTTTGATTCTTAAATCTAAGATGATTTAGTTTAGATTTGAGTACCCATCAAAAAGAAATCATCTGCGATAAACTTGATCACTCAATACACTAGATGAAAACGGCCAAAACAACCGTTATTGTCATGCTATTATAATTTTAATCAGGGACTATTTCACGCCAGAATGTAACAGCAATGCCATGCCAATGAATGTAATTGGTCCTCACAAAATTCTTATCTGACGTCATTGTACCCATTATATTGTTTGACATCATCTCCAAATTCCGTGGGCGCTATGTTCAGCAATTTGCAATTAATAAACCGGACCTGTCTGTTTCCACGGAACACTTCGATGAGCCATCAGGCTATATCAAGGTTGCAAAGGAATTAAATTCTTTGTTTGGTCACTCAAATTTGCATTTGCGCATAATGCCTTTTTTAGCTTTTTATCTTCCGCTAAACTTGACGAGTTGCGGTATTTGAGGTGCTTTATTACCACGAGATCTTATTTTGTCTAATAAACTTCTTAAATAAAAACTTTTTACATTTACCTGCTGGCACTTAATTATTTAAAATGAAAAAGTACTTATTCAAGAAGTTGTTGGACCTCGCTCGTTATAGCAATTTAACCTACGTAATTGCCCACCTTAAAAAGTAAAAGAAAATTTTAAATTGCACCGCGACCTTTTAACGAACGGTATTAAAAGCTGTTCTGCCTACAAATTTCACAATATCCGAAGTGGGCGGTGAAATTTTCATTCACACTTTAGTAAATTGTCGATTAACTAAAATATTGGGACGTGTAGTACGTAAGTTAATTGCATGTGCGTTGTTGTAAAGCGTTCTCGCATGCAAATGAGGAGTCCGAGCGTGTCTGAGGCGGACTTAAATTGCCTCTATTGTCGGCTATTGTGTGGGTTACAACACTAGCCGCACATTCTCACGGCCGACGTGACCCGCGACGCTTTGCCGACGCATACGAGTGTGTTTAGCTCAACACATTTGACTCAAAGACTTCAATGGGTAACTAAAAACATAATTTTAGTTACGAAGTAGAAGAACTTAGAAATTGCTTCCAGTAGATCCTCAAAAGGCGAAGTGACAATTAAAAGTAGACAATAGTGTGTGAGAACAAGAAGAGAAAAATATGAATATATTATGATTTAATGATTATGTTGAAGTTATGATTTATTTACTACTAACATAGGCAAGTTTATTTTCAGGGAGGTGCATGTTCACCGCCACAAAGCGAGCTCAATCATATTTACACTTCACCTCGGATATATTAGGTTATTTTTTGTTCATTCATACAGAGGTCTAATTGTGTCGATTAAATAAAGAAGCTTAAGAATTAAGATAGAGTAGGATACAAGTGAGATCGGAGCGAGCACGAAAATTTTAGGATCTGGCCTCGAATAAGTATAATTTTTATTTATTTTATTTTATTTTTATTGCATTTTGAATGTATTTTACACCTACATTTTATGCATACGCTAATGTGCAAGTGCACCCTTCTTACACCCCGCTCCCGGCGCTCATGACTACTAACAACTCGCCAAACAGCCAGATTTCTTTAATATTAATGTTTTATACTCATAAACATACCAGAGGTCAATGGCAACAATATCTAAGTATGTAGTTTTTAAATGTAAACCTTTCGAATGCTAACGATATTATTGCTAAATGTAGAGCTTTGTTATGATACTTGTCATTGATTGACGTTAACAGTAACTTTAATCGTTAAGTTTCCAAATATTGAAATAACAAGTTTAGTGACTGATTACTTAAAAGGTATCGATCGGTGTTAAAATATTACCAAATATGTTTTGATACAATAAAGATTGATATGTTAAATGACCACAACACTTGCGTAAAGTCAGACACTATCAAAAGTTTCAATCAAATGTGTAATGTGTTCAATATTTTCTCACTCAACGTTTAACCATACAGAGAAAACTAGCTGTAGCCCGCGACTTTGTCTACAATCTTGGATGAAAAATAGCCTATGTCCTTACCTAGATCATGGTCTAACTGAGTGCTAAATTTCATCTAAATCCGTCCAGCCGTATTTGCGTGATTAAGTAACAAACAAATATACTCTATTTTGTATTTATAATGTTAGTTTTTTTTTTTTGGGTGGGAAATCATCAAATAACTTCTCCTGCTTTGGGTGGAGCAGGAGGGCGTGTCAGACTTTTACTGACTAAAACCCACCCGTGTTCCCTCAGTTGCCTGTGTGCCAGGGGCCGCGGTATCTCTTTCGAACATCCCGCACCCCTGAAGATGTCTAACCGTAAACTCTCGAGTAAAAATGCGCAAGATTTAAAAGCGATTTTCTTATAACGTATTGATAGATATTTTATAGTTTTAAGAGCACAGTATTCTCGTACTACTGTGAAATAGGTCTTTTCCCAAAGTTGCAATTGTTATATAAAGAGATCGCTATTGAAGTATGCGTAAGTGTAAAGTATGTACTCGTATGCCCGAGATTATACATAAAATATACCATGTCTACCATAAATACATAAACCACAAAGTGAGACGAGATAGTGAGCTTAAGGTCACGACGTCACAACACCTTCATCAAATTAATACACCTATCTAAAGCAGCCAAAGCCGCACATATTTCTCAATCGAACTATTACATAATATATAACAATGTCAAGCCAAAGACTCGATCACAAAGGACACGCACTTCGGGTCAACCCTCTACTGTTTCAAGGTGCAATATCGTGCTAACAGCTCTATGAAGGTCTGTTTGACACTTAATACAGCATATACTCGTAAATAAATCACGATTCTCCTATAAAATGGGTACATAATGTACGCCCAAAGTGATAAATATTTAACACCAACGGCCTCTGTGCTTTATTGGTGATAAAAACAATACTTTTCAATGATTTTACACTTTAAACGATCTCGTGTTCATTTTTTAGGGTATTTACGAGTTTTTAAACCTATCCAATATTTTAAGAAGTTTTTGCTATTTACCTATTATTACACATACAGGATAAAATTTTAACCAGTGCGCAAACTGTAATGAGGAATTCAGTTTATGATTTTATACCCGTCGGGTTGAAAATGTTCATCGGTTATTTAAAAAAATTGGCTCGTTCATAAAAAAGTGCAATACCTACGCGGTGAAAATGTATGGAATAGCCATTTTTTTGTTGGTTAACAGACAAAAAAATTCTACGCTAGGGGGTCTAGAATCTTAACCTGAATGTTTACAGTTTGCGCACTGGTTTAATTGTATCCTGTATACCCTTTATTTATAAACGCTGCTTAAAGTTAGGTAATGACTAGTGACTGTTTAACCATACCTTTTTTGACGTTTAAACATATCTAAACTTTAATCAACGTTTATAAATTAACCCCATAATTGTTTTTATGTTTTAATATAAGGACATTTAATACAACTAACTATTCAACCAACTGGTCGACAATTCAAAAGTGCCTGTAAATGGTTTATTTGAAATAAATGCTTTGAGTTTGAGTTTGAGTTATTTACACTAGGCTACTTTTTTTACGAACCGATCGGTTCAGCGGTTTAGGCGTGAAAGCGTAAAGGCTTCTTCAAACAGGCGCGACGCGACAGCACGACGCGACACTTGTAGAACAATTTCCATGAATTTTTCATAGAAATTGTTCTATCAGTGCCGCGAGGCGACAGTCGCATCGCGCTAGTCTGCACGAGCCCTAACAGACAGACAGATAAAAAACTCTTACTTCCACATTTATAATATTAGTAGGGGTTAGTGAAATCAAAGTTTTCTTGCTGTGTTCCGTGTACCTTGTTTTTTTGGAGTAATCTGATAAAATAATAATCAATCAGTTTTATTGCTCGGGCAATAGTAGGTAAATATAAAAATACTTAGGCTATAAAACCGTATAAGGTCGTCAACACACTTAGTAAGTTTTTTATAATAAATGGTTTATCGAGGTTCTCGCCCGGATTTATCAGCGATTTGTCCCACTTTCAACGGTTACATCGAGTGGCCTATTTAGCGGAAGTTGTCTGGACTTTCAAATGTCAATAGCCCATCGACAGGCACAAAAGTTCTTCGTAACAAACAACTGTAGCTGACCTTAGTTAAATAAAATATTAGGTTGGGTGTGGAGACAGGATTGATTTTTCCAATACGGAAAGTATCCATATTGGAAACATTGAATTGTCAAAGCTATTGGAGAATTGTTATTCATTAAGAAAAGCATCTTCTTAAAAGTTTTTATACAGACTAACTAGACGTAGGAAATGCTCCTCCTTGTTTATTGTGAAATTATTACTATGCTAATGAAAGAATGACGCCGCGCTTCAGTAGTTCGTCTCCTCATTTAAATTACAAGTCAATTGGTGCGCGTTGGCTCGAGGAAATAGGCTCTTAAATGGTTTTCAAAGTAAACTGGCCACAAAGACAGTTTTCGAGCGTCAAGCGAGCGAAAAGCTTACGTGCATTAGGCAAATTCTCTGAAAACAATTTTAGTACTTTTATGCTCGAGTCTATTACACTGAATAGACCTCATAACCAGAGATCGGATATTCGGATGCATATTCACCTAAAGTTGAGATATTGGCTAACATGGAATGCGCTTTTGTATCGAAAAAGTCTTAATTTAGGTAAGTAATTTGTTTATTTTTTGTTTTAACTAATATAAACCACCCCACCTCCAGTACATACACATATTTGTATTGGGTTAAACATTAATTTTAAATTAATACCCATCTGAATAGTTATGCAATCCAAGAATCCCGGGGTTTTTAATAAATATTACAAATAATTTATAAAGCCGCTTCTATACTTTCATAGCAAAAAATTATCTTTAGGTAAATATGCATCCGAATATCCGATCTCTGCTCGTAACCTAACAGTTTATTACAAAAACCAATAATTTTCTGTAGTGGTGAGACGTGAATGTTATGATGAATGTGAATAAAGTATAAATTAGATTAATCCCTCGCCGACTGCGTTACATCGCAAACCGCTCCCCTGAAGAATTAGTATTCTCACAACGTAGCTTTGACCACTAATGCCCGAAGCACACGAGGCCAGCTTTTGTGGTGAGGAAAACAAGGTAAAACTAGCAAGCTAGCAAGCTAATCAAGCTGGCTTCGTGTACACAGAAGGTACAACAATAAGCTATTCTCAATACCATCCTTTCGTTATTTCGATATAAAAGTACAATAAACACCGTTATTTTATGTTGAATACAAAATAATGTAATCTATTGACCAAAATATTAAAAAAATATCTGTAAACTGCACTCATTTCTTTAATTGTATATATAAAGATATTTAGCAGTTATTTTTATAATTCTTCTTATTAAATGGAGTAAAGTGTGATAGTTCAGTAGGATGGGGTTCTATTTCTGAGCTATTAAACTATATTACTAAGCGCCCCGCACCATAGATTTTACTATCCTGCACCCTAATTGCGTAACACACGATTAATCATAATCTGTTTCATTTTGTCAGTTCAACAATATTCATTGCGTTATTAACGTTGTTGAGCAGACACATTTTTCGAGCATATGAAGAAATGGTTTAGCACTATGTTTCAGAACGAAACAAATTATGATTAATCGTGAGTTACGCAATTAGGGTGCTGATGTGTACTAGCCACGAGTGACGGGCGAAGATCCAATCGGATCATTTTACTCTGCGGATCAAGTCACCGCAATGCTATTATTACTGGCTTAAAATTTACTATCATCGTGTAAATGCACATGCTAGAGCTGATTACCAGTACCCACTGACTGTAAGCCAGAACATTGTTTACTTGCTATCCTAGCTTTAAAAAACTAACCTGGTAAAACCCAAATATTGTGCAAGCTCGTATCAACACTGCCAACGAATTTTATAAAAACATATCTTGATAAGTCTAGAATCCACGTAGTATTACGATCTTGTTGTTAGTAACATGAGTCAAGTCTCGAGTCTTCAAGCAAAGGATCAAATTCAACCTTTGCCAGGTCATCGCAACCTCGCCGTAATGAAAAATGTGATTAATGGCTTGAAAAAATACACTTATCTCTGGACGTCAGGCCGAAGCTCGGGGCTTCGTTGATTTAAGATAAACCGACGTTGATAACATGGATTTGTCTGGTTTTTCTGATTGTGTAATTATCACCTTTCTGGGAATTCAAGCAGCCTGAGAGGTGTCTGGTGGTCTTATATTTTTTTATCTCACAGATCATCTTTATTTCTGTCTTATCGTCCATCGTCTTTATACCTGACTGCGCTTGTTTCTTCATAGCATAATATTTCAATAATCTCCGTATCTCAGCCTCAGCTCCGCGGAATGTTTTATACTTGACTGGCTTCTACCATCGAATAATGAAATCCTGGCCCAATTTTTGTAATTTTTCTCAATATTAAATTATAATATTTCATAACTGCGGCAAAAATACGCAACGTGCCACGTTTCAATGCACACGGACACACATAACTGGAGCGTAATAAATTCTCGCTTTTGAAGTAACGCCAATCATATTATTTCACAGGCGAGTTCAGTAACTGGTGCGCGCCGATAATGTTTGTTACTCAATGGGATTATTTTGTGTGATCGTACTGATTGAGCGCGATCACCTCAACCACAACTCAATCACACTTTACGCTTTAACCTTTTTATAATTAAGTCCAAAATGAACTGGCAGTGTACAAAAATTGGCCTGTTCATTTGGCAAGCGCACGCTTTCAAATTCAAGTATTGACGTGAACGCCTGCCAAGTTTGGAGTGGTCAAGTATCTGACCGAGTTTTATTAACGTGTACTGTATTTGCTTGCAGAGTTCTGCTAGCGTTACTTCGTGAATGCATTGCAAATAGGTACTTCTAGTTGAATATTTATAAGTCATCAATCCATATAAGTCGAGCTGATCTAACTATTGAACGACCCTTGCGATTGCATGTTGTTTTTCTTCCTTTATTTGACTGAGTGATTCACGACAGTACTGATTTCTTTAACTTAGGGATACCGATTCTGGCAAAGTGTTTATTTATTTTTGGGATCTACAACTAAGGATACAAATATACAATATTAAACCAAAATATTATAAAGGATTCTTTTACATGTGCCCCTTCAATTACAGGAGATCACAGTATGCACATATAACTAGGAATAGACACGATAAAAAAAATAAGAATACATTTCGAAATTTGAGGAAAATAAACAACATATGAAGATGGTGTAAACGGGATAAAGATAAAAATAGAGAAAATTTTAGAGAACCAACTCGGTTAAAATTCAAACGCTGGTCGAAGGAGTAGGATCAGTGATGATGACCGGGATTTTCTGTAAAAACACATTAAGGCAGAAATCTTGATTCAACTGAGGATCTGCTCCTAATCCGAGCACAATCGACTCAATGCCAGTCACTGCGATGATGAACCCTGAAGTTGTGCTCACGTAACCAGACGAGCTAGAAGATGTTTTATGTATACGGTTACGTGATTACATCTTTAACGCAATCATAATTACTGATTATAAACGAACTGCTAGCTGAAATAACATGTAATTTGGATACAAAACAATTAACCTTGTTCCACGTTATCTGAATAGGAAACCTGAGTGTCTCAACATCACAATGGCACCATACATCACCGAATCATTAAGGCAGCTAACGCAATGCTTATTACTTATTACTCAATGTGTTGTTTGGCATGTCTAGAGCCGGTGCAGCCGGTTCGCAACCTTGTGCCCCCCTCCCCCTCTCTATGCCAGCCCTCCCTCCCCCTCCTCCCTCCACCGCCCTCGATTCACTTTCACTAGCTCGGCTACTCGGGCCAATGCTTCGGCCTCCCTCGGCCTTCCTCGGCCGTCTTCGGTATTTCTGTATACGAAGAATTTGAATAACAAAAATGTTTCCTTGTGGCAGCTTGGTGGTTTCGCAAGAATTTGTTTGTATGGATCCGCGTTTTCAATGAAACGAAATACGAACTCTTTTGTCGTGTGGTTGCTTCCAAAACGGATATGTTTTAGAAAAGTTTCGCTAGAGCTAGAGAGATACTATTGTATTCAAACTGTTCCCAAAAGAAACTATGTGAAGAATAAGAAAGCATTCTTACACAAACAATTTGATAATAATCATTATCTTAAATGAACAGCTGTTTTAATTGTACTGACGAAATACTCATAGACGGTCAAAAATCTCTTAATTGATTCCAAGACAAGACTACGCTAAATTTTTCAAATGTTTTTAACAAAAAATCTTAATGAACTAAGTTTTTTTTACTTCCTTTGACAATTTTAATTAACGAACTACTAATGCATCGTCATTCCAATCAGCTAAATGTGTCGGCCTTCTCATCACATTCAATAAAATGATATATATCAATGGATCGTATTAAATTTTATGGAATAATTTAAATAATTTAGTCATTTCGTCTGATGTTAAATAACAAAGCGGCCTCAAGGTGCGGCTTAAAATGTTTACATCACACCGTAACTGACTAAAGGGTAATCTAATTATAGTATAAAGTTGACCCTAAAAATAACTGCGAAGAAAAAAGCAAACAACTAGCAGTGAGCTGTGGCGGGTCAGTGGTAACGGCCGCGAGTTACGAGTAATAGGTTGTAGGTTCGAAGCCTGGTGCTTTACTTCGTGTAAATTATTTCATCACCACTGCTCTCAAATCGGTGAAGAAAACCAGCATGTCCTAGAACCGAAAATGTTAATACATTGTGATTAGGAGATGGGCCGACTATGACTTTGGCCGACTAGTCGGCTGTAAAATGGCCGACTAATCGGCCGACTAGGCGGCAAGGCGATCATTGCTTTCAGTTGAGTTCGGGTGATATCAGTAATGTTTGTGACTACGCTCTCGGCACTCGGCGACCGGCACCCTAATTGCGTAACTCACGATTCATCATAATTTGTTTCGTTTTGAAACAGATGGCTAAACCATTGCTTCATATGTTCGAAAAATGTGTCTGCTCAACAACGTAAATAACGCAATGAATATTGTTCAACTGTCAAAATGAAACCGTTATGATTAATCGCGTGTTACGCAATTAGGGTGCAGGCGGAATTGTCAGGACATGTTTTGTTTACTTTGCATTTATTCTCTCATTGTTTAAGTGCGAGCCGGCGGTTCTTTCTATCTCATTCTAGATTGCACTGAAAGTAAACTGTAAAACTGATTCAATAATAAAAATAATTACAGTAATGATTTCAATTCCATTTCAATCACCGTCTTTTAAATTTTTAAGCATATTAATACTAGTAAAAAATGAACCGAATAGTCGGCGGTTTTAGCCTACTAGTCGCCGAGTAATCGCCGACTACAAGTATGGCCGACTAGTCGGTACATCACTAATTGAGATAACTACCAACCCGCACTGGGCACGGGTGATGGATTAAATTACAGCCCACTCCCTCGCGAAGAGAAGAGGCCTGTGTCCCAGCAGTGGGACTATTATAGGCTGATTATGTAGGTTATGTTATATAATCATCTTAATCATCATCATCAGCTGTCCAGCCTTTTCCCAACTATATTGGGGTCAGTTTCCAGTCTAACCAGATGCAGCTGAATACCAGTATTTTGCACGGAGCGACTGCCTATCTGACCTCCACAACCCATTTACTGCGTAACACCCTTTGGTAAGACTGGTTGTCAGACTTTCGGGCAATTGACGACCCGTGACGACTGTCAAAGATCCACAAATGACAGCCGGGACCATCGGCTTAACGTACTTTCCGAGGCACGGAGGGGTCGTGTTATGTAAGGATGGTCATCCATCCACGGACCAACCGTGGCAATTGTAACTTAACCTGATCGATTGACCCGTGCGGCTAATATTACTTAGCCATAAGCCCCCAATGTTATGTAATAAGCAAAAGAAACAATTATTTGTAAGCAATAGAAATAGTACAAGTGTTTTTATTATAAAATATCTCTGATGACTAACGCGTTGATGTCTTTTGAATGACTTGATGTTACGACATGTGCTACTACATCATGTGAATATATTTTTTCTCGACAACTTAACCAAATACCATTTACTGCTTATAATAAATACTGCGTGTTTTCATAAATTGGTTTTCCTTACAAAACACGTAGTTTGCGTAGTTTTTATTATTAATATTAATGAATCCGCAAACATGACCAATTACAAACTTATTTTAATTAACCTTTTACGTTATTGCGTATGACTGTTACAAGCAAAATAATATAATGTTAGGCAAGGAATTGCAGTTGATCCTATCACACACTAATTATAATTTCGTGTGCGGATATCAAAATAATGTTAACCTGTGTAATGTATAACAAAAAACCAAGATGGCTGCAAGGACCGGTTTATGCAAATATCACATGATGCGTACCAAAATTACGACTGTCCGAGGCGCGGAAGACAAACTAAATGTCACTTGATCACCTTCTGGACCAAACCGACCAGATAGGACATCGTCACATACTGCTCATGTTTATTAATATTACGTCCGAATTATGTACGATTATAGGTATCTACTGTTATTGATTTTTGGTCCAACGGATTTTTTTTCGTACGTATATTTGACATAAGAATAAAAAATGCAGACCGTTTTCTGCAATTCTAATTTTGAATCAGTCACTGTCTAAACTTTGGGTAAGGATAGAGCTGAAATTATTATCCTACTAATAGCACTAATATTCAAAAGAAGAGTGAAAGAACACTATCTCTCCACATTGTCATAATTGTATTTATTAATTAAATTACATTATAATTATATATATTTTAGTGATATTTATTTTAGAAGTATGTATGTATATTAGTATGTATGTATATTCTCATATTATGTGTGTATGTATATTTTTAAATTACAGTATAATTTGTAATTTTATGATTTTCCTTCTGTTGTTATTACACGCGTTGTCTACATCTCTGTTATCTTCTCTCCTATCGCAGGTGTGCTGGAAGAGATTTCTGTAGAAATAAGCATTACCTTTGTACGTATTTTTCTGTTCCTTTCTTCTTGTCTGTTTATATGTGTGTGCATAAATGGTTAAATAAAAAAATAATATTATAAATGTGAAAGTTTGTATCCTTGGATGTATAGATTTTTGATTCGGATAAAATCTGCCACACACATAAATTATAATCTGACTTAACGCATATGAAAATTTCTATCCCAGTAGTACGTTCCCGTGGCGTAATTTTAGAATGCGGACGAAGCTCTGGCAAAAACTAGCTAATTAACAAAATGCTTAGTCAATCCCAAAGACGTGTGCTGATGTGCGATGTGTGTGATGGAGCAAAGAAAACCTAAAATTATCAGGGTGAACTGTGGAGTGTGGACGCCCTCGGTTAGGAAACACAACATCATGAATCAATCCAAAAGTTGTAATTCTATAATTAATCGTGATGTGGTATTCCAGAATCTGAAAACGATGAAATCCTAACTAGCACTTAGAGAAAAGGGCCTGATGTTTTGTTTGTAAAGTGGAAAATATATCTCAGGGCTTGAAATGAGTGCATTGTACTGAACCAAACTTTTTAATACGGACTATAAAATAGGAATTCGGGGATGACGTCACGCCAGGTGGCGACCGGTTCTGCAACGTCCTTGTGAAGCGGACCCTCGCAAAAACCAACACAACACGAATGAAAAAAACTGTACCTACGTACAGTCGACAAAAGAGGTGAGTATATGTAGTCACGACTACGGGAGAGGAAGCATTACAGTCACGAGCACAAATACCTTACAGTCACGTAAAATTCCAAAATATTTTTCTTGTGAAATAAGAATTGCAACTGTAAGAAAAGACCTATTCCAACACTATATAATATGTTCGTAACACCATATAATATCTATCAGTAGCTACTTTAGTAGAAAATCGCTTTTGAATCCTGCGTAAGTGTAAGATTTGTGTTTGTGACTGTACCTAAGAGTTTTTACCCATGTTGTGCTTTAATAAGCGAAAACTTTTGACATATCTCCGCTGTGGGTATATTTAAGTTTAATAAAAACTTATTACCTACCTTACCTTATATACACAATCAGTGATGATGACAATTACCAGCGTATCTACTACATGCAAACATATTTAATTTTTGTCTGCATACTTTATCTTTGCTTGATTTTACATATTTTAGATACATAGGTACATATTACGTGTATGTAAACATTTTTCTTGTGTATGAAAGATATCCGGGTGAACTTAGCCTTCTACGAAAAATAAAATGTAGGTAAAACCCCAAACTAACGGTAACAAGTTTAGATTTTCAATTTATATGTTTAATTAAAATTCATGGAAGGGAATTGATAATAACAATTTTAGATTATCCGACCCATCCATTTCAGACAAGCCCAACTTTAAAGGCTACGACTAAACTAAATGGTAGTTCTGCCTGCAAACGACAGCTACTCAATTATCACAACTAACCAAGTTTATTCTACCATCGGCTAAGGGACTAATATTTGCAAATTGTGTATAACGTCAAAAGGCAAAATAATTTTATCATTATCCAATACAAAATAGGGATCGCGACTGTAACTACTGTACATGCTATTTTCAGCCTTACGATCAAAATATTAAATGCTATAATAGCGAACACATTATACTGGCATAACGTCACAAGAGTTGGCAGCTGTGCGGAATTTCGGCGAACCTCGTTTGTTTGACGAAATCACGTAGCGATGGCAGCGAATATCGACCATCGAGCTGTTATTACCACAAATTATGTAAATGTACGCAGAGTTATCAAATAGAAGTTTCCCTCCTCCAATTAGTGGAATAACCTCTGTAATACTGGAATCCATTCATTGAATTCACTCCGATATGAAAGGTGGCGCCCATTCAGTGTTGCCACGCTCTGTCTTCTAGGCTTTTGATCGAGCTAACTCACGTAACGATTTCGATTCAGCTTTTAACAACGAACCAATTAATTTTCACAATAGTAAATCTAAACAGAATGAAATAATTTTCATTTGTGTGTGGGTTCAACCTCGAAGGAGTTAATCCTTTTTGAAATTAATTAATAGGTCTTGATGAAAATATTTAACATAAAACTGATTCTTTCAATCAACTGAAACAAACACTTCAGTGTGGAAGGGATATTGATGCAGAACCTGTTACCATAGATTCAGTACATTATTCCTAGATAGCGTTAAAAAATATCGTTGGTTAATAAGAAAAAAACTTTGCCATACATTTTGACCGCGTACACTTTTCTAAGATACAGCTGATCTTATTTTTGACTAGCAGCGCTCCGTGGTTTCACCCGCGTAGTTTCCGTTCCCGTGAGAATACAGGGATAAAATATAGCCTATGTCACCCGGGGATAGTGTAGCTTCCTAACAGTGAAATAATTTTTCAAATCGGTTCAGTAGTTTCGGAGCCTATTCAATGCAAACAAACAATCAAATCTTTCCTCTTTATAATATTAGAATAGATAACCGACAAAAAATTCTGAACTATCTTGGGTCTAGAATCATATACAGAGTTCTTGGTTTCAGTTATCCGTTGATATCCCTACCACTTATACAATTATTGTCGACTAATTAAATCTATATTGATAAAAGTAACAAAAACTCTATAAAGAAAAGTCTCAGTCTTACTTAATTGAGGACAGAATTACAAAATTACGAGGGGATGCATTTAATGTAACATTTTAGTATTATTCTTGATGAGTTTCATTGAATCTATTAGGATTTCAGAGCTTTCGTGATCCCTCTAATGAAATCTGTTAAGAACATTATCTCGGCAATTTATTACGACTTGAATATTAGCTAAGTTTTAGAGTTATAGCACCGCATAAGAAACTTTTATATCCGCCTCGGCAACTTGCTGTCGCCGACGAAAATCGTTATAAATCTTTTACCATTTCTCCAACAGCGTCGAAAATATTTCTGGCTAAATTCGTTGGGTAGCTCGTGCGAAAACCGTTTAACATTTTAACTTTCAAATAAAATAGGTAGGTAACCGTCGGCTTACTAACAACCAAATTACATTAAGGCGGTTTCAATTGTTACGAAGTCGGCGACTTTGTAAATCAATTATCTTGCAGATATTTTATTACTTAATATCTAAATGCCTACTTGTGTGTCTGATTCCAATTTGAAAGTTTTCATGGCATTTCCTTATTATACAACTTTATATTATTGTTGTGTTCTGTAAAATAAAAAAAGGCGAAGTTAAATCGATAATTCCACTAGGCTCAATTTAAACTGCACTACTGATTATAACTCTTCGCTTTCGCTACGTTATTGGCTTCAATAAATATTTAGAAAAACAAATAAGAGTATTTAAAAATTTAGTTCAGATTCTGTTACGGCAATTCGTTATGCAGAAAAATGGTAAAGTAAAATATTCTGTACCATATTTCCTCAGAAAATAACAAATTGTTTTGTACGGAAATGGAATTACCTTTAAATTAATAGTTTGATGAATTAATTGGTCGCTTATATTCTTTGTCATCTAATAAACTGTTCCTTGTTCCTTTAGTTTATAAACGTTATTATAGCAATTAGATGCAAATGTTTTAACGTCAATAAAATCAGAGTATGATAAAAAAAAAGTGAGGTCATGTCTACATACCTATAAAAGAACGTTCGGCCTTGCTGTGTCGTGGCTTATTTATGCAGGAATTTCTTCTACAAAGAATAAATGTATCACCTACAATAACCTCTTTCTAGATATGCCTTAACCGAAGAAAAACAAGTCTTAAACACGAAGCTAGTAAACTTCTACGTGTGACACAAAGAAAATGATGAAAGCTTATTTTCCTTCACTTTTTGTTCGTATATTTTTCTAGCCATCCCAAAATTAATTATTTCTGTGACGAAATCACGTCACGGTTTATCGTGCAACCATAAAGTCGCTCCGGTTTATTTTCTGTTCTTTTTTGGCCTCTTTCTACCTTTAAGGTTCATGTTTGGCGGAGATAAACGTGAACTAATATTCGTTATGCCTCGAGCGGTTGCCTGACAAAAGACTCGCTTGACTATTTGGATGTCGATTGAACCCGCAAATAATACTGACATAAAATCTGCGACAAACAATACACTTGGTTACACTTTCATCGTCAAAATGTGTGATATAAAGCGTAGTCACCAAGACCCTCAAAATGTCGAGTATCAAACTTTCGTCGCTTGTGTACAAAGGGCCTAAAGGGGAGGTTTGACTTCTTCCCTTCTGATCTGCATGAACCCATCAACGAAAACAAAACAACAAACAAATACGCGGAGGCTTCGTAAAAGCCGTCACATAAATACTTCGCTTGTGTTTTACATTCCTTCGCTTCCCGGATGCAATCGATCTTGAACGCGACTGAATGCTGCTTTATTCGCACTCATTTTTATAGTTAGAGAGAATGGAAAAGTCAATATACTTTTTGCATGTAACGTTTTTGTATCAAATGAGCTTAGAACGTTAGGTTTTGTGGTTAATAAGGTTGGATATCATGTCTATTAAAATATTTCAGAATAACAGAAATATTTTAATAAACTTCCAACAAAATTAATCCATAGACCCTTATAATTAAAACTTTTCTTTTGCTTATTTTATCTAAATTTCATCGAGCAAAAGCAAAGTTTTTCTCGAATGACCTTTTCCAATTTAAGTTTGAATTAAAATCCCACCCACATACTTAATAAAAAAGGTTTTTATAAGTCTCTTTCTACGCAGAACTGGCCATAAAACTTCGTCTACAACTTTCGATTATTTTGTAAATATTTGACTCACTTAGCAGCCGACTCGCCCCCAGGCTTTGACGGCTCAAACCTTTTTAGTCATTCAGAATTCAACACAGGCATTTGCACGAACTGTGTATCTACCTGACAACCGCCCACCAGCACTGGCTTTTATAATTAATACTAAAGGGAATCTGTGCCTATATTTTTCAATAGGTGCATTTTTTTCGTGTTGTTTTTTGCCTAAAGCGGCTTTCTTGTAGCGCATAGTGAATTATTATAATACTACTTATTATGAGTTTTGGCATAAAACATCACTTCATTAGACAATTCCACAGATTGCTTATTTCATAGTTTCTAAATAATTAATATGCAAAATAAGTTGACAGTGTTGATTTAAAAACGACTTTTCTACCAATTTCACTAACAGGTTAGACAACTAGTCTCTCATATCATATTATTATGCCTTTTAAGTACACATGGTACAACAACTTCAATACGCCTTGAAGCAAAACACTTTCTGTTTAGACATGGCAATATTGATAAACACATGTTTTCTAGAAAATTCTTTGACACTACAATTATTTGTATAGTCTGTTCGTAGTAACTAGTTCGGTGCGCCCGCGTCACTGTATGTATAAATGCAGTAGATTCATTAAGAAAAAAGTTGTGTGCTTATGATTAAGATCACACGATAGGAGTAACGACGACTAGAGCCGATTATACGCGATTCAGCGCCGAGTATACCCGATTCCGTGTTACCGACCCGATCTTGACGGTTCAGGGTGTCTATTAAATTCTTTAAGTCCGTCAACGAAGATACGGGCCCGTACGAAAGTAGTCAATCCGTCAAAACAAGTGTCCAATTCATATTTTCGAACGAGTAAAGGCATGTCGGTGATAGGGAAAACTGTCAAATCGTAATGTCATTTATTCTTAGTTTGGGCCCCGAACTAATCATATGTCCGTAAGTGATACGGAGTAGGCAACGCCCATAACTTTGGCCGAAAGTACCGATTTCGTGCTTAGGGACCCTTACTGAACGACTGGAGCCGAGTATACCAGATTCACCGTCACCGACTAGAGTGTTACGATCATTACGTTTCGTTCACTGTTCGACGATTCAGTTTCGTTCACTGTTCAGAAGGAACGCAAAATGTGCCTGGAGAAGTTTTTACTTCAAAACGAAAACTAGCTAGTACTCGGCATCGAAACAATAACATGCAATTATCATAAGCAGTGGCAGTTCGGTATATTTCCGTTCTTATAACGTGCGTGTTTCTTTACATAATTCGTTTATTGAGAACTTTTACACCTGTCTATAAGTTATCAGAGTTTATGTGTAGGAGGAGAGAATGATAAATAGAACAGTCCACCCACATTACTTCATAATTTTTTTTGACCAGTTAGCCAGTCACGTCTGTACGTTTGAAATAGCTAATCACAAATAGTGCATCGAAGTTTTTTAAACTTTTCACCAGTAGCCAATATTGAATTTTGTTTCATTTTCATCTATGTAGGTATACTCACTCCATTTGAAATAAGATTAGACATTTAAACAAACCTTTTTTACAGTCCTTTCAACTCATTCTGACTTCTATACCGTAGGCATAAGGATAGTATTAAAAGCAAAAAAGTAGTTACGATACCAACTGTTTACTGCAGCTGCCATTTGTCAAGCCACCAACGCAATAAAAGTCAAAATCAGTTGATCGGACTGTAAAAAAGGTTTCGTTAAATGTCTAATCTTATTTCAAATGGAGTATAGATCCCTACACTTCCTAAGTAAACTTGAACCCTGTTCCCCCTTTGCATTCTTTCTGACGTATTTTGACTTTAGGCAACGTTTTTAATTTAAATAAGGGGTTTATAAACGCTACTTAAAGTACAGAGACGTTTAAACGTCAAAAAGGTAAGGTTTAATTGTCGCTAACCATTATTTAACTTAAAGAAATGATTATACATGGTGGCAGGGACATCGACAGAACCAGATGTTTCCTACAGAATTGCAATACCTACGCGGTCAAAATATATGGAACAGCAGATTTTTTAGAACCATGTACTGAATGCTAAAGGTAGTGCGTCGATGACGTCACTATAAAAACCCCGAAGTCGTGGGAAGCCAGAACGTGTCAGTTCGCCTTCTCCAGTACATTACTCCGTGGTCTCCACCTAGTTGCTAGTTAGTTCCTGCGGCTACTGAGTGGTCGCAGTTTCAGTCGCGAGCACTTGACGACCTCGGCCCACCGCGCCTTGTCGCCGTTCACATGCCATACCTGCGCGTGATTCGTGATCTAAACTTGTTTATCAATACTGCTCTGCGCATTCGCGCCGATTATGCTTTAGCAATATTAGAAACTTGTACGACTTGTTTCGGCATATACCTATTTTGCATATTAATTTGTTGAGACTGGCTTGATTACCTATGCTGAATTCTAATGGATGTCTGCAGAATATTATAAAACTTTTAATTTTATAACGTGAAATTTCGACAATGATTTAAATGTTATGCCCGTTCTAAAATACTGAAATAACTGGAGAACTGAACAATAATTTAAACCCATATTCCCAAGAAAATAGAGGGGCTTATGGCTAATTAATAATAGCCACACCTTTCGATCGATCAGGTTAAGCTATGCTTGCCGCAGTTAGTCTGTGGATGGGTGACTATCTTTACATACCAAGACCCCACCGTGCCTGTGAAAGTACGTTAAGCTGTTGGTCCCTGCTGTCTTTCGTAGATCTTTGACAATCGTTAGTCTGAAAATCAGTCTTACCAAAGGGTATCGTAATACCCAGTAACTGGGTTGTCGAGGTCAAATAGGCAGTCACTCCATGTAAAATACTGGTATTCAGTTGTATCCGGTTTCACTGGAAGCCGACCCCAATATAGTTGGGAAATGGCTTGGCAGATGATGGCCAAGAACATAACATATCTACCAAGTAAGTTAGTAACATTCGCCTCGCAGCATCATCGTACGTGTTTCCAAAATTAACCCAAACTAGGCGTAGGCGTAAAACTTAACCCAATATCTCGAGAATAAACCCGAATAATAATAATAATATAACCAAGAATAGATGTAATGTAGCATAGATGCTCTATGTTCACTCATTGCGTGAGAGAGAATAAACAAAAACTTTAATAAAGTCTCCGTGGTTGAAAACGAAAACAAAATATTTCATTTCTGCCAAATACTTGTACATCACACGGATAGGCTTTCCGAAGGGTCAATATGTCGTACCATCGCCTCCGTTTATTTCAGCTGGGAGACTTGATAGATTCTGATAAAAAATAAAAAATGGCGCGGTCCGGCAAAAAATGTCCTTCAATTTCGATAATTGAATTAGAATGTCATGCAATACCACTAGGAACGGCGCTCTAAATATAACCAGAGAAAAATCGATATCGATCCTTAATTTGATTTGGCAAAAACTCAAAGACCAGTGCTATTTTTTCGCACAGAATAATAATTTATTTACCAACGGAAATGTTTGGAGCGTTCCACTAAATTAAAGGCACCGAAAAATCGTACAGTCACCCGGTCGATTTCCAATGTCATTAACAGAACTGAAGAGTGTCTGTAGCTGGCTGAGGGCGCTCGGCCCACGGACGCGGCTCTTTGTGAATTTCTCGATTCGTCATGGGGACGGTACACCGGCTTAATGGGAAACGCTTGACAATGAACGCGGAAATTCCGGTGTGCACCAGCTGTGTCCTATCCAATTATTTTCGCGAATCACAGCGCAATCGTTGCTGCTGTTAATGGTTCGACCAAGTAAACCCACGACGTACGGTATCCATTTTTTTTTCGCTTGTGACTGACTGTGTACTGAGCAGGATATAGTTTGACTGCAAATATGTTCCAAGTGGTGGGGCAAGGTTTAAAAAAAAATTAAATGGTGTTTATTTTGCGAAGCATTGTTTGACCCTGAGATCATCAGTACATTGTACGAGAAGGAACGGTGATTACGTCACCTAAATCTAATTTTGTACTAGTATTTCCAACTCGATGCCTGGGATTGAGTCACTTAGGTCCATAGCTTGACTACGATCACTTGTATGTACAAAGGTAAAACAATTCAAGCTTTATATGACTAGACAAGCACCTAATCGTTTTTATCGTTTGTTCCAATAAAGGGTTATCGAATTAGATATTGGGTTGTATAGTTAATATGTCGTGAGTAACTTAAGTTCTGTTCACACGAATGGAGTAAATAGAAGTACCTTATTTAATTTGATCTAATATATCTTTGCCTTTACGCAATAAACAACCAAGATTATCAACGTCGATTTGCACGAATTTACACGCCCAAAACGGGGGAATCGACACTTGTTTTTAACATATAATTTTGTGTAGGCGATTCGATTTCTTAACGATATTGGATAAAATTCAAAACGTGATTTTGGAGTTCTCGATTCACCCCCAATTAAATTAACTTCGTGCGAATCGACTATAGAAAATAATGTATTATTTAAGGTGGAAGCGCCAAGGTAGCCCGCGAAATTCAAATTTTGTTACGTTTTTGGCAATTTCCAGGTCAATGTCAGGTTGTATGGTGATCTAAATATGATTCGCGACCGTATCAAATATGGTTTTACAGAATCATAATCATTAGAATCAGCAATACATCTCTATAAGTTCATATTACTCTAAAGAATGACTATTTCATGAAATTATGACATTTGAGGGCAATTCTAACTTATGGAGTTGTATTGCTGATTCTAATGATTATGATTCTAAAAAGCCTTATTTGATACGGTCGCGAATCATATTTAGATCACCATACAACCTGATACTGACCTGCAAATTGCAAAAAACGTAACAAAATTTGAATTTCGCGGGCTACCCTGGCGCTTCCACCTTAAAAGGTTTAATACGCCCACTTTTGGGCAAGTGAATTCATGCGAATCGACTAACTAATAAGGCAAAGAAATAAATAGTGCCGAACTTTAAACTGCATAATTATATTACGTTACCGATTATCTCATCTATCTTCATGATGTGGTTCCGTGGTAGATCAAAGTTGTTATTTCAAAACACAATTAGGTACACCATAGCAATCTAAGTCAGAGCTTAGGAAGTCACTTAAGTTGCGCCTGTAGCGACTAACTTTAATTGGCTTTTGAACAAAATTACCTGGCTTCAAGACTTGAAAATAACTTTATATTGATATGAAATTAATTTAAAGAATTAGAGAGAGCACGTCTAGGGCACGAAAACGTTAAAGAAATATGGCAGATATTGAGATACTATAAAGTCACTCGTTGTTCAAAGAAACTTGATTGACATTGACGATCATGATTTCGTGAGTTTTGTGGTTCTACCTAGATTGTGTACCATACAGCCTTTTATAGATTAGCCATCAATTACGGTGTTTAGGATAAAACCTAGCAGGGGCAAGAATACAAATAAAACCAGGAAATATGTCTCAAGTGCACGATAAAATTAAAGTAGGTAATCGTTTGCACTTATAGGTACAATTAGCCTCAAAAACATGTAAACATATTACACACTGTTTACTTAATTGTAGCTAAACATTGAGACAGTATTATGGAATAAATGAAGACAATCAAATACATTCTTGTCAATGTACCTATACATACAGTAACTGACATGTGGAGGCAGTCGCTCCATGTAAAGACCAGGTATTCAGCTGCATCTGGTTAGACTCGAACCCGGCCCTAACATAGTTGGGAAAAGGCTAGGCAAAATGATTTTTACACGCTTTATATTAGCTTCACTTGTATGTTTGTTTATTTGTTTGTATGTAACCGACTCCTTTGAGCGCGATTTTGACCCACTTTAAACGGTCAGATTTCATTGAAACTTTGTAAACTTGTCGAGGACCGATGACAATTCAATAATTTAAAAAAAAAAGAGAAAAAAAACACGTTTTTGTAGTTAGCAGAACTAAAAAATAGAAAATAAATAATAGTTTAAAAAACTAAAAAACACGCTTTAAAAACCAAACTAAAAAAGGAGAAAATAATTTAATTCAATTAAAAAGCGTGGGGTGCTTGACATTAATTGATTATAAAAATATCTCAAAAAGCACCCCACGCTTTTTAATTGAATTAAATTACTTTCTCCTTTTTTAGTTTGGTTTTTAAAGCGTGTTTTTTCGTTTTTTAAACTATTATTTTTTGTATACATCTTTTAGAGGCTGACTGTACAAACAATCGGAAAACTATAATTTGGAATAACTTCAAGGACTGGTTACTTCACGTTTAACGTCAAGCTCTACAAATAATACTACACTGACCTCGGACTACAATTCGAGCATAACAAAGAGAAACATTTTTTAAATAACTTGTAACATTTAATAATTGCGAATATTTCATTGCGGTCGATGTACGTCTGTATAATACCACAATTTTATTGAAAAGTTTTCAAACATCTTTTATTTTCCTGGATAAAATCATTCAAAAAACTGAAAAAAATGTTTTGTTCAGCAAAATTTGCTTCTTGCTTTTTAAGGGGACTACCCAAGAGGATATTTATAATTCTATACATTATTATAATCTAGCTTTTGCCCGTGGCTTCTCGCATGAATATCGGGAAATATCCCACGAGAACGTACTACCGGAATTTAAAGTATCAAATTTCAGCAAAATCCGTTTGCCGCTGTTGCGTCAATCTGAACAAACAGACAAACTCACAAAAAATCTAATAAAAACTATTTTTTTGGCATCAGAGTCGTTCCCACATCTCGGTACAGTTTTAACTTCGTTACCATTTATTACATGGAAAAGAAAAGATAGCAAAAAAAGAAAGAAAAAAGGAGAATGATAAACATCATTATCAGACTCGGAAGAGTAAGTTAAATTTTGAAGAAGCTTTATTAATAAGTGACACGTAATATTCCTAGACGGTGCAGCCGGCTGCGACGAAAATTGCCTCACTCACCTACAAAGCATATTTCATTATGAGCCGTTTTTGTGTCGCAACTTCGCTAACTTTATTTATCCCTGTAAGTAGCTATAAGATTCTGTTAAGTCGCACTTCAATAGCACTTGCTTCCAACTAGTTGGATTTTAACAGCTTACCTGCACTATTTACTTTGTTAATGGAGCTTTTTTAATGTTAATAAGCTTTATAGCATCATCATCATCAAATATCAAATTTGGATATGATGGCTAAGATTTAGTAGGAACTAGCTGAACTAAGACTGATATGGCACCACAAACTAGAAGTGGAAAATAACAGAAAAGGCCTTTACAATAGCAAAATAGTTTCATCATAATCAGCCTATTACGGTCCCACTGCTGGGACACAGGCCTCCTGTATGTGACAGGTAGTGGGCTGTAATCCACCACGCGGCCCCATTGCTTCTTGGTGGATATCACATGTCTTCGATTTTTTTGATTCTAGGACATGCCGGTTTCCGCACGATATTTTCCTTCACCGTTTCGAGAGCAGTGGTGATGAAATTAAATACGCAAAATTAAATGCTTGCCTTATAAGTCGGGGCAATTCCTTCTGGGCTACCACTGATTTAAATATAGACGATCTCAAAATAGTCTAACTAGGTTAAAAACAAGAAAAACTGTATGTCATGGCAGTCGTATCTTAAAGTGCATCGTGTAGAGTGAAAATGACACCCGATAAAGTCTATTTATCCTAACACTTGAAATACCGCGTAAGTTCATGTCACTTGCAGTTTTATCACAACTTGTATAGAAACACTAGAAACATGCCATCCAGCATCCACTTTCCAGTTGCCTGGTCAACTACTATATGTCTCTAAATCTTTATGTGTGGGTAGGTACAGCACGTTTGATATAATCTCTTTCAGAAAAAAAACAGCGTTTCCACGAATGACTGTTAAATGTTTAATCTGATCAAGTGTAGGAGAAAGTTTTTGTTTATGTTTTGATGAAATGGTTAGCGAAATTGTTTGGAGTCAAATTGTAAATTACAACAAATATTTGCGAGGCGATGGAGGAGATCTAGTTATTTTCATTGATTAACTAATTCTTGATTCAATTATTTTAATAAATTGAGAGAGGAAGAGAGAGAGTGGTATCCTATGTCAAACGAATGTTAATTGCCTTAATTTAGTAATTAAACCCGATGATGGGTCGTACAGGTTTGAGTATGAATATCGAAGGCTTTAGAAGTAGTGGGAGACCAACGAAATTGACTGAAATGGACTGTGTGAATAATGATATGGTTGAAAAGGAGGTGACTTTAAGGGCAGGAGAATTATGAAAGGTTGTACAAACTAGATTATACCTCTACCTGTATGTACCTGTATGAATTTGTGGCAGGGAGGTATCCAAAAATATTGTAAATTATTAACATTGGGTATCTTAGGTAAAGTTATCATTGGATTTTCAGAATAGCTTTTCAATAAAATACATATTCGTCGTGCTTCAACATTTTCTGAAATAGACATGCTACATCTGATTCAGTTTAAATGTACAATATCGAGAGTTCTCCATATTTATCGATAGAGCGGACGAGGGAATTTCAATATTGTCTCGGGTCGGGCGTGGATTGACGCAAAAACTACCTACGAGTAAGATATTTTCATATGCGAAGGAACCAAGGCGGAGGAAGTAATATGTAGCTGAAAATGTTAGCTCCATTTTTCTTGCCAGTTCTTAAAAGTTATATTGCTTTGGTTTAAAAAATGGTGCAATAAGGAAGATGATGGTGCAATTTAAAGTTAAGCTTCTTACGACTTTACGTTTTTGGTTCAAAGCGAGGTTAACGCCTTTGATGAAATTTCATGTTTCCACATTTAGAAAATACCTTTTCCTGTGATTATATAAATAATCTTGTTAAATGATTAATGATTTTGTCTGTAAGTACGTTTGTACAAACCGTTTTACGCGTGAATTATGTTTTTAAGCTATGTAGTTGAGGTCGGCGTTTCCTATCTGACTACCTACTCTGAGAAGAAAGGCCGAAACATAATCTTGGTCAGATCATGTGATGACCATGTAGATTGTTGTCTGAATTGGTATTTTGAGGTAAGAACCACACAGATTGAGTCTCCTGTGTGACCAGTATACGCCTTTGTTAGTAATCGTGCAACTCGTGTTGGAAAGATTCTTAAAATGTGCCATAACCTTTACTAACAACAAGCAAGTACTTTCATATACTTAGGACAACCATGATGTTGGATATAACTGTATTGTAACATAGATAAAACCTACCTAAGTAACTAGTGGTCAGTCAAGCCAGAGCCACAAGAAATAAGTGACATAGCAAACTGGATAAGGTTAGTGATTAGTGCACCTAGCTTACCTGAATACTAGATATAATGAACGGCTCACGGTACATTGCAATAATCAGATATCTGGTTATTTAAAAGCAAGTACTTTCATATATTTAGGACAACCATGATGTTGGATATAACTGTATTGTAACATAGATAAAACCTACCTAAGTAACTAGTGGTCAGTCAAGCCAGAGACACAAGAAATAAGTGACATAGCAAACTGGATAAGGTTAGTGATTAGTGCACCTAGCTTACCTGAATACTAGATATAATGAACGGCTCACGGTGCATTGCAATAATCAGATATCTTGTTATATATTTATGAATACCTGGCACTTATCTAACCATGTTGAAATTCAAACGGTTAAGAAATCAAGCGTGAACGATGTGGAATCTAGCACAAACATACTACTTACACGTACTGGAAGTTTTTGTAAAGAAACATGTGGCGGTTATGACAAAAAAGTAACTGCCCAGTAGTGCCCAGTATGGTATAGGAAATTGAATATTTCATAAACAGAAAAATCTGTGCCACTGCTCTACAATAGAGATTTTTACATCAGCTTTAGATTGATTTAACGAAACCATTCGTCTAAAATGCTTATGGTTGAACGGTTGTCGAAAAACGAGTGAAAAAACCCGATTCACTTAGGACCCCCAACAAAAGGAGAAAAAACAGTTTTATCCGTGGATGCGTGAATGATTCATGGTTTTTGCCGTGTGCAGTGAGTCGGCATTGCGTGGGTTGTATGCGGCAGTGCGAGTGCGAAGCTCTGCCTACCCCGCGACCCGCCCCGCGTCGTGAGCATAAGGCATTGCGTTGCGGTCACATTCCTCGCGTTCCAGTGTCGCCTGCCCGCGGATAGGGCTGCCAGACCCAAACAAAATGCTAATCTTGACAGGACGGGTGTGACATGTCGCCGTTTTGCTGGGACAGGCAAGGGCCGACATTATCGTGGATTAACAACAATGAGGAACATTTTGAGCAAGACATGTCAAAGATAACGAATACGTAAGATACGATTTGCATATCATAGCCATTATCATAAACTGGTTTATTAAGTCACTTTAGTGATATAGTGCCATTTTCTAAAACTCAAACAATAAAATCAAGCCTAGTAAACAAATTATTTCCCCTGGGTTCAAAAGTATTGTCTAGAATTTAATGGAAAGCCGTGTAACCAACCCTAGCAGCAGTTGTCGGCATTTTGCGAAAAAAAAAACAAACTTCATCGGTTTAATTGCTTCATTCTGCTATTTACATAATTGTTATTACATGTGATGCCGACGCGGAATGCGCAATCAAAATGTGTTTACACGCTTATGAAAACCGTATTTTTACAAAATAAGTCTGTCACAACGTTGCCTCAGTTATTTGCCAAAAGAATGACGGCCTTTGTATAAATCAGGCACAGAAACGAAAGTGATATGTTGTCTATAACAAATTAAATGGAAACATAGATATTGTTAAATACGTAAAAATGGTAACCATTGTGTGACATTCTTGTAGTTTATAATATGCATGTGGAAAACGATATTGAACGATCACAATATTAAATCATTTTCATGCTAATTAGTGATGCATGACAGATTATATTATTAATTATTATGAACGATACCATCACAAGCAAAATATTTTAGGGCTTCCGATTCTATAATTAGCAGTGAAAGTATACAGACGAGTTAGAAAGTATTTGTTCGCCAACTATTGATATTTGCATTAGAAATCTGTGAAACACAAGTGTTACTTTCTCACGCGGAGATTAAACGCCTCACTTGAAGAGGACTTTTTGCTAAGCCATCGCTTTTCCACAGTTTCATGAGTCGCTCGCTACACAAATTATAGCTTCGGTCAGACAATTGTGCAAATTCCTTTCGACATCCAGCGTATAGGACCCTCGATTTCCATTTTATTATTACATAAGAGTTATAGTAATATCTTACAATGCGAAGGTGAAAGGTTCTGTATAAATTCAGACATCACTGAGTTTCCATCAATATTATGAATGGCTATTAGGGAAGCCGGCGAGTCGGTGCGTGCGTACGCAAAATACTAAAAATAGGGTACACTTACAGGAAAAGTTTTATTATTGAGCACGTCAGGCCCAAAAACACGGCACTTCAGTATGTGTACCATTATTCGAGAAGAAAATTTAGTTAATGTTTAGAGTGAGCCAAGTTTTATCCAGAACACGACGGATTGATGTCCTCGGGGGACTCGGCGATGTCGCAAACAAAACAAAAAGATTCAAGACACTGTCAGGGGAGGAAGTGTTCTTACATACGACGCTACCCCTGCGGCCCCATGTCCTCAACTTATTATAATAAATAATGGAAAGTCTTGATTCTTTAAAGACCTTGTTAATTTTTATTAAAATATTTCCTTTAAAAAATTCGTTGTAAGGTTCAGCCCTCAAACTGCCCCTTTTCTGAGAAAATTCGTGATGGTAAGAGATAAGGGGATACAAAGTCTGGCAATTTTAAAGAAATATGAAGCGTGAAGTGTGAACCGGTCTTCAATGGCAGAAGTTGCTTTGATGTGACGCGAGTCATAAAAATTTAAACATTTTTTTTAATTCTACAAGTAAATTAATCTTTAGCCATCGGTACCTTGTAAAGACCGCTTTCTTATATTTTCCATTTTCATGGGTGACTCAAGATGAGTAAATGGACTATAAAACATTGCCTTGCCATCGGTGTATTCATCTTAAATACAGCAAGAATACTAGCTCAAATGAAATAGCTAATTAGAAAACAAATTAACCTCTAATCATACAACCATTTTGTTTTGTCATAAGAGGTTAAATAACGGCCATCAAGAGGACCCCAATTTAAATAAGTCCTCGTTTGAACTATCCCCATTATCCCGAAATACGGCTTAAAAATAATTGAGTGGGGCCAAATCCTCTGCGGGGAAATTAAAAAGGAGTCCACTTCCACTGCAGTGTCTTCCGCAAATAAATGAGCTTTGCCTTCAAGTGGCGTTTATTGCCTTATCTCAAGGAGAATGATAGCATTATACCCCAGACAAAAAATACTTGTTCCATGCCTTTGAACCTTGGCGAGACATCTTGGATTCGAGCCAATGACAATGCGTGAGCTCCGCGAGCTCGAGCCATTCTTAAAAGGCAAAAGCATAAAATTAATGTTAACATTTTTACGGAATTTAGTTTAATTAACGGGTTTAAGAAATGTTAACTTTACGCAGACACTAGATACCTACAACTTAAATTAACATTTACTTTAGGCTTCTTAGTTTAATTGTTGTTAAGCAAACTGGAAATAATTACGTTTAAATAATTGTGTAGTCACTTAATTTAAATTAAACATAGCTCTCAGAATTCTAGATTTATGTTATACAGGCTGATAATTACAGTCATAAAAACTCAAAAGATACCTCAGACAGACAAGATGGCGTTTAATTACTGTGATCAATATTATATTTTAAGTTTTTGTCTCTTTCAATACCAATCTGATTGAAAATCAGATAATCGGGTGTAATGGAAATTCAATAATGAAATGAATAATGGCCTGTGGTAGATTGAAATAAAACCTTTTCGTTCTAAATTGAAATTAATAATATATGAATTATAAAATCTCGCCTGTGTTTTCAGCAGGGGTTGGCCGAGTTATCGGTTAATATTACACTTAATTAGCTAGTTATGCATTATTTCAGTTTGTATAATATAATAGAGTTATACAAACTGAAATAATGCAGCTAGCTAACTAACTATACTCATAGGGGCAGTCAGTTGCCCGTATCTGAACACAAACGCAGACTCCGAGATACAAATAAATTATTTATTCCTGACTTTTAATTGCAAAACAAGGTCTTGATATTTACTTAAAATAGTTCAGTTAGAACGTCTTTCTTTGATAAAGATACGGAACATTTTAATGTTTTACTGAACAGCAGTCACTGAAATATAATATCAACCCACAGCTTTTTCACTACAACAGCCACTTTGATGTTCTTAGCTTCTTCGAGAAGGCTTCGAGGAAGTCTCAAAGGCATGTTTCTGCCCGTACTATCCCAGTCAGATTAGACAGATTGAATAAACGGTGTCAAAGACGGCGGAGAAAGCACCATACCTACCTACTTATGTTTACAGGGTTCCTTAGTTCCTTCGCTAAAAGGACCACCCCTTATTTGATTTTCTTTGGAAAAAGCTTGACGGTTTATTTAGGAAAAGTGTATCAATTTTCTTTTTGAAAAATGTGTTTTTTCTACGGCAAATGGCAAAATCTTAATGATAAATTCGGAAAACTCCTGTCTTAAAAAAAAAATCCCGGCTGTAACTTTTAGTTGGAATGAAAAATAGGAAATAAAAGCCAGTTCTCGAATGGCAAACACGTGAATTGGTCGATTGGTTCTAACGCGAAAAAAGCAACCGTATTGAACAAACAAAACTTGTGTAGAGTAATCACATACGTTTTTCCCGCTTATTCGTGCGAATTTATTAAACTCCTTAAAAGTTGTAATACTTGTTTACTTTATAAGTAGCAACGTATAAAGGCCGAGTTATAATTTCACATAAATTAACGTAACTTAGCTTACTTACTGGAACGTGTTAAACACATTTTACATTACTCTTTGTATAAATTACGCACTCTGATTAATATTTAGGCAACTATTCGAATAAATTTTAAATATTTTGAAATTAACGTTTGTTATTGCCATTTGAATAATTTCCTATAAATACGCGTCCATTCATTAGAAATGGAATAAGTACGACATTGAATATTCCATTTTTATTTCACTTTTATACTTTAGTACAGTCAGAGAGATGTTACTTACGCCAGTTGAAATGAAATCACTTACAAGGCTAACTAAATCAAGTTAACCTAAAAGGAAGGGACCTAAGTAAGACACGAATATTAAAAGAATATTTCATCTTTTATTAAATCTGTATATCAAAGCTTTGGAACCGTCCATTAGGAGCGGAAGAAAACATTCTTATTTGTAGAACATTAATACAGTGTAGCGCTTGTGCTACATAAAGTTCACTTTATGTGTGCCCCTTACAGTAATGCTCGCGAAGAGGTAGACGGCGCACGTGAGGGAGACGCAGTATATGCCCCTCACGGCATATTCCCGGCCACCGTAGGCGCGGGCTTGCGGATGGCGAGTAATGGGTAGCTCGCTGTCCGGTAAGGACCAAGCCCGGGTCGAAGGCGCGGTGTATACCACGCGTGCCTTAAAGAGATGTCAGCACCAACTGGTGGGGTCCACAAGGGCCGACGCCTGCCAGGGGTGAGGGTTGTTCGAAAGAGATACCGTGGCCCCTGGCACATAACCTTGGGTGGGTTTTAGTCAGTAAAAGTCTGACACGCTCCCGCTCGAGAAGTTATTTGATGACTTGCCACCCTCAAAAAATAAAGAATGGGGTATGTGCTAAAGTAACCCGCGCCATTTGTAGGTCAGTGTCAGGTTGTCATCATCATCATCATCATAATTTCAGCCGAAAGACGTCCACTGCTGGACATAGGCCTCCCCCAAAAGGGGGGTTTTGCCATAATCACCATGCTTGGCAGGCGGGTTCGCGATCGCAGTATGGTGGTAAAATGCATAGAGAATGCTGCTGCCCATTCTCTAGTAAGTCCTTTAGTCGCCTTCTACGACAACCACGGGAAGAAATGGGATGGTGCTATTCTTTTACGTCCTGTACCACACGGAGGTCAGGTTGTATGTTGATTAGCTATTATATGATCCGCGACCGTAACAAATATGGATATACAGAATTATAATCATTAGAATCAGTAATACAACTCCTTAAGGTGAATCTTGTCGACATTTTTTCTATACAAACTTCGGGAGTGTATTACTCCACTGTTCGATAAAGTACATCAAAAATTAAACATGGTATAGTTTTGTCTTATTAGTAATATTATCTGTACGGAAAACAGAATACTAAAATAAAAAGCCATTAAAAAGTTATGAGCCACCAAAGATTCGTTTTTCTTGCTGACTTTGGGTGTGTTAAGTAATAAAGGAAGTGTAAAACCTCCAAAACCAAGTTGGTATCGACAACGCTCACTTATCGAAAATGTCAATAAACTTTATTTATTATATTTCCAAAGTACTTTTTTTATTTTTAAACGCGCCTGTTTTACTATAAATGATCCTGCATCTCACTCAATAACGATGTGCGTGTAGATTAGCGTCTAACTGCTCATCACTGATACTATCTCTGTCGGTCACGATGCCTGGTGAGACAGCGTGCTTTTCGGCCAGGCCCACCAGTTAGCTCGAGCCCGCGACTAGATTCCCCTTAAGTTAGAAATGGCCTCAAATGTCATGATTTCATGAACCGCTCATTTAATAAGGTTATATGAATAAGAGAGATGTATTGATGATTTTTATGAATATAATTGTAGAAATAAATACTTGTTACGGATGCGAATCATATTAAAATTAACTTACAACCTGATACTGACCTGCACCCTAATTGCGTAACTCACGGTTAATCATAATCTGTTTCGTTTTGAAACAGATGGGTAAACCAGTGCTTCATATGTTCGAAAAATGTGTCTGGTCCACAACGTAAATAACGCAATGAATATTGTTGAACTGTCGAAATGAAACCGATTATGATTAATCGCGTGTTACGCAATTAGGGTGCTGCAAACTGCAAGAAAATTAAGAAAAAATTAATTTCGCGTGCTACTCTGACAAAACGTAAGAAAATTTGGAATCCGCAGGCTACCGCTTTCGCCTTAAGAACATCGTATAATTTGTGCACTTCATCCAACATACTCGTAGTTGGAGCACTCCTAGAGCAATCGATAGCTGGGTCACTTTAATTTACGAGCACCACTAAGTGTACCGCGTCCCATATAAACAGACATTGAGAAATGCGCCTATAAAACGGCTCCAATCAAACCATTCACAGTTAATATTTATGCGTAAGTTATTATTAATCATATTCAGCTCACATCCCGGTCCTTCGACTCTATTCACTGACTGAAAGTGGCTCACGTAACAAAGGAACGGTAACCTGATACGTGACAAGAAATATGATGTATTAGTCGCGACGTATATTCCATTGTGGTAGACCTATTTACCGACTAATTGGTTCCGACTGTTCCAGAGTTATTCGTGACTTTCGCAGCGTATCGCGTGCGTAGTGAAATCTCGGCTTCGCTCAGTTGACGCCAGCTACCCAAGTTTCCACCGACAACCGGAGTGTCGCAAATTGAGCAGATAATTCACTGGAGGATGCTTAGATCTTATAGTGGCATTGTCACTATAAATCCTTGCTTACAACTTAATGGCTAGAAGTATTTTATTTTATTGGATTTTCTAGCTAGCTACGGAACTATGTGTTGGTCTTTGTTATTTGGTTTAAATAAGTCTCATCGAAATTAAATAAAAATAAAAAAAACAACTTAGTGTCATTGCTTTTACGATGCTCGAGTCGATCACGTAACGTAACTGTTCAAATAACGGACTGTAGGTTTTTAACGAACTTAACTATAAATAAAGGGAAACTGTGAATCACTAAGTAATAAACATTAAGTTTTTTGTTGTAGATAAAAAAAAACCGTCTATCCTCACACCGATGGCTATAAATTTTGCAGTAACCACAGATTATTCGCTGCACAAATATTAGCATCGAATAAGGATGACCATTCTCATTTAAGACTTAGCAAAGGACAAAATCAAAGCTCAAAAAATCTAAGAAACGTTGGTAAGGTTTGCACGTATCACAGTCATATCTGACTCACTCTCAACCTGTTCATATGACATACACCCTAAGGAATTTAAGACCTTATTGCTAAGACAAATCGTGTCACTGAACGACCTTATGCAATCACTTTGAAGGCAGATACACGTTGCGTCATACTGTTGTGGCATATATTCTCCAAGGGAATAAGTATCTATTACATACTAATTACATTGGACAAGGTCATAAGTTTATCTTGTATTTTTGAACACTTTCAAACAGCCACCCATTTTAGGTGACTACCTAACTGGTTGAGACAAAGTTTTTGCGAGGTTACTCGGTAAATTAACGAAGCCAGACATTTATTTAAGCTTCCATAAAAAGCTTTTGTTCTTAGAAAAGGAATTTTAAATTGTAAGACTATTATTTTATGTTCGAGAGAGAAAAATACTATTGGTATTCGAAACGACACTCAACACTTCAAACGTATGTTTTATTTCTCGAATGTAAGCGTGACAAACTCTTAACAATATTTGTCGCTTGTGGTAAGCTGTAAATACTGACTTCACTATAGAATAAGAGCTATATTTGTTTGGCCGCAACTACGAGCCTTGCGGGGAGCAAACATGGTGAAGTTTTGCGCGCAGTGTGTATTGTACTCTCAACTTTAGTGAACAAATAAAAATACAGGGTCATGTAACACTACGTTTAGCTTTTATTACTAATTTATTTGCTTATCTTTTGAGCATTTAACAAATTGCCTTTTGTGATCCTTGATTAGGATCTTGAAAACCTTAAGAATTTATAAAGCGAGATTTTTACTGTTGTTTTACTATTGTGTTGGTCTGTATGGTCTGTATCTCAGGATATTACTCCTTTTATCACTTATAATATTGAACATAGATGAATGATAAAACTGATGCTTTTATAAAGTTTAATCACTGAAACTCTTAATTTATACCCGATTAAAGGCCCACAAGGCCTCACACAAGGTAGACCGATGACCTTGTGAGGGCTGCAGGAGTCCGCTGGATGCGGGAAGCACAGGACCGGTCAAGTGGCGGAGTTTGGGCGAGGCCGATGTCCAGCTGTGGACGTCTTTCGGCTGAAATGATGAAAGGCCTGATAATTTAAGGTTGAAAAAGTAAATAAATGAGAAAACCTGGATTCCCTTTAACCTACTTTGTATATTACTTAATTTGACTTAACATTAAATAACGTCTTTATTCCCTGAATGGTAAGGCAGAAAACTGTGTGTTTTTCGAAGGATGTTGCTCGAGCTCACTCACTCGCTCAGTAAATAGCTCACTCACTCGCTCAGTCAATAGCTCACTAGCTCTGCAGTACTTTAGTGTGACACCGATGACCGACCGAAGTCACTGGCCTAGCGGCTCATTCGGCTCGTTTCGGAATACTTCGGATCGCATCGTTCGTTCTTCCAATGATAGCTCTCCGATACAATACGTCACTGTATACGACATTAATCACTGTAAATCGATCTTTGTGGCGATCGACTTAAAGTAGAAAATACTTTGGCCTAAACGAATCCTCCCACATTTCGCCAGTATGTTTAAGTCCCATTTAATAGGGGGGAGCCTATTGTCATCAAACGGGATACAAATCTATACTTCGAGCTGCTACTGAGAAAGTCTCGATGGAAAAACCAAATTTCACTTTGCCCGAACCGGGACTCGAACCCAAGACGCAGTTTGTAAATTCAATCATATCATGATCATGGTCATGGGGCCCGAGAGCACGTCTCCTTTTTAAGGAAATTTCTCGCCGGCTGGTCGACACTTCACGTGACCAGAGGGCTGGGTCGTTCTTTGGCCAAAGAATTAGCATTGCCATTCAACGTGGCAATGCTGCCAGTCTTCTGGGCACGTTTTCTGATGACATCGATGCGGAGGAATACTTCGACGCCTAAGTGTCCTTTTGTTTTTTGTATTTATTTTGTATATCGTAGTTTTAATTATTAAGTACATTTGATAAATAAATAATTATCATATCATCATAATCAGCCTATAATGCATGTTCCCACTGCTGGGACACAGGCTTCCTCTCGGTGGCCATAATCCACCACGCGGGTCCAGTGCGGGTTGGTAAATGTCACAAGTCTTCGAATTTTTGGTTCTAGGACATGCCGGTTTCCTCACGATGTTTTCCTTCACCGTTTTGAGAGCATTGGTGATGAAATAATTTACACAATTTAAAACGCCTGTCGGGGTTCGAATCTACGGTCTACAACTCCTAAGTCGCAGCCGTTACCACTAGGCCATCACTGCTAACACCACTGTTTGTAAATTGGCATACCTACTTAAATTATATTTCAAAGGTCGTGTAAAAGCAGGTGTTCCAACTAGTTTGAGTATCAACGCGAAAATTGCAAGTTTAATGTTATCCAAGTAAAGTTATACCGTCGGGGGAGCTATTTGCGTCAACTCGGAAATTAGCTTTAATTCCACTAAATAGACGAGAATTGATGTTAGTTCCTCAACTAATTTGCAATTAAGAGCTGAAACAACCGTTATTGGAATACCTTGTGCTTGATTCTGATTACGAATGTTATGTACAGTGGCGTGCCTAAACAATGGCCGAATTCGAATAAGAACTAAACTAAATTAATTGTGGTATGATTAATTAAAAGGGAAATATGTAACTGGTCTACTAAAAAGTTCTAATGACGTACACTTTTTCAATTAATGAACTTCTAAAACTTTTTGGACTACTAGTGATGAAAACTTTTTAAAATAAATGAGCCTCTTAATTTTCTGCCCTTTTCTCGCAGTACCTAAGCTAGGGCACTCCGACCACATAGATTAGGTCTCGTTGGAGCTGTGACCAATCGCTACATCCAAGTTAGTCACAGTTGTTTCATAGAAAAGTGCAATACCAACGCGGTCAAAATGTATGGAACAGCTGTTTTGTTTATTGTATAACCGACGAAAAATTTCTGCGCTGGGGGTCTAGAATTATATGCTGAATTCATGGTAACAATTTGCGCACTGAATAAAAACTTTTTCAGCAGAGTTTTTTTTTAAAGCAAAATGAGAATTATTTGATGTTTGATTAAATACTTGCCCAATTAAAAACTGTTTGTACACACGGCTACACATCAAGCTATACATTTCCGGTATAAGCTGATCTTGCATTGTATAGCATTTCCATACAGTGCGAGATTTGCTTAAATTGGAATTGTAAAGCTTGATGTGTAGTCGTGTGTACGTACGTTTCCGCTGCGAAAGTTAATGCATTTATACGATAGATTAATCCCTTCAATGCGAAAAGAAAGGTATATTTTTACTCACCAGTACCTTTTCTAAGAAGATACCAAGAATAACTTTCACGTTAGATATCAGCTCCAAGATACACTGGTACCTACCTAAAGTGATACAGTACTTAAAGTGATTCGTAAAAGTTGCACGTAAGTGTAGTCACCACATTTAACCTCACTTTTTTCGAAGACTTTAGTTCTTGTGCGTGATCTCTTTGCTTGATTAGTGCGTAGTGCGTGGGTAAAGTCAGGGAAATTATTTGTTAATCATATTGACTCATCAAGTCATCATCTGCCTAGCCTTCCCAATTAGGTTGGGGTCGGCTTCCAGTAAAACCGGATGCAGCTTTATACCACTATTTTACGTAGAGCGACTGTTTATCTGACCCCCATAGCCTAAATACTGGGTAACACGATACCCCTAGGTAAGACTGGTTGTCAGAATTTCGAGCTTCTGCCAACCCGTACGACAGCCAGCTAATGGCTTAACGTACTTTTCGAAGCACGGAGGAGTATTGGTATGTAAAGATGGTCACCCATCCGCGAAATAACGTCAGCAAGCGTAGCTTAACCTGTCCGATCGACCCGTGTGCCTGTTGTTACTTGTCTCTCATCTAATCAAATTGACAACCAACGTAAATTGTCCGCATAATCAAATCTCAACTGTCATTAACGTAACGCAAATTGACGTAGATTGTCAACTTGTTGAACGATTATTTTCCTTGACTGTACGTACCTTAGTTGTGTAACGAAGAGTTATGTGTATAGTGCAGCATCGGAGGCGGATGTTGACCGACCTCGATTAAGTTTCCAATAGTGAGTATTGTGAGTCATTCAAATAGAGGATCCTATATTTCTGCCCACACATCGGTTCCTTCAATGTCAATACACCCAGATGTTGTCTAATAACCTTATGTGTTGTATGACATTCTAACTTGTTACGTGTAGCATAGACACAAAAGCATTGTTTTTCAATACAGTACACTGTCTTTTCTAGCAAGTAGTGGATGCCTAGTCCTTATTCAGAATTCTTTTCCAAGTGACAACGTGATTTTTTTTCTTATTTTTTTTAAATTATTGAATTGTCATCGGTCCTCGACAAGTTTACAAAATTTCAATGAAATGTGACCGTTTAAAGTGGGTCAAAATCGCGCTCAAAGGAGTCGGTTACATACAAACAAACAAACAAACATACAAGTGAAGCTAATATAAAGCGTGTAAAAACATTCACAAAGATTAATCAAACAGTTCTTTCAACATACTATGGTCCATTAAAAAAAATACAGACTAAAATGTAAACAAATAAATTAGAAAATGCATTTGATTATTTGAATACTGAAGCCCGACTTTCAAATTTTAAGCCACGTTTCAGATGTTTTCAATGGTCATTCAAATGGAAGTTAATTTTGATAACCTAAATTTTCGTCGATTATTTTTCAATTAAAATTGATTCATGATAAACTAAGTACAATAGTTGGATAATGTGTTGAGACATAAAGTTGAAACTTTCTAAACAAATACAGATGAAAGTGTTACTAATTTCGATAGTGTATGATTGCGTAAGAATGTTATCTGAACAGGGTTTATACACTTGCATGAGAAACTTTTGTAACAAACCATCCCTAATAGCAAGCCACGTCTCTACCTTTATTTATCATCTCATCTCTAAAACAACATTTATGTAATTTTAAGCATCTCGTCGACGTTACGTGCTTACTACTCATAATATTATCATTATCATCTTATGCAGGTAATTTAGATTAACATCCACTTCCTATAATTGGTTGAACAATACTTAATCGCTAGAACAAAGGGTGCGCTGATAAGTCATGTCAAACTGCATTGTACCTAGGACTAAGGCTAACACGTCTATATAGCTATATACACAGATAGATGTCTAAACGCAGCACAAAGTAGATGGATTTAATAGGTTGCCTCTATGCAACAAAAGAAAACGGCATATGACTCGATTCACGAGAATTAACTCGCCCGAAACGGGCGAATCGAACTTTTAATAATCGAACAGAAAATAACGTATTATTTTCTGTTCGATTCGCACTAAGTTAATTTATTCAACAACTTCGATTTTCTCCTATTATCTACAAAACTTGCCAAATACCTAATACGTATTTCTGGTAATGTCGATTCGCCCACAAATAAATTAACTTCGTTTTAATCGCCAACAGAAAATAAAACATTTTTTGAAACTGTCGATTTATTCATGTGAATCGATTAATAAGCCGAGAAAACGCAAGCACACATAGACAAACTTCACGTACAGCGAGTGCAAGCAAACTCGAGACTGGCATTCGTTTTAGACCTACATACATGCCTACGTGTACGTGCTTGTTTTGTTTCGTTTTTTGGAGTCCACCTTATGCCTACATGTTTTGTGACAGCAGTACGTCAGTATCGTATTCTAAGGGTAACAGAAAGACAGATACAAACGGAGATTGACCGAAATTGTAATCGAGAAACGTTTAAGGTCCACTTGCTGACATTTTCAAAACCGTTGATGATCCCTGAAGTGGGAAGAAGGTTTGGAATAAAGATAGGAGGGTATTTGAACCAACACTGCTTTACATAGTATCTATCTATGTACTCGTATATATACTAATAATAAAGCGAAAGAGATGGTTTTTCGAAGCGAAGAAGCTACCATTTTATAGAGAAAAGCCAGCCGCGTATTTCTGTTGGAAAGTGCTAATCTCAAAAAGTGCTGCAATAGATAGAGCGAGAGTGTAGCGGATAAATGTGCATTATTAATTCATGGGTATACCTATGTTGTTTATTAGCTGACCAGTCACGGTTTAATACCACCCGTGCGAGGCCAGGGTGGGTCAGCTAGTGAAATATAATATCCAAACACAGATAAATGAAAAGCTAGCACCGTTGCTAAATTAAATACAAAATCATGTCGGAAAATTCAACAGAGAATCAGAGCGTCTAATTTCGTCGTCATTAGGAGCGACCACCAAACAAGAGAAAAAGTGAGCAGCGACTAATGTAATTAAGTGTAATGTTAGAGAATGAACGGACAAAGTGAACGAGATTCAATCGAGAACCAGCCAAGATCCACTTGAGCGGAACAAAGATAGTTAGGAAAAGAATGCGTCGTTTTACAATTCCTGAAGCAGATACGAGTATATGCGAAGTTCTATCTAGTAGAAAACGTCTAAGTGACCAACAAAGCCTTGACATAGCTTTTGCAGCTAAACTCGAGTGTCTCAGAAGGTTTATTGAATTATCCTTTAAAGCAAATAGACCATTGTCGGATTGAATCAAACCGCTGTAGAATATAACAGAGCAATGGCGAAAAATACGACAATTTAATAAGGTAATAAGCACCTACAGTTAACAAAATTGTGGTCCTAAACGTTGATGTGGCCAGACATTCTATTTGTTGCAAAAGGGACCAACGAATTAAGTTTAATGACAGCTATTTCACTTTTGACTCGACTGAATGAAATAGACTATCTGCCACAAATGTCCCATATTATTAGAGGTAATAATATTATCCTAACGAAGTGCCCGGACACTTGTTTTATAATCAGGGTGTGAAAGTAAATGTTTACATGTCGATGTCCGCAATATTTTCAACGTTTTTAAAAGTAAATTTGTAGCAAAATATAAGTGCTGGCTGACCAACAGCTAGTTGGTATTAACAAAACATCGCGGCTCATAGGATCCTGGATGAGCCTAGCACATACCTGAGGGGCAATTCTCGTAATTTTAAGAACGTTCACAGTTTGATCTCAGCCTCAATTTGTCAAAATTTCCTCAAGTTTCCAGACATTTTTGACAATATTTTTGACATTTGATTGTCGCCAAGGTGAGACTGCGACTAGATTTTGAACGTTTTCAATTACGGAAATTTGCCTTCAGATAAGCACAGCAAAAAAGAGAGAGAACCTGTACTAAGCAGTGAATGGAATATGGCTGCCAATGATGATATACAAATTCTGACAGAGAAACAATACTTACATTTTGAATGTATCACAGCTATGATTGAAGCACGTTCTACAGCAAAAACTTGATTTCCCTTGAAACCGACTCCAATAGCTAACGTCAACTTGACAATGACAAATCAAACTGTCATTTTCAACCGGATCTAGTTAACGCGTGTAATATAACTCGTTACGTATCGTATCATTATAAAAAAAATAACTATGTGATTGCGTTGTGAAACCTTCGATGGAATGATTGATAATAATGATGTAGGGAAAACTTGCTGGCAGTAGGTTAAGACTTGTTTTCTATTATCTGTAATTGTTTTAAAATAGAATAGAATATTTTTATTTGCTTCAAAATAAGGTGGACTCCAGATACTAGGTTTTATCTTTTATCTAAAGAACAGATATTATTTATAAAAACAATTCCGCTTCTTGAAAGGGAATTGTTAGCGGAAAGAAAATGTTGACATCTATCTTGGAACTAGACCAAAATGCCCCAAGATTTGAATGCTCCAAGCCAAGAACATATCCGTTCCGCATGGTGCGGGGTGCCGGACGTAAAGAATAGCACCATCCCATTTCTTTCCGTAGGTGTCGTAGGAGGCGACTAAGGAACTTACTAGAGAATGGGCAGCAGCGTTCTTTATGCATTGTACCACCATATTGCGATCGCCAACCCGCCTGCCAAGCGTGGCGATTATGGCAACCCAGCCCCCCCACCCCTAAAAAAAACTGGTCGTGGTGGCTGTGCTTGGGGGAGGCCTACGTCCAGCAGTGGACGTCTTTCGGCTGAAGTGAAGAACCTATCAACGGCTACACCTATGAACTTCAGTATAAAACACCAACTTAACGCTGATGGTGCTACAATGGGTATAATACGTCCATGCATACGTAGGATATTTGGGCCAAATGTATTTGACTCAAGACAAACAAGTTGTACGTGTTATGGCTATTGGTCCAAGAAGCTCCCGCTGAACGGAACATAGAGTTGAAGCGAATGCTAAAGGACGCTTACCTTTCCATCCTAACATTTATATAAATATGTAAAGTGCGTTTTTCACTCGACGCATCAGTTCCTCTGCCAGGGGTGCGGGTTGTTCGAAAGAGATACCGCGGCCCCTGGCACACAGGCAACTGAGGGAACACGGGTGGGTTTTAGTCAGTAAAAGTCTGACACGCCCTCCCGCTCCACCCAGAGCGGGAGAAGTTATTTGATGATTTCCCACCCAAAAAAAAAAAAAACGCATCAGTTCCTCATAATATCTTGAAATTAAATTCTGATCTTGCTAATTTACGAAACAAAAACGTAAAAAATGTTTTTGTTTATTCTATTTATGCTTTCCGGCTCATTCTTATTAGTTGATAATCGTATGCGGGGTGCGGGAGATTTCTGTAACGCATGCCATAGGGCCAATGCAGGGACTGTTTTGATCAGTCTATAGGGAACGATTGCGGTATACGGAGTGCTTTGAAGGCTCATTTTCAATGGGTGTGACTGTGTTGTGAGTCTCCGCACACTTTCCCGCTTGTCACTACGCCCGCTACGGTGATTCCCCGAAGATGCGGTGTACCGACTACGCAGTCGGTAACGCTATCGACTTATGACTTGACTAGCCTGCGGGAACTCCCCGCATATCGACAGAATTATCGACTAATGAAAATGAGCCATTATTTCCATGAAAGAGGCTTTTTTGTACTAAAAAGAAAAACAATCCTAGTCTTCAAAAGGAAGATCAAATCATTTCAATAAAAAAAAACTATCTGACTAGTCTATTCGACATGCAAATTCTTTAGCCCTAATGAACACATGAACACACCAGTTTCATTGTATTGCTTTATTTAAAAAAACCGGAGAATAAAATGGAAGGTTTGAAAAGGCTGGATTAATTGTGTTTTGTAAAAATGCTATTTACTTATCGTTAATTATAAGTAAACAGTATTTCGCAGGATTCGAAGTATTTGTGCTTCGTCGGATTACAAGTTATTTAGTACAGACGCCAGCACATCAAGCTATCCCAAACTGCCAAATTTTCCCAATTGAACATGAACCTTATACTTTGGTATTAAAGTTGAAAATCTATCAAAGAAATTTCACAGATTGGGGTAGCTTCATGTGCTGGCGTCTGTACAATACAATTAATCGTATCGGTCGGTCGATAGAAGGTTCAGCTACGGTTGCTGCGGTTCGTGGATGGATGACTACCCGTTTTATGTATAGACGCCAGCACATCAAGCTACCCCTTATCTGTCAAATTTCTTTGGTAGATTTTCAACTCTATAACATTTTTTTTTTTTTTTGTGTGGGAAATCATCAAATAACTTCTCCCGCTCTGGGTGGAGGGGCTCAGGGGCCGCGGTATCTCTTTCGAACAACCCGCACCCTGCCAGGCATCGCCCCTTGCGGACCCCACCCTTTGGTGCTGACATCTCTTTGAGGCGCGCGTGGAACACAACACACCGTCGACCCGGGCTTGGTCCTTACCGGACAGTGAGCTACCCATTACTCGCCGTCCGCAAGCCCGCGCCTACGGTGGCCGGGAATCAGCCTGGGATTCCCGACGCCCAGGGCTTCTCCCGCGGCGACTACGGCCGTGAGGGCGCATATACTGCCTCTCCCTCACGTGCGCCGCCTCCCTCTTCGCGAGCATTACTGCTTCGCAGAAGGAGATGACGGCTAACCATTCACTCTCGCTCCGTACCATGGCCTGCACCAGGGCCGGACGCGAGAGATCGCCGCCGCCGATCGCCTCCACGAGGGCACGGCGGTGCTCCGCCCAAGCCGGGCAGACCGCCACTGTATACTCCACCGTGTCCTCAGGGCGATCTTCGCAATGGAAGCACCCGGGCGTTTCCTCCCGCCTTATACGAAACAGGAACCTCCCGAAACAACCGTGTCCGGTGAGGACCTGCGTCAGGCGGTAGGAACTCTATAACATAAGCATAAGGTTCATGTTCTATTGGGAAAGTTTGACAGATTGCTGTAGCTTGATGTGCTGGAGTCTGTACAACGAGACCCTGCTATGCCTCGGAAAGCACGTTAAGACGTTGTTAATCCCGGCTGGCATTCGTAAATCTTTTACAGTCAGTTATTGTTACGATTAATCAGATGCCCAAAAGTCTGAAAAACAGTCGTACTAAGCGGTATTGTGTTAAACAGTAACTGGGTTGTGGAGGTCTGCTAGTCAAAGTCAAAGCATTTATATCAAATAGGCAGTTAAAAGGCACTTTTGAACGTCAACATTTACATTAAAATAGAATTGATTCTAGTCGCCCCTTCCAAAATGTAGTTTCGTATAGAGAAGAATGGGCAAGAAACTCCACCGTTACTCTTATAAAATGTTTTAAATACAATATTTAACATAGTACGAGTACATTCATTATATAATTATGTGTGAAAACGATGCACCCAGAATAAAATTACTATACCAAAATAGGTAAAAGGAATTAAAAGATATGATATATTTATATTATTATGATATGTGTATTATGCTGATATATGTATCTATCATAAAATTAATTTATAGGCAGTCACTCCATGTAAAATACTTGCTGCACCCGCATAAGTCTAGATCCCATGGAAATATCGGGATACAAAGTATCTGTCCTAATCCAGGGCACGGTCTACCCATCTAGATCATCAGATCAGCTTTTTTAGCTTAAAACAGTATAAAACAAACATACAAAAAATCTATTATTGGGCAATTAGTTTAGACTGGCATTCAGTTGGATCCGGTTAGAATAAGCCGACCCTTAATTATTTTTAGTTTTTTTAGTTAGATTGATTTTGTTTAGATCGCATCGATATTCTGTGACTCAATGATTTTATTTATACATATAGGTATGTAGGTACCTAAGTCACGTTTAATATTCAGGGATTTCCAAACTTCTTTAACTTAAATGCCGAAATGAGTAGGTGTGTCATCACCATAAATATATATTGGTGCGAAATCACAAAGTCCTTTGCAATAAAATATAGATTAAGGTTAAACGTAAGTTATTTGGTGCATTTTAATTATTTCGGGTGCTACCTACACCATTATTAATATTCTAAAGAGACACTTCAATTTTATTTAATTGTTTAGTTTTTTTTGTTGTTGTATACAATCTATAATAACATTAAATAACTAGTTATAACTAATTATTATAAGCAGTTATTAATTAATATTCTGGTTATAATAGAAATGTCGCAAGTTCTCGCAAATGAAGATGGCGTACCTAATTCAGAATCATAAACATACTTACAATAAGTAGGTATATTTATGATTTCTAACGTGACGATATTATCTTGGACGCCCACGATAACGTCACGATAATACTGGGGAGTAAAATATATGGAAATAATTATATGAAGACAGTTTTAAATTTCCGTACACGATTAGCCGACGGAAAATATATTTAACTCTTTTTAACTCTATTTGTTGAGCCGAGCTTTGTGAATCCAACTGTGCATCTCAGCGCGTCGAAAAACACATGATTTTCAACTTACGGTGCTAAGCGGTGTGTTGGATTATTGCAATGTTATTACATTATGGAACAAATTTATAAAATAAATAATAGTTTAAAAAACGTTTTTAAAAGCGTGTTTTTTAGTTTTTTAAACTTTTATTTATTTTCTATTTTTTGGTTCTGCTAACTACAAAAACGTGTTTCTTTTTCCTTTTTTTTTTAATTTTTCACAATTTTTTTTTAAATTATTGAATTGTCGTCGGTCCTCGATAAGTTTACAAAGTTTCAATGAAATCTGACCGTTTAAATTGGGTAAAATCGCGCTCTAAGGAGTCGGTTACATACAAACATACAAGTGAAGCTAATATAAAGCGTGTAATTATTGGAATTGTCATCAGTCCTCGATAAGTCTACAAAGTTTATATGAAATCTGACCGTTGGAAATGGGTCAAAATCAAGTCCAAAGAAGTCGGTTACAAACATGCTTACAAACATACAGGTGAAGCTAATAAAAGCATGTTAAAAAAATCCAGTGCACGACAAATAATCGCCGCGATATTTTTACGTCCGTGCCAACGCAACTTATAACGGTGATGTATTTCCATACATTTTATGGACGTGGACTAATTCATGTTTAGGTGATCCTTTTCGAGTACCAAATAGTTTAGAATTGTTAGACCTGCGTCAAATAATATCTAGAAACAAGCTTTTATTCTACCTAAGGCTTTTATCATTACAACGAATAGAAGTAAAATCGAAGCCGCCTACTCCTTCGAAAAACAAACGTCAGCTATTAATTCCCAAAGGCTCCACCTACGCATTATTTTCTTTTCTTGGTATAAGTTTAAATACCAGCTCTATTTATTTTAGATTTTATATATGATGACCGCTTGTGGTTATGTAGTTTTGGTCGCAGGCTACTCTTTGACCAATCAAGTCAGAGCCAACAGGATGTGCTGATGGACAGCGGGGCTGTCACTTGGTTCCTGGCTGTATATAATAGTAACAGCCTAACGTTACCTCTCCTTATGCTTGTTGCTGAAAATCTGCTCTGTGGCCACAAGGAATAAGCTGTATGCACGTGCCACCGCAAAATGCTGAGTGGTGGCGCGAATTTGACGCATATTTTCCGCATATTTACCTTGTTTAAATTTGTTTATTTTTTGTACCTACGTGTCAACGAATCTTTTTTTACAAGTACTCTTTTCATTTCGGTGGTCACTTTAAGGCCTAAATATATATCTCTCTCTTAATTATTTTCGGATTTTCCAGTTCTCATCTCATTTTGGCATTAGCAGTAGATGTTTTCAAGCTCATTGAAAACCATGTAATAATAACAGAGCAAATTAGAATGAAAGCCTCGTTGATTCAGTAGCTGCAAACACAGTTGCCTCATCATTGAAGGTCTTGGGATCAATACCCAAGTAATTGGGTTTCCTGTTGGCGAATCCTCAAAAAGAACTCGGGATAGATCTTGTTCCGGCTCAATGGCGTTGATCACGCCTATTGTATCATTGCCAAACTTATACTTGTCGATGGATGTATGGATTTCACTGTATGTACGATGAAAAATGTACTAGTAGTATCTTTTTCTCGTTATTAAATTTTAATTTTATAAAAATCATCCTTGTTAACATTATGCACCACAGCTGGAAAACATCTCCCCTATAGATTCCAACAACAGTCTGTTCTATACTGGTGGCACCCATCCGAGATCTGCGATCTTCACCAGCTCATCTACCAATCAGGGACAGGACGCTTATAAAAACTTCTGCATCAGTCAACATCTTGTAGTCTTTTTAAATTGATACTAGGCCCTAGAGACTGAACTAGAACTGTTTCCAAATTAATTTTATTCTTTATTACTCTTTCTTTTAGTCATTGGTCTGAAGAAATCTATAGGATAGCCCTCATAAATCGCTACAATTAATCTTTTAGCTATACTCAAACCAGGATTCCAGGAGCAAAGAACCCTCTTGTTTGTCGGAAGCAGAATTAGGGATCTTTCAATTCCATACCGATATCCAAATGGCAATAACATAAATTGTAATATTTTGAGTTACAATAACAACATTATTACCAATATTTGACAATATCTACGATATCAGTGAACAGCAACCTTTAACGAGCTGTGAGGCTACGTAACATAACCAACAATACATGTGGCAATTGGCATACTCAACTTTCCAAAAGCTTTTACAATTATAGTTAATTCAATTTACCTGGGTAGCATACATCCATGCAGCAACTCTATTGAACACTTTTTATTACGTCAAAAAGCAATTCATAATTAAATGATAAAACATTTAATTTTTACACAGGTAAATAATCAATACACATAATTAAAATAAACATAAACAAAAATACATCGAATTGCAAATATTTGTAAAGCTAATCACAGAAATAAAAATAAAAACATAAAAAAAAATACTTTAACTCACCAATAACTCCAGTGACAATCCAAAGATACAGAAATAAATCACAACAGAAACACAGAAATGGACGATACAATGAACACCACGGGAGAGGGTTACAAAACAATATAATAAAATGAAATCACCAGGGTCAAACAGGATCGCACAATAAACTTAACGCGTCCGCACCATGCACACTGTTACGTAGGGATGTCCAGGACTCGACCTTACAGTTACAGACGTTTCATAATCAATGCGTGAGTGTTGTAATATTTACGTAATTTTTTTTCAGCTTGTCAGACTGTTGACGCGATGTATTATGGTCGTAGTCGAATGTACCGCTCCCGGTGAACGCTCGGGCCGCACTGCTTGCCCATAACGGCAAAAGGTCGTTCGTTACCCACATTCTCTTTCCGCGCAAGCCTGCTCAAGTTAGAAGGAGATGGAGAATTTACAGCTCCGCTGACCTGGCTGATAGAGCGAGACAAACGCAACACAGCCTCACAGGAAAACCCGAACTCGAGTCTTGATAGTTCCAACTTAAGACCGTGCTTTGCCTTTGTGAATTATTTGAAAGGTATATCTCATTGCACAAGCATTTTACTATGTGTAAAACGGAAATAACAAAAACGTTCTAATTGTCAAATGAATGGGCAGGCATTGCAAAGTAAATGTCTATTTCCACACAAGTTCGCACTGTGCGTGTGTTTCTACCATTCTCATAACGTAGTAAGTAATATTATGCGTACGCCTCAGGCAGTCGGAAATATTTGATTGTTTCAGCATTATAATGTGTAGTTAGGGGTCGTAGCAAATATTAACTGAACAAGTATCTAGTAAGTGGCAATAATACTCTAATTAAACATAAGCTCTTGTTGTCTTCATTTTAACAGCACAATTTTGTCGCACGTTCAAATCCCCAATTTAATACTTTGGGTAAACAGAAGAAATAAATAAATTAATAAATTAACTAATTGATTCATTAATTTCGACAAACATAGTCTATGGCGTACAATCCCAAAACCGTAACTTTGCGTTTTCGATTTGAATTTTGGCCGCTCTGTGACTTTTATGCGCAAACCGATTGCTTGCCAGGTAACCTAAGGCTGAATGATTACTCAAATTACTTATCGGATTTCGCAATTCAATTTATATTTCATAATGAAGGATTTTCTCTATAATTAAGTAATCTTTGACTTTTCCGTTCTTTTCAAGGAGACTGGTAGTTTCAATTCCCTACCCACAGACTTCATTTCTACCGCTATAAATTCAATCCACGTTTCTTATATTTTATTGCCTCTTTGTGATTGAAGTCGAAGGTTACCTTTTATGTATTTTCTTTGGTCTAATAAAAAGACGTAGGTCGTATTCAAATATTAAGTACTTGCTAGGTTCTTAATATTATTCTGTTCGGCTCTACCTTTTCAAAAACGAATTTAACACCATATTTAGGACATGATAATTAATTAGGTTAAAATGGATAGTTTCAGGTCAAATTTCCAAAGGGCCAATATGTGGAGGAAGTATAACGAATAAATATTTAACTGATTCTGCGTATCAATGTGCTGAAAGCTTTCCTATCTGGATTCCAACTCTTTCGTTCAGCGATGGCAAAAAATATACGCGTGATTATTTTTCCACAGAGTAATGGTTATCGTTCCGTTGATTTCAAAGAGATCCTCTGGATTACTACAAAAAATACAGAGAAAATGGGCAGTTGTCAGTATTATTCACTCCGGGGCTTAAGTTAAGATCCAAAGCGAAACTGTTGTATCGAGAAAGCATTTCGGTTATGTACAACGTTCAACGTTGTCCGTTCGTACGTTCGTGTTGTCAGTGGTGTCGGTAATAGTGTCGCGAATTCAATTGTTTTTTCCCATCTCAAAAAATGCCCATCGCGCCTACAGACGTTTTCACTTCAAAAAAACATGTTCGAATTTCGAACACGAGTTGTAACAATTATGTACGTACATTTTTGATTTGACCTCTTTGACCCAATTGCATTGTCAAATACCATTCTAGCAACTATAGGTAAACAACACATGATGCAGTAGTTTCCAACATAAACAACTATAAACAAACCCGGAGCAGTGGTGGCCCAATGGTATTGGCCCCAACTTTATACGTGTTGTAGACTTTGTGTATTTAAGTTCATCACTGCTGTTCTCCAAACAGAGAAGGAAAACGTCGTGAGGGAACTGGCATGTCCTAGAACCAAAAATTCGAAGACATCTGACATCCATCAACCCGCACTGGGCCTGCGTTGAGGATTATGAGGCCTGTGTCCCAGCAGTGGGAACATTATAAGTTGATTGAATCAAAGTCAAAAGTCATTTATTGAAACAAGGCTGAGAGTCAGCATTTTTTGAACGTCAAAATTACATAAGATAGACCACCAAAACGTACGCCGCGCCGTTCACCACTTTCTAGTGCTTTAGCTGGGAATAACAAGTGGCGCAACAAACTTTCCAGCAGCACAGCTGTCTGTGATTGTAATTGTGAACAAACCAGGAAGATCTAGAGCATTCTGCGACAGTAGGTAAAAATGAAGCAATGTTTTTTTTTTGGGTGGGAAATCCTCAAATAACTTCTCCCGCTCTGGGTGGAGCAGGAGGGCGTGTCAGACTTTTACTGACTAAAACCCACCCGTGTTCCCTCAGTTGCCTGTGTGCCAGGGGCCGCGGTATCTCTTTCGAACAACCCGCACCCCTGGCAGGCATCAGCCCTTGCGGACCCCACCAGTTGGTGCTGACATCTCTTTGAGGCGCGCGTGGAACACAACCCGCCGTCGACCCGGGCTTGGTCCTTACCGGACAGCGAGCTACTCATTACTCGTCATCCGCAAGTCCGCGCCTACTGTGGCCGGGAATCAGCCTGGGATTCCCGATGCCCAGGGCATCTCCTGCGGCGACTAGGGACGTATATTGCCTCTCCCTCACGTGCACTGCCTCCCTCTCTGCTTCGCAGAAGGAGGTGACAGCTACCCATGTACTCTCGCTCCGAATCATGGCCTGGACCAGAGCCGGACGCGAGAGATCGCTGCCGCCGATCGCCTCCGCAAGGACACGGCGGTGCTCCGCCCAACTCCCAAGCCGGGCAGATCTCCACCGTATGCCCCACCGTGCCCTCAGGGCGATCTACGCAGTGGAAATACCTGGGCGTTTCCTCCCGCCTTATCCGAAACAAGCCATACATGGTCAGGTAAGTAATGTGTTTCTTAATATGACTCTAAGGTAAAATAGCTTCTACACACGGCTACACATCATCTATACATTTCCAGTTTACGCTGATCTCGCACTGTACGGAAATCCTATACAGTGCTAGATCAGCTTATACTGGAAATTTATAGCTTAATGTGTAGCCGTGTGTACTAAAAACAAAATTACAATCTGAGTGTGCTTTCTTAAGTTGATTGACGAAACTGGCGTGTACTTGAGTGGATTATATTCAAACAAAGTCTTTTTGATCTTTAGCTTCGCCTCTGGCATGACTAGTTTGCAAGCAGACCACAATTTGTTTTTAAATCTCATATTTTTTTCTGAAGGATGAAGAGGGTGTTGAAGGTTCAATCCTATTCCTACATCCTACTATCTTACTTCTTACTGATCCTACGAATATTATAAATGTGGAAGTTTGTGAGGATGCATGGATAGATGGATGTGTGTAACCCAATCACACAAAAACAGCTAAATGGATATAGATGAAATTTGGCACACAGATATTTTATAATGTGGATTGACACATAGGATAGTTTTTATCCCGGTAGCTACGTTCCCGTTGGATCATCTTCGGCCTCCACACTGACGAAGCCACTAGCAAAAGGAAGGGAGGGTGTTAAAATTTCAATCATAGTTAGTTTTATTAAAGAACTAGTTTTTTCCAGTGGCCTCACCCGCGTTAACCAATTTACACAAAACCTTAACAAATTGTACACGTAAACCTTTGCCATGAATAATTCTTTCTATTGGTGAAAACCGCATGAAAATCCGTTCAGTTGTTTTTGAGTTTATTGCGAAGAGACAGACAGAAAAATGCGGCGGGGGTACTTTGATTTATAATATGGAGTGATAGTGATGAAGCTTCTTCAAACTCAACTAAAATGTAAACAAACAACAATCTTTTGCAAAATGTCATGGTCCAAAAAGTCGAAAGTTCAATATATTAGAGCGACGTCACATTGTAATGACCGCTAATTAAGGCTAGCTATCCACAGCGGCATTAATTATTGCCGCAACACAAGTGGTGTAACCAGTGCTGCACTGAATAAACAATGATCCATAATGCTAGTTCACCCGACCTAATTATTGATAATTTGTAAACAAGTCCTTAATCAGAATTGAACATTGCTTCATTGGCCGGCGAGTAATGGGTAGCTCGCTGTCCGGTAAGGACCAAGCCCGGGTCGACGGCGGGTTGTGTTCCACGCGCGCCTCAAAGAGATGTCAGCACCAACTGGTAGGGTCCGCAAGGGCCGATGCTTGCCAGGGGTGCGGGTTATTCGAAAGAGATACCGCGGCCCCTGGCACACAGGCAACTGAGGGAACATGGGAGGATTTTAGTCTGTAAAATTCTGACACGCCCCCCCGCTCCACCCAGAGCGGGAGAAGTTATTTTTTGAATTCCTACCGAAAAAAATACCGTGTGGCTAAGTAATAAAAGATTAAGCTGTGCTTGCCGCAGTTGGTCCGTGGATGGGTGACCATCTTTAAATACCAAGACGGTTTAACGTGCTTTCCGAGGCACGGAGAGGTTTTGAGATATAAAGATGGTCATCCATCCACGAACTAACCCCGGCAAGCATACTTATACTTACGAGTTATAGATCGTTGGTTCTAAACCCAGACAGGCACTTTACTTTGTGTAAATAATTTCATAACCTCTGCTCTCAAAACGGTGAAGGAAAATATCCTGAGGAAACCGACATGTTCAAACAAAAATTCGAAGACTTGTGACATCTACCAACCCGCACTGGGTCTGCGTGGCAGATTACAGTCCACTCCGTTTCGAAGAGAGTGAGTTTCGAAGACCTGTGTGATTATACGCTGAATGGCTGATTGCGCTTATGCTATTGTTTAGCTTAATTAATGGTTAGGGTTAGCTTTGGCAAGTCGGTTTTGGTCATAGGTACGCTACGCTCATTAGCAAGCGCACTGTGATTAAGTGAGTTTCTAATTTCACGAAAAAAGGAGGCCAACTGACCTCTACAAACTCCAGGAGAGTACCTAAATGTACTGTTGTAGGATGCTAGTACTTGTTCAGCTAAATATTGTCTTTCTTTGTGAAGATTTTAAGTCATTCTTGACCCTAAAGGGTGCTTTAAAAGGTTTAGGGAGAGCCTAAAAATAGATTTATAACTCCTATTGTTGTTTGTTTCGAAGAGAATACTTAACAAAATAAAGCAACTGTTATCAGATAAAACTTTTTGTTGACTTATTGGATTCCGCTATCTCATTGTATGAAACTTTATACCTATTATTTATTTCATTAACGACTGCCTCGTTGACTCAGGACACATGCGCGAAAAGACATTTCTGCGCATAGACTTTTGCGCGAACGGACGTTTGCGCGAAAGGATACTTGCGCGACAAGACGTTTCTGCGAATGGACGTTTGCGCGACTGGACTTTTGCGCAAACGGACATTTGCGCGAAGGACACTAGCGCGAATCCGCTTGTCCGAAAGACACTTGTCAAGTGTCCCAGATCCGTCGCAAGATGAGATCCTGGATCCGATTTTCAGGTCGAAAAAAGTGATATTGGGTTTTTCAATTAGGAATTTCTCAATACCAGCCCGGAATCTGGATTCGTGCCCGGTTGATGGGAATAGGCTCGCCCTCTATTACATGGGACTTAAACAAAACTGGTGCAATTGTATTCCTAACTTTTCGGGGGTAACGAGAACAGTTGTGCCCCAGTGGAAACAGCTGCGACTTAGAAAGAAAGAAAGAAAAAGTATTTATTAGACTCACACAGGCATATCACAAACTTAACTACACAGTATGCTTAATAAAATATACTTAAATGAAAAGTACAGAAAAAAAAATTAAAATAAAAAAACAAAGTCCCGTACGAGGCCAAAAGGCCCCCATCTCAGCATGATGCTCCGATATTAAAAAAAAAAAGTATCGCAACGCTGGTATTCTGATAGACTTACGAGTTGTAAGTCGTAGGTTCGACCTAGACAGGTGCACAGCCGACAGGCTTTGTGTAAATTATTTCATCACCACTGCTCTCAAAACGGTGATAGAAAACATCGTGAGGAAACCGGCATGTCCTAGAACCAAAAATTCGAAGACATGTGACATCTACCAACCCGCACTGAGCCAGCGTGGTGGTTCACGGACCACTTCCTCTAACAGAGAGACGGCTTGTCTTAGCAGTGGGAACATTATAGGCTGATAACACCAACTGGTGGGGTCCACAAGGGCCGATGCCTGCCAGAGGTGCGGGTTGTTCGAAAGAGATACCGTGGTCCTTGGCACACAGGCAACTTAGGGAACACTGGTGGGTTATATTCAGTAAAAGTCTGACACGCCCTCCTGCTCCACCTAGAGCGGGAGAAGTTATTTGGTGAATTACCAACCTCAAAAAAAAACTATCTTGCGTATATGTTATGCATGATATGTTACTCATCATCTGCCCAGCCTTTTCCCAAATATGTTGGGGTCGGCTTCCAGTCAAACCGGATGCAGCTGAACTAGCATTTTACATGGAGCGACTGCCTATCTGACCTCCACAACCCAGGTACTGGGTAATACGATACCCTTTGGTAAGACTGGTTGTTAGACTTTCGGGCTTCTGAAGATTTGTAACGACTGTCAAAGATCCACGAATGACAGCTGATCACTCATCCACGGACCAACCGCGGCAAGCGTGGTTTAACCTGACTATGTTATGTTTATTTAACGAAAACGTTTGTTAGAAAACATGATAACTACTTTGACACTTCTAAAATATAATGTCATTATTTCCGGGACAAAAGTCGAGCCTCCGTCAAAACTACACAGTGTATTGTGTTTCTCGTATAAATATTATTTACATATTTAGTTTATTCGGGTACGTGGCTCTAATCTCACGTCCATTGTATTAGTTTCCCACGACTGGTTGGTTGTTACGGATGGGATACATCCTCGCGCATATCGTACCTATGAAATCTATTTCCTTTCATTTGTTTCGTTCGCGACGTGTTTTGTTTATTATTTTGTCAGATAACATATTTATCGCACAAAAAGGAGATTAGGTTCGTACAGTTTTTTATCAAGAATATATAAATATAACACTACGACTGTAATCCTCGCAGGCTTAAGCAGAGGTGTACCTTATAGTAGGGTATACCTACATTTCGTTAGTTATGTGTAAGTCCCATTTAATAGGGCCTATAATATTACCATCAACCGGGAACAAATCCAAACCCGGGCTGCTACAGGGAAATTACACTTTGCCTGACCTGGGAATCGAACCACTAGACCAATGAGGCAGATCATACCGGATACACAGTTTTTTTTTTTTTGGGTGGGCAATCATCAAATAACTTCTCCCGCTCTGGGTGGAGCGGGAGGGCGTGTCAGACTTTTACTGACTAAAACCCACCCGTGTTCCCTCAGTTGCCTGTGTGCTAGGGGCCGCGGTATCTCTTTCGAACAACCCGCACCCCTAGCAGGCATCGGCCCTTGCGGACCCCCCCATTTGGTGCTGACATCTCTTTGAGGCGCGCGTGGAACACAACGCGCCGTCGACCCGGGCTTGGTCCTTACCGGACAGCGAGCTACCCATTACTCGCCGTCCGCAAGCCCGCGCCTACGGTGGCCGGGAATCAGCCTGGGATTCCCGACGCCCAGGGCGTCTCCCGCGGCGACTACGGCCGTGAGGGCGCATATACTGCCTCTCCCTCACGTGCGCCGCCTCCCTCTCCGCGAGTATTACTGCTTCGCAGAAGGAGGTGACGGCTAACCATTCACTCTCGCTCCGTACCATGGCCTGAACCAGGGCCGGACGCGAGAGATCGCCGCCGCCGATCCGCCCAAGCCGAGCAGACCGCCACCGTATGCTCCACCGTGTCCTCAGGACGATCTTCGCAATGGAGACACCCGGGCGTTTCCTCCCGCCTTATGCGAAACAGGAACCTCCCGAAACAACCGTGTCCGGTGAGGACCTGCGTCAGGCGGAAGGTGAGGACGCCATGCCGCCTCTCAAGCCACTCCTCAAAGAGGGGACTTAAAGCCGCTATCGTGGCGTGCCCAGCACTGGGTTGCGACAATCGCACTCTCCATGTCGCCATGAGATCCCGCCGGAGCTCTGTCCGCTGCACCTCGATTTCTCGCGGCAGCGGAGTAACGCCCCGGCGTTTGGCCTCCTCGCGCCACTCCCAGATGTGCGCGAGGACCTTTGCCTCCAGATCCCATGGCGGTTATCCGGCACCGGATACACAGTTACACATAGTTTCGTGTATTTTTAAATTTAGTCTTTCTTTGATGAAAATAGTGCTGTAAAACGTCTTTGAAGACTTCAATTGGGTCAAAAGTCCGCACGCAAGGACTGAAATTTTCCATTAAAATTCATTGAATTCCTAACATTGCACGATCAATATGTGTGCATAATGAACCAATCAAATATACATTAGCTACATAGAAGTCTGGAAACAAATGACAATCGTGAGGACTTTAAAATTGATGACAAATGTAATCAAGTGACGACAAACATTTACCGATCTGCATTCGTTCACAAATATTGAACTGTATCAAAATGCAGGCAAGTTTACGTCTCAATAAATATGTTGAAGCTACTTTGTGAGCATAAAAGGCCACGTACTAGTACTACAATGTCAGAGTGGACGCGGAACTAGTATTGAATGCTAACAACCTTCGGGCAGCCGTGGTGCAGCTCGAAATATTGCGATAATGTGAGGTTAATACACCCTCCCCTCTTACCACACAACTGACTTGTTATATGCAAGTGTTTGGCAACAAAAAACACTGTTCTTTGTCTTTGAAATGCCGGGCGTTGAGAAATAATAGAGCCTAGTCTATGTATAGTCAAGAAAAATAAGTTGAAGCAAATTGACACTGTACATCAATTTACTGTGTTAAGCCATTTCTACAACTGCCAAAGAATGACAGTTTATATTCGAATATATGGAGAATTTAAGTTGGTAGTTGATTTTCGAGAAAATGTATTGGTCTAACCTTACATAAGTTCGGTTTTTATCTTCATGATAAAGATGTTTTGTTTCGATGCAGCGTAAGATCCCAGTCTGAAGGTGGCACTGGTGACTGAGAAGTTGGAAATCGGTCGCAATTTGTTTACGTTGTTTTTTTGGGTTTCGTTTAAATTGAATTTTGTTATCCGTTGTGTTCTAGAAGGGAGTAAAAAGGTATTGGCATTTTTTTTTTTGAGGCATGAGAAATTCACTTGAGGAACATTATGAGTATGAATGTGGATGGGTATGGTTAAGGATAGAGGAAGACCAAAGAAACGTTGGATGGACTGTGAAAAGATGACATGGCTAGAAAAAGGGTGACCAACGAGATGATGACTAATAGAGAAATTAGAAAAAAAAGACAAGTTGCACCGACTCCATATAAATTGGAACAAAGGCAAGAGGATGAAGACGTTATCATTAGAAGAGGCGTTTGCAGTATATTTATTAATCGCAGTAGTAATATTTTAAGTTTGCAGTAACACAATAAAGCGCTAACAAATAAGTTATCATCCCCACAAGCTAATGAGTATTCATGCATATTTCAACAATAAACGTGAAACTCTGGCAGTTAAATTAGTAGCTACGTTCATGCACAATGAACCACATTAGTCAGGCGTAATAATTCAGACCGAGCAGAGTATTTAAAATTAGCTTCGGAGTATTTGTAAAACTAAGCTACTTAAAACTTAGCAACTTAATTTATTTAAGCATGTGCTATTTAATATTGTTGCATAGCATTGGTCCAGTACTTAGCCGAATGCGCAGACTGCTGATCAAAATCAAACTCAAAAATCATTCACATTAGGCTGAGAATCAGTACTTTTCGAACGTCAAAATTACATTATGACAGTCCCCCAAAGCGCCCGCCCTTCAACTCTTCTGTGTTTTCGCTGGGAAGAAAAAGTGGCGCAACAAACTTCTCTCTCAGCAGCACAGCTGTTTGTTCAGGTAGATAAATTTGACTCTATACAATAGTAGATATCTACTCAAAATAATTAACATTACGAGACACAGAATATGAAATTAAATCATTTGCCATATGTCAGATAGCCATGACAATAAACCAACAAGTACTAGGAAAATTATACTCAAGCAAGAAAAAAGGTAAACAAAGCTTAATACCAAAATACCGATCAGCGTCCTGTGTCTAATCCTCGATAATTTGTGGTGTGAGTCTGCATTTGTTCTAGTAGTAACTGTTCGGGCGCCTTCGGCTTTCTTCGTCAGGCGTCGGGTGGCTGCGTGGACGACGGCGCGGGCGACTACGCGGGTCAAGGAGTGGGGCCGCCAAGGGAACACACACTTCATTAGCGAGAGCAACCGACGACACACGCGCGCCTTCTATTTCTAATATTGTAATTCTTTTGGATATATCGTAACAGTTTATACAGTCCACTGCTTTAATTTCAAAGTCCATTTTAAGACCCTTACAGTAACGGCTGATTTACAAGTTTTAGGTATTGGGTTCGGACTCAGGCAGGCGCTTTACTTAGTGATAAAAAATTCATTGCCACTGTTCAAAACGGTAAAAGAAAACATCGTGAGGAATCCGGCATGTCCTAGATCCAAAAATTTGAAGACATGTGACATCTACTATCGCGTAGTTGGTTACAGTCCACTCCCTTTTGAAGAGAGGACTGAATCGTAGCATTGGGAACATTATAGGCTAATTTTGCTATCATCATCACCATCATCATCATTTCAGCCGGAAGACGTCCACCGCTGGACATAGGCCTCCCCTAATTTGGGGAGGCTTGCCATAATCGCCACGCTTGGCAGGCGGGTTGGCGATCGCAGTATGGTGGTAAAATGCATACAAAACGCTGCTGCCCATTCTCTAGTAAGTCCCTTAGTCGCCTCCTACGACACCTACGGGAGAAGATGGGATGGTGCTATTCTTTACGTCCGGCACCACACGGTTTTTGCTATAATGCTTGTATACTGGTTCAAGGTTCAAGCCGCCCTACATGCGCCATACCTGACAAAATGGTAAAAGCTGTCTCCGGTCATAAAAGCATGTTCAAAATACTTCAAGGTGATGGTTTTCGCGTTTATTTCATTGCTGATAATAATATACACCAGATAACTCAAAATAGCCCAGTTTTTATTTTGGGCAGAACAATTATTCATGCATAATACTAAATGATCAGCATCATGTTTATGTACGAGTAAAAGAAATGCATTAAGTGTCGAGATAATATCTTCCTGTTTTCTTCCAGTTATACTCTCATTCCAGACGGCTGCAATAGGTACGTTATCAGATTTTTTTTTAAACTTCTCGTTACAACATACAATAATAAGTAAAGAAATATTAATAAACAAAAACGTTTTTTTATCAAACGCTTTGTTTTTATTCCTTAGCTATAATCTAAACTAGTATGAATTGCTTACAATAACAACAGTAACTTACTACTTACTGCTATTATTCTAAGCAATCGATATTTCAGTTCCTTCAGCTAACACTAGATATAAAATAATTTTCGCCATTCAAAACTATTCTAATAAATATTCAATTTTATTGAATGAAGAATATAAAAGCACTTTATTTGGACTACACGTTTCAATCATCACTATTAATAAAACTTAAAAAAAGAACTCCAGAAAAACAAAACAGTAACAAAGACTTTGCGCATCAATTACTCAAAACTATGCAAAACATACCTACTTACTGCTCTTATCACTAGCACGGCAGAAATGTCTACACATTTTTGCCTACCTTATGCCACTGTGTAAATAGTAGCAGTTTAATACAATTACGTAGTTTTATTAATCTCGATAAAGCGATTTCATTCACCGGCGCAGGTGTTAGTTGACGGTCGCCACGCGAAAGTGAATCGAGGGCACGTCAAGGCCCGGTTTTTTGCGATGATCCAATAGAACACGACTGAAAACGTGGCTACCTTCATAAAGTCACGTATTGTAAGGGTTGATTCGTGACGAGAAATATAAAATAGTGTCGTACGCAGCGCCGGCCTTTGCCACTGGATATTTGCGCCCTAAACATTTTTGGAAATACAAATTCGTCTTTCGATTCGTATTTTAGCTTTAACAGCACTTTTGTATTGGTGGAAAACTGTGTGTGGCTTGAGCAGTCAAATTATACCTTGTATTTTCTGATGGATTAGGTGTGTACCTACTCCTAATCCATCAGTCTACTCTACCTATCTCTTTAAGGAGAGTGGTATCATGCTAGGTATGTTACTTCTTCTTCGAAATTAAGCTATGACTCAATGGTTAGTAGTCTCTAGGTAGTCTCTCAGATAGATTAATCTCCAGAATCGAGCAACGTCGCTGCATCTATGTATATTTCACACGGATCATCTGTTATTCGACAGGTCGTCTTACCTTTGAATATCTACCTACAGCCAATTTTTCACTAAATGGTTTGAGGACTTGTTAAAGTCAATAGACAGACTTTTTTTGTTAAATACAAACTTGGAAACCCATTTGAAAACTTATATAATATGAATAGACACCATACTTTAAAGAGTACTTTTAAAACTCTACATTAGAAGTAATTTTGGGTTCGGGAAAGCGTTAAAAGGCCTTTCATTATAATTTTACCCTCAATGCTTGTTCAGCTCGCGTAAAAAGTTCCCCGTTTTCAGGAAAGAAAAACACATAGGTACTCAAAAATACAAAACTCACTATCTGAACTATACCTACTTACGAATATTCTTGACTTTATAAAATTCATCAAAAAGTAGGTTGTGTTTGAGTACAAATAAAGCATTAAACAAACAATATAAATCAAGAGATAAGTAACTACGTAATCGCTTCAGCATCATGTATTACAGCGCCGAGTTTCAGTAACAATACTGACAATGCCATAAAAAGTAGCAGAGCGGGTCAGCAGCAACATGGAACAAAATCCATAAATTATTTAAACAGATGTAGAACAAACTATATCGAGAGCTTAAAACAACAATGTCCACTTTAGCGCACACGAACAAAACTCAGCTGTAAATCGAGTTGAACTAACTTTTACGAGCGTCCACAGCTAGGACAAACACGAAACCTTTTAAAAATGGCGATGAGCTCTGGGATTCTGTTTTTTATTTAATCTTCCCGTAATCTGGTCGTAAAAAGGACAACAGGCCGCAGCACCACCTAGCGGCCGGAGCCGAGTGTTTCCGAAGCGCCGGCCGTAAAGTTTTTATTGTTTCCGGGTCACGGCGCGTCGACAATTCGGTTTTCCAATCAACATCTTTATAGTGATAGAGAGCGTGATACCAACTGCAATAAAGCGTTTAGGGTCTGAATAGTGCTAACTGTGCCTTTATCTGCTTTTCACATGACCGGCTCTCAAGATCCTGTAGCGATATTGGTTTGTAATGTTTATGGGTGAAACGAATAGATACCAAAATGCCTGAATATTGGACATGGTAAGACTTGTTAGTGAATATAATAAAGATTTTAATAGTATAGGGATAAAGTTAGTTAATAATTATAGTCCTCCAGACCGAATTTCGATACGGCGGCAGTCAGTTCCTGCGGAGACTAGCCACCGTCGCGGGAGATATTATAGGTACATATGTAGTACGAAAAGCGTGTGCGCAGACAGCTGTGCTGCTGGGGAGTTAGTTGTGCCACTTCTTCATCCTAGCTAAAGCAGTAGAAAATGGTGAAGTATGGGCGTTTTGGTGGACTGTCTTATACAGTTAAGACGTTTAAAAAGTGCTGACTCTCAGCCTAGTTTGAATTAATGACTTTTGATTTTTGATTTTAGATAGGTATAGATGCAGGAATCATCTCTTCTCTGTGTCATAGTCTGTAGTGATGGGACGGCAATTCGACACGACCGGATATAGATCAGGTTCAGGGACTTTCTTCTCATAGCACAAGGATATCCAAGGGGGAGGGGGAATTTAATAGAAAACCCAGTAACCCTTTGCCCGACCTGGGAATCGAACCCTCGACCCCACGCTCAGCAATCATGCTTGCGACCAAGAAACCAACAGGGTTGTTCACAATTAAGTACTTAAGTAAGGTATACAGGGCTACAGGGTAATTGTTAATTATGAAAATTAGAGGAGCTTACGAAAACTCAATAACTTCCCCGTCTATAGAAAACACAGCTGAAGACCGCGTGTAAGCCGCATTGTATGAAACGAATGAATTAATTTCATGCTTACGTTTGGTTGCGTTATGAACAGCGGTCTCTTTTAACAAGTGGAAAATTCACGGAACGTTACACAGATAATTTAATTCCTTTGAACCGTCCTATTATACGTATTGTGGGACCAAACGTTTGCGGATTAGAATTCAGCGGATTTCGTTTAGTCTATGCTCAAACGTGTATTTATGAAACAGCCAGTAAGATTACCGTGGTCATTCATGTACTGGTGGAGGTCGTCCATTGTTGTTTAAAATTAAACCTTTCGTTTTATTAGTTTGTGGTGCCACCCACCGTTTTAAGAAAGTGCCAAAAACATTTTCCGGCGCTTCCACCAAGTGGAGCGCAGTCTGAGTTTAACTCCAACATTTCTCACGAGCGTACCGTTCTTTTCTTTAAAAGTGTACTTACTACTGTGTACTCTTTTAACAGTTCCAGATTTATTATTCGAGACAAACTTGAAATGTTGGGTTATTTGTCGATTCGCACGAATTTACTCGCCTGAATCGGCCAAATTGACACTTTTAAATAATATATTATTTTCTTTAAGCAATTCGCACGAAGTTAAGGCCCATAGTATCCTCATCTCCCGTTTGTGTGCTAAAGCACGACTGCCGCCCGCGCCCGCGCTGGGCACCTCTGAGCCTTTATCTCAAAATAGGGATATTCCTTTGATTAATTTACAATTGTGCTTCGGCGATTCTGTGGTACCTCTAATTATCTATTTTTCACTGTATTTTTTTTCTTCCAAATAACGTAGCCGTTTAGTAGGAGTATGGAATAGAAGCCAAAATATTGCGTGTTGGAAAATATTTTTTTACAGCAAAAGTATTAACCATACAAAAAAAGTACTTCGGGCAAAATAATCTATATGAATCTATAGCAAAATCATATATTTTTCAAATCTTCAAAACAAGCTGTTAATGAGCAGTAGGGTTCATAAAGTGACCGTGTTACGCTACCAAACGGGACGTAGGCCCTTAATTTATTTGTGGACGAATTGACAAATCCAGTACACGAAATACGTATAAGACAATTGCCACGTTTTGAATTTTATATACCTTACTGCATTTACTTGCAGTGACCTTTTCTCATAACTTTATAACATTTAAACATAAAATTAAAAACGTGCCAACTGTCTAATTTATTAGTATTTCTATTTATTCGCCCACAAATAACTTAAGTTCATGCGAGTCGCCTACACGAAATACTATATTATTTAAAAGTGTGGATTCGCCGGATTCTGGCGAATAAATTCATGCGAATCGAATAATATGCTGGAATTTCACTCTCAGTAGAAGTGAACATTATGGAATGCAAATAAAGATATGAATATATTATTTAAGTTCACATACAAAATCGCACAAATACAAATCATTAGATAATTATGTCCATTTATCAGTATAAATGGACATAATTATCTAATGATTTAATTTCGTTTGTTAAATGTTTAAACGAAACAAATACAAATCATTAGATAATTATGTCCATTTATCAGTATAAATGGACATAATTATCTAATGATTTGTATTTGTTTCGTTTCAGTAAACGCCTTATAGATTGAACATAATGATTGACACCGACTCATTCAAAATTCATTAAAATAATGCCAGTCAGTATATTTTAAGGGGTTGTCTAATAGCTAAGATTATGGTAACGCGCCTCCCTAAGATTTGAAGAGGCTTTTAGGGGAAGATATTATTACGCCGCTTTATAAATTATCTTCTACTTTTCATATTAAAAACGGTAATTTATGAGATCTTTAATTAAATTTCGTTTGGCAAGACTGATGGAAATATCAATATTAAAGCGATTAATAATATGAAGAGACGCACTTAACAGTCTGATGGTAATCTGATTACAGCATCCAATCTTGAGATAATGCAGTACTATACAAATAATGATATTACCTGTTAACGGAAATTGCTATTTGCTTCACTATAGGATATCTCACAGCAGCTAGCTGTATCTACCTAGCTGGGGGTAACAGAAACAATATTTTAATGTAAAATTACAATAACAAATCTACTTGTATGATACAAGTGGATACAATAGTGCCAAAACATAATGCATTGATACTTTTGGTTGTTGATTTCATGCATTTGGACAATACATTGTGTACAGCCTGAATTATTTATATCTCTATCTATCTTCTCTTACAAAAATGCTTTTTATCCTACTCAAATAGAGATCGTTCTAATCCTACTAATATTGTAAATGTGAAAGTTTGTGACGATGGATTTTGACTGGATGTTTGTTACTCTTTCACGGAAAAATGACTGAACGGATTTGTATGAAATTTCGCACACAGATAGTTTATAACCTGGATTAATACATAGGCTACTTTTAATATTGGTAGTACGTTCCCACGGGATAATTTCCGACTACCACGCGGGTGAAGCCGATTGCAAAAGGTAGTTGGTGTATATTAAAGCAACATCATCATATTATATAAACATACTGCCCAAGCGCAACAGCGAATGTTAGTAATTAGTAGCCTATACATACCTATTCATAATTATGTAACTATGCATGTATTTACAGTCCACATTGCTTTAAATTAGTTAGTGAGAAATAAACCGTCAAACCGTCCATACGTAGTTTTATTCCGAGTGATTGTAACAAGCAATATTCAACCTTATCGCCGTGTACACATACATAACGCCTTGTTTCCCCGAAGGGTTGTGCAGAGGTGCTCGACCCGAGAATCGAATCTAGGGACCTTATGCTCAGCAGTTGCGCTTGTGAACATAGATAGACCAATGAGGCAGACATGAATATGTTTTGCAAGTTGTGTATATTTGTCAGTAATAATTAGAGATGGGCCAACTATGACGTTGGCCGACTAGCCGACTTGTCGGCTGCAAAATAGCCGACTAGTCGGCCAAGCCGATCGTTGCTTTCGGTTGAATTCGGGTGACATCCGTAATGTTCGTGACTACACTTTCGCCGGGCGCCGCGGGGAGGAGGCGGAATTGTCGGGACATGTTTTTGTTTACTTTGCATTGTTTACCTATCCTAATTTCCTATCATATTCTAGATTGTACTGAAAGTAAAATGTAAAACTGATTCAATAATAAAAATAATAACAGTAAAGATTTTAATTTCGTTTCAATCAACGTGTTTTACATTTTGAAGCATATTAATACGAGTAAAAAATGGGCCGACTAGTCGCCGACTAATCGCCGGCTACAAATATGGCCGAATATTCGGTACATCACTAGTAATAATGAAGCGAAAAGAACATTACATTACGATAAAATAAAATATAAAAAAAACCCCAAAAGCGGGTCAAATAAAATATCATAATTATTCTCTATTGCCCTTATCCCAATTTATTTGGGGTCTGTGCAAATGTGTTCTTCTTCGATACTTTCTTCTCCATTATTAGTTGTCATCTCGGATGTCACCCACCCCGTTTCTAGCCATTTCATCTTTCTTACAGTCCATCCATTGTTTCTTTGGCCATACTAAATGGGATATAAATATTTTATTGGTTTACTTACATCACTTTTACAGTCATCATTTCAGCCGAAAGACGCCCACTGCTGGCCATAGGCCTCCCCCAAAAGGGGGGGTTTTGCCATAATCGCCACGCTTGGCAGGCGGGTTTGTGATCGCAGTATGGTGGTAAAATGCATAGAGAACGCTGCTGCCCATTCTCTAGTAAGTCCCTTAGTAGCCTTCTACGACACCCACGGGAAGAAATGGGATGATGCTATTCTTTTACGTCCGGCACCACACAGAACACTTTTACAGTATTTAAAAACAACTAACTATTTACTAGGTAGGCTAGGTACCTATAGTTAGTTTAAATTACTAACGAAACAATATAAAAACAAATTGACACAGGCATCTAAGTCTTGTTGCCATCGCTGTCATACAGAAACGTGCCCAGAAGACTGGCAGCATTGGCACGTTGAATGGCAATGCTAATACTTTGGCCAAAAAACGACCCAGTCCTCTGGTCACATGAAGAGTCGACCAGTCGTTGAGAAGTTTCCTTAAAAAGGAGATCATGCTAATTATGTATTACATTATATAACATTCGATATTTTTCGAGCTTTTTCCAAAAAAAAAAAACAACCGACTTTCAAAAAAACATTATAGAGTGAAAAATATTTTTTAATTAAATAAAATACATATCCAAAGTCACCGACTTCCGAAATTAAGGTTATATTTCACTTTGTAGTGTTTTTTTCGAAGTCGGTAGTTTTTTATTTTGTAAAAGTTTCGTTTCACTTTTTAGCTATAGTACCTACCCCAAACTAATTCAAAATGTCATCATCCTTGGGGTAAAAACAATGCATATTTATGCGATAGCAGCAATCGCGGTTGATTTGCTGTAATTTTTTGATGAGTTCCGTTGACTGTCTCCGAAACGCATTATCCAGTCGAAAGTACCTACTGAGCCAACAAACAAAAAATATAAAAAATACAGTCGAATTGATACCTCCTCCTTTTTTTGAAGTCGGTTAAAAAGTGATGAATATTTACCCTTGATTTGCCGCGTCGCGTCATATCGTCGTATGTCGTGTGCAAACGGTGGACAGTTGACACAATTGTCTCACTTGGCATACCTTTGAGTGGCGACAAACGTGCGGTCCCGTCCCAGTTCTGCATTGCGGCCTTTTGTGACGCCATACTATACTTCCAATTTATTTTGTCGATTATTGACTTAATTTCTTTTGAGGCTATGAAAAACTTTAGGTAACATTAATTTATAATTTATTTGGGACTAGTTTATGCCAGCGGCTTCGCCTGCGTGGCCCAAACATCCATTCATCTAAACATACAAACTTTCATATTCTTTCATTAGTAGGATTTTTTTTTAAGTATTCAGGAAACATCTTTTGCAACCCTTTTTGTTGTTATTCATATAGATATATTCGATGATGATTTTGTGTTGAATCTCTTCGATTTTTTTTCCGGCTTTTAAGCAAATGCCTGAATATAAGCGCGCTGTTGGATTTCAACGCTCGACTCAGCGCTGAAATCCAACAGCGCGCTTATATTTAGGAATGCATTTAGGTGTCGTCTAGTGTTAGTGAAAACTAGCATAAGCATCGTCTACGCTGTGCATGCGTCCGACTAATGCCTCAAATATACCGCTAGACAAAAACCCACTGGAGTAATTTATGGTATAAACAACTTATTGGCACTGGTTCGACTTTGCTGCGCTGGAACTACTTACGTGGCTGTCAACGCACACTGCTTTTCACAACTCACTGAAATTTAAGTGTAGAATTGAATTTCTGTGGCTTGGCTTATTTTTCTCTAATATGTTAGAAGACCCTTCGTGATATTCTAGAAATGGCCACAATCCTTTATTAAATCCGTGACAGGAGCAGCTATAATTTTGCAAAACAAAATGAATATTATTAGAGAAAAAAATATATTTTACCGGCCTCACTTACATGATCGATGTACCAATACTTATGTATGTATTGAAAAAGTTCTAGCTCTTCCAGTCTTAACTTAAAGAAAAGTTTATGCGATTTGTGAATTGACGTTTATCTTGGAAACGAAAGAAAGGGAAAGATAAGCAACTTGTTATAAAAGCTTTTATTGAAAGTAAAAAAAAAAACAGGAATATCTAGCAGATTCAAAGTTATTTTTATGAAGCTCATTCTGTTCAAAGGTTATACAAACCTTTTTTTTTTTTTGTAACAATAAAGAACTAAGTTATCGCTACTCAGTCAACTGAATTGAAGTATAGTCAACTGCACATAGTGGTAACATTTGCACTACGAAAATCACCTTTACTGCTACAACATAAAGTCGCTGTCAGTGTCTGATTATATTATTACCACTTATGTCAATCAACTCAGCCTATCGCAGTCCACTGCTGGACATAGGCCTCTCCCATGCTGTGCCATAGCAACGTCTTCCGCCTTCCGCATCCAGTCTGACCCAGCCACCTTTTTAAGGTCGTCGGTCCACCTAGCTGGGGGGCGTCCCACACTACCCTTGCCGATACGAGGTCTCCACTCTAGGACTCGTCTGGTCCATCGGCCATCGGTCCTTCAACAAACATGGCCAGCCCACTGCCACTTCAACCTACTTACTCTGCAAGCTATGTCGGTAACTCCAGTTCTTTTCCGGATAACTTCGTCTCTGATTTTATCCTTCAAAGAAACCCCAAACATAGCCCGCTCCATAGCGCGCTGAGTGACTATATGTACACAAAACAATATTTTGTAGCACGATGGGTTCGCGGCGTTTTTTATCATATTTTTTTATTTTAATACGAGTACATAACATAACATCAGGGGGCTGTGGCTTAGTAATATTAGCTGCTTGGATCGATCAATCAGGTTAAGCTACGCTTGCCGCGGTTGGTACATGGATGGGTGACCATCTTAACATACCAAGACCCCTCCGTGCCTCGGAAAGCTCGTTAAGCCCTTGGTCCTGGTTGTCATTTGTGGATCTTTGACAGTCGTTACGGGTCATCAGAAGTCCCGAAAGTCTGACAACCAATTTTTAGATTATATTATAACGGTATTTACATTTTTACGGTGACATATTTATACAAGAATTCCTCGTTTAAAGGTATTAGATAAATGTGAAAGTTTGTGAAGATGTTTGGATGTTTGTTACACAATCACGCAAAAACGGTTGAAGGAATTTGGATGAAATTTGGCACACAGATAGATTATAACCTAGATTAACACATAGGATACTTTTTATCCCGGTAATAGATTCCCGTGGGATAATTTCCAAACTCCACGCGAGCGAAGCCGCGGTCGGAAACTACTTTAATTATACATACTTTAAACTTATCTGTATTCTAGGTATGTATTTTACATACATCAAAGCGTTTAGATCTAACAAAGTTTCAATTCTAATTGCTTTTATGGATGCGTGACTCGAGAATGAGCTAAACTAGTTCCTAGAATTCAAGAAACAAAGTTATAATGAAAGAGACGACGACGTTACTCAGAACCGTTACTTAGCAAGCACGTATAAAGGTAATATTCAAACGTCTGACACATGGCAGCTATACTCCGTTTGAAAATTATCAGAGGAATATGTAAACAAATGGATCAGAAACCAGTGGATGCCAACTTTAAAGCCTCTGACAAATTGAATGCTTGGTTTGATTATTTGAGTAACTAAACACACATCTTAAATATATTTTAATTTTATAACAACAATTTTGTTGATTGTTGGAAGAAGTGTGTGAGAATTTAAGTTTCGAACCTTCTAAATACACATTAATGTGTTACGAATTACTTTTAGTGAGTGATTGTGCAAGAATTTTGCCTACATAGCTATTCGCAACTATACGATACGCTTCCGTACCGAATCGAACATCAATCAATGTTATCGAAGAAGTCCTTAAACAATCCTCAGTCCTCAATGGTGGGGTCCGCAAGGGCCGATACCTGCCAGGGGTGCGGGTTGTTCGAAAGAGATACCGCGGGCCCTGGCACACAGGCAACTGAGGGAACACGGGTGGGTTTTAGTCAGTAAAAGTCTGACACGCCCTCCCGCTCCACCCAGAGTGGGAGAAGTTATTTGATGATTTCCCACCCCAAAAAAAAAAGCCTGTCGAATGGTTGATACATTAGAAACAGACTATACCTAGTTAAACGATAACTCTAATTGCAAGACTTTAATGGAAACTGTCACTACTCACTACCCAAGATCCTCGTATTATAGGTAGTTGTGGAGATGGGTAGTACTCAAGGAGTTGGTAATATAGGTAGATGGGTGTCGGTTGGCAGGCAATAAGCAATTCCGCTCGCTACAGCCAATAGCCACTTGCGACACGTCACCATTTGAGACCGCAAGTTATTAGTAGGATGCCAGGCGATAAAGGCGGCCTGCGCAAGTTAATTTAGTATTACGTCCCTCTAATACCTATTTGGAGCGTATATGATAGACATTACATGCGAGCTTTTGGCGTAGATATTAATATGACGCACTAGCCTACGAGATTTTTGGTGATGTTGTGGCAGGGTCTTCGGATGGAGCACTTAGCTAGACTCCTGATAAGACTTGAAGCCGCTGAAGCTGAAGAAAACAAGACCTTTATCCCGCTGTCAAACATCTATTTGTGCTTATAATCTGTATATTAATACGTGAAGCAAAAACTTTGTATCCCTTCCTAGTAAAATAATGCCGACGGAGGAGGTTGAAATTTGGCACAATTCAAACTCAAACTCAAAGCATTTATTTCAATTAAACCATTTACAGGCACTTTTGAATTGTCAAAAAGTCGGCCAGTTGGAAAGTTGAAGCTAGTTGCTAGATTAAATCTAGTATTGAGAAGGAGTGCATAAAGTTAATATTTTTATATAATAATGCATTAGAAATGGTTGTACGTTGTTTTACAGCTAATTGTTTTATAGAATTTCGTTTCACATAAAATATTTCTCATATTTTCGTTTCATAGAATAATGCTAACTTTGAAGATTTTTAAATCACTGAGTTTTGTTTCACATAAAGTTTAATGTTAGAATAATCATATCATATAATAATAATTCAAATATTCTTTTTCCTTATATTGTATTTAACATAAAAATTATTACCAACAATAACATTTTATTAATGTTTATGTTTATTATTTTATTTCATTCATAATATTGTTATTGGTAATTTCTGTTGGGGGTCTCAGTTCTAACCAGACCTACTGCTTGCATGCTGCAAGCAAGCATGCAGCATGCCAGCAAGCATGCAGCATGCAGCAGGCATGGTTTCTGTCAGGGCTCCGGCGGTCACACGCGAGCTTATCATCGCAGATGGTATTCACGCTCATCACCGCAGCTTCGGCTGGCTGGTCGGTTTTGCCGGCTTTAAAACTACCTGCTCCGCAGCTCGCGGACCGCCTCACTCTTCCGCGCCTACGTGGATTTAAATGACACTCTAGGAGTAGAGCAAACAAGACTACGTGGAGTCGGTTTTGCAGCGATTAGTTTGTGTCACTAACTTTTATAGCACAACATAATTTGACTTTTCAAGACAATATTTTAATTCGTTGAAATAAAATACAATGTAAAAATACACTGAACAAACAATATTCGTTAAATAATAATTCTACTGTTTGATAAGTTTGTTGAACAAAAAAATGTGATCAAAAAATCATTGAATTGTGTTTCTGTGAAATATGTTTCATTCAAGTAAATAGTCTTTGAAACAATAATATTCGAAATAAAATACAAGGATCAAATATTATATGAAACATTTTCTGGGAAACGAAATTCTATGAAATTTCTGTCTGCGAAACAAGGGTACACCATTAGAAATACATTAAGTTTTAAATTATTTTTGGTCGAATTTCGACCACTAGTCAGTATAATGAAGCAAAAACGTTGCATATCCCTTTTTTTAACAAACCAAAAAAAAAAAAAAACACAAATTCATACTCCTCCGTCCGCGTTATTTTAGTAAATAACGCGGACGGAGGAGTATGAATTTGGCACAGTTAAAGCTTATATGGAGAAGGAGTACAGAGATATTTGTATATAATAATGCATTACTAACACATTGATTTAAAACGTATGATTTTTGGTAGAATTTCGACCACTAAACGACCACTAGTACCACTGTCCATTCCAAGGTTGCCTGGAAGAGATCGCAGAAAGCGATAAGGCCGCCCATTGTATGTTTTAGTTTTTAAATGTTTTATTTTTGTTATGTATTTTCTGATGTACAATAAAGTTTATATAAATAAATAAATATTCAAGTTCTAAAGTTATGGATTCACTTTTATCGCCGCAATTTAGCCAGTGACAAACGCGGTAACAAGTTAACACATCGTTTGTTGTAACCCTGTTGGTTTAGTTGCCCTCGGGATGTATTCAAATTGAATAACGAAGTGCGACAGTCCGCCCATTAGTCCGCCTGCAGCTACCAAACCTATCTCTGAATTATGGACGAATAAACCTCGTAATGGACGGTATTGTCGTGAAATTCAGACCACACTCGTGCCTCGCGATCAATCTATAGCAATTAGTCCAGTACGTGAAGGGTTTACGGGTTTACGGCTATCGAATTTTGTGTTAAACCATTATACGGTTCGGGCACTGACTGCTAAATTGGTGATTGTGATTATGCTTAACCAGCCGTTCATCGCCGATGTTGTACTGGAATTGATTTTAAATTAACGCTCAAGCTGCTCGTATTATGACGTTCAAATTGTTGAATTTGTTGTCGAGCTCGAAACGTGCATCCTGTTTTGCATCTGAAACTAACACAATGGTTGCCAGTAATTACTGTGGTGTAGAGACTCTTTGTTTTTCACAGTCGTACTTGTAATTAATCGATTCTCTCGTCGTTTCGATCGCAATATCGCTCTCTACGATTAAAAAAATTGCTCTTGTCAACATGTCGCCGCGACACCCTACGAGCACACAAGTGCACATGCCCGAGGCTTGTAAAACGTCAAAGTTTTTCCAAGTTACTGTGCAGCCAATAACAGTTTATTAGAGGAAACAAAACATTGTGGTGGACGCGATCCGGGCGGCACAATCAAGTTGCGAGTTTACAGTGCGGGATCGTTTCACGCGCCCGCCGGGCCCTCGAGTGATGCGAGAAAGTTCCTTATTGCTTCCCACCGTATTCATCTCACCTGCCGATATTGTAATCCCGGAGTCTTTCATGCGATTGCTTCCGGAATCCCGGGCCAATTTTATCGCTTTAGAATAAAAAAGAAGAACAGAAACGTGATAAATTCAGATAGAAACAATTGGTTGCTTATTGCCTTTTTGAATTCGTAATTTTGAGATGTGTTTCCGCGGTTCAATGGTAATATTGTGAGCTCGTCAAGCTTCTTGTGGCCATTATAATCGAAATTTACGAGTTGATATAAATCGGAATACCAACGTACATCAGTGATACGTTCTGGAACCTTCATCATCACCATCATTTCAGCCGAAGACATCCACTGCTGGACATAGGCCTCCTCCAAACAGGGAGAGGATTGCCATAATCGCCACGCTTGGCAGGCGGGTTACCGATCGCAGTATGGTGGTAAAATGCACAGAGAACGTTGCTGCCCATTCTCTGGTAAGTCCCTTAGTCGCCTTCTACGACACCCACGGGAAGAAATGGGATGGTGCTATTCTTTTACGTCTGGCACCACACGGAACTGGAACCTTGACGATCATTAATTCCGTGATATAGGTATACCGACATTAGACGAATATAAGTTTAGTGAATGATGATATTGGTGAATAACTTGAGTTCGAATAAGTAAGTGACCTTTATAAGAACAAGATCTTACATCAAATCGCACAATGAGCTTCAGTGGAGTTTGTTTCGATCAAAATGTTGTTTTATAAATCTTGTATTTTATATTCTGAACCAATACATAGCACTCTTTTTATTTTTTATCTCTAAAGAGAAATAACGACTGGCGATATTTTGAAGCAAGCATTTTCAAATAACCTTAAAGGGACTCAGCGAGATAAAGAGGATTATACTCTTAACGTTTAATGAATTGAATGCTATTTTAAACCGCTTAGCCTAATGCAAGGGCACGCGTCCTAATGGAATAAAAACAAATTACTTTTGGGGTACATTACTTACACAAATTCATAAAGAATTATAATCTATTTGGCTACAAAGTAATTTTTCATTATGTTGGTAATAAAAATAACATTTTCCCACGAATTTACATTTTAAGCCTCTTGTGTGGATAAAACCACTTTATCCAATAACAATTTAGCCGTGTTCCAAAAATACCTTCTAAAAACAATTCAGTGTTACCCGTTTGGTAAAGAAGTGAATACGTACAACGACTAAATTTCCAGTATAAGCTGATCTCTCATTGTAAGGAAATACTGAACAATGCGAGCTCAACTTTTTTCTTGTCCTCAACAAATAGCCTCAACTTGTGGCTGTCCCCATATTAATAAATCTAAATCCGTTAAATACCTGGGTGTAACATTATGTGATAACTTAAACTTAAAAGAACATATTAGTAATGTCTCCAAGAGAATCCGTAAGCTCACTTATGTCTTTAAAAGTCTTCGGCACGTAGCTGACTCTAAAGTCATGCGAACTGTCTATCTGGCGCTCTGTCAGTCTGTCCTTGCCTATTGCATCTCCTCATGGAGAGGAGCGGCCAAAAGACACCTCCTGGAACTAGAACGAGCTCAAAGACTTATCCTGAAAATAAGCCTATTCAAACTGCGGCTTTTTCTACGACAGATAAAAGATAATTTATTTGTCAAACATGCGTTTACATAAACTGACTAATCAGACATGCAGGGTATTAAATTAATATGTTGTGAGCGTCCATTTTTTTCCAATAAAAGTCCGTTTAATTAAAAAAATCGAAAACATTGTAATACACTTTATTAACTAAAAACATTCTCAGTTTTTTTTTTAAAGTGACAATGGCAGTTCTCTCCAACTTAGGCAATTTGTTAAATATCATAGGAGCCATACAGAAAACCAGACCTCTACCAAGAAGCTGAAGTTTTAACGGTGAGACTGTACGTACACGCTACTATAATTAGGCAACATGCCTCCTTGAACTTCACTAGTTTGTACCCAGTCCTACAGAGACGGCGTTTTCATCAACTCTGTCAAGCTAGACCATCTAGGACGAATTTCGAGTGACTCGAGACTCGAGTGACTCGAAATGACTCGAGTATTGTTCCCTTTACCTTTGACATCACAACATTAGGAGCAGAGTGAAGAATCGCTTCAGGCACTAAGCGTTCTCCGGTTAGCATCAATCATAGCTTTTTGTTGGAGGAGGTAACAAAGCAATGTGTGTGTCGCTATCAGGTAATATTACTGCTTGAGTACTTAAGATTTAGAAGTTTTATTTAAGGTATAGTAGGTAAGTATCTCTAAAATCCCTCTAAGACACAACTCGTAGACGTCATCAAAAAAGCAGCCAAGCTCAAATGGGACTGGGCCGGACACGTTTGCCGCATGTTGGATGCATTGGAGGCTAAGACCACCACAGCATGGGTCCCTGAAAACATCCACTCCTCACGGAAGAACCAGGTGTAGATGGCGAGACGAACTTGATGCTTCATGAGGGTTTGGTCCATATTGGCTCAGGATGGAGTTGAGTGGAGATACGCAAGGGAGGCCTTTTTTTTGTTTTGGTTGGAAAATCATCAAATAACTTCTCCCGCTCTGGGTGGAGCAAGAGGGCGTGTCAGACTTTTAGTGACTAAAACCCACCCATGTTTCCTCAGTTGCCTGTGTGCCAGGGGCCGCGGTATCTCTTTCGAACAACTCGCACCCCTGGCAGACAAAAGGGAGGCCTTTGGCCTGCAGTGGAACAATACTGGCTGATTATAATCTGATTATTAAGTATCTAATCTAAATTATATTTGGTGTAGAATACAAATAAGTTATTTAAAACCTATAAGTTCTTGAAACACAGTTGTCCTCCACTAGGAGTTGTTACGTGAAAGAGAAACCGCGACTCATCATCGTCTACGCCACGGTAAAACTCTAATGAGTTTATGTTGGCACCAAATTAATTTTATTATAATGTATGTGTGCTACTAAATAAAAATAAAAACAGTGGCACTCCGGGTGTGCCGACAGAAGTAAAACTTGAACAATTACGCGTGTATTTTTTTAATCGTCAATACAGGATTTCATATTGGGTCCTTGGGTCCTGATTGCTCTCGGTTAAAAAATGATAAGCGAGCGATCGACTTCAGCCATTAAAGGTAACAGCACAGATTTTTATGATAAAAATACAAAGGGAAAGAAAGAGATAAAAGAATTAGAATTTCCTAATGAAAGAAAGGGACTTTTCCAAAAGACATCAACGCGCGACTCGTCCGTGTACGCGTTCACTCAAACACCATTTTAAATAGACCCCTGCGGTGGCTCATAATCTGATATGACGCGAGTTTCACGCTTTTTACTCACCCAAAAAGTGCTCAATGCGCCTAAAGAAGTTTACAATAAATAAATTCACAGCCCGACTTCACACACTGTTCAGCATAGGCCTCTCTTTTCTTGTGTCAATCACCATGCTGCTGTACCAGCCTCAAGCAAGTTTTCCCCACGATGGCAACAATGTCGTCCACCCATCTCGCCGCCGAATGACCGAAATCTCGTCTTCCAGTCTTTGGACGCCAGTTTGTCACAGCCTTGAACCTTTCGCCACTGCGCCTTGCCAGGTCTCTTGTCCAACTTTTGTCCATTTGAGTTCCATAAAGGCTTCTTCAAATAGACGCGATGCTTTTAAAACAATTTCCATGAAGTTTACATAGAAATTGTTCTACGAGTATCGCGACGCTAGTCTGCACGAGCTTTAGTACGATTTTCAATATCGAAAAACTTCGTACGGCTTCGTGTCTTGACGTTTGGGACTCGGTCTATTAGCCTGATACCAAGCTATAAATATGTTGAAATTGTTTCATATACTAGAACAATACCTACTAAGTTATTTCCTACCTAGATAGATAGTTGGACAGTAGAAGATAATTGTGGTATTGGATATAGATAGTTATAAATAGGAACCACCATACCACAAGTTTATTTAGTTACCAACTTATTAAGGAAAGGCCAAAAACGTAGTCACAATTAACATTAAATTCCGACATCTTGTAACCACTTGCGCAACTAAAAGTGAGAAAGTTTTGTAAACTTTGTGTAATGCTAATGTAACTCTCCATATTTTTGTGAAACACTGAACATAATTATGTGCTGCTCTAATACACTCTTCGGAGTTCGGTAAATAACCTCAGCCTAGCATAATGAGCGAATCAATCAAAGGTAAACTGAGCACAGCTTGCGATTGATTGATGATTTTGTGCTGAACTTAATTGAGCAATCAGTTGCGAACGCTCTTCTGGGGAGGAGAGTATTCGCGTGTATGAACCTGTGTAGGTACATACTGTACGTAGGTATAGACATAGACACCCGTCATCCGTGCCACAGAAGAGATGTGCACAGAAGGTCGGCTTCATACGACGAGCGAAAACCGGCGCACGCATGATTAGACGAGAGTATACGGCGATCTCAAACAAATGCATATGGTATAGTGAAAGAGTGCAAGTGCACTAACTGTACGTCCGTCGACACATTACATTTCCAGTATAAGTATAGTTACTCTTCTCTCTCTCTCTTCTCTTCTTCAACCCTTGGCCACCCAATGCTGAGTGTAGGTCTCTTCCAAATCTCTCCACTTTTGGCGGTTTTGTGTCGTGGCTATCCAGTTTCTTCCGGCCACTTTAATGATATCGTCTGTCCACCTAGTCGGTTGTCTTCCCACATTCCTCCGTCCTGTTCGTGGTCTATATACCTACGTACAGTACGTACCTACACAGGTACATACATGCGAATACTCTCCTCCCCAGAAGAGCGTTCGCAACTGATTGCTCAAAAGTATAGTTACATTTTGTTGTAATAGAAGTCGACCCCACAGTTGAGAAAAAGGCTAGGCAGAAGACGAAGTACCTGTTTCTGTGCTGTGTATTTAAATCTTTATTTGTTAATTATTAAGTCTACTAACAAAAATATGACTCATTGTACGGAAAGCAATGGAAGGTTAGCTAATACTGGAGATGTAGAGCTCGTTGAGTGATCGTGTGTTGTTTCTATGTGTGCGTTTTCGTTCATGGTATGCAGCTGACCCTCTGTACCTGTCTATTCTGTGGCCATGCTCTAATAACGTCCTCGTTAGCGACACTTGTATCCGACGGTACGACTCAGCTATCGGTTGGGGAATAGGAACACATGCGCTAAACGATGACACGACATCAGATCCTTGATCACAGGATCCGATGGATTGAAATGACGTGACGTCATTATTAGTAGTGGTGTAACACATTACTCGAATGTTAAGGATGCTATGAAGTTTTTGAAGGGAAATGTTCTTTAGGCGTAGCACTTTGCGCTGATAAATGATACTTTTTTTTTAAGTAGCTTTGATTGTAGCTCATAGCTTTCATTGTACATACACATAAACACGTAAATCATATTTTAAAACTAGATGAAGTTGGGGTTTCCTATCTGACTATTCTGAGAATAAAGGCCGAAACAAAACTCAGAGGTCGCAGTCTCTTTAATAGCCCAGACATACATAATCTTGGTCAGATCATGTGAAGACCATGTACATAGGTTGGTGTCTGAATTACTCTTTTGAGGAAAGAAAGTAGAAACACACTTTACACCGCTATCTTTGAACAGTTAACGAAACTGAACTGTCACGCTCGGATCTGTGAGTCTGAATCGGGTATCCTCAGCTCCTATCAGTTGGTGACGCTTATCGCTTATACTCGGCTCGTATAATCGGCTGCAGTCGTAAATTTTGCACTTCCACCGTGTGTTCATAATCATAAGCACACACCCTCTTTTTTACCCGACTGCGCCAGAAGGAGGGTTATGTTTTTCGAATGTATGTATGTATGTTTATATATTTCTTTGGCACGCTCTGTAGCCTAAAACGGCTTGATCGATTTCAGCTCGAGAGAATCCGTTAGATTTGTCTTATTTGTGAGAGTAACACTGGGTATATCAAAATTGAAAAAAATTAAAATGGCCGATTTTTGGCGCTGTATTGTGTCTTCAATTTTTTTTTCCTCGAAACATATTGAGTGGGGTATAAAAAAAGTAAAAAATATATTAACTAAAAAGTGCGAAATAAAATAAAAATTTACAAAATCAAAAAACCCGACTGCCTAAAAACTGAACTTTAATTAAAAAAGCTATCGTTTTTGGAATTCCATTAAAAAAGATGGAAACAAGAAACTTGTTTTAAAAGGATGACTATTAGACTGAATACTAAGTAGAAGCAAACCCATGCAGTCGGAGGCAATAACGGTTTTTTTGTTTTTTTTGTTTGGCATCTCGCAGTTGACCGTGACTGCTTAACCGGACTTTCCTGGGGCTGCCGTTAAGAGAACTCAACGCCTCCAGCCAAGGGCTTAAAACTACTTAAATTACTAAGCGACTGCCCAAGCAGCACATTAGCGGAAATTACATCCATAAACAAGCTATATTACAGTCAAAGGCTCTTATGTAGCTGTACTAATGGATAAGACGATTCTTGGGACTGTATAGGGGGCGATCTCTACACTGTTAAACAGCACAGCTGACTAATGGCTGTACAATGGACAAAAAAACAACAAAATGCATTTTAGTAGAACTTGAAAGAACTATTGTCCAGCTTTTGGCTACGTATAATGCTCCTAGCTGGTTAAGAAGACCAAAGTTTGTAAACAGCTGCATAACGGGGTAACGTCACACCGTTTCTAAGCTTTGAACTGTATTAGAGAATAAAATTTTGCCATTGGCATTTTTTATGGAGTACACAAATTCTATTATAATGCTTCCTCAGTGAGCTTAACACTAGCTGGTTAAAAGCATTTTAAGACTGCATGAGCTGTAAATTAGTGTAGTGTTACTCCACTTTAATTCCAAAGCTTATAGTGTAAATATTATCTATTTCACAGCCTCTAGAATTATTGAAGAGTAGACATAGGTTAGTAGTGCTATGATAACTTCAATTTTGTCATAACCTCGCAACACGACTTAATCACATAGATTTTACCAATAGGTTACCAATGATCATAGTTCCGTACAATTAATGGATTCGGTCAGTGACCTTTCTAAAAAAATAATTGTAACGAGAAATACTGAAAGTAATGAATCAAACCAGACATGAGGGAGAAAATATTTATATGGTAAACATTTTATTTAACGAAAATATAAAAGAATGGGCAATAAAGAGAAATGTTGCTCAAGATGCACTGAAGGAATTACTAATAATTGTGAATAAGAGATTTCCAGATATTTTACCAAATGATCCGAGAACGATTCTACAAGCTAGAATAATTGCTTTAAAATAAATCGAATCTGTTGATGAATACTGGTACAATTAATGGACTAATCAATCCGCTAACTATAGTTTTAAACAAGTGGCTAGACGTTTTAGAAAATATTAAGAGCATTGGTTTGAATATAACCTTTGATGGCTTGCCTCTATATAAAAATTCGAAATATGAGTTCTGGCCGATTTTCCGTAATGTTTTTGAAATACCCAACTATTTATGGTGTTTATTATGGTGTCGGAAAACCGAAGAATCTTGATCTTTATCTAGAAGATGGTGCCGATTCTGTTGGCACAAAATTCTCTAAACTAAACTAAAAATCACCAAAATTTAGTTAATCCTGTCAAACGACGATTTCCCATTCTGAAATTGACTAAAGTGACACAACTTAACTATATTTTAGTTTGACAGCACTAAGATTGCACTGAATTATTAATTTAGTGAAGATGGTAATTTTGCTATTCTGAGTTTGCCGTTTTTCACCAAAAATGTTGACTATATTAATTTTTCTAACTAAATCTGACTATTTTTAATCGCGATTAAAAAAGTGTGGAATAAAACTAGTGGTCATGAACTAAAATTCACACCAACACTTCGACTTCAGGTGCAAAAACAGTATTGTATCTTTTTTTTTCTTTTCGTTTGCTTATATCTCAAAAATGGTGTGTCCTATCGCAAAAATGATGATAAATTCGACCCCCTTTAAGAAACCCATATGCCCCATAATCTCAACATGTAGGTAATATTTTTTTTATTTTCCATACAATAAGTGAAAAATTCCATAAAAAACGTCGAGGCTGCCCTCCTGCGCACGCTTCATTCAGCTCTTAAAAAAATAATTGCGTAGGGCACACAAGTACCACGTTGCGAAGCCAAAAGAAAAAAATACCACCTGCAGGCTTGGCACGACAACCGTAGAGAAGCGTTTTGTCGACGGAAGACAAGACAAGACAAAAATGACGTTTCCGTGTAGACAGTTGTCAGTTTTTCACCGAGAAATGTAGACAAGCGATTTCTATTCTACAGTAAAGTAGAAATAGAAACCGTCATGCTACTAAGCCTGCAGGATCCGCGATTGTCAAATTCGATTTTAGTTGTGTCAAAATTATTTTTAAGTTTAGAGATTTTTTTTTGCAGAATAGCTTTAAGATTCTCATAGCCAAAAGTAAGGAATTTTAGTGATAGTTTAGTTAGTTTAGTTCGGTGTACAAGAGAATCGGCACCATTGTAGTTGAAATGAAACAGTTATTGAATGACGGAATCCTTCTATCAACAAGCGAGATTATAAAAGTCAAGATTAGATGTTTTACTTGCGATTCACCCGCAAGGGCTTTTATAACAGGTATGTGCATTTTCAAGCCCTCAGCGCCACGTCTTTATGAGAAGATAAATTTTAATATTGTGTGGCCGTTACAAAACAATAAAGCCGTGTCAGTGGCGCTCAAAAGTTTTATTAATTTATAGCTGTTGGCTAAGGAATGGTCAGTAAAAATAAAAGTAATGGTATACATTTACTGCGTTTTATTTTATTAATCACATACTCTTGATTTGGCTTTGGGAATTCTATATGTTAAACCATTCGTTGGTTTTATTTCTTCATCATCTGGGTAATCTGACGTGTCACTATGGTTCAACATGCCACTTAGTTCTTTTTCTGCATTGTTATATGTTGCAATGGATGACCGTTTCACTATGCATTGCATTTTTGTCCAATCTGTATGATGCTTTGAATATTCTAGTTTCATCAATTTCGAAGTGACGTTTTTAATATATCATCTCAACCATCCATCCTTTTTCTCAAGCACTTGGTATGACAGATAATTTTCCTTCCCCTCTTTCTATTGTCTTCAGTTTTTGAACGGCATTTCTATTTTCTGAAAACAAGAACAATTATTTAGCAATAACATTAGCATCTTTACCTACTACGTCAGAAGTAAGAGATCATTAAGTATGCGGATTTAGTATTTGTGCCAATAAGTAAAACGCTCTATAGTATTAAAATATTTACACCTATTACAGGTACTATCACAAAAATATGTACACTATTATTAATTGATAAATTATAAAACAAACTAAGTTATTCACTTCGTTTGCATAATTGAATTGCAGATGTGTGTAAGTGTGCAAGAGTGCGTACGACTCGCAATTTACAAGACAAAAAAAAATCGTAAACAAAATAGAAACAATAATAATACGTGCGGTGCGTAGCGCGTGACGGGTAACAAATTCACAATATATAAAGATAATATGGTAAAGATTTGGCAAAAACTGGCTAACACAAGTTTGAATAACTCCTTTCAATAAAATATATATATATATATATCAATATGATTGGTTAAATTTAGATGGCGCTAACAAATCTTTCGCGACAAAGCAAATTCGCGAATAAGCGACAGTCCAAATTCGCTTCATCTCTTTCACACGGCCGGGAGAGCGTAAAGTTAAACCTAGCTAAATATTCACTTAGCTAGGTTAAATGAAGTTATAGTTTTTTTTATCTTACTTTATAACATACATTTCTAAGCAACATGGCAAGTAATGGCTCTCTGATTTGACATAACAGGCAAGAATAAGTAGGATCACAAAATCAAGTGAAGTACCTAAGCTACTTGAGTACGAAATGCCCGAAATAGTTTTCTATCAATATTAGAGATCCCTAAGACGCTGTTGTATACTCTCACTTTGCTGCTTTCACCAGTCGTTAGAATAACTGAAAACCATTGTACAGCTAGCGTAAAGTTCTCAGCTGATTAATAGAATTAAATATGGCCATTGCACAGAAAAGAGAGTTTCAAGAGAATTTAGTTAGAATGATTGCTGGATAACAAATTAACGCCATTTTAATGTAAACAAGCCGATTATATATGAAAAAAATTACTGATATCTGTAAAATTTTCATGATATTTCAAAGCTATTAAAGTAAAAAAACATTATTTTTTAGCTACAAATAGATATGAATGCTCATAAAATGTAATTTTTTTGTAAAAATCCATGAATAATTCGTACACCGTATTTATTTTGTATAATATTTTTAGTAAAACCATATTATTTCTGTGGCGCGTGTAATATTTGATAATAACACCTATATATATTAACAGTAAACTGGCACTCGCAGTACAATTTAGCGATAGAGATACAAAGAAACGTGAAAAATTACTTACCTTAAATTGGAAATTATATATTTGCCCACAGATTAGAGTTTGACATAACACTTGCACTGCACAAATAGTCTTTTGTTGCTATTTCTTTGTAGATTTATTAATCGCCGTAAGGAAACCATACACCATCTAGTGGCTGTCTAAGAGAATTAAAGGAGCTGGATAGTGGCCTATTGACAGCTGTCTAAGCTATTGTGCAGCCCATGTACATCTCTTACAATGCTCTGGAATGCTTTTAACAAGCTACTATAATTCTCAGCGCTGGTTAATTTGGGGCCAAATGTAGAATTATAGGAGCTGTGTAGCGGGATAGACAGCCCTTGTACAAACAGCATAACAGCGTCGAGTTTTCAAAAATTCTGTTGTCCAGTGGCTATACAGCTATTTGTGCTGCTTGGGTGCACACTGAGGGCACCCCCTGCGGTGTACGGGCCTCGGCTCAGGGCGTCACTGGTAGGGGGACAGCAAGTGGGGACAGGCTGGATCAAAATATTGGCATTATTATTATTAGTCGGGGAGTTTAACTCTACTGGCTCAGCTGCGGCGCGGGCTGGCGCTTCAACGAGCAAGGGACGGTCGGGGATCCGACTGCATAAAGGTCTTTATTAAATTTAAGAAGATGCCTCCGACTGCGTGAGATTGCTTATTATTATTATTATTGATTATTCAGTCTAATAGTCATCCTTTTAAAACAAGTTTATTTTTTTTCCATCTTTTTAAGCTTTTTTGCTTTTTTTTTGTTTTTTAAGCAGTCGGGTTTTTTTATTTTGTAAATTATTATTTTTTACATTATTTTCAGTTAAGGTTTACAAGGCCCGTATGGCCAAGGAACGCACAAGACACGAAAGTTTGGAAGGAAACAGGGGATGTCAGTGCCCAGCAGAGAGACACAACACAGGCTAAAAAAAAACTTGCAAATTAAAAAAAATCGTTTGTCAGTCAATGCACTCGGACTTCACCTAATTTAAGGTTTCAACTTCAACCGTCACGAATGATAAATTGAACCAATTTCGTATTAAATTAACGCAACATATGACTACATCTCATGTCGGTTAACACGGACAGATTACAATAACAATATCAAGCTTAATGAAAATTCCAAAGCATGTTCTTGAAAGTCCTTGTAAACTTATGTTGGCACGTAGACGTTTGACGAAATCGAATCAAACATTTATACGAATATATTCGAATATTATTCAACGCCAGTGCGAGTTAGTATGAATTTGATATGCGGGAATATAATTGAGTTAATTAATGAAAATCTTGACTTACTTGACATGCGTGGATCGCGACCGTGCGTGAAGTGTTCCATAATTGAATCGCTGTCTTTATCTATTTATTTACATAATACGTGGGTTTGTATGTGGGGCTCGTCTGACGTGACATAACCCACAATACGGCCAAAATGAGCCCCGTATTTTATCAGTGGGAAGATATTTTCAAAAGGGGAACCCAGCCGTCGCTTCACCCGCATTGAACAACATTTGAGCTTCGTCTTAATAGATTCGGGCAAATTGTTGTGAAATTGGACCTTCTTTGTAAAAATTGTATGATTTGAGAAATTCCTTTTTAGGTATCAGATAATCTTTTTGTTTGTCGGAAAATATTGTTTGAAACGAGAGCTCATGATTCTGATAATAAATAGATTTATTTGATCAAATAAAATTTAAAAGCACTACTTGCCTATTTTTATTTACCTACCTAGATATATTAAATCGAAAAGTGTTCTTTGAGGAAAATATTTTTGCTTTTAAATCTGTTATCGCTGTAGAAAATAAAAGACATGGCTAAAAGATACACGCGCCTAAGTTAGTGAAAAGAATTTTAATCACAATTGTGAGTCAGCAACGAAACGGCTCACCCTCATTAACATGGAAAGGAAGAATAATTAAAACTCACGAAAAAGTCGCTTCGTGTCTTTGAAACTCAAATAACAGCTTCCTACAAAAGTTAAAAGATTCCCCATACGTGCCGAAACGATGTTACATTTATCCTTGGAAGGATTGCCAGGTTACCATGAATATGAGTTTTCATCAAAGAGATTTCTTCTGTGTTCTGATAAATCTCTATGGTTTTCGGGTCTATAATAAAGTGGGCATTGCGTATCTACTGCTTAGTTAATCTGGTGAAGGGCGGGTGTTCTTATGTGATTTTGACGTTCGAAAAGTGTTGATTCTCAACCTAATTTGATAATATGACTTTTGGTTAATTTTGAATCTCTTTAGCAAGGATCATCGGAATCTATTTGGTGTAATAATGTGCTCACTCGGACGACTAAAATTTCGTAATATTTGGTCATTTCTATACATTATTGGTATTTCTGTAAATTGTTCGTTCAGGGAGTTAACCGCACTTGCCAATAATTTCGCAATTAATTGCACATGTAACCACATCTTAAGTCTTAGACCGCGTTCACAACGTAACGCTCACTTATAGCACAGAACATGGGTATACCCGAGCAGAATATATTCTGTGCTCATAGTCAGTAGTCAGCTGGTGGCTGACATTTTTCCATAGACTTGACGCTCACAATCGTCGACCGATTATACGTTTGGAATGTACGCGGCCTTACACTTTCGTTGTTTTACTAATCCTGCAAAGTATCGTTTACCAAGACAAACAGTCCTGTCCTCTAATATGGCTACACTAGCGAGGTACGCAGCAAAGTTGGGACGCTGTATACCTCCGCCTGGAGCAACGGCCAAGCGCACGAGATCGCGAGATCATATAATATAGGAAAGTGCTGTAACCAGCTGCCGTTTAACGTGAACTAATTTCAAATATTACCTTAGGTATACATATTTTGCATTATAACTACCTGCCATGAGACAGATAATGAGTTTATACTCTTGCTCAGAAGATTTGAAGTTAGAGAAAATAATGCCTACTCTCTACTATAATAATAATATAATAAATTCATTTATTTCAGAACCAGTCCATATGCATACCTACATTGTGACATTAAAAATATTAGATAAAATAAGAATTACAAAAAAGATAAAACATTACAAAACTCATTAAAAAAAACCTTATAAATTACAATCAAACAATAATAAAAATTAAAAAAATACCCTATATTAATTATGTTTCATCTTAGTCTAAATTTAGGTTTAGTTCCGGAGTGCTCAACATGGAGCCTGATCCAGTACCGCATTATTGGGCAATCCAGATCCAGATCCATCCTCCATGCGAACAGCTAAAGGTAGCTGTTGGAGCTGCCTCGTATGCGGCGCATCAGAGACACAACTGTCTTGCGAATAATCGCCGCAAATCCATCTATGTTTGCGCCCGCAAACATACCCGATGCCCTACAGTATCGAGGCAGTTTCATCAGCGCCCTGAAGACATTATTGTAAAGAACACGCAGGGTGTCGTACGATTTTTTCGTATGCTTGACCCAAAGGCTGCACGTGTAAAACTATTGGCAAAATGTCCTGAACAATTATAACTAACTTCATCGTACTACATAAACAAACTGAAATTACAATAAACAGTAGATTTCGGAAATTATCCCACAGGAACGTGCTACCAGGATAAGCCTTTGTTGCTCCTTATAACATCAGCTATCTTCCAGTGAACGTCCCATCAAAATCGGTCCAGCCGTTTCGGAGATTAGCCGAAACGAAAAGACACACTAACAAAAACTTAATGCCGTGTAGTATTTGCATAAGCATTCAGTAAAAAGCTGTTATTTTGAAATTACAAAAACACACTTAAATTTTATTTATTTGTACAGTTGTAAAGGTAGATATGAAAAGCACCGTTCGTTTTTCAAAAACTTGAAACACAAAACTTAAAGTTTTAAACAAATAATACGAAAAACGACTCCACAATAATTCACACAAAACGTAGCTCTTGAGCAAGAAGAAAAAGTTTGCAGACCGCTATTTTTCTCCAGCGTCTAGCTCTAAAGAAAAACACTATAAACTTCGACCTTTGGCAAACAAAGCTAAAATGTAAATAGTAGGTAAGTTTATACCTGGCTATCTACAAAGTTTAGCAGTGTATATGTTACCGGCCAAACCCGATTTCAGGCCAAACTAGTTTGTCCTAGGCCAAACTGGTTTATTAAACCGGGGCACCCCGATTAAATGGGTTAGGTTAGGTTAGAACTGTGACCAAAAGGGCGCGAGCCGAGTGTTACCGGCCAAACCCAATTTCAGGCCAAACTAGTTTGTCCTAGGCCAAACAGACTTAATCCTACGCGTGATATGTCGCAGCCAACTAGCTTAATTAACCGTTTCGTTAACAGCCTTTGGAAGTAACGCTTGCCGGCCGCTGCCGCGGCACCGCTCGCTGCGCTCGCTCGGCTCGCGCCCTTTTGGTCACAGTTCTAACCTAACCTAACCCATTTAATCAGGGTGCCCCGGCTTAATAAACCAGTTTGGCCTAGGAAAAACTAGTTTGGCCTGAAATCGGGTTTGGCCGGTAACATATACACCTACTGTATCGACTTCAGTATCTAATTTTTCATTTGTGTGTGTTCCTGTGTACCAAACCAAAAGTTTCTTAGCATTTTTAGAAATGTTTTTTTTTTAATTAGCATTAGTGATAGAATTTTCGTAATCGGATCACTAGTTCCGAATTAAATAGTACCCTCTACATACAAACTCACAAAGGAGACGGATTACGCTCCCACACAATTTTGGTCCAGCATGGACATAAATAAAACAATATATAAATATTATGAAAGAATATTTGTACTGAATAGTCCACTTAATACTTGATTATTCCAAAACCTCTTTTTAATATTTTAAATAATAATACAGAAGTATAGATATTGGGGTGTCTACGACCTGACATTAATTACCTTATAACATTACACGTTGTGTAGCCGCAAAGAAGACAAAGAAAATAATATACATCCCTAAAGACTTAATACAACATAATTAGCACAACAGAGAACACGGAAAACGTGACGTCATTAAATTAACAAGCATTAAGCTTAATCATGCGACAAAGGAAACCAATATCCGATCTGTAATAATGAGCACGATAATGGAAATAATCTGTTCTGATAACGTTGAAAAAGATTTATCACAATAAAATAAGTTGGATTAACTTTTCACGAAGACTTTTTGTGCTGATTCTGTAGCTACGAAAAGCATATGAAAGATGTTATCAAAACCAGACAGATGGATAAAAAACAATTGCTGAGAATACTGCTGCTCATTTACATACAACCGTTTCTTAGAAACCTCATTCATCATCACCCCCGAAAACTATCAACAATGGCATGACTTGATAAACCAATCTTCGTTGGGAACTATTAGAAATTAAGTTTTAAAAATGATATTTCTAAAACTTATGTTGTTACATAAATTATATAGACGAAACTGCACCCTGATTGCGTATATATTAATCAGAATCTGAATAATTTTTAAAATAATTAATTCTTTCATAAGTTCGAAAAAATAATTGTCTGCCTACCAACCTAAACAACGCCATTAATGTTGTGGAACTGTCAAAATGAAAGCGATTCCTATTGATAGTATATTACGCAATTCCCCTCTGGAAATAAACTGAAACAAATTACGACCAGATTTTTTTCTTACAAGATAGCCCAAGCAACGGACTTACATAGAAAAGACCCGAAAATTACGATGCTATTAACTATAACGACGCCGAAGGCTCCCAACAAAAATAATTGTATCTTCGTACAAAAGCCTCGCTCATCTACAGCATCCCTCCACAACTGATTAGTTCCTGTGGACTTCCATAATCTTATAACAGATAAACCAATTAGTGCCATCTCTGTTTGGCTCTGACAAGCGAATAATTGACTGGATAGAGGCAAACAATCGAAATGTAATAAATATACGTTGTTAATAACGATCACGATGGCATTGTCCTCGGCTTTTGTGCTGACGATGACGGTAGAAATTGGTTGAGGAGACAAGAGGGGAATTAGTTGGTATTATTTTGATCGACGTTTACTATTATGGTAACGAATGATTGGTATACCGCCATTTCCCGCCAACCCTTTTATTCTTAAATAAGTACGTCTAACTTATATAGGGTTCCTTATAATTATGTCGTAAACAAATATGTACCTAAGTTTCGCATGAATATAAACTAAAATTGGAAAATTTCGCTTTTATTCGCCAAAAAAATACTCAACATTTCATTGCCTAATCATTCCCAAAAGTAGTACTCTGTCAAGAAAGTACCGGGAAAAGATCAATAATACGCAAAATGTTAGTTATTCATCCAAATTTATTATATCGTCTTCAAAATATGCTCCTTCAGAAACGATACACTTACGCCAACGAATAATTTAATCATCAAAACATTTTTTAAACGCTTTTTCCGGAATTGAGTTCAGTTCTCGCCGCGAATTCTCCTTTATGTCTTCTATCGAATGAAAACGAGTGCTACGAAGTGGTCATTTGAGTTTATCAGAAAGAAATCGGCTGGAGCCTTATCTGGTGAATAAGGTGGTAGCTCGATGGTATATGTTGAGTTTTTGGTCAAAAATCCGTTCACAATGATATCCTTGTGCGCAGGCGCATTATCGTGGTGCAAAATCCAAGATTTTTTTTTTCCACAAATCTGGCCTTTTTCGTCAAATATACTCTCTTAAACGCGGCATAACAATCAAATAATATTCCTTATTTACCGTTTGACCTTCCGGCAAGAATTAAGAGTGCACAACACCGCGATAGTCAAAGAAAACAGTCAACATGACTTTGACTTTTGATCGACTTTGGCGTGATTTTTTCGGTTTCGGTACAGTTGGAAGGCGCCACTCCAAAGCTTGTTGACTAGTTTGTATGTCAAACTCGTAAATCCATGTTTCATCACCAGTAACAATGCGTTTCATGAATGCCTTCTGTAACATTTTCAGGGACTCCGAACACGAAATTCTATTGGCGATGCAAAATTTAAGACAAACTCTTTGTCCGATGTTTTTGTCCATTATGAAATTCGCAATACACACTAGATATGATCTAACTAAAAACAGCACTGTATTTTAATCTAAATAACAGATGCAACTCAAACTCCGCGCCAAAATGGAAAACAGTTGCACCAATCGAACAACAACAAAAAAAACAAAAACAAATATCGAACCATAAACTAATCATCCATTCCCGATACTTTTTTGCCAGAATGTATCTTGGAAAAATCTATCTATTGTTTCTTTTTTTTTCCTGCTTAAGTCTTATAAACTTACTTCAGGCACCAGTCTCTCACAAAGTTATCTCTTTGTTCGTGCACTACTATCAAAAATTAATATTAAGTAATAACTTCCGGAGAACTTTAGAGTAAATACATGTTTCATATTATTTCAGTTAAATATTTTGTAGGTTAGCGGCATTATGAAACTAGGCCCTACAGCAATAATGAAATCGAAATAACTTGTGTTCTGTTATAAGTATGTAATTAGACTTCTTTTTTAATAGAACGGTTTTATTAACCGCGCTATTCTGAACTTATTTTCGGACCTAATTCATTAGGATATTTTCTCATAATACCTTGCCTAGACTCCCAATATTATTTCCAAAGAAAAGAAAGAAAAGCAAAGTCAGTTTTCCATTTTTCCGACGTAAACTACGTTAAACCTCCTTGTTTTTATACGTTTTCTTTACTTAACTTTATTTACCGTCTATAGTGAATAATAAAAGCTCATTAAACCGTCTTTTGCAGCATAAAATGTACTGACTGGAGGCTGCTACCTCTAAACTTCTTGAAATTTTAATTTGCTTATTTGCATTAAGTTCAAACTCATTTGTCGTCGCGGTAAAGCGAACGTAATCTGCATTTCTTTTGAAGTAACTGTGTCAAACGAAAAACCTTTTTGAAGAACATGACCAGTGTTTTTTGTACTCCATGTAAAAAGGAAAAGTAACAATAATTTGATTTAATTAAATAAATATACAGTTTTGGTAACGACAACGGGAATATGTGACTAAACCAATTTTCGTGAGCATTCATTCGTTAAAACGCGTTCATGCATGCCTTCTGTGAAGCACTTCGCGTCCGATTCATCAATTATTTTCCCATTTTTACGTGTTTCGCCAACGAATATGTCCAACACCACAGCTATGGCACAGACATGCGCCTCTCTATGTAATTGGAGCGTCAATATTCGTTCGCAGAACGCTTTGCATATTTCATAGCTGGAGTGTAGGCCTTTGAAACTTTGCAAACGAAGGTAGAACTGAAGGTACCTTAGTACATATATAGTTCAAATACCAAGGGCAAACTTGTACAAATGCGTTGTATTTGTTCATATTGTGTTGGGCCTCTATCTTTGCATGCTGATCTGACAAGGGACAAATGTTTATTGTCAGCAATTGTAAGAGACAAGCACAGGAATGAATCATTAGGATGCAGCTCGTAAGTGATCGACCGGTGTCTATCGCTGATTGCGTATTGTTTGGTCCTTGCAACGAAGAATTGCTATTTGCAACTCTCATGCTAATGAAACTTGCACATTCACTATTCAGAGTAGGATTGTGATGTAGGAATGCCATATTGCTATTCATTGGTTTCTACACATTATGTACAAATCTATCTATATAAATGAACGATATGTATAGAAAGTGTATGCCTGTTTGTTTCAAGTTATTCTTCAGATTGAAACGTTAATATAGAAAAATAAGGTTATTGGTAGATTTTATCTAGACCACTAATGTCTTCGTTCCATAGCACCCTTGTTTATCCACTTCCTCATAAACTATTCATGTTTTTTTTTCTTCCCAGTTAAAGCACTAGGAAGTGGTGAAGGGCGGGTGTTTGGCGGACTGTCTTATGTCATTTTGATGTTAAAGAAGTGCTGATTCTCAGCATAGTTTGAATAAATGACTTTTGTTTTTTTATTTTTGCCATCAAACATTATGGACCTCTCCTTGATGTTTCCTAATACCAGAATCCATATAAAATACCTATTGTGAAGGCATATTATGTTTCTCCAATCTAAGTGAAATCAATATTCTTGTGTATTCAAGAATATCAATTTCTACTTGGCACATACATAAATCCTAAATCAGTATTTGTCATGTTACACAGTGTACTTCGGAGCTCAGTTCGCCGTTTGTGCCAACAGCTTCTGTGGTGACCAAAGTGCAATGGCTGTGTTTGACTTGCTTACATGTAGCACGCTCTGTAGGCACGCTGTTATAGTCCCGACAAAGACCAGTTCAAGATGTAGCCTGTTGCAGATCAAAGAGCGATTAATTCTCATCAGTATGGTCGTGAAACGTCATTTGGTGTTCAATAATCAAATGTAGTACTTAATGACGTCAAAATTACAATAAAACATTATTATTTCATACTCAGACAGAGCATTCACAATAACCTTTATCAATAAGCGTTAATAAATCGCATTGTGAGGAGAATAACCAAGCATGAAATCTTTGGTACTAAAAGTAGAATAGAATATCCAACCCTTTGAGTGGTCTCCCGATCAAAATTCAAATTTGCACGATTTTTTTTCTGCTAAAGCCTTTCATTGTCTCGTTGTCTTTAGCTTTAATGATTCTATTAGGGGTAAGAATTCGATTTAGGCAGCAACATAGTCAATTTTGCCGAAAATTGTTTTGCGATCGTCTGCCGATAATTTAATTATTTCGGGATCCAATTTAACAGGGCTGTTGTTTGGGCCGCTTACACTGCCCGCCACAGATGTGATTATCCAGCCTAGACTGTAGCCCTGTTCGAGTTAATCTCCAATATTGTTGTTCGTCAGTTACACTCTCGGCCCGATGATGTGTAACATATTGCTGTTGACTAACAGTGGATACAGTTACTGGTATTGATTTGTTAAGTCACGATTGAAGTTTAACCATCATCATTTGTATCTCTGATGGCAATAGGGTCGCCCCCAACAAAATTCAAATTCATCTTTATTGACATAATAGGTTACAGAAACTTGTTTGAAGCCTCTGACTCCTGAACTAGGGGTACCTGTATGTCAGGAGTCAGCAACAATATAGAAGTTAAATACTGAGTGGCAGAACTGGCAGGAACATCGACACAACCTGTTATCTTGGATCCAGTACATGATTTCAAACACCCTAGCGTAGACATTTTTCGAAACTTATTAAAAAAATCTGCTGTTTCTTAAAAAAAAAAGTGCAATACTGCGTTCAGAATGATTGGAACAGTAATTTTCTTTTAATAACCGTCAAAAAAGGTCGACGCTAGGGTGTTCAGAATCATGTCCTAAATTCATGATTATAGTTTGTTTAACCAAACCTAACCCTTTGTTTATTACAGGCGTGATGTTATGTTATATGGGTACCTAACGTAAGTTGTATCGTAAATATTTTTGCTAGGACGTACACGCAACCTACCTGTCGGCTACAAATTCAATCATTCGTATGTTATCAACGTCAAATGAAGCTGAACATTGAACAACATACAAAACAACATAAAAAGGGCCCGGGAGAGAAGAAAGAACATACTTTAGCCCGCACATTTACTCTATGGGAGCAAGGAAGCAAAAACCGAAAGTAAACGCAATCTCATTAGACGAATAGCCCTCTGACCATCCGACCTAGCAATATTTCCCCCAAAACACTGGGGTTGCCAAGATAAAGTCTAACAAACAATACGCAGGAAAGAATTCTTCGAGTTCTTGGGTGTACCATAAATACTTACCTTACTTACTTGGTACAAATTACAATAGGCCCAGTATAAGTTGACAGTTCATTGCGGCGCTGTTTACATGTCAATTTCAGTACATTTTAATTTGGTTCCGAAACTCGCCGCGTGCCAAGAAATACTGGGCCAGTGTAATGTTGTTTATTATCTGTCCCCTCATTGTCTATTCTTCGGTCGCAGTGAACCAGTGAACGTAAGCGGAATCCAAACGCAACTTTTTAATTATTTTCGATTTGTGCCGAAACTTTTTAGAATGCCTCAAGTGTACCATTAAGTACGGCGCGGCGCCGGAATTTCAGTGCAATCGATTTTGGGATTAAAAGACGAGAAGATAAAGCCTACGATAATTACATTTAGGCCAGTCTTATGTACTTAATATAAAAACGACACAGTTTATTTATCTGAGTCTTGTAGCTATTTATAAAGGTTTGTAGATACTTGTAATATATGTATGTAATAAGGTAGATAATTGGATATCATGTATTCAGAAATAATAACATGAGGGAATTATAACTAAGACTCTACATGCTCCAGTCAACATGTTTTTACATATTTCTCGAATATCTGCTTATCTTGGAACAGACGGGTACCTATATTATTGTATATACATATATAATAATATGATTACAAAGGGCCATAGAAACCTTTATATATTTTAATTAATGTTTTGGAAAACTTTGATTGTGTGACCCACATCATGTTTTCCGTATCTCAACGACGTTATGCATATAAGTTCTTTTTAACTTGTTATATTTGTGACATATAGTTGGAAAATGCTACCATTAATATAGTTAATCCAGCTTTCCTAACAATACTTGTCACGATCAGCAAGTCTTTTTAATATGATTTTAACATAAAGAAAGAAAGAAAAAGTGTTTATTCACAAAAAACTTTTTTTAAGGTTACATTTACCTCCGCCAAACTGCATAGCAGTTTGTTGGCAGACGTAGCTCCACTGTTGTACATTCCTAATGATTAACATTTATTTTTTATAATGACACTTTTTCACCTAAAAACTACACTGCTACTGACTTACAGATAGAAATACCCCATAAAACCTCTGAACGACCAGTTAATCAACCTTATGCTAAGCTACTGATGTGCACGATGTCGATACCGCACGTGCGCGAATTGTTCATGTATCTATATATTTCGGGTTTACCGGAGTCTTCATCATAAGCTTCGCGAAATACAATAAATATAAGTCTAAAAGTTGAGTTATAAGTTATCTATACAAGGTGAATTTTTAGTCACCGATTAAAATTTTCATGGTTATTAACTTTCTCCAAGGAACGTGGGTAGAAATATGAAAAAAGACATCGGACCTCAAATGCAAAATCAATAGTCAGCTGATCGATTTTGTATGGGAGGTTCGATTTGTTTTCACTGTTGGACTAAAAATTCACCTTGTATAGATAACTTATAACTAAATTTTTAGACTTATACAGGTTGAAATTGAAAACATGCGACAAACCGAAATGGGAGATTGTACTCATCATTATGAACAACTTTTACTAAGGGACCAAAGATGCAATCGCGAAAAAAAAACAGCTGTTCCCTACATTTATGTTCGCATAACTTGTCAAAATGTAGGGAACAGCTGTTTTTTTTTTTTGCGCTTGCATCTTTGGTCCCTTAGTAAAAGTTGTTCATAATGATGAGTACAATCTCCCATTTCGGTTTGTCGCATGTTTTCAATTTCAACCGGTATTTATTGTATTTCATGCAAAAACTTAGTACTTACCCACCCCATTTTACGAAAGTTACGCTGACGGAGGAGTATGCAATTTAACTCAGTTAAAGTTTATACAGAATGGAGTCCAGAAAGCTAAATTTTTTAATTATTTTTTACTTAAATTTTAATGAATTACGGTCGAATTTCGACCACTGGCCGATCACTAGTTAATTTATCCTAAATAAATACATTCAGTTTATTCAAAAACAAACATCGGGCGTATTACACTACCACTCGTAAATCGTGTCCCAGAAGATGACACGAGGATATTAGCGACCTGACACCTTCCCCCAGGACAGAGTTGCTTGTTCTTCTGCTGTTATGTTCGAGATATTATGTTTAACAAGCATTATTTACCGTTGCGACGCCAGAGCTGTATCCGGAATAAAATGTAAATAAGGTTGTAAATTGTTTATAAAAACACCTATTTACCCTAGGGTAAATAGATGTTTTTATAAAAAACTAGGTTTCGCAAGCGGCTTTGCCCGCGTGAAGGTCGGAAAGGAACTCCACGGGAACGGAATAAAACGTATCCTATGTCATTGTGTTCATTCGGGGTTATAAAATATCTGTGTGCCAAAGGAAATGGACAAATGTACGCCACGGAGTACAAACCTGAATTTATTGCAGTTCATTTGAATAAAAATATAAAGAATTTTGAATAACTTTTTATGCCTTATAGCAGAAGTGGAGAAATAATCATAATTAAAAGTTTTCTGTTTGATTTTGCTCTAAAATACCTTTTAATGTTGCAATATAAAATTAACAAAAATCAGAACGGAAAAACAATTACTTAACAGGCCATTACATAGCAGGTCTAAAATATATTCGTAAATTTAGAATTATAAGAAAACATAATGTTTTTATGTTTTCTTAATATTATATAAATTAAACCATCTATGATTTAGTTTATCTATATTATGGCAGTTACGACTAGGATTTTTTTCATTCACTACACGGCACGGTAGCACGGCCGACAAATGTAAATTGTCACAATAATCGCAATTTGTTAATACCCTTTTCAACGTTTCCGCTGGTTTGCTTTTGATTATTATAGTGTTTATGTTTTCGTTTATATGTTTACCTATATATTTTATCATAGGCCCACGCGCGTGCTCCACTAATAATTATTTTTAACTGTGTAATACATACTTAAGGTGAACCTAGTCCACATTTTTTGCATACAAACTTCGGGAGTGTTTTACTCCACTGTCTGACATGGCACATCCAAAGTAAAATATGATATCGTTTTGTCTCATTATTAATATTGTGTGTACGGAAACAGAATACTAAAATAAAAACCCATTAAAAAGTTAGAAGCCAACAAAGATTCATTTTTCTTGCTAATTTTACTTAACTTTGGGCGTGTTAAAGTAATAAAAGAAGTATAAAATCTCCAAAACCAAGTCGGTACCGATAAAGTACAATTATCAAAAATGATCTTTTCGATAATTGTACTTTGTGAGAGAGATTTTGCATGCTATGTTTCATCCTAGCTAAACATATTTGTGCCATAGCCATTATATTTAAGAACATTTTATACCATGTATTATGCAAATAAATTATTAATTATTGTGCGGCTACTCCCATAAGATTCAATGTGTTACAGAAATGCGATAAAAAATCGCGCAGGGAAAAATCGCGGTGCGGACAGGGCCAAAACATAACTAGCGTAATATGAGTGTACATGATTTCTTTCTTTTCTTTCTTTCTTTTTTCTTTCTGTTGGTAGGTACAACTCAACCTAACGCTTTGAGGATAACAGTCGTTATGTTGATCCAAATGACGCAACGTAGAGGAATGTGGTTGGATTTAAATTCAAAATGGCTGATTCTAACTGAGCGATATCACGCACATAGGTACAATAATTTTGGAGTTTGTTCATTTATAGATAACTACTTAATATTCAGAGACTAAATTGCTATAGTAATAGTAGCGCCAATACTACTAAATGTATTGGCATTTAGTAATATTGGCGCTACTATACCAACTAATATAATATTATAATTAATGCGAAAGTAACTCTGTCTGTCTGTCTGTTATGCTTTCGCGCCTAAGCCGCTGTACCGATCTTCATGAAATTTGGCAGAGATATAGCCTGGGATATGGAGAAAGACATAGGCTACATTTTTATGCGGTGACCGACAACCACGTGGGCGGAGCCGCTGGCAAAAGCTAGTCATTTATATAGGGTGTCCGGTATTTAATGGATAACCTTGAAATGGTTCATGGTAGAACTAATGGCCATTCAGAAAAAAACATTTTTATTTGTAATTAATCGGTAAAAAAAAATAAAAAAAATAATCAACTGACTTCCGAAAGAACACTACAAAGTGAAAAATAACTTTAATTTAGGAAGTCGGTGTCTATGGATATGTATTTTAATTTTTTGTCACCGCCATCTGAAATTAAAGTTATTTTTCACTTTGTAGTGTTCTTTCGGAAGTCAGTTGATTATTTTTTTTTATTTATTTTTTTACCGATTAATTATAAATAAAAATGTTTTTTTCTGAATGGCCATTAGTTTTTCCACCACCCACCAACCATTTCAAGGTTATCCATTAATTACCGGACACCCTGTATATATCGTGTGTATGTCACTGAACTCCTAAACGGCTGGACCGAATTGAATGATTTTTTTTGTATGCGTTTGGGTGGCGCCCAGGATGGTTTAGATAAAACAAATATATATATAATTTCCGACCGCGGACGAAGCCGCTGGCAAAAGCTAGTACAGTAGAATCCGTATAATATGACTCCGCCTATATTGACCTATGACGTAATTACGCAACGAAATTTGGTTTTCATATAAAATTATTTCTAACAAAGTCGGATACAATGACTTCGCTTATAGTGACATGTCGCTTATTTTGACCCATTTTTTTTTAAATTATGTGCTGTTATAGTGACCGACATGGCATTAAAGGCTGCAGAATTATTACCACGATTTGTTCATAGGAATATTGAAAATGATAATTTGACCATGGCGATGTCTTCTATACATAATAGATAGTATTAAAAACTGTTATTACATTAAAAATAAAAAACTAAAGCAGACAAACAGTATAGATTTCTTATGGAAAAATAAACATACATATATATCTACATGTATCGTACTTATAACGTACAATTTTTATTTAATATGCTGTGTTTATCTCTATTTAAATAAATACCTAACAAAAACACAAGGTTGTTTATTTTCTACAAAATGCTTTGGATGATGTCCGCTTAGTATGACATGTTTGTCATTTCCCTTCGATGTCATTATAAACGGAGTCCACTGTATATACAAGGTGTAACAGAATGGACGCAAGACCTGAAAGTAGTTTGTTCCTAATTGATTACTGAATCGATTTCAGTAACTTTTAATATAAGTATTTTTTCTTTAATTATGTATTTTGCCATACCTACCACTGATTCAGCCAAGGAAAATTCAATCTTATCGACGAAGAAATAAGACCCAATTTTAAATGCATAAAGTAATGCTTGGGTCGACTTGTTTTTCTTAATAATATCAGTTAGCTTTAAAAAAAATAGTATTTGTCATTGTATTATGCTTTTAACTCAATACTCTAATTGGGGTGCATGAGGTCTTGCGTTAATTATGTTACTCGTTGTATATTATATATTATCGATACTATTTTTTTTTTGTCTCTGCATCACCTTAAAGATTGACTGGTAAAAATGCCTCAGGCATTAAGTCCGCCTTTGTACAGTTTTTTTTAAATTAGTGCACTAGCTTTTGCTAGTGGTTTTGCCCGCGTGGAAGTCGAACATTATTCCACGGAAATAATGTCCATACTATCGGGATAAAAAGTACCCTATATGTAGCTCTAGGTTATAAACTATCTGTATGCCAAATTTCATCCAAATCCGTTCAGCCTTTTTTGCGTGATTGATTAACAAACATCCAAACAACTAAACTTTGGATAGGATAGGATAGTAGGATAAAGTTTTATCAAATGAGAACAGTGATAATTTTCACAAACGTATTCAACTTTACGTAAATTAAATATACGAATCATTCAGCCTCAAAAAACATAAAAAGCTGTACGTTCTTATTTGTTTTATATCTTTAGAGCAGTTGACATTATCTGAAAACGAATTAAGTCAAAAACAAACTTTATACAGGCAAACGCAAATAAAACGTAAAGACGGCATTGTACAGTAAGGTGCCATCACAAAATTGGAGTTTAAATTGCCTGCAAAATGGCAATATTAAAGTCTTTTTATTGCATAATGCCGACGCTCACGAGCTTCGGCCCTCAAGCCAAGTAGCTAAAAGACGGTAATCTGAAATGACAATATTATCCTTCTCACGTACAAACTCCTTATCCTCTCTTGAACATAAATGCCTACATAACATGCCTGTAACACTTTTCATTTAAACCTGAAATATCGGAACTTGTTACACTGCTAATCAATTTTAATAAGGCTGATGATTAAAGACTTCTCCCTCGTTAAATTTTCTTTATGTAACTTTGACGTAAATGATGGAGGAAAATAACGTGAGAGAGGCAAGCTTCTACATTGTACGAGTGTATTATAAAACATAGACAATGACTTGATTTATGTGAAAATAGCATTCACGACTGTTGGCGCCATTGAACTAGAACTGTCAATGTATTCACATATTACTTAATGATGGTACTACGGTATGTACTTTTACTCTTAGTCGACGTACATACGGACGTATTAAAATCGCAGTGGGATTTTTACGCGCACTAGATTTTCAACTCTCGGTGTTGTACCGTTGAGCATCCAACAGAGTGCAGCGCGAGTGAGTCTCAGCGAGTCGCAAAACCACAACGTTCGATTTTCAAGTAGTACGTTGAAGATCCAGTGCGAGAAAAATCCCGCCGCCATTTTATTACGTCGGTGGAAACATAGGCTTACTCAACTAGAATAATATATATTTTTTTTTTATGTCAATAAAGTTTAATTTATTTAAAAAAAAAAAAAAACAGTAATGACGTTTCGTAGAAATCTACTTACCGTCCTACATTCGAAAGAGCCTGCTGACTCTGCAAACTATGCATGCTGTACTTGACGTTATACGATTTCCACGCAAGTCTGTGACTCGCAAAAGCACATATAAGCTGCAATCAACCCCACGCTAACTGTATAAGACAGCAAGTAGTTACACCAGTTATCCTCAAATGTTCAACATTCGCCTTTGTGTAAAGGAACCATAACATTATCTCCACCAGTGCTATTCTTTTGTTTTTATAACACATTTTCCCCAGGCGACCTCAACTTACAAGCTCGAAATGACATTAAAAATAAATTCGGGAAGGAATGCGACACGCTTTGCGACCCCTGAACTGGTGTTACAACTATAAACAGCACATTAGGGAAAGCATCTCTGTACCTTCGTAGCAATTCAACTTTCATTTGGTATATGTTCACACATTAGGACAGGGGCGAGGCACGTTTATATTGTTGTGGTGTTTGCGGCCGCGCAAACTGCCAGTTAACTGGACCCGGACACTTCGGACAGTCGGCAACACGGACAGCGCCACATATTATACTTGCAATAGAATTTACTCGCAACAATTTATCTTCAGAACTGCTAGCGAACAACGCGTTTAATGGCACTGCACACCCACGCGAGTTGAGTCTCAGTTCCTGTACAGCATTTAACTTATTTCATATGTTGTGCTTTGTTTTAAATTCTGCCCGCTCTGCAAGGTTAAATTAAATTAACTGACAATACTTTGGCCACGTGTCCGTATCAATATCGAAAGCTATGAAACAAAAAAAAAATAAAAAAATCGTCGTTCGATTGGCGAAAGTCATCGGCCCGTAATCGGTCAGCTGTTTTTGTAATTTTCGTGAAACTTGATAACACTTTTTGAAAATCAGACTTTAGAAATTGTTTAGATGTTCGATATTTTTTTATGAATAGACCCTATATCTATACAGATAAATAAAATTAGAGTGTCTGTTAGTAATATTAAAATAACCGCTTTTTACTAAATGCATATGGATGTATAGTTTTTATTTTCCAAAAACAAAACATAACAGTCGCTTGGTTGCGTTAGTGTACATGCCACAGTGTCATTGAAAGCTTTGAACAAAGTTGAAAAAAAAAATTTTTTTGTTTTTTTTTCATTATTTTTCGATTTCGATACCCAACACGTGGGTAAAGTATTATGTCAGCTAATTTAATTTGACCCTGTATAAGTAATATATTGTTAGGTGATACCATTTATAACAATAAAAGGCTCTTTAGTTGCAACTCCCTGTAACCTCTATCCTCCATTTCCGAAGTACCAATATCCTCTTTTTGCATGGACGAGTAACACACCAATAACTTTCATAATAAAAGAGATATAATAATAATAGGGTTTCTCTTATTTCCTTTCGTATCATTCAAGATTATCGTAGCGAATAAAAGTGGACGAAATTGAATTCAGCCTGTGATTGGGCCCTGAAAAAATGGGTCAACGATGCCAGACTACTGAAAGCTAACGAATTAGGTATTCACCTGCGTTCGTGGTTGATTACACGATTCATTTAAAATAACGTACGGAATGTAACAGAACGGCAGGTAATCATCCCATCCCTATTCAGGCTATTCCGTTGAACAACATTGATAAAATCAATGCAGGGGTAGGGAACGTTTTTCGGGGAAATAATTAGGTAAATGAACGAAATAAACGCTACAAAAATAAGGTTGGTGTAATTTATTAGGTACTAGCTTTTGCCCGTGGTTTCGCCCGCGTATTGGTCGAAAATTATCCCATAGGAAGGTACTACCGGGACAAAAAGTCCTTACTAATATTATAAACACGAAAGTTTGTGTGTATGGATGTATGGATGTTTGTTACTCTTTCACGCAAAAACTACTGAATGGATTTGGATGTAATTTGGCACACAGATAGATTATATCCTAAATTAACAGATAGGATACTTTCTATCTCGGTAGTACGTTCCCGCGGGATAATTTCCGACTTCCACGCGGGTGAAGCCGCGGGCAGAAGCTAGAATTCTATATGTTAATTCAGGTTATAAACTATACGTGTGCCAAATTTCATCTAAATCCGTTCAGCCGTTTTTGCGTGATTCAGTAACAAACATCCAAACATCTAAACTTTCATATTTATATAAGTAGGATTTGTTTGTCTATCGTGTGCGAGACAGTGATGAATACTACCTACAGTTTATTTTTATTGACTAAGGGGCTCGTGGCTAAGTAGTAATAGCCACACCGTTACGCTTACCGCGTTTGGTCCGTGGGTAGGTAACCATCTTTACTACCCCTCCATGCCGCGGAAGCCACGGTTGTCTTTCATGGATCTTTGATGGTCGTTACGGATCGTCAGAAGCCCGAAAGTCTGACAACCAGTCTTGTGGAAGTAGATACGCAGTCCCCCCATGTAAAGTACTAGTACTCAACTGCTTCCGGTAAGACCGGAAGTCGACCCCAACATATTTGTGAAAAGGCTAGGCAGATAATGATGAGTTTTTTTTTTATTGAAAATATTTTTTTTTTTTACTTTTTTTTACTTTTAAAATTACATATCCCTAGCAGTTGCTTGTACAAAATGTACGTAGGTAACTGGACAATATGACTCGAATTTGTCTTGACAAAATAATTTAAATTGTTCTTAATTTGGCATTGTACAAACAATGCTTCCCCATAGTAAGTAACATAACATGCTCTAAGCCCAATAAAGGTGGTGCCAAAACCATTTGTAAGGCTCTCTCGGCTAATTACTTTGTGCAACATTAATTTGCAGGAGTCTGCTTGCGTCTCTTGAATTAGGGAAACGTCCCAAATTATTATGTCATAATGCTTGTATCACGGCTTTGGCGAAATTTAATGGAAGGGTTTGTAAACATTTTGAACAAAGACTCGACTGTAGACTGTCGACAAACGGTTGGCATCCCCGGTTTGTAGCGTTGTAAGTACGTATTGAACATACTTGTAAGTTGTAGATAAGCAATTATCGTTAAACAATGACCGCGTACGACCACGACTATGTTATAATGGAGTACGGTGTTGGAGCAGGGACCTAATAACACGGACATTTGTGATTGTGACTATTATTTCTGATCAGCATTTGTAGGATCTCTTACCATACAATTCTATTTACGTGCCTACCAACACATATTAAGTATAATTTGTATTTGGACTATTTAAATATCTAGATGCTTATTTCAATTATTTGCGAACTTTGAGTCTTATCTAAACTTAAACCCTACTAGTAACTCTGTCTGCCTGTGTGTTACGCTTTCACGTCTAAACCATTGAACCGGTCGTCATGGAAATTGGCAGAGATATAGCATGGGGTATGAAGCCTATATCCTTATATAGGCTAGTTTTTTAGGCGATAACTGATATCCACTTTATTATTATATTGACTTTTATTTATGTACGACAACATTATCGATGTGATGAGGATTTTGTAGGTGATATAATTAGGTAGGGAGTACCTCATTAGTGCTGTAATGATAATTCGCTTGAGGCATGTTCTTTCGTCCCTCCAAGTTGTTTGTCACGTGTGGGTAGAGTCACACAAGTCTCCAGCTGATCAATAACGCTGTGGATTCACTAACAACCATTATATATTGGAACTCGTAGCTAAATTCCGAATACGGTGTCGCAAATTACATAATGATCACTCAATTTGTAAGCACCTAGGAAAGAAGCAATTTCTCTCATTGTGCTTCGTTGCGGATCTTTCACATTTCCCCCAATCATTTTCTCGTTAGTTTACTAGAGTAATAAGCTTTCTTACTTAAAAAATACTGCCTCGTTGGTCTAGTAGTCGCAGGCGCTACTGCTGAGCATGAGGTATTGGGTTCGATTCCCAGATCGGGCAAATTGATATTGGGTTTTTCTATCTGGAATTTCTCAGTAGAAGCCTGTACCTATGTCTGTATTTTTGCCCGGCTGATGGCAATAGAATCGTCCCCTAATACATGGGACTTAAAACTACCTGGTTCGCCAGGTAGTAGGTGTAGGTATCTATAGTACCCCCATCTTTCGAGATGGGGGTACTATAGATACCTACACCTCTGCTCAACCCTTCGGGGACACAAGGCGTAATGTAATGTTAGAATTAGTAAAACTTTGAATATTGATCTATCCATTCAAAATAAGTTTTAGCTACTCGTCAGTATAGCAATTTTCATCCTATTTCATCTACATAGATTCTTAAGTTGTTTTTTTTTTTTAGTTGGATCTCAAGGCGTTACAGACTAGACACAAGTCCTGGAATTACTTTGTTCATTATTAACTACTGAATCGGTTTCAGTCATTTTTAAGTAGGTATTTTTTTGTCATACCTACCGCTGATTAAGCCAAAGACAATTCAATCATATGATTAAGAGCGTTTATTCTGAAAATGGGCAACGTCGCAAATAGCTGTCTAATATTTCATTGTTTTGATTAATTTAGCGATATTACTGCATGGAAATATGAAATATCGCTAACTAGTGACCTTAAAATACTGATTATGAAATGCAATAATTAATATCTTAACACCGAATATTTAGTTTTGGAGTCTTAGATGTAAAAAAAGAACTTGGAAACTTTCCGAATGCCCGTTTTACACCTAAAGCGGTTACAACATCCAATTTAGTGTTATAATTACAAATCATTATTCATATTTTAGGTCACTAGTTAGCGATATTTCATACATCCATACAGTAATATTAACAAATTAATAAAAACAGGTAAATATTTGACAGCTATTTGCGACGTTGCCAACTTTCAGAATAAACCAAGAATATATACAGAGGCAATTTTAAATGCATAAAGTAATGCCAGGGTCAACACGATTATCTTAATAATAACAGTTAGCTTTAAAAAAAGTTTTGGTAATTGTATTATGCTTTAAATCAATCCTCTAATTGGGGTGTCTGAGGTGTTACGTTAATTATGTTACACGTTGTATATGTATTTATGTATGTTTAAAAAAAAACATTGACTAAAACCATACCTATAAAATGAAAGGTATGAAAGATGTACACACATCAAGATTTAATCGCGAGACAATGTCAAGGGCAAACTCATTGTCTATCCGCAGCCTTCGCTCAACTATTCGAATGAAAGGAGTTTTTATTGCTAAATAATGATACAGAGGCTACATCAATTACTCAATATGTCTATTCATGCCCTATTATTTGACGAGACTCCCGCGATATTGCACCAAGTTGCTTCATCTCGTGAGTACCAGGCTCGGGCACAAATATTTACATGGTAATCCAATTCACGCCTACAGTACTAGCCGTTCAATTTAATCTCGTAGATTTAATTTAAAGTGATGGTATCTGCTCTGTTTCTTGCCAGGACATTCATTATGTGTCCCAGTGTTTATATGGCTCAGTATATCATGTGTTTGTAGTGTTTCTTTATTAGTGTTCGATACATAAATTACAACCACGGTTGAGCGCCAGAGGTACTAAGAAAATTTACTAGGGAACAAATAGTAGATATTCTACTTAATATTATAAATGTAAAAAAGGTTTGGATGTTTGTTACTCAATCACGCCAAAACGGCTGAACGGATTTGGATGAAAATCGACACGCAAATAGTTTATAACCTGGATTAACACGTAACGTAGGACCTTTTTTTAACCCGGTAGTACGTTCCCGCGGGATAATTTCCGACACTCTCGCGGGCGAAACCTTTGGCAAAACCTAGTTAATTTATAAATGGAAATAATCTTACGAATAATAATAAACAAAGATGACGCCATTGATTACAACTCCAAAACGAAAGTTAGAATTTATAGATACTTACAAATTGAAACAAATGACGTTCTGCGAATCAGAAGTCATAACGCTATCAACTCAGATACTCAACATAAACATCGTATCCTCTCAAATTTCCACCTTAATGCTTGCGAACTCCAATTTACAAAGTTAAAAGACAACTTCTAAATGGGCTAATGGGGCACAGAAGACTTTTAAACTTTTCAACGCATTAATTAAACAATAAAGTTTCTTAGTTGCCAGCCAGTTAATTAACATCAATTACTTATACAATGCCTTATTTGCATCATTACTTTTTAATAGGTATAGGCATATACCTACCTGCGAATTAAAATGCCGTAAAATATGATTATGTTTAAAGGGGTGTGAGCCTGGAGATCTGTCTTAAAGGTCCCGAACATAGTTCAGACTCCAGCTCTCACAAAGGTTCTAGAATATGGCAAAATTTGATAAATAAATGACTATAATAATGTACCTTTATGAGAAAAATAAACTATATATTATTTACCAGTGAACCCAAAACTAGACAGTTACTCTGTATCTTGGGGCTCAGGGTACGAATTCTAGAATGGAGACTACAGAGATGAATTCATGTATGAGTGTTTGTGTAAAGTTTGTGTGGTGTGTGTCGTGTGCGTGAGCGTGGTGTCTATGTGTGGCGTGTGTATGTGTAAGTAATTGGCATACAAAAAATCCAAGATACACAATCAGCGTCTCAAAAACGTCCGCATAAATAGGGTGCAATGTGCGCAGGTGTCAATGGTATCCTCAGTCATCTGTCAGTCAGTGTGTTTGGACCACAGACATATAAAACAGTAGCAGACCAAACATTAATCCATAGTCGATGGACTTGATTCTCTATCCTTTTTTTGCTAAGCGACAAGTCGTAAGCAGTATCTCGTTCTGTCACCTGTTGTCACACTGACCCACACATAGACAAAATTTGACGCGTAGCCCGTCTGTACCGCGCCGCCATTTGGATATGCAACATTTATCCTGAATCGCGTTCTATGTTTCAACCGCGAAATATTACTTGAAAAATTTATTGTTTGGGACGATTACACAAAAATAAAATGGTAAAGTGCTCTGCGTACCAGTGTGACAGTGATAGCTACCACAAAACACCTGAATTGACCTTTCATCGGTAAGTTTTTGTATTATGCTGTGAAGTCAGGGACGGATTTGGCAACAAAGACGATATTTTTTATTGTATGGAAAATATTTACCTATTATGGAATTATCAAATAGAGACTCGGTTTACTCTACGATATTTCAAATTTTTTTGGTGACATAGTTTGAAAATACTGCAGAGTGCAGATTGCCAGTGTAAACATACATTCTATGATAATAAAATTTATAGAATCGCTCCGGCCCGGCGCGTACACATGTGATACGTTACAATAGAAAATCAATTGTGTCTCATTAGCCGGTTATGTTACCCTGTCTGTGTGATGGATAATATGAACGTTGGTGGACATAAATCGGTATAGGCTACTCACATAATTTTAACATTTCATTTAGCAGGTAATAATTGAGCTTACTAATATTTTTCCAGGTTTCCAAAGGATGTAAGTTTACGGAATGCATGGATTTAAAAACATGAAACTCCAGGATTGAAACTGAACCTCAAATGGCGCAAATATTTCAATCTTATTGGAACCTATTAAGCCTTTGTTGGCCACTTTTCCCATTGACAACGATGCGGACGTATTATTTGATGCCCTATGATTATTTTATTTTTTGTATACCTGTACATATTATTATTTTAGGACCAGTAGTTTTTAAATTATGAAAATAAAGAACATTACTTGTCGTTGTGATCTTGTTTTCGTACCAAACTGTAATAATCTCAGTATAGGCTTTTATTTTCGTTCGTTTTAAATTTTGTATATATGTATTTATGTATCTATTATTTAGGATATGTATATATCTGTGTATCTATTTTAGTATATTGTAAACACATTATTTGCACCAACAACGTCCCCATTTTATGCCCCTGTCCATTCCATGGTTGCCTGGATGAGATCGCGGAAAGCGATAAAGCCGCCTATTGTATATATTATTGTGTATTTTTTGTTTATTGTATTTTTGTAGTGTTCAATAAAGAATATGTAAATAAATAAAGTTAAAAAAGTACAAAATAAATATGTATATATTCAATAAATTCATTGTTTTATTTCAAAATTCCTGATATATTTATAAGCTAGCTTTCAGGCATACCAACACCTTAACTCTAGGTCCCACCAAGCTGAGCATACGGGTTAATGACTGCAGGGAGAGTTATTTTATCCGATACTGATGCCCGTCAACGGTCTGTGTGTAAATATACCGTTAAAAGGTGGTGAAAGGACTGCCGCCCACCGTCTTCTTAAAATATTACCTTAGTCGCCTTTTACAGTAACCACGAGAAGAGATGGGTGGTTTTATTCGTTAAGACTTTATTGAAAAGTAATCTACACTTCATTTACCCAGAGAATATCGATTTTCGCGGATTTTCAGTAAGATTATCGGTAACCGGCCCTAGTCCGGCCCTGTATCGACAACACTCTCTATGTGTGCGTAATGGGTACGCATTTTTTAGCGAATGTTTGGTCTGCTACTGTTTTATATGTCTGTGGTTTGGACATTGCTTTTTTTTAAACCACTTTAAGTCATGCGTGTAATGCGTGAATTTGCAAAAAAAAATGTCTTATCATAACTATAACCACGGACGTATAATTTTGAGTGTTATTTTGTTCGAGACTGTGCATCTTGGGTTTTTTGGATATCAATGATGTGATTGTGTATTTTTGTTCCCCATAAATATGCTTAGTTTTATTCAGTGTCATGTCATGTACCTACTTACAATTTTAAGTCTTGTACTTCTTGTCTTAAGCCCCAAACCCCAGACCTTGCAACGGATCTTAATTACAAAGTTTTCCATACAACACGTCGGTCGTTGATAAAAGATTACTCTCAAAGAAAGTCGACAAATAAAGAAAAGTAAACTCGTTGGCTGTTGCCTCCCAGAGGAAATGTCCGCTCTCGCCTTTAACATTTTGCCCTTTTTTTCCAATTGCTTGACGTTGACTGTGTAAACCACAAACACTAATGAATTTAAGCCGCAGTGTTCCCTCGTGTATCGAGCTAGGTTAATTAACAGGAGCAGAGAAGGTGACAAATACACCTAATTTATTCTCAGATCCCTGATGTTGACTACAGCATCGAGTTAAAACATTCGACACGTTTCCTATGGAAAATTGTGTACCGGTATCTACTCTTGTTTTGAAGGAAAGCTTGTAGCTTAGTAATAACACGGGTAGATCAATCAGGTTAAGCTATACTTGCCGCGGTTGGTCCGTCGATGGGTGACCTTCCTTACATACCAAAACCCCTCCGTGCTTGGGAAGCACGTTAAGGTGAATGCGCAGTGGTAGACCGCGAAATTCAAATTTTCTTACGTTTTTGCAATTTTCAGGTCAGTATCAGGTTGTATCCTGATCAAAATGTGATTTGCGAATATAACAGGTACGTGTTTACAGAATTATAGTCATTAGAATGTCTAATATATCTCTTATAAGTTAGATTTCTTCCACAAGCACTTTTCCATAACAAATTTGTTCGTATGGAACAAATCTAACTTAAAAAGATGTATTATTGATTCTAATGATTATAAATCTGTAAATACGTACATGTTATAGTTGCAAATCATATTTTGATCAAGTAACAAGCTGACACTCACCTGAAAATTGCAAAAAACGTAACAAAATTTGAATTTCGCGCTCTACCACTGCGCATTCTCCTTAAGCCGTTGGCTCCGGCTATTTGATTCGTGGATCTTTGTCAGTCGTTACGGGTCGTCAGCCCGAAAGTCTGACCACCAGTCTTTCAAAGTGTATCGTATTAGCCAGTAACTGGGTTGTGGAAGTCAGATACGTAGTCGCTCCCCGGAAAATATTAGTATTCAGCTGCATCGGGCAAGACTGAAACTACACCCCGATATAGTAAGGAGAAGGCTCAGCAGATTGATTGATGCTACTATTCAAAGTCAAAGTCAAAGTCAAAGCATTTATTTCAAATAGGCACTTAAAAGGCACTTTTGAACGTCAACATTTACATTAAAATAGAATTGATTCTAGTCGCCCCTTCCAAAATGTAGTTTCGTATGGAGAAGAATGGGCAAGAAACTCCACCGTTACTCTTTTAAATGTTTCAAGTACAATATTTACATTCATTATATGATTATGTGTGAAAACGATGCACCCAGAATAAAATTACCATACCAAAATGGGTAAAAAGAATCAAATTGAAACAATACAGATAAATTAATTCTGTGATAGATACATGGTGTTCACACATTTACAAACATTGTAAAATTAAGTATAGGTATGATTTTCCTACAATATTAACAAGTAATGAGTCAGTGTGTGAGTTAAAATAATTACTGAATGTAAATCAATGTCATAAATATAATTAATTATATGTACAATTCAATTCAACAGAATTTCCTGATGGAAAATCCAATGACACTTTGCCCGACCTGGGAATCGAACCCAGGACCTCATGCTCAGCAGTAGCGCTGGCGATCACTAGACCAACGAAGCATTCCAATGTTTTATGAACAAATATTTAAAAAAGCAATACTTTCAACTGTGACATCTTTACTTTCATGAGCAACTTTACCAATGAGAACTAAAAAACATATCTCTCGATTATTAAAAATTTGTTACAAATAGTAGATTGTTCTTCTTCTGTATTGGTAAGATATTAAATGGCGGCAGCAGAATTTTATTTATCGAGAGTGATTGAAGTACAGTTCTCATTAATAAAGTTGCTCATGGAAAGTAAAGATGCCACAGTTGACTGCATATTTCACTTGGTATACTCCGTAAAGCATAAAATTTAACTCATCTCGCTTTCGATATTCGGAGTGAAACGTATTTCAACCGCGCAACGAGGGTTGTCTTGTAGAAACTTTTGTTGTTCCACACAATCAATGGATCCTAAGATTTTTGGGATCCGTACCCAGCCACCGTACACAATCCCATTGACACTTTATCTGTCTATCCAACTGTCGGACCAAATATAGGTAAGCTTTTATCGTACCTTTGTTCAATACTTGTCGATCAACTGGCACTTTTATCAGGGGAAAACAGACGGAAATCCCGGGGATTGGGCAATGCGGTAGTCGAGGGACATTGATATCCTACGAAGTAAGTTGGGATATAAAAACATCCTAAACTATTGATTTACTAGCTGACCCGACAGACGTCGTCCTGTCTTAATTATGATTACTGAATTCGCAATTAGGTTATAAACAGTTCAAATGCCAAACGGTTACATTAGAAAAGTTAATCCGGTCGTTAACTTTTCTTAAATTTTCTAATGTTATGCCTACTTTCTTATTTTTTTCATTCATAAGAACCTTCTCTTGACAATAACAAACACAACAAAAAAGAATTAGCAAAATTGGTCCAGCCATTCACGTGTCATGCCGTGACCAAGGAAAATAAGGATTCATTTTTATATAATAGATAAATATATATAGATAGATAGATAGATATATGTAGATTACTTACTTAGCACAACACTGTAAAGTAGTGTCCTAAATAATCAGTGCCAAGTGCGCCGTGTGGTGCCGGACGAAGAATAGCACCATCCCATTTCTTCCAGTGGGTGTCGTAAAAGGCCACTAAGATAGTCTAAATGATAAGACTAAGGGAGTCAGCGTTCTCTATGCATTTTACCACTATACTGCGATCGCCAACCCGCCAGACGTGGCGATTATGGCAAACCACTCCAAATTCGGGGAGGTCTATGTCCGGCAATGGACGTTTTTCCGTTTTTTTTTTGGGTGGGAAATCATCAAATAACTTCTCCCGCTCTGGGTGGAGCAGGAGGGCGTGTCAGACTTTTACTGACTAAAACCCACCCGTGTTCCCTCAGTTGCCTGTGTGTCAGGGGCGACGGTATCTCTTTCGAACAACCCGCACCCCTGGCAGGCATCTGCCCTTGCGGACCCCACCAGTTGGTGCTGACATCTCTTTGAGGCGCGCGTGGAACACAACGCGCCGTCGACCCGGGCAAATCATGATGATGACAGTGATAATGAAATATGCAGTAGTCTTGGAACAGTCACAACGCGTACTAAGTAGAGCAACTATGTAATAAACACTCACTCTAAGCGGCAACCAACTTTGCTAAAGGAGCATAGTCTTCGCATAGTGTGTTCCATTAAAACAACTGGTTCAGCTTATAGATGGGGACTCCTTACCTTCGCTAACTCTAACCCACGACCAACTTTGCTAAAAGAGCACAGTCTTTGCAAAGAGTGTTGAATTGACACATTTGGTTCAGCTTATAAATGAGAACCCACAGATTTTCATCCGCTTTGGTTGTGAGAACGGAGTAGGTACATTTTTTTTTTTATTTACCTCCGGAATATGAGCATGATGTAGGTTGTTTTCAATGAACTTTAGCGGTCTAGCCTCTTAACCTTTTCCTTCCCTCTGGCAAAAGATTACGTGTTATGGTCTTTTTTCTTAACTCTTCTGGACTGTTGTGAAATATCTCGTCATTATATCTCAGCATTAGGAGGCCTATCATAAATGCGAAAAATATTTGACCTAATTTTATTTCACCTTAAACTGTTCAACAATAACCGTTTCGTTTTTTTTTTACTTCATCGAATTCACGTCTGCCACTGTATCAGTTGACCTAATTATCAATTCGACTTTTTTCGTTACTCCGACGTTTCATCTGGTCGAAAAAAGTTACCGAAGTTACACTTAGCCGAAATAACATTTGTTTCCGAACATTCAATATACCACTGTTTTGTTTAATTATTACTGGTGTACAAAGTACACCAGTGTGTAGATGTAAATGTAATGGCACTTAATAAAACAGTTGATGATGAACAAAAGTGGTTTTAAGTGGTCTCAGTAAGAAATGCAAACAAGGATGCTTGCTTCAAGCATGCAAGCAGGCATGCAGCGTGCAAGCAGGTATGCAGCATGCAAGCAGGCATGGAGCATGCAAGCAAGCATGCAGCATGCAAACAAGCATGCAACATGCAAGTAGGCATGCAGCAAGCATTGTTTCTGACACAGCTCCGGCGCTGCGAACCTTATATGCAGTACTTTATATACCTGTTATATACAGGCTGGCAACTAAATGGTTTTGTCACATTCGAACTGTCAAGAAGATCAATCTAGAATCCATCCTTCAAAATATGACGGAGATAAAAGGTTGATTATCAGGCGCGGAGCTGTAAAGATTCTAAAGTGGAATAAACGATATTATTCATATTTCACGCATACAAGCGTTTCATTTACTAATACCCGGTACCTAGGACTCTCAGGTCCTACAGAACGCTCAATTCATTTTCCTTTTTACGAGGTCGGGAAAATCAACCTGTTTTAGCAAAGTTGTGCAGCTTTATCCGATTATTATTTTCAAGTTAACCGTCTGATAGCACCTGTGTATTGTAACGAAATGATTCCTTTGAGCAATCGCGATTCCAATAGGAAGGTGGACGAGAAATCCTTTTCCTATTGCGAAATATGAAATTGCCTTCGGCAATGGCTACAGAATAAAAGGCAGCCCCTGCCATCTGGAAACGGCAAATGGAACTATTTGTCACAAGGATGTATAAGGTAATCGATTGACCCTGCCGCCGTATCTCTTCCATGGATAAATTGCTCTTTGTTTTGATTCAGAAATTCCACCTTATATTTTTCTATTTGTTTTAGAACACAAATGGTTCAGGGCGAGTTATTGTGTTTGTTCCTCATCCAGAACAAATAGCGTCCTACACAGGTACCTATCGAAAAGATAAATACAACAGAAGCTTATATAAATATAACAGACTCGTTTAAATACAGCATTATATATTTTATAAACGAATATGCTACGAATATTTATTGTTCAAATGTTTTTATTGACATTTTCCTTGTTTTCCGCTGAACAAATACATGTTGACGCGACGCCTGTAATTGTGTTTTCAAGATTTTTCAAACCTACAGATGCAAAAATAATTTGTACACTTCCCAAAAAAGGACTGACTAAAGTTTTCGTTCACTCATTGTATAACACAGAATTTTATTATTTTTGTAATGACGGTATCAGAGCTTTGTTCGTCCCAAAAGGCAGTAAAATCAGAGAGTTAAGTACCGTAACAGTTCGGTACCGACGTCCAAACAACACATACGGACGATAAAAGACACAATGACCACACATCGGCCCCTAAGGAGTAGCGGTGCCCTTGGCAACTACGTCACGACAATTGCGCCATTTTTCATTTACAGCCCATTAAATACACTGTTCCCGAGGCTTATGCGACGGCTATTACCACAGTCATAAACATACACAGCAGCAGTCCATAAAGACATAATCTCAGCCCCAAGTCCGCTTTTCGCTGTGAAATTAATTCAATAATAGGATTACACTACAAATTATTACATAGTTGAAATGTTAGTATACAATAACAATGGTTTTAGAGAATATAAATAAACGTTGCTCTGCGGGCAGCGACTTATTCTAACTCACCTATTTGCGGTTGGACTTTATAGTTTTATGCTACGGTCAAAGCACCCAGGAGTTGCGCACCACGCAGTTTCTACAAACCCTAGAAATTTTCATCGTTATTTCCTTTATCCTTGTACAATTTATAGCGGGAACTGGGAAACAAAGCACATTTTCAGGAACCGCAAATAACTCCAAAAAAATCAATACAGCTTCCTATTTATTTATAATCAATTCAAGAGCTGTTCGTGTGCTGTTGTTTTAAAACTCTTTTTGTAAACATTGTGGTTTACATTGTAAACACAAAATGGAAGCGAGCACAGTACAAGCCGTGAGTTCAGCCCAGTGATGGTTTGATGATAAATAGATAATCTACCACTCAACCAGAATATATTGGTTGTCAATCATTCTCGTGTTGGACACCGTGATTGACACTTGATTAATTGTCTAACTGATATTTAAGAATTTAGTAATCGTGATCACTTTGGGTTTCGACACTAACGATAAGTTATTCAAATAGCGATATCATCATCATCTCAGAAATAATTCAATTGTGATATTATCACATCACGGCATAGATGTGCGCTTCTGGACAATTGGACATGCATTAAAGATGTCTTGATTAAGATGTGACCACAATGCTGTCTAGGTATACGAATAGGTCATCCTCATAATTAGGTACTTGAGATGGTAGAGCAAAGCAGTTAATAAATGTTGTACCAGTGTCATTAAATCGTTAATTACGACATCTAAAATACAGTGGCACCAAATGAAAGAAACTTGCCTTCATTAGCAAAATGCAAAATAAATTTTATTCAAAAAGTTGTTTCATTGTTCTGTCCAATTGCCAAAGGATATGACAATTATTTCTCGTAGGTACAATAACTATTCTATTCTATTTTTAAAGGTTCTGGCTCCATCGGTAACGTTCGATGGTAGGTACAATAACTTCTTTTGAGACTTTCCGCGCTGGAATCACTAAAATGTCAAAGTCCTGAATATTAACATTTCCAAAAACACAAATCAATTAAAAATAATAAAAATACGGTAGGTACATGATAATGATCACGTGTATCAAATCAACTCGTTTGTTTGACCGACACGTACCGAATCTTCTCGTTATGGACCTACCATAATTTTTTATCTGTTGATTACACTTTGATCTCTCACATCATTGACTCTGACCCTTCCGGTTGTAAAGTTATTCTAATTTCAAAATGGTGGGATGTTACTCAGCTGCCAGCGACATTTTTATTTTTATTTTACCAGTGCTTTGAAATGACTTTTTTACCTCTGACAGCAACCTTAAGATAGCGAGATTAAAGATCACCGTAATATTGTCAGGGTTGTCAGGGGCAGAAACCCAAAAGCAACCTTACAGTTGACACAAAGATCATTTTAATTTTGACAATGACACAAAATCAGAGGTAAAATAGCTGTGAACAAATGCACATCAAAACTTTTCAGTCGCTTATTTGTTTCATTATAAACTTGGGGCTGCCACAGCCCAGAATGACGTCCTAGGTGTACAATTTTACAAAACTGTTCCTAAAGCCTTGTTGCCCGTATCTTTTAATAATTTAATTGCGATAATTCTGTTGCTGTCGCTGGTTGCAAGAAGCACAGAACCGGTCGAAGGGCTTGGGGGAGGTCTATGTCCAGCAGTGCACGTCTTACGGCTGAAATGATGATGATGATGATGATGAATTCTGTATATGGGTAAACTGTTACGTGGCATGGCAACACTGTTCTGTCAGTAGATTCTCGTAATGTTTATTTTATCGGAGTAGGTAATCGCGAAATTCTTTTCGTCAACACACAAATATTATATGAAAATGAAGGTCGACCTTTGAAATAAACATCAAAGTAATGGTTTCGTATAGTCGTCACACAATTTTATTCTTTGGATGTGGGTAGGGTTCTTTCATTGAGTGGGTATTATTTATGCAATCTATTATGTATATGTTTTTATGCTTACGGGTATTTGAGTTGAGTGACTCGCAAACAATTGCAAAGAGAAACAATCAATTGACATCACTTGTCTGAAAAGTCTTAGAATAAAAATAAAATTGGCTGTGCCGTTTATATGAAGACTAAAATTGTTAAATAAAACCTTCTCAAACATAGAATATAAGTAATAATAGAGTTAGGGCTGATTTTTCAATAGTCAGATAACTTAAATCTGAGGAATAAATTTTGCGGTTTGACAGCTTTTGGAAAGAAAATAAGTCAAATTGACATAATTATTCTTCCGATAAATCTTATCTGACTATTGAAAAATCAGCCCTAACAAAATGAGGACAGGCACTCAATCATAGCGGTATCCAGAATAATATCAAAAGTGCTTCTTACTTCCAACAGCTGCGTTCTTTTTTCCGATACACAATAACTATCTTCAACTTATGGCATAATATACACAAGAACCAAACGCGAAGAGTTACCGACGACATCCAAACTAATATTATAAATGTGAAAGTGAGTTTGTATGTCTGTTTGTTACGCTATCACGCTTAAACGGCTGAACGGATTTGGATGAAACTTGGCCCGTGGGTAGACCATGACCTGGAGAAGGACATAGGCTATTATTCATCCTGGATGGCAAACAAAATCGCGGGCGACAGCTAGTAATATTATGAATTCGAAAGTGAGTTTGTTTTTTATGCTTTCACGCTAAAACGGCTGAACAGATTTAGATTTTCGGGAGATCGTGTAGATCGCCTAGAGGACACGGTGGAGGTCTGCCCGGCTTGGGCGGAGCACCGCAATGTCCTCGGAGGTGATAGACGGCGTCGATCTCTGGCGTCCGACCCTGTTCCAGGCCATGGTACGGAGCGAGAGTGCATGGAAAGCCGACACCTCATGCTACGAAGCAGTAGTGCTCGCGAAGAAGGAGGCGGCGCACGTAAGGGAGAGGCAATCTATGCGCCCTCACGGCCCTAAACGCCGCAGGAGACGCCCTGGGCGTCGGGAATCCCAGGCTGCTTCCTGGCCACCGTAGGCGCGGGCTTGCGGACGGCGAGTAATGCGTAGCTCACCGTACGGTAAGGACCAAGCCTGGGTCGACGGCGCGTTGTGTTCCACGCGAGCCTTAAAGAGATGTCAGCACCAGCTGGTGGGGCCCGCTAGAGCCTATGCCTGCCAAGGGTGCGGGTTGTTTGAAAGAGCTAGCTTCATCTTTCTACCTCACCGACCTTGACAATTCAAAAGTGCCTTTAATTGGTTTATTTGAAATAAATGCTTTGAGTTTGAGTTTGAGTTACCGTGGCCCCTGGGACACAGGCAACTGAAAGTACGCGGGTGGGTTTTAGTCAGTAAAAGTCTGACACGCCCTCCCGCTCCGTCCAGGGGCGGGAAAAGTTATTTGATTAAGTATTTACTGACGACTCTTAAAAAAAATATACGGATTTAGATGAAATATGGCACATGGGCAGACCATGACCTGGAGAAGGACGTAGGCTTCTTTTCATTTTGAACCACAGACGAAGTCTTGAGCAACAGCTAATAATCTAAACCAATAATGTAAAGAAAAAACATTTGATTATTTGAACGAGTGTTTGTGTTTGTTACGCTTCCGCGCTAAAGCGGCTCAATGATTTTGGATGAAATTTGGCACATGGGTAGATAGACCCATCCTCCTATGTCCTAGATTAGGACATAGGACTTTTTTATCCCGATATTCCCGCGGAATTGAGACTGATGCAGGTGAAATCGCGGGAACAACTAGCAGGTAAATAATATAGAGATGAAACAAGAGCAATTTAAACTTTATCGTTTCGCCCATATTTCAAAGGTCCGGCGGGAACCAATTCGTGTTTTGTTAACACGGCAATTCCGAACTACGTTGCCGTAAAAAGACCGAAACTGTGCCGTTCCACTGTTCCCAGCGAATGCTCCTTGCTTAAAACATGCTGCAACAATTTTACCACAGTACAGCCGGTCTATTCTGTAAAAAACTTATTCCTTACTGCTTTTTACTCTATATTTTTTTTTATTCGAATATTTAAAAATATAATTTACATGTTTATTTCAATTAAATAAAGGAGATAATAATAGTATTAAAACTAAAATACAGATCCAAAGACATCTTCCGAAATTAAAGTAATTTTTCACTTCATAGTGTTTTTTTTAGAAATGGTACCTTCCTCATACCTATTCGTATACCACTACTGCTACTTGTAGCTATTACAGAATATGATCAAGATACATCATCATCATCATCATTTCAGCCGAAAGATGTCCACTGCTGAAAATAGGCCTCCCCCAAAAGGGGGGTTTTGCCATAATTGCTACACTTGGCAGGCGGGTTGGCGATCGCAGTATGGTGGTAAAATGCATAGAGAACGCTGCTGCCCATTCTCTAGTAAGTCGGAACGGCACGACACAGATCAAGATACATAAAGTGAATTAAATACGTATGATCGAAGCTAACGCAAAAACGACCAAAACATTGTTAATAAAATTAATATGGCGTCACCCTTGACCCAACAGTATCCATAAAAAAGAATCGAAATCGATCCACATTTTCGGGACATCGCGGAACATACATACAATAAAAAAACATATAGGTAGGTAGATAAATTGAGACATTACTCCTTTTTAAAGTCGGTTAAAAATCTCACCGCGATAACATGGGTGAAGTGAGTTTGACGTGAGTTGTCAATCCTTAGCACAGATCGAATGACAGCTCACTTCAAACCCACTTCACCCATGTATTTTGATATTTTTACAGAATGGACCGGCTCCAACGTTTAAATTGACGTTATGGAAAACGTAGCTACAGTTTGAACAAGACAAATAACAAACAAGGAAGGGAAATTATAAATTTGTGTTGATTTTTTTGTAAAGGGAAACAACCGCGCGTTTTTATAAATCAAACAATAATATTTATCGTATCTATAGGGCTTGCTTATCTCCAGCCACAGAGTTTTCTACTCTATTTACCTTTATTATCGGAATAGAAGTAAGTGAGAGAAGTGGTGACCCTGTGGTAACGGTCGCGACTTACGAGTTGTAGGTAGGGTTGCCAACCGTACTATAATATATAGTATTGTACTGTATTCGGGGTCTGCGTACTATATACTGTTGAAGAAACACATAGTACGCAAAAATACTATATTTTCAACACCGAAATCTAACAAACAATTTTTTTTTTTTTTAATTGATGAATGTGCCTTTTCAATAACTTTTGACTGATGCAATAGCGTATCCGAACGTAACTTCTCTTCTCTAATTTTACTGCGTTCCGAACTTGTCAATGTCAAATTGACAAAGTCAAACGAATGTCTGGTCGTTGGTCTGCTTTATTTTTGTTTTGGGACACTTAAAAAAAAAATGTATGGAAAACGCAAATTTTTCCATAAAATACTTTTTTTTTAATGTGTACTATATTTTTTATAGCTTAGTTTGAAAAATACTATATTTCTCTGAAGAAATGTTGGCAACCCTAGTTGTAGGTCGTATGTCCTGCTCTCTAAAACGGTGAAAGAAATCACCAGGAAGAAACCAGCATGTCCTGGAGCCAAAAAATTTAAGACATGCGACATCTATCAACCCGCACTGGGCCTGCGTGGTGGATTTCGGCCCACTCCCTCTCACAGAGAGGGCTCTGTAAAAACGTACCTACGTGCTATAATAATTCATAATTCCGATCATGCTTATGCGAAATAGCACGTAGGTACGTTTCTTCCGTGTGGTGCCGGGCGTAAAGAATAGCACCATCCCATCTCTTTCCGTGGGTGTCGTAGGAGGCGACTAAGGGACTTACTAGAGAATGGGCAGCAGCGTTCTCTATGCATTTTACCACCATACTGCGATCGCCAACCCGCCTGCCAAGCGTGGCGATTATGGCAAACCCCCTCAAATTGGGGGAGGCCTATGTCCAGCAGTGGACGTCTTTCGGCTGAAATGATGATGATGATGACGTTTGGAAAAAGACTTCTCGGGAGTGAAGGATTGACTTATCAAATGCATTTATCTGCACAAGATATTCGTTCACCATATGCCAGCGGTAACTGAATATTTATCTATATGGGACGCTAAGTAGTCTGTCTTTTGTAATAGCAGGAATGAAAATAACAATAAGTTTTTAATTACAAATGTTGTTAAATAATTTGAACAAAAAAAAATTGTGCTTGTCAGAGTCTTATCTTGAATTTCCCACATTTTTTGAGCGAGCTTTCAACAATACATTTTGAAAGCAGAATTTCGGAACGTACAACATGATCCCAAAAGCAACGTAATAAAAAATGTTATCATATAATTATGAATTGTTATCCTAACTTCACAAAAGATGAAATAAAACAAAATCAAGGCTTTTGAAAACAAAGTATAAATATAAAGTTATATAATAAAGGAGGCTTTTATAACAGTAGAGCCGTTTAATTTCAGCAAATGTTTCAGTGGCTTAATTAAAAACATTTCGAGCGAATTTTTGTGGCTTACAACGGTTTTAATAAAACCTTCACAATGATCTCTGAAACCTAAGGAAACTTATTAGGGTAGTCTTTTGTTATTTCGAATGCCCAACGGGCTTTATTATTTTAGGAAAGTTTTGTACATGTCTTGTAACATATTACACAGCCTAATGATGTTATGTTTCTCAGAAATATTGTACATTTTGTGAGGATTCCAGCTCTTTGTTACCGTAATTATGTATTTCACGTTCCTTATGTTACAAATTTGGTAACAATTGTTTTAACTAACTGGTTTGGCTTGTTGATTTTTTATGTCCAGTTTGTACTTTTTGTTTAATTTAATAACGTCATATAATATAAATTTGAGTATTCATACAAATACTGTTCTAAGTTATTCACTTGTGTGGTGACCTGCACCCTAATTGCGTAACACGCGATTAATCATAATCGGTTTCATTTTGACAGTTCAACAATATTCATTGCGATATTTACGTTGTTGAGCAGACACATTTTTCGCACATATGATGCAATGGTTTAGCCATCTGTTTCAAAACGAAACAAATTATGATTAATTAGGAGTTACGCAATTAGGGTGCCGTAATACAGGTTTCTATAGAGAATGAAATTGTATCATCATCATCAGCCAACAGCAGCCCACTGCTGGACATGGCCTCTCCAATTGCACGCCATTCACGCCGGTGCCAGATGCTAATGCCAGGTGCGCCAAATTAAATAATTAATTAATTAGAGCATGTCATTAAGGAAAGAGATGCACATACGTACGCGTAGGCAAGCGATTTGGCAAAATCGTTGCGCACTTTTTATTCCATAAAATTTATTTCCATTAAGATATATTTTTTTACTGGAACGCCGATAATTATTGCTTACTTGAAGGCAATAACTTAATTTGCACTATCTACGACGATTATTACACGATTGTTTTCAAAAATTTAGATTTGAGAACTGACAATTTATAATAGGTATTAAACAATTACTGAGCTTCCTGTTTCGAGTTGGCGCAAGTTTTCAATTTCCTTCTTTATAGAACTAGTGCCTGAAGTAGGTACTTGGTACTTCAAGCACCAGTTTCTCACAAAGTTAGCTCCTTGTCCGTGCACTACTTTCGAAGAAAGCATTAAATACATAACTTGTGTAGAGAAAATAAACGTTTTAAATATCTATTGAAATACCAATAAAACCAACCCCAAAATCAAAAAGGTCCATCCAATCTTTACTATAAAGAATCGTTTAGATGACAGTACATTTAGTTTCCACGGAGTCATGCCATCATTATGGACACATGACGCCGTTATTGTTCCTAATATTATGAGGGCCGGGGTGATGTATGGCGGGCCCGGGATCCTATGCATATAGCCTTCATTGTAATATGGGAAATATTACATATGCGTCTTTGTATTTGAGCGGTGTGATGGAAATAGGTATGGTTGAAAGGGAGTAAGAAGGTTTATTATGTGAACCTTTTGCCACATAGGCTTCGAAGTTTTCTGGGAAGGACGTTTAGGAAAAACTAATCTTCAGAGATAGCTTAATGAACCACGAACAAGTATGGTAGTGGTTATAGATTAAATGATTTTATTTCGGTAAGAATGTTTGTACAAACATTTTTTACACGTCAATCATTCTTTAAAAACTAGATGAGGTTGGCATTTCTTATCTGACCGTAGTCAGATAGGAAATGCCGACCTCATCTAGTTTGAGTTTGTCTAAGCAGAAAGAGAGTACTAAGACTTAGAGTACTAAGATGAAAGGCCGAGACAAACTCTTTTAAAGTGCAGACTTAGTCTTGGTCAGATCATGTGAAGTCTACGTAGATTGGTGCCTATGTTGAATGGTCTTTCGAGGAAAGAACCACATAGATTGAGTGGACCTGTCCAGTCAATACGCGCATTCATCAGCTCAACTCTGAACTTAAGAAGCTCAACTCGAAGCTTAAGGTTCAGAAGTTGACATAATCATAACAGAGAATGGACACTTGCCACATTTCATACCATTTGATAACCAAGACCTCATGGTAAAGTCTTAGATGCTTACCTGTCAGTGGTGGTTTAGAGAACGCGCATGATACCCTTTCAGCTTGTTTAACTGCGGCAATATCTTGAGCGCAACCTAGTGCGAGTAAGCCACGATTACACACTACAGGGAATGTTTAATTGAGTACACACTCAACAGCCCAAAGAACGGTATCAGTATTTGTCTAACAGCCGACGTTAACAGTAGTGTACATACACCATACACCAATCAGCGCTTTCCTAGGGGCCCTTTGACAAGGCAGCTAAGTAATTCATTTCATGCAAATTGAAGCGGTATGTAGCACCTATGAATAGGGTATTCAATTGCCACAACATTCTATACAATTTGGACTTTGATGTTGTATATTGTAATACGGCGAGTTCAGATTATATTCGCGTTTCATGACCCCGCGACTTTATGTATATGAATAATTTGTAATTGGAATGTTGCGCCAGCTCGCTAATATACTTCCTGTTTGGGGAAATTTATAGGGAACTCTGTATTAGGGTTGCCCCTTAGACGGATACCTTATTATTTTGGACGGGTGTTTCGAACATAAATCTGTTGTATGCAGATATATGCGACGTGTTACCAGGCTGTATGATGATGTAACTGACCCGACTGGTGTAGCTAACGATATCTATTTCCTGCTAAACCCAGTTTAGCATTGCTTACCTAAGGTTGAGAAATATACAAATCCCTACTATTGCTACTAATATTATAAATGCAAAAGTAACTGTCTGTCTGTTACGCTTTCAAGCTTAAACCGCTGAACCGATCGTCATGAAATTTGGCAGAGATATAGCTTGGGACATGGAGATGGACATAGGTTACTTTTTTACGCGATAACCGACATCCACGCGGGCGATGCCGCGGGTTAAAACTAATGTTATAATTTTACTAAATCACCCCTGTTTTCATAATTATGTAATTGTAGGTGTAGATTGAGCCCTCTACTTCTACTAGTTTAATTATGTCCATCCAAACCATTATGTATCCGGAAGAATAATGATGATTTTCCCTGGACTATCTAACTCAAATCTGGGTTTGGGAAATGCGCAACAATAAAGTTGTTGAAGCATCATTTTCATTGTATTAAATGAAGGCAGTAACAAGCACACTATAGCGTGTTAGTGAAGTATTAAGTACAGCCCTGAAAGCAAAATAAATAAATAATAAGAAAGAGAGAAAGAAACGCATTAGTGTTGAGAAATGTACCCTGACTGTCTAGCACTTCAGACGCATTGCGCTATCCATTGCATTGTTGTACACGCATTGTACATCATTGGCTGGTCGACGATACACAATAGGTACATAAGTAGGTAATTTCACATCTGTACCATCGTGCTCTTTTGATTCTATCTATAGAAAAGTATAGAAATTGTGATCAAAATTAGATGATTTGCAACGCTGAAAAAGACACGTGTTATAGTATAATGTCAAAATATTGACAGCTGTCATCTGTCATTATTGTAAAAATTAAGGAACAAAGTTAACAACGAGCTCGAGGGGAGTTTTTGGCGGGATCGCGTTGGAACATGTTGCACGAATTTTCATTTTCATTAAATTTAGTGAAATAGCGAATTAAATTGTATAATTTTGGTAGTGAATTATTCAATTTAGTTACGTGTGAGTGCACAAATGTAGTGAAGGTAAAAATAAGTGACTAACGTGGACTTTTCGTGTTCCCCCCAAAAACTTCTACTAGGTTGTTGTAAAGTTACTACCGCTTTACAATAACTTTGATTTGACTTACTAAAGTCGACCATGACTGTTTCGTAACTTCGTGCCCGATGTCGGGGCATTTATTTGCTTGAAAAGAAAAATTACTTGACACTGGCTAAATGCACAAACCGTGCGAAGCCAAAACCAAAAAAAAAAAAAAAAACGAGCTCGAGAATCTCGGGAGTTCAGTGTTGAATAAGAAAAACTATTGGGCATTTAGTGTAGTAGGTAGTCGTTGAATTAATGGCGAATGCTAATTAATGTAAGAAGCAACTAGCTTTATCTTTCTGACTGACCGACCCCTTGACAATTCAAAAGTGCCTGTTATTTGTTTATTTGAAATAAATGCTTTGAGATTGAGTATATGGAACAAACGAATATAATAGAAAACGAACAAAGAATTTACTTTAAATAGGTACACTTAGATAATTAACCATAAATCACTCCCTTCGATATAAAATACAGGACTTTTACAACTCAATTAAATCTAGCAAAAGGAAAATTTTACAAACTGTAACAAGCTTAGTTAAAAACAACATGGCAGTTTACATGAAACGTATTCATTTGTAAAATTTAATTTACATGCAAATTTTTATTTTTGTTCCGTAATAAAATGTAAATAAATGCAATAACTGCGATACGGATGTGATGATACTGCTAAAGAACAACTTTCCACCAGGATTTTTTCATGACTTTGATGTCAATTAAAAACACCTCATAATCATAATCAGCATATATCGTTCCCACAGCTGGGACACAGGCCTCCTCTCTTGGCGGGAGGGAGTGGGCCGTAATCCACCACGCGGGCCCAGTGCGGGTTGGTAGACAAAGATAAAAATGCGAAGACATGTGACATCTACCAACCCACAATGGGGCCGCGTGGTAGAGCATAGATCACTTCTCACTCTCAACCAGAGCAGGCTATAAAGGCTGATTATGCCTCATTTTGTGAACCTCAAATAATTCCTATTTTTGTAACAGTTCCAACCTAACCTAACCCGTTGGGTCGGGGTACCCTTTTTTTTTTTTTTTTTTTTTTACGTGGAGAAATGCTCATGCATACTGCGCTACCACGGGGAGATAGCGCAGTTATGTGGGACTCTAACCCACTAAAACTCCACGGTGTCCTCCAGTGCCGCTTATGGCGGGAACACGGGAACGCGAAAGCCATCCGCGAACCCGCCGCGGCTGTCCGTCACCGGACCCTCCTCTTAGGGGAATGACCCCCATCACCGGCGCACCAGAACACACAGCACGCCGGACCACCCCGGGCACCAGACAGCGCATGGGTGCCAAACGACCCCGTGTATGGCACCCTTGGTCCCCCTGCGGCGGGTCAGGACAGTGGCCCCGCCGCCTACCACTTTTCGGCCGCAGGGGATAGGGAGAGCGGCCTACGCAATACCGACACTCCTCCTCCCCTGCGGCCCCACCGTGGCCGCCATCCAACGATGGCAGCTCCGTCCAGACCGCGGTGGTGAGGAAAGTGGCGATCTCCATACACCACTCCTCTCCCGCCGCGGCCCGCTACCCCCAGCACCAGTTGCTATGCCGCCCCGCGGCACCGCAACTGGTTGGCCGCTACGTCGTCGGCTTAGCGGACAAAGCCCTGACGAGCGGCCCCTCCTCGGGTTCCTCTTCGCTTCACCGTGGGTGGGGAAAACCACGGCTACTGAGCCCCCCCGCAACGACAATGCGGGAACCCACCGGGGGGGTAGGGTCGGGGTACCCTAGCTTAGGTACTGCGATCAAGTGTAAGAAAACCCTAGAAAATTAAAAAGGCCAAATTTTATAAAAACGGTGCATCATTATTTATTTATTACATTTGGGGAAACAAACACCAGTATAGTAAGCATAAACAGAGAGATCTTAAAATTAAACTTAACAAACACAGGAAAAGTTTATATCCAGTGCGCAAACTTTAACCATGAATTCAGCATATCATTCTAGACAAAAAACAGCTGTTCCATACATTTTGACCGCGTAGGTATTGCACTTTTCTATGAAACAACTGATTTTTTTTTGTAAAACCGACGAAAAATTTCTTCGTTGCTGCTCTAGAATGGTATGCTGAATTCATGGTTAAAGTTTGCGCACTGAATAAAAACTTTTCCTGTATATACCCACCCACAGCATTTTCCACAATTCAATTATTTCAATTATTTAAAAAAAAATTAGCCATTAACGCCCCACTGCTGGGCAAAGGCGTCCCTACTCTCTTTCCACCTCTCTCTATCCAGAGCTGACAAGGACCAACCATTACTAAAGGAGTCCAGCTCATCCATCTCTGTCTCCGAAAAGTTTTTACAGGTTAACTAATTTAATAAAAGGTCCATCTTTAGAAAGTCAATAATATTTAAGAAGATCAATCAAATATTTATCATTATATAAAAAACTAGAAGTACCTTCAAGAGCCACAAATGATAAATCTATAGGTACAGCTTACGTTACAGAGGTTCATTCTACACGAAAAATATAAATACCTCAGGTTGATAGACAAGTTAAAGCGGGGTATTTGACGGTGCGCACGCTCGCGTCTCGCCACGTGTCACATATGCAATGCCTGCACATTTTACAAGGCGAAAACTAAATCCAAGGGGGTTTACAGTGTTGCATAAAATAAAACTCATTCGATATCTATCCAGAATATAATAATCTATCTATATAATAGAATATAATAGTTTTATTTGTAAAACATAGGTAATTTCATACAAAGATCTTAAAAATAAGGTAGTGCGCTATGCAAAATAAAGAGTAACATTCTTGCACGAATCATAAACATAACATCACGCCTGTAATCCCCGAAAGGTAAAGCAGAGGTGTAACTATAACACCCACATTTTGCTAGTTATGTTATGTCCCATATAATAAAGGACGAGCATATTGTGATCAACCGGACAAAAAACAAGACGCCAAGCTGGTACAGAGAGCTTGATGGAAAAACCCAATAACGCTTTGCCCGACCTGGGAATCGAAACCAGGACCTCATGCTTGAGTAGTGCTTGAGGCCTAGTGGTCTCAAGCACTACTGCTACTCCTAGTGGTCTAGTGACCGTGAGGCGGTCATGCACTTCTTCAGGCAATCTTGCACGAAACAAAACTATTATATTAATTTCATACAATATTTCGATAAAAAGAACTATAACAGGTTCTAAGATATTTTTCGTAAAAAAACTGTTTCAGTAGTAGTATCAGTGCTCTTTAGAGCTACAGAGAGTTGTGACTTTTGTGCTCCACAACATGATTTTAAGTCCTCTGCTTAGCGGTGAGAGTTGAAAATAGAAGCTTATGTTTTTTCTAAGAGCTGCCGCTGAGACGCACTATGTTGGATTTTCAATGCACGGCGGTTTAACACCCAGAGTTGAAAATAGAAGTTTATGCTTTTTTGATGCGCTGGGACGCACTATGTTGGATTTTTAATGCTCGGTTCAACACCCAGAGTTGAAAATAGAAGTTTATGCTTTTTTGGCGCGCTGGGACGCACTATGTTGGATTTTCAATGCTCGGTTCAACACCCAGAGTTGAAAATAGAAGTTTATTTTTTTTGACGCGCTGGGACGCACTATGTTGGATTTTCAATGCTCGCGGTTCAACACCCAGAGTTGAAAATAGAATTTTATGCTTTTTTGACGCGCTGGGACGCACTATGTTGGATTTTCAATGCTCGGTTCAACACCCAGAGTTGAAAATAGAATTTTATGCTTTTTTGACGCGCTGGGACGCACTATGTTGGATTTTCAATGCTCGGTTCAACACCCAGAGTTGAAAATAGAAATGTATGCTTTTTTGACGCGCTGGGACGCACTATGTTGGATTTTCAATGCTCAGTTCAACACCCAGAGTTGTGCAATCCAGTGCGCGAAACTATCCCACCGCGATATTTTTTTGGCGTGCGAACGACTCGAAGAGACAATGAAAAGTTTAGGAAAATAGAGAGTAGTAAACTAATTTTATTATATAAAATACAAAACACGCTGGAATTTTAGATTCGCCCACAAATAATTAACTGCGTGCGAGTCGCCTATTTTATTACACGCTTTATATTAGTTTCACTTGTATGTTTGTTTGTATGTTTGTTTGTTTGTATGTTTGTATGTAACTGACTCCTTTGAGCGCGATTTTGACCCACTTTAAACGGCCAGATTTCATTGAAACTTTGTAAACTTGTTGAGGACCTATGAGAATTCAATAATTTAAAAAAAAAATAGAAAAAAAACACGTTTTTGTAGTTAGCAGAACTAAAAAATAGAAAATAAATAATAGTATAAAAAACTAAAAAACACGCTTTAAAAACCAAACTAACAAAGGAGAAAATAATTTAATTCAATTAAAAAGCGTGGGGTGCTTGAGATTAATTGATTATAAAAATACCTCAAAAAGCACCCCACGCTTTTTAATTGAATTAAATTATTTTCTCCTTTTTAAGTTTGGTTTTTAAAGCGTGTTTTTTAGTTTTTTAAACTATTATTTTATATTAGTTAAAAGTGAAATTCGCCCGATTCGAGTGAGTTAATTCGTGTGAATCAGCTTATAAGCCGTGTAACCGTGGTTTATTTCAAATTCCTTCTTCACTTTTACAACTAACTACTGAGTACCTACTGTCCTTTCAAAAACAAAAGCAATAGAGTGCTCTTTGAAATAACATCTTAAAATATGCTCTGTGCGACATTATTCCATGTTTGTAAGTGCACAACAAGACGCCTAGTGTTCATCGGAGACGCGGCACCGACTCAAAGAATTTTATATTTCTACTCGCAGTGAGACCTAGCGTAGGAACACACGTACGTACAAGCACAAATAGAAAAATACCACGTAAAAATATAAAGGAAATTGAATAGCAATCCTTTGCTTATTTTAAATCTTCTTTTGAAGATTGTTCTTTTACAGAACTTGTTTTTATGTGTTCCATTAAGATGATTGCTACTTAATAATAAACCCTATGATTTTTCCTGTACCGTTAATGTTTACAGCAAATAGATAATCTAACTTTCGTCAGATTAAAAATTATGCCTGTATCTTTTGGAAAGCTTTATCCAAAATAATTACAAGAAAGCATGGCATTAAAGGGGAAGAGCAACGTAGCTCGCGAAATTCAATTTTCATGACACGAAAAAGATCTTTCAATAGGATTAAGTGAACTTATAGTGTTTTATTAATGTGTGTCTGTAAAGACAAATTGATTAAGGTTTTTTTTTTGGGTGGGAAATCATCAAATAACTTCTCCCGCTCTGGGTAGAGCAGGAGGGCCTGTCAGACTTTTACTTACTAAAACCCACCAGTGTTCCCTCAGTTGCCTGTTCACCAGGGGCCGTGGTATCTCTTTCGAACAACCCGCACCCCTGGCAGGCATCGGCCCTTGCGGACTCCACCAGTTGGTGCTGACATCTCTTTAAGGCGCGCGTGGAACACATCGCGCCGTCGACCCGGGCTTGGCCCTTATCGGACAGCGAGCTACCCATTACTCGCAGTCCGCAAGCCCGCGCCTACGGTGGCCGGGAGTCACCCTGGGATTCCCGACGCCCAGGGCTTACCTCCTGCAACGACTAAGGCCGTTAGGGCGCATATACTGCCTGTCCCTCACGAGCGCCGCTTCCCTCTTTGCGAGCATTACTGCTTCGCAGAAGGAGGTGACGGCTACCCATGCACTCTTGCTCCGGCGATCTCTCGTGCCTGGACCAGGGCCGGACACGAGAGATCGCCGCCGCCGATCGCCTCCACAAAGACACGGCGGTGCTCCGCCCAAGCCGGGCAGACCTCAACCGTATGCTCCACGGTGTCCTAAGGAAATCTAATACGGTCGTAAATCATATTTTAGTCAACATACAAGCTGACCTGCAAGTACCGTAAGAAAATTTGAATTTCTACGTTGCTCCGCCCCCGTAATATTACATACTTTCTTTTAATAATTTTGGATGCAGCTTTCCAAAAGATTCACATTCAGTCCTAATTTTAAACTGACGAGAGTAATTTTTGGCACTTGTGGTAGGTACCTAGTTGCTGTAAATGTACAGACCAACGGTACAGGAGAAATCATAGGGTTTATCTTAAGGTTTCCTGGACATAGGTTGAATAAAACCATAATATTTCATAACGTTTTTCTTTCCCAATTTCTACGAAAGTGTAATTAAGCGGAAGATGAGGCTGATAAATTGTATTAAGTATAAGGAAACTTTATCCATTTACTTTAATAAAACAATGAGCGAATAATTACTTTCACGAGTCTTATGATTTCTTTAAATTCTGTTTTTGTTAGGTTGTTATATTTCCTACCTATCTATAGGTGTATCTATATTCAAAGAGATAAGAAGCAAGAAATTATTATTCTGGCTCTACAACAATGTAGACAAGGTAGGTGTAAGTGGAAACGACGAGACGGGAGGTATAGAAGAATATACACTGACCTTATTGGTGATGCTCTTCAAAAAGGTCAGGGGCGTAGTACTTGCAACCAGCGTGCGTCTATGACCCAGATGTATGTACGCAAACAAAGCAAAAGGATGTAAGAATGGTCCTGCAATTTCTGCCTATCGTGAGGAATAGGGTAAGTTTGAGTCAAAAAGTTAAATTTAAAATTTAAAAATCTCCCGACCCATATAAAAACTCTAAAAAGTAAAAAATATATATATAATGGCCTTTTAAGTTGTAGGTAATATTTTGATCAAGGCATTGTCATGTCTTGGACGGCTAATGAAACGAGACGAATGGATGGCTAATGAAAATGCTAGGCCTCCTCTGTTTGGTGTTTTCATTGACCGTCCCCCGACTTGACAATGCCTTGATTAAAATATTACCTACAACTTAAAAGGCCAATAAATATTATTTTTTTACTTTTTTGAGTTTTTGTTTGGGTCGGGGGTTTTTAAAACATTTAAATTTAACTTTTAATTCCTGCTTTTTAAACTTAATGTCTCGCTTAAATATGCCCAGCGTCGCGTATGTTTCCCACAGTGAAGTTTGTTACTATATTATCCTCATTCCTCGTCCTGGTCACCATTTATCCATAACCTATTCATTGGGACCTTTTCAATGAGCCCAAAAACGATACTTCTGCTGTTTGTAGGTGGGTAACTTCGATATCCTGGAAATTCCAGGTGTTGCTCCAGCATCAGTTCAAGGTTACTTTGTTCATCTAATTCATTTGAAGTAATAGAATACCAAATTTCGAGTTGATCAGACCTGGGGAAGATGCTCAAATCCCTTCATCAACCAGAAAAGAGCTGCAAATCTTCAAACGGCTGAACCGATTTTGATAAAACGTGTCTAATAACACTCCCGACTAATTCACAAAAAAAAAAATCAAAATCGGTTCATCCGTTCGGGAGCTACGATGCCACAGACAGACATACACACACACAGACACGTCAAACTTATAACATCCAGTTGGTTTTGCGTCGGGGGTTAAAAAAAATCAAAAGTCATTTATTCAAACTAGGCTGAGATTCAACATTTTTTGAACGTCAAAACTACATAAAACGCCCGCCCTTCACCACTTGCTAGTGCTTTAGCTGGGAAGAAGAAGTGGTGCAACAAACTCCCCAGCAGCACAGCTGTCTGTTAAGTTAGAAGATAAAGTAAGTAAGTGATTCTGTACAATAATGGGTAAGTAATTGACATTACTAAACACAAAACATAAAATTAAATTATTTTCCATATGTCAGCTAGCACACGTCAATATACCAACAAACCATAGTAACTAAACTCAAGCAGATATAAATAATAAAAAATAACACAAAACAATAAACGTACACAGAACTCAATACCCACATAAAAACTTCCAGGCATAAAGGGTGTTGCTGCTTACATATGCAAAGCTGCATTATGTTCATTTAGATAAATGTTGAGCTAAGGAGCTAGTCAACGACAGTCACTTCATTTTTCGGGTACATATTGATAAAATCCTGAATCAAATGGTGAACTCACCTTTCTCTCCCACTAGACCTTAAGATTTCTTCATGCTTTCTGTCAACCTTCCTCATTCCCAAATTCCCCAAGTTCGGCAGAAACTAATATTTCGATGTATTATTTTAAGTAAGTATAGAACAGCAAGAAGAGGCAACTCGTGTATAGAACCACAAGTTGCTCTACTTAGAGCATCACATGTAAAACGCTTAGTAGTACTTATACGCTAGATTAATCTAGAGAGATCTATTACTTTACCGTACAAGAAGCACTAACTAATTACCATCCTCGAACTTAATAAAACTTTAACATCGTATCCACTAAAAGCGGACTAAGGAACATTTGAGTCAGTAGAGCAATAAGGGTAGTTCAAATATGCTTACCACTGGGGTTACAGAACATATTTAAACAGGACACACTTGAGCAAAGTCTAATAGAAACTTAATACTAACACATATTCCCGTGACTACGCTAAGGGCGGGATCTTTGTCACGTCACCGTCGAGTAAAAGTCATCCTTTATTATTACGTGCAATATTAATTGTCTCGAGAGCTCATATCGCAAGCCATTGTGCTCCTAATGACAAAAAGATGAGAGCCGAAACATGATACATTAAGTATTTAAGTGTGGTACATAATGCGCGTATTAATCTTATTTGAGCTTCGTGGTGGATATGTTAAGTAGACTCTAAGAGATGTTTTGAAAATTTATCTTGCTTTTGCTTTTGGCAAAATCGAAAAAAGCGGATTAACTAGAAAAACAAGGCTTTTATGGTGGAAAATGTTTTTTTTAACATTACTGATTTGAATGACATGGGTATATTTTAAGAGCGTTTATTCTGAAAATGGGCAACGTCGCAAATAGCTGTCAAATATTTCACTGTTTTGATTAATTTGGCGATATTACCGTATGGAAATATGAAATATCGTTAACTAGTGACTTAAAATATGATTATGAAATGCAATAATTAATATCTTAGATGTAAAAAAAGAACTTGGAAACTTTCCAAATGCCCTTTTTACACCTAAAACGGTTACAACATCAAATTAAGTGTAATGATTGTAATCATTATTCATATTTTAGGTCACTAGTTAGCGATATTTGATACTTTTTATTTGATTTGACAGTTGAGTATTGTTTTCATCGTGTTTGAATTTTATACTTTTTAATTTAACGTTTCAATTTGATTAATTATTAAAATTTACCAGTAGAAATACATTCGTTGAAATACCTTTTCAAAGCTGTTCATTTGTCCATGTACGCTTCAAAGAAAACCGTAGACCAAAGTAAAGTTTCTGTGTAGCCAAGAAAAATCCACAAACGTTTAAGTAAAATAAAGTACTCGCCATTCATAGCAATCATTTATAGGATCGTTGGCAACACTGCGACATTCATTTTTGTTCTAGCACAAACCGGGTCATAAGGCAAGTGTACACGGTCTTATAAACTTCTTACGGTGCCCGAAAAGGCGAGGATAAAAACACGTAACAATAACACCTACACATTAGGGTCATATTTTCAAGATTCCTCGCTGGAGGCTGCGAACAACATGTCGCCATGGCAACGCTTCCGCAGAGGAAATTGCCTCTCCCCCGCGTTCCATAAATCAACTCTCAGGTAAAATTTAATATCATTGCACGAATCAGGGCTCGTCGTGCTAGTTGACATTTTGTTTAAAAAAAATGGCAACCCTCCAATTTTCCGGGCGGTATTGTCAGGTTACGGTATAGAATGTTGGATCAATTTAGTGATATACTCTTGAAGCTATTTTATTTGGTATTTGCTCGGTCTTTCATTTCCTCACTTGTTTTGCCAGCGGCGATAGTGTCAAGTAACGAGGTAACTTGATTTTTCTCATTATTTCTATACTCCTACGTACGCTACTCGGGTTCATCTGCGGGAGGATGTTTTGTTATGTAACACTAATTAATAATCATGTCTCCATAACACACAAACGTATCAGTAATTACGGATATTACTCGTTATTATGAGATTATCTGAGCCATTTATTTTGACTTACTAAAGCTACTTTCCTTAAACATTACTTATCTCCTTTTTCTTGCTGTAACCACAGCTAGACATATTATACATACCTACGAGTATAATGTCTTCTCCTGAAAATTAAAAGTTATCATCCGTAGAGTATGCCATGCGGGCCAAGTGAGAGTCCACGGTAGGTACATAGTGTTTTATATTTATCGGGTAACAACTGAACATCAGGGCTGTGCTGTGGGAACCATAGCACAGCATCATGCTGAGTGGAAGCCTTCTTGTCACAGTCGCGGCGTGCAGCTGAGACTATTTATTTGTATTCGTAAGTATAAATCTGTTTTGTTTTCATATTTTTATGTGATCTTATCTTTTTGTATGCACGTGTATCTGTGACAATGAAATCATTTTTTCTTTCTTTCTTTCATATTTATAACCAAATTAAAACATAAACCCATTGTTTTGTAAACATTTAGAAAGTTAATCATGCAATCTCCTGACCATCAAGCAAAACTACCTAAAATAATACCTACTCATGGTGGCCTGACCAAATAGTGTCCAATCTTGAGTCACGTCACTACAACTAAGTATTTGTTCGAATCTTAAAAGTTTAAAACGTTCATAACCGAAGCTTGAAACAAAAGAAGTGACTGTTTCCGTGTAGGGCTCGAGACTGGAGTGAACTCGAAACGTCGAGAACTATTCCAGTCGGGAGACAGACTAGGTTTGAACAAGTCAGCCAACGTTCCTCGCACGATAGTACTTGAACTGATGTCGACTTATCTGCAGGCTCTGCTGCGCGCCTCTAACTACATACAGAATAGTCGTTCAAACAGCGTCTACCTACAAGTTTGAAGCGCTGCAAGTATGAGAGGACTAATAAATTTAATTTAACTTCATTATGTTGGCGGGTTAGACTTAGAATATTGCTCTGGGAAGTAAATTATGTTTGGGTATATTACCGTGCTATATTCGCAGGAATTTTTTATAAGAGTCGCGGTGTTCGGTATACTTATCACCATCTTTGGCTAGATTTGACGGAGTGGCGAACAAAAAACCAAGTACTTAGTCAATATCCTGTTTTGTTCTATTTATTTCTAATAAATTAGAAATGATAATTAGAATATTTTTGTGCCGTTAACGGCAAGACGTAGCATTATATTACTTGACATCTTTACTTTTTGTCGGTGTGTACTGAGTTCTACAAAAAATATATTTGAATTTGAATTAAAACATATACATATTTTAACATATTCTTTAACGTTTCTGAGACACGTGCAATATAATTATGTTCAAGTTTTCTTATTCTTCTCAGTTTGTGGACCTTAGTATCTGTATCTGCCTGAAGTATGAAGAACTACGCCAATCTTAGCGCTACGAGTACGCACAGACGATGCACACCCGCCGCCCGCCGTGCCGTCAAGCGCGAAGCTGAGTGTTTTCATCAGCTTACGGCCTTACGCGCACTCACTCACTTTACAAACTCACACAGTTCGAGTCACAAACAACAACTGTATGTTTTGCTTTCATAGACAACTTAAACAGTATCACTGTCAGCTTATTTGCTTTTGCTTGCATCAGTCGTGCAATTATTTTTCTAATCTTGACTGAATCAAAAAGGTCGATCGCTCCCAAGGTTAAGTCAAATTACTGAAGTCCTTTTGATTGAGTGATCACTGATCATCACTCATTCAGAGTCTTCTGAATATGGAAATGTAGGACCTACCTAGGCGTGGACAGACATAATCCTACTTATACACATCCTATCCTATCCTATCCTATTCATATCCTTACTATCCTTACTTATATACCGACTCATTTATATTATAAATACGAAAGTAACTCTGTCTGTCTATCTGTCTGTCGCGCTTTCACGCCAAAACTACTGAACCGATTTAAATGAAATTTGGTACACAGATAGTCTAGAGCCTGAGAAAGGACTTTTTAATGCGAAAAAAGGGTTGTAAGGGGTTGAAAGGGGGGATGAAAAGTTGTATGGAAGTATCGTCTTTTTTAGAGCTGGAAGCTGGAAACATATTTTTTAGGCTGTTGATTTGATTTAAATAAATATGACATTCAAATTTTGTTAAAGTTTTACCCTCTAGGGTGCAAAATAACAATAGGGGATGAAAGTTTGCATGGAAATATGTAAGGTTTATGTGAATGTTTTATAAGTTTTACGACAAGAGACAAAGACCCAAAGACACTATTCCACGCGGACGAAGACGCGGGCACAGCTAGTACATATTATAAATGCGAAAGTTTGTGAAGTGTTGAGATGTTTGTAACTCACTCACGCAATAACAGCGGAACGGATTTGGAAATTTGGCACACAGATACTTTATAACCAGAGATCGGATATTCGGATGCATATTTACCTAAACATAATTTTTAGCTATGACAGTATGGAAGCTGCTTTATGAATTATTTGTAATATTTATTAAAAACCCCGGGATTCTTGGATTGCATAACTATTCAGATGTGTATTAATTTAAAATTAATGTTTAACCCGATACAAATATGTGTATGTATTGGAGGGGGGGTGGTTTGTATTAGTTAAAGCAAAAATTTTAAAAATTACTTACCTAAATTAAGACTTTTTCGATACAAAAGCGCATTCCATGTTAGCCAACATCTCAACTTTAGGGGAATATGCATCCGAATATCCGGTCTCTATTTATAACTTAGAGTAGGATACTTTTACACATAGGATACTTTTGATCCCGATGGTAGGTTCCCGTGGGATAATTTTCGATTTCCACGCGAGCGACGCCGCTGACAAAAGTTAGTAATATCATAAGTCAACCTAATACTTTGTATTGTTTTTTTCTTGCTTAGTTATGTACGTCACTTTTACAAGTATATGAATAATATTTTCTTTCTTCATTTACCCCACGCAGTAAAAGCAATTACTTTATTACGTAAAGTTGAGCTAAAGTAGGTACCGAGGTAATTATATTTTCCCAAAATAAATTAGACACAATAAAATAACAACACAATAACTCAAGATTTTCCACTCCTCATTAACTTCAACTTAAGTTGGACTTACCTCAAATATCAAACAAGCAAGTATTTTGCTTGCGTATTTTATTTATGCCTTAAAATTGAATTATTCTCTTCATAAATTGCTTCGCAACCGTGGGCACTCCTTAATAACATTATTATGACATTAGGCTTACACCAAAAATGGTAATTGATAAAAAGTGGAACCGACCACCGCCGGCCATTTCCGACCTAATAGATTCTGGGTCGGAACTTACGAGGCACTTTAAAATTTACATGCGTCGTTAATGCACGAACACCGTCACTAATGTTGGGAATCACCTTGAGTCATTCATTTTATTTAAAACTATTAAAGACTCATTAAAGCCTGTTGATTCCGTATTTAACTTTATTGACACTGGCTCGATTGACAAGTAGCTCCATGTAAAATACTGGTATTCAGCTGGATCCGGTTGGACTGGAAGCTGACCCCAACATAGTTGGGAAAAAGCTAGGCAGATTGATTTATTGACACTGGCTCAATTGGCACCAGAACCAGCTCCTCCTTCAGGCACTGGCTCACCTTCAGCCTTTTCGCGCCATTCATGGTGGCTGGCACACAGATGACATTAGTCACAGCTGCTACACTACTGTGTGCATGAGACAGTGGACAAGATTCTGTTGTGCACCAACTAAAACTTTATTTAGGCTATTTCTATTGCTATCTTTTTCCTTCTAATGAAACAAGAAAGAGACGGAAATAAATAAAATTTT